>JACBWV010000552.1:8271952-8367357 GCA_013435795.1 Chlamydomonas sp. ICE-L
CGCGCTGTTTTTTCAACCCCCTATGGGGGCGCATCGCGCATTTTTTGCGCTTTTTGCACTACAAAATGCTGACCAATTTGACGTTTGTGCGCTTTAGGCGCTGACCAATTTGTCAAAATGTAGTACCCTGTTGCACACATGGCAGTTGTGTATGTGTGTTACAGTCCAGGTGTACGCCAAATAGGCTAAAGGGACTTGCACAACCATGATAGGAAGGGCTTAAAAAGAAAAAGTACTGATGAACTGAACTCCAAACAATTGTTTTACCGACGGGGGCCCTGGGGTTCGTGCTACAGTGATCGTTCAATTATAATGTATCATTAAATCATCACCTCATCTGGGATGATGATTAATTGTGTGATAATTATTGCATACATTTATAAATTGTATTAAATATTTCCATCCTTCAAAGGAATCAGGATTCCTAACCAGCTTCATGCTGGAGTTATTATTATGTGCACACGCTCACACTTATGACAGCAACCCAACAATCCTTGTCCATCTCCAAGCCCAAGACAACTGTGGTTCTCATCCAACCGACTTAACAAAAGTGCAGTTCACAACAAAAAACTGTTTATCATTTTCACCTAGTCGGCAACCCGAGAATCCTTGTCCATCCCCGAGCCCACGACAACTGTGGTTCTCATCCTAGGGACTTCACGAAAGTGCAGTACACGAAAACAATGTTTATAATTGACACCTAGTCAGCAACCTGAGAATCTGTGTACGTCCCCGAGCCCACGACAACTGTGGTTCTCATACTAGGGACTTAACAAAACTGCAGTTCACAACAAAACAACTGTGTAGAACTGACACCCAGGACAGCAACCCGAGAATTTGTAAACGACCCGAGCCCACGACAACTGTGATTCTCATCCTAGGGACATCATGAAAGTGCAGTTCACACAAAAAATGTTTATAATTGACACCTAGTCAGCAACCTGAGAATATGTGTACGTCCCCGAGCCCTCGACAGCTTTGGTTGACATCACAGAGACTTCATGAAAGTGCAGTTCACAACGAAACAACTGTGTAGAACTGTGCACACGCACACATCTATGACAGCAACCCAAGAATCCTTGTACACATGTGGTTGACATCCTCGGGACGACTTAACACAAAAACAGTTCACCCTGGTTCACCACAAAAAAAGGACAAAAGAAAAAATGCACACGCACGAACCTGTGGCCAAGGCCCCTGGATCTATGTACGTCCCTGAGCCCACGACAACTGTGGTTGACATCCTAGGGACGACTTAACACAAATACAGTTCACCCTGTTCACCACAATAAAGGACACAAGAAGAAAAAAAAGCACGCACCTGTAGCCAAGACCCCAGGATCAATGTATGTCCCCAAGCTGACGACAACTGTGGTTGGTATCTTAGGGACTTCACACAAATACAGTACACCATGGTTCACCACAAAAAAAGGACACAAAAAAAAAAAGCACGCACCTGTAGCCAAGGCGCCTGGATCTATGTATGTCCCTGAGCCCACGACAATTGTGGTCGTCATCCTTCCCGATGTGTCCAACACCCCAGGCACATTCATCGTGATGACCGGATTGATCACGTCTATGTAGGGAGGGGGTGGACGGGGTGGAGGACTCGGGGAGGACCCGAAACTACTGATGAGGCCAGAGAAGCTAGGTGGGGGCGATGGTGGCGGAGGGGAGGGTGGAGGGCGTGGGCTCGGAAAGGGTGCGGGTGGAGATGGTGAAGGTGGAGGAGGGGAGGGGGGCGGTGGAGGTGGCGGTCGAGGGGAGGGTGGAGGCGAGGGACCTGTGTGTGTGTGGGTGTGAGTTGAGTTGAGTTGAGTTGAGTTGAGTTGAGTTGAGGTGAGGTGTGGTGAGGTGAGCAGGGGTTAATAAATATATGATCAGGGAATAAATCGAACCTAAATCGGGAGTATAAAAACAAAAGTGGGGAGTATAAAAACAAAAGTGGGGAGTATAAAAACAAAAGTGGGGAGTATAAAAACAAAAGTGGGGAGTATAAAAACAAAAGTGGGGAGTATAAAAACAAAAGTGGGGAGTATAAAAACAAAAGTGGGGACACCTATCCCAAAATGAATCAAGGAGGGCTGACCCCCCCCCCCCCCCCCCCCCCTCCCCTAAATAGATATATCACATATAAAAAAACGTGTATATGGATTCTGGGGGGGGGGGGTGATATGGCCCTAAAAAGCTATGAAAGCTATTAAAAACTTAAAATAATTTAAGTTTTTAATAGCTTAAAAACTTAAATTATTAAGTTTTTAAGCTATTAAAAACTTAAATTAATAAGTTAATTAAGAACTTAATTAACTTATTAATTAAGTTAATTAAGTTAATTAACTTAATTAAGTTAATTAACTTAATAAAAATAATATCAATTAATTTATAACGCTGTCCCTGGAGGAGGCCTAAAACCACAAAGCCCATAAAACCCACTGTCAGATTTTAAAAAAGAAGTTCTATGAAGAGTCACAAGCGACGCTAAAAAATGGCGGAGAGTGTTCTCAACAAAGCGACAGGTGTCAAAGGAAGCCCGTTAGTTGCGAGACCGTTGGCTGATGTGTCAGGCTTTGTCTCGCTCAGACGGTCATCCGGTCACACGCACAGACTAACAGCGGGGTGAACCTGAGGGCTCTCACTCCCTTGAAGAGGAGGCTACACCAAAATCAAATCCACCAGCAGCCTTGCCTGGATGCTCAATGTGCTGCTATGCTGTATGTGCCAGGGTACTACAGTTTGTCATTTCGAGTCGCACTTATGATGCAAAATTAACGATAACGCCTGGTGGGGCGTGGTATTAAGGGAACCCGTCGTACGCAGGCAGAGAACAGTCTACCACCTCAACTGGACAAGCTACCATCTTGGTTGACAACGACATGCAACACTCAGGGCGACGGTGGGGGAAATCGAATACCCAACCCTGTTTAGTTAAAGCGATTTGGTGTACCACTAGACCGATCGTATCACTGAAATGGGCTGCATTCTTTAGTTGCACTTTAGATGCAACTGCCCAGTCTGGGGGGCGGTACGGTCCAGACCCGGTCATTAAGGCTTCGGTGACTGGAGTTCGAGCCCCGCTGCCGGAAGACGGCGGGTGGTTTCTCGAGTCCGACTTTAGGGCGGTGTTGTTTCACTGCTAGGACATGAGCCCCTTGTAATCTTTTAAATCTTTTTTGAACTACCAGTGTTTCATTTTTCAACGACGCGTCGCCATTCCGTCGCCATTCTGTAGAATGCTACGCCCCCCGGGCCCCCCGGTAGCGGGACGCGCTGCCCCCCGACCCCACCAGGCTCCGCGCTTTGCGCTCTGCCATGCGATGGCTACGCAACTATCCTGGAATCAGGGTTGAGTAGCCCATGTAGTTACTCAACCTGGACTACAGAAATCTGAAATAAAAAACACTGGCAACTACCTCCCTTTGGGGTGCGCTTATGAATCCACTGAAAACGAAAATCTGCACGCTACGCCGACACGGGGTTTACACAATTGCGTCAAATGCGCAGTCGGGCTCAAAAACCTTGCGCGCTAGTGTGTTATAGTGTGTTTTGCATAGCTGCTATAACTTTTTGTAGCTTTTTAGGGCCATTTTAGGGCACGCACAAAATTAAATGTAGAGCGATGATTTTGCTCAAACAGGGTAAAAACTAGCGATCCCGATATATAGCGGGAAAACAATCCCCGGTACGTAGCACACTGGTATATGTGTTTATGGTATATATGAAGCACACTGGTATATGTGTGTATGGTATATATGTAGCACACTGGTATATGTGTGTATGCACACTGGCTGTTACTACTTCTACCGGTATGCACACTGGTATATGTGTGTATGCACACTGGCTGTTACTACTTCTACTGGTATGCCACTGGGCTGTTCTGTACTACTTCTAACGGTATGCACATGGCCTGTTCCCACTTCTACTGGTATGCACACTGGCTGTACTACGTCTACTTGTATGCACACTGGCTGTTACCACTTCTACTGGTATTCCACACTGGATGTGTTACTACTTCTACTGGTATGCAAAAACTGGCTTGTTACCACTTTATATGGTATGCACACTGGCTGTTACTACTTCTACTGGTATGCACACTGGCTGTTACCACTTCTACTGGTATGCACACTGGCTGTTACTACTTCTACTGGTATGCACACTGGCTGTTACCACTTCTACTGGTATGCACCACGGCTGTTAATACTTTACTGTATGCACACGGCTGTTACCACTTCTATGGATGCCACACTGGGCGTACATTTACGGTAGCACATTGGCTGTTACCACTTCTACGGTATGCACACTGGCGGTAACTACTTCTACTGGTATGACACACTGGCTTACCATTCTACTGGTATGCACACTGGCTGTTAATATTCTACTGGTATTGCACACTGGCTGTTACCACTTCTTAATGGTATTGCACAATGGCTTGTTACTAACCTTTTTTTCTTTAACTGCGTAGCACACTGGCTGTTACTACTTCTACTGGTATGCACACTGGCTGTTACTACTTCTACTGGTATGCACACTGGCTGTTACCACTTCTACTGGTATGCACACTGGCTGTTACTACTTCTACTGGTATGCACACTGGCTGTTACTACTTCTACTGGTATGCACACTGGCTGTTACTACTTCTACTGGTATGCACACTGGCTGTTACTACGTCTACGTTTGCCACCGGCTGTTACCATTACTCTACTGGTAATGCACACTGGCTGTTACTTACTACTTCTAACTGGTATGCACACTGGCGTTACACTTCTACTGTATGCTCCCCTGCTGTTTCGACTTCTACTGGTATGCACACGGCTGTTACTACTTCTACTTGTATGCACACTGGCTGTACTACTTCTACTGGTATGCCCACACGGCTGTTACTACTTCTACTGGTAGCACCCTGGCTGTTTTACTACTCCTATGGTATGCAACTGGGCTGTTACTACTTCTACTGGTATGCACACTGGCTGTTACCACTTCTACTGGTATGCACACTGGCTGTTACCACTTCTACTGGTATGCACACTGGCTGTTACTACTTCTACTGGTATGCACACTGGCTGTTACTACTTCTACTGGTATGCACCTGGCTGTTTTACTACTCTTTCTACTGGTATGCACACTCTGTTACTACTGTCTAACTGGTAATGCACACTGGCTTTACTGACTACTTCTAACTGTATCACACTGCCTGTTTACTACTTCTACTGGTATGCACACTGGCTGTTACTACTTCTACTGGTATGCACACTGGCTGTTACTACTTCTACTGGTATGCACACTGGCTGTTACTACTTCTACTGGTATGCACACTGGCTGTTACTACTTCTACTGGTATGCACACTGGCTGTTACTACTTCTACTGGTATGCACACTGGCTGTTACATATCTACTGTATGCCACACTGGCTGTTACCTACTTCTACTGGTATTGCACACCTGGCTGTACTACTCTTCTACTGGTTATGCACACTTGGCTGTTACTACTTCTACTGGTATATGCTAACCACTGGCTGGTTACTAACTTCTACTACTGGTATGCTCACTGGCTGGTTACTACTTCTACTGGTATGCACAATGGCCTGTTACTACTTCTACTGGTATGCACACTGGCCTGTTACTACTCTACTGGTATGCACACTGGATGTTTACTACTTCTACTGGTATGCAACATGGCTGTTACTACTTCTACTGGTATGACACTGGTGTACTACATCTACTGGTATGCACACTGGTGTTACTACTTCTACTGGTATGCACACTGGCTGTTACTAACTTCTACTGGTATCGACCTTGGGCTGTTACTACTTTCTACTTGTATGCCACACTGGCTGTTACTACCTCTTCCTTTGTCTTTATGGTAGAGCCCTATTACCTCTTCTAGGGGGCGGGAGCCCCCAGGGTTACCCGTTTGTAGGGAACGGCAAATCATATGATGTTGACCAAAGATGAGTATGATATCATATGATATCATACAAAAATCATATGATTTAACATCATATGATATGATGGCCCAGGCCAAAGTTACCTAGTCAGACCGCCAGCATCATATGATATCATATGATGACATGATATCATATGATATAATATTGCCGATCCCTACTCATTTGTCTTCATGGTGACTTTCCCCAGCTGCGGCGTACGGGAGGGTCCCCTTAACACCACGCCCCTCCAGGCGTTACCTTTTTTTTTTTCTTTTGCCGATCCCTACTCATTTGTCTGTCTGCCTGGTGACTGTCTGACTGAGACAAAGCCTGACACGGCAGCCAACTGCCTCATAACTAACTTGCTTTGGTTGCCACATGTCGCTCGGTCACAAACAATCTCCACCATTTTTTAGTTTGTCATGCGACGCTGCATAAAACTTGTCCTAGATCACAAATGACTAGTTTTTATCAGATGCGCCTATTCATGGTCCACCGACGTTAAAAGAAAGTGGGAAAGTCCAGGGGTATACCAAATATGATGCGGGCCCGGCAACTAATATAAGTGTTTGAAAAACTGCAACTAACTGATCTTATTCTAGTGTTACAATAATTTTACTTTTCAAATAAATTCAAAATTCTGGTCAGATGGCTCGTCTATCTAATGTTAACTAACATTCACTCATATTATTTATTTACTTATATTAACTAAGTTAGCCTTTCCCTAAATATGATGAGGGGCAAGGACTTACTTGGCGGGGGGAGAGACGGAGGCGGTGGTGAGGGTGAAGGAGGCGGGGGGCTGCAGGGGTGGGTGGGGTGGATTGTCATGGTTTGGGGTTGGGGAGGAGCGGTCAGTGAGGGTGGTGGGTGGGTGTGGGGTGAGGGTGTGTGGGGGGGTAGTGTGTGTGTGTGTGTGTGTGTGTGTGTTGTGTGTGGGGGGGGGGGGGGGGGGGGGGGGGGAGGGTCGGGGGAGGGGGTCTGCTGCAGTTGGGTGTAGACGTTGGTGAGGGTGTGTGTGCAGGGGTGAGGGTGAAGGAGGCAGTGGGCTGCAGGGGTTGGGGGGGGTGGATGGTCATGGTTAGGGGTTGGGGAGGAGTAGCCCGGGAGGGTGGTGTGTGTGTTGGGGGGGGGGGGGGGGGGGGGGTCGGTGTGTGTGTGTATGGGGGGGGGGGGGGTTGGGGGAGGGGTCTGCTGTAGGTGCGTGTAGACATTGGTGGTGGTGGTGGGTGGGGCGGGGGGAGGGTGAAGGAGGCGGGTGGGCTGCAGGGGTTGGGTGGGGTGGATGGTCACGGTTTGGGGGGGTGGGGGGGGAGCACTCAGTGAGGGTGGTCTGTGTGTGTGTGGTGGTGGTGGTGGGGGCGGGGGTGAGGGTGGAAGGAGGCGGTGGGCTGCAAGGGTTGGGGGGGGTGGATGGTCATGGTTTGGGGGTTGGGGAGGAGTGGCTCCGGGAGGGTGGTGTGTGTGTCTGGGGGGGGGGGGGGGGGGGGGGGGGGGGGGGGGGGTCGGTGTGTGTGTGTATGGGGGGGGGGGGGGGTTGGGGGAGGGGTCTGCTGTATGGTGCGTGTAGACATTGGTGGTGGTGGTGGTGGGGCGGGGGGAGGGTGAAGGAGGCGGTGGGCTGCAGGGGTTGGGGTGTGTGGATGGTCATGGTTTGGGGGTTGGGGGGGAGCACTCAGTGAGGGTTGGTCTGTGTGTGTGTGGTGGGGGGGGGGGGGGGGGGGGGGGGGGGCGGGGGGGGTGAGGGTGAAGGAGGCGGGTGGGCTGCAAGGGTTGGGGGGGGGTGGATGGTCATGGTTTGGGGGTTGGGGAGGAGTGGCCCGGGAGGGTGGTGTGTGTGTGTGGGGGGGGGGGGGGGGCGGGGGGGGGGTGTGGGGGGGGGGGAGGGTTGGGGGAGTGGTCTGCTGTAGGTGCATGTAGACGTTGTTGGTGGTGGTGGTGGTGGTGTGGTGTGTGTGTGGGGGGGTGAGGGTGAAGGAGGCGGTGGGCTGCAGGGGTTGGGGGGGGTGGATGGTCATGCTTTGGAGGTTCGGGAGGAGCGGTGCAGTGATGGTGGTGGGTGTGTGTGGGGTGATGAGGGGGTGTGGGTGGGTAGGGGGGGTGGGTGTGGGTGGGTAGGTGGGTTGGGGGGTGAGGGGTCTGCTGCAGGTGGGTGCAGACGTTGTGAGGGGCTGTGTGCGGGGTTGAGAGTGAAGGAGGCGGTGTGCTGCAGGGCACTTCAAAATGACCTGGTAGGCTGCTAATTTAACTACACCTTTATAGGGAACAGCAACTAACATAAGTGATTGAAAAACTAATATTATCTAATTTTATTACGGTGTCACAATTATACCGTAATAGTTATTCAAATAAATTCAAAATTCTGGTGAGACGGCTCGTCTGACTTATATTATATGATATTATTCATTCACTAATATTATATAACATAGCCGACTCATACACATTTATAATAGTATTTACGTATATAGACCCTTTCAGTGATAAACAATGGTCTAGTGGTAGACCAGATTGCTTGAGGACGAAGAGTCGGGGGTTTTACTCCCCCTTCGGTCGCTCTTGGCGTTGCAGGTTGTCGTCAACCGCGATGGTAGCTTGTCCAGATGAGGTAGGAGACCGCTCCCCACCCGCGTACGACGGGCTCGCTTAACACCACACCACACCAGGCGTTATCATTACCTATTTACGAATATATTCTTTGCATATGAACATTACATGTGAACAGATGTCAGCGTAGTGAGGGTTAGAGAAAGTAAGGTAAGTGAGCGCTTGATTAGGGTAGGACCCAAAGAGTTGGTTTTTGGTGGTGAGGGTATGTATGGGGGAAATGTTTGGGGGAAATACTTTATGCTATGTGGTCCACGGGGTTCAGGAGGTAGCGCGTTGCACTGAGGTCATCAAGTCGCTCAATTTGCGACGCGTCGTTACATTACATTACATTACATTACATTACATTACATTACATTACATTACATTACATTTTAAACAAAAATAAAAAGCACCCACAAAGCAAAAAAAAACATTGCATCAGGGGTGTGCCGAAGACAAACAAACCAAACTCCTAACCACCGTTTAGGTGGTGTAGGTATTAAATTGCACAAAATGATTATAAGAAAGATTCTTTCTTGGAGTTGCAGGGCTGTGTTTAATTTCAGATTCACGTAGGCCCGGTTAAGTAGCTACATGGGCTACTTTAGCCTTATTTCAAGATCGTTGCGGAGCAATCAGGGTACTTCCATTGACCGAATTGGCCAGTGCTTTAGCGCACTGGAAAAAGAAAACACGTATGACAGGTTCCCTTAACACCACGCTCCCCCAGGCTCAAACTGTCACAGGTGAGCGACAGGTTCCCTTAATACCACGCCCCCCCAGGCTCAAACTGTCACAGGTGTGCGACAGGTTCCCTTATGATAATACCACGCCCCCCCAGGCTCAAACTGTCACAGGTGTGCGACAGGTTCCCTTAATACCACGCCCCCCCAGGCTCAAACTGTCACAGGTGTGCGACAGGTTCCCTTAATACCACGCTCCCCCAGGCTCAAACTGTCACAGGTGTGCGACAGGGTACTTCCATTGACCAAATTGGCCAGCGCTTTAGGGCACTTGAAAAACGACTGAATGATGTCGACGATACTCTCGGTGTTTTTTTTCAGTCCCTAATTAGCTATTCAGCCACAGGCCCAGACCAGGGTACTACATGCAGGGTACTTCCATTGACCAAATTGGCCAGCGCTTTAGCGCACTTGAAAAACAAACTGCGCTTTCAAGTGCAAAAAGCGCAAAAAATGCTTGCTGCGCCCACGGGGGGTTACAAAAAACTGCGCGAAACGATTGTTGCGTAGCAATGGCGTGGCAGAGCGTGGAGCATGGGAGGCAGTGATCGTTTTTTCAAAGCTGAAAGTGGGTTTTTCCTAGCTTTATGGTTTTAGGCCTCCCCCAGGGACAGTGCATTCTGTAGCTTTGTATAGTATATATTTGGAGCTTTTTGGAGCCAATTGGGGCAAACACAAAAACAAAACTTGTTTATGGCGATAATTTCTTAAATACGGGGTAAAAACTAGCGATCGCTATATATAGCGTAAAAATATCCCTGATGGTCGAGGGGCAGCGCCAAAACCTTGCATCGCCAAGTATTTATGTTACAGTCCAGGGGCAGGCCAAATAGGCTAAAAGGACTTGCTCAACCGTGTAGGAAGGGCTTGAAAAGAAAAAGCACTGATGAACTGAACGCCAAACAATTGTTTTACCGACGGGGGCCCTGAGTTTGTGCTACAGTGATCATTAGCCATGCAACAATGAAATGGCGACGTAGTGGCAACACACTGTTCAAAATAAAAGCTGCAGGGCACTGACCTGGTTTGGGTTTGGGGTGGGAAGGTGGCGAGGGTGTGCGGGGGGTGGTAGAGGTGGAGTGGTGATGCTGTGGGGATGGTGGAGGGGTGGGAGGGGGGAGGGGGTGGAGAGGGGGGGGGGGGAGGGGATGGGGAGGGGCGCATGGTGGGAGGTGGGGATGGGGGAGTGGGAAAGGCGGGGAGGAGGGGGTCTTGGTGGGGAGGGGGAGGAAGGGGCGAGGGGGGGCTGGATGGGGGAGGAGATGGGGAGGAAAGGTAGGAGGAGGAGGTGGAGGGCTGGAGGTGGAGGGTAGGGGGGGGAGGAGAGGGGGGGCGGAGGAGGAGGATGGGGCTGGGAGGGGGAGGAGGAGGGGGGGAAGGGGAGGAGGGGAGAGGAGGGGGAGGAGGAGGGGGAGAGGAGGAGGGGGATGAGGGAGGGAGGAGGGGGAGGGGGGTGCGGAGGATGGGGAGAGGGGGCGGGGGAGGGGGTGTAGGGTGAAGAGGAGGGGGAGGGGGGGAGGTGGGGGGGAGGGCTGGGGGGAGGGGGGGCGGATTATGGGGGAGGTGAGGGTTGGGGGAGGGGTGGGGGGATGGGAGGCGAAGTGGGAGGGGGAGTGGTACTGTAGTGGGAGAGGTAGACTGGGGGGGGAGGTGAAGGGGAGGGGGAGAGAAGAGGGGATTAGAGGCAGAGGGGATTGGGGAGGATGAGGACGGGGGGGGGGGAGGGGGGGGTGGAGGGGGAAGGTGGGTAGGGGGAGGGGTAGTGGAAGGGGAGAGGGAGGCCTGGGGGAGTCATTAGAGGGCTTGGAGGGGAAGGAAGGACTGGGTGGGGAGGGGGGGGCCTTGGAGGGGGGGGAGACTCGGTGAGGTAGGGGGGGGGAGGGGGGGTGCCTTGTAGTGGGGGGGTGAGGGTGGTATGGGTCTGGGGGTCTTGAGTTGTATAAACTGCCCACACCACCGAAGGAGGGGGTCTTTGTTGGTGAGATGGATGCACGGGGTGAGGGGTGTACTTTTTTTTTTTTCTGGGTAGGGGGCGCTGCGGTGGCGTGCCCGGGAGGCGGCGGAGGTGGCGGGTGGCTGGAGGACGATGCGGGGGGTACGGGGGGAGGAGCGGGCGGGGCTGATGAGGAGGAAGGGCTGCGAGGGGATGCTGAGGGGGGAGGGATGGTTGGGGGAGGGAGGAGGAGGAGCGGGAGGCGGTGGGGTGGAGGCGGAGGGGGAGAGGGAGGCGGAGGGTGGGTCTCTGAGGGGGGGGCTGTGGGGAAGGAGGAGGTGGCTGGTATGGGGAAGGAGGATGGGGGGAGGGGGCGAGGTGCTGGGAGGGGGAGGAGGAGGGGTGAGGGGTAGGAGGAGGGCGGGAGGGGGGAGGCGGGGGGGGGAGGGGGAGGAAAGGCGGAGGGGGTGGCGGGGAGGAGGGGGAGAGGGCGGGGGGGGGGGGGGGCTGGGTAGAGGGGGAGGGGAGGGGGGAGGGGGAGGAAGGGGGGAGGGAGGGGGTGGTGGACGGAGGAGGGGGAGGGGGGAGGGGGGGGGGGTGGAGGAGTTGGGAGAAGGAGAAGGATGGGGAGGAGGGGTCTGGGAGGGGGGGGAGGGGAGGGGGGCTAGGCGGGGGGGGAGGGTGGGGTGGGGGGAGGGGGACGGGGGGGTGGGAGGTGGAGGAGGGGGAGCGGGAGGTAGTGGGAGGGGGGGCGGTAGGAGGGGGGAGGGGGGGTGGAGGCGGGCGGGGGGGAGAGGGGGGAGGGGGGGAGGGGGGGAGGGAGGAGGGGGAGGGGGGGGCGGAGGAGGGAGGGGGGGTAAGGGGGGGGGGGAGGGGGAGGAGGGGGGACGGAGGAGGGGGGAGGGGGGGGGGGTGGGGGGAGGTGGAGAGGGCGGCGGGGAGGGGGGGGTGGGAGGGGGGGGAGGGGCTGGGGGAGGGGGGGGGGGGCGAGGGAGGGTGGGGGAGGGGGGGGGGGCGGGGAGGAGGAGGACTGTGGGGGGGAGGGCTGGGAGGGGAGGCGGAGGGGAGGGGGGAGGGTAGAGTGACTGGGGGGAAGGGGGTGGGGGGGGAGGGGAGGGTAGGGGGATGCGGAGGACTGGGGATCTGGCTGGGGGGGGAGGGTGACTAGGGTGGGAGGTGGCGGAGGGGGGGCTGGTAGGCGGAGGGGGGAGGGGGAGGGGTAGGATAAGGGGGGGGGGAGGAGACGGTGGGGAGGTAGGGGGGAGAAGGTGGCGGGGGGGTAGGGGGAGCTGGTGAAGGAGGGGGGGGGGGAGTATATGGAGGTGAAGGAGGTGGCGGCGGTGGATAGGAGGGGGAGGAGGAGAGGGAGGGGGAAGAGGAGCGGGAGGGGAGAGGGGTCGGGGGGGGCGTGCTGGGAGGGAGAGGCGGTTAGGAGGTGGGAAGGTGGGGTAGGTGGGAGAGGGAGGTAGGCAGGGGGGCTGAGAGTGGAGAGGGAGTGGAAGTGGGGATTAGGGAAGGGGGTGAGGGCGGAAGGGAGGCTGGGAGGGGGAGGAGGGGGTGAAGGTGGGTTGTGAAGTGGGGTTGGTTGGTGGGGGAGGAGGGGGGGAGGGGGGATGAGAGAGCGGGGGTGGAGTGGAAGTTTGGGGGTCGGTGGGAGAGGAGGGGAGGAAGGGGGGCTGAGGCGAGAGGGGAGGAGGGAGTGTAAGGTGGGGGTAGGTGGGGGGGGGAGGGAGGAAGGGAGGCTGGGAGGGGGAGGAGGGGGTGGAAGGTGGGGTTGTGTGGGGTGTAGGGGGGGGGAGGGGGGGGATGCGAGGAGAGGGGGGGATTGGAAGTGTTGGGGTAGGTCGGGGGAGGAGGAGGGGTGGGGAGGGGGGCTGCGAGTGGAGGAGGGAGTGGAAGGTGGGGTAGGTGGCGGGGGGGAGGGAGGAAGGGAGGTTGGGAGGGGAGGATGGGGGTGGAAGGTGGGGTGTGTGAGGGGGAGGAGGGGGGGGAGGGCGGGATGAGGGAGAGGGGTGGAGTGGAAGGTTGGGGGTGTCCGTGGGGGAGGAGGGGGGGGAGGGGGGACCTGAGAGGGGGGAGGAGGAGTGGAAGGTGGGGGTCGTGGACGGGGGGGGAGGGAGGAAAGGAGGCTTGGGAGGGGAGGGGGAGGAAGGTGGGGTTGTGTGGGGGAGGAGGGGGGGGGGAGGGGGGCGATGCGCGGGGGGGAGGGGGGGGAAAGTGGGGGTAGGTGGGGAGGGAAGGGGGGGGAGGGGCAGTTGCTCCATTGCTGACAGTGGCCCCAGAGACAAACAAGGTACCCAAAATGGCTCCAAGGCCATTTGCTAGGACAGCAGGGCTCATCACTGATGTAACGGTAGGAGGAATTCCTGCAATTGAGGCAAAGCATAAAGAAATGTTTCAATTCAGACGTGGAAGCACGCAAATGGTAACATGATGGCACATATGTTTTTAGTTGTGCAAGTAATTCCCCCCCGCGACTTGTTTGAAACGTGTTTAGAACTTGCAACACCCCAAGTCTTTTGCAGAAAGCGATACTTTATCGGTGGTTAGCCCCAGTGCAAGCAAACGGTTGCAAGTACTGAAAAGTGGTAACATGATAACTATTACTTATAAGTGGTAACATGATGGCATGGAGGCGACAGTGTGTGTGATAATGGCCACCACCCACCCGGGAGGTTGGGTTGGACAACAAGGCTGATGGATGTTAAGGTAGGAGGAGATCTTACATGGTTGAGCAGGTCCCTTTAGCCTACTTGGCCTACCCCTGGACTGTAACATACATTTATACATACATTCAATGCAGAAACGATATCAAGTGGTAGCATGATGGCATGAAGACGACAGTGTGTGTGATAGTGGCCACCAGGGTAATTCAAAGCGCGCGCTTTTGCGCTTTTGAGCGCTGACTTTTTGACCCCTCTGCGCTTTAAGCGCAGTTTTTTGCAACCCCTTGTGGGTGCTGCAAGCACTTTTTGCGCTTTTTGCACTAGAAAGCGCAGTTTTTTTGTTTTCAAGTGCGCTAAAGCGCTAGCCAATTTGGCCATTTGAAGTACCATGGTGGCCACCACCCAGGAGGTTGGGTTGGACACCGGGGCTGATGGATGTTATGGTAGGAGGGGATCCTGCAACTGTGGAAAAAAAGCCATATGCAGCGTCGCAAGCGGTGCGGAAAATTGGCGGAGTGTGCTGTCAACTGGAGCTGACTGAAGCTAGTTAGTTATGAGACATTTGGCTGGCGTGTCAGGTTTCAATTTTTTTGTCGGTCGGTCGGACGGACGGTCGAACAAGCGGACAATGGGGTATCCCTGGGGGCTCCCGCCCCAGAAGGGGGGGCTCCGCCAAAAAGCATCACAGGGTTCAGATTGAGGTGTGGATCCAGGAGAAGAGCATCCAAAAGTTATATTTTCCTGTAGATTGAGGTGTGGATCCAGGAGAAGAGCATCCAAAAGTTATATCTTCCTGTAGATTGAGGTGTGGATCCAGGAGAAGAGCATCCAAAAGTTATATCTTCCTGTAGATTGAGGTGTGGATCCAGGAGAAGAGCATCCAAAAGTTATATCTTCCTGTAGATTTAGTTAGGAGCTTGGGTACAAGCTTCTAGAGCTACTCTGTTTGCAACAGCCACGGGGGCATTTCCCCAAGGGTGGCCTAGAGTTCCCCCACCAAACTGTACACAAGCGTCATCACCGAAGATTTCTACTAATGCAGGCATGTGCCATACGTGAATCCCACTAGAAGCTACAGGCATAACACCACCCATAGAAGCCCAATCTTGAGTAAAGTAAAGAAGAAGAGCATCCAAAAGTGTTATCTTCCTGTAGATTTAGTTAGGTTTTTAGGGGCAGTAAATCCAGAAATGGATCGCATAGTATAGGATCGCATAGGATTTTTAGAGCAACCTGCCCACTTTTGTTTTGTGGTGGTGGTGGTGGTGGTGGTGGTGGTGGTGGTGGTGGTGGTGGGGGGGGGGACGCGTTGCAGCTTCTAGGCAGCTCTTTTCACCCACTCTTGGGCCAAAACTGGAGCTAGCTAGTGTGTATGAAAGCGGGCATGACAGGCATTCTTATGCAGCTGTAATCTTTAAGCTTGACTCCGTCGCTGGCTAATGGAGCTGAGTGGAAGCTGCTACGTGTAGCCCAAAAATGAAACGGTGCACGGGAGTCTCTTACCCCAAGCACCTTAGCCAGACCTGTGAACCTGCCTTGCTCAGTGGCATAGCAAAGGGCAAATATCGAGGCAGGTGCGGGGTTCGAACCCCCTTGAGCGCGCTTGGGCCCGTCCAGAGGATCGTAAGTATGTGATGCTTGAGCCAACATCGCATCTAGTGATGCTTGAGCCAACATCGCATCTAGTGATGCTTGAGCCAACATCGCATCTAGTGATGCTTGAGCCAACATCGCATCTAGTGATGCTTGAGCCAATATCGCATCTAGTGATGCTTGAGCCAACATCGCATCTAGTGATGCTTGAGCCAACATCGCATCTAGTGATGCTTGAGCCAACATCGCATCTAGATACCAGTTACCGTATCGTTCTTGGATGTTTAAATTTTCATATTTGTTTTTACCTGCCTTGGCAATGCTTAATTATCACTGTAGCACAAACTCAGGGCCCCCGTCGTTTAAACGATTGTTTGGGGTTCAGTTCATCAGTGCTTTTTCTTTTTAAGCCCTTCCTATACGGTTGGGCAAGTCCCTTTATCCTACACCAACAAGTCCCGTACGCCGCACCTGGGGGAAGTCAGCATGGCAGGCTGGCGTGCAACGGACCAAGACAAGGACGTAGACGTACAACCCAGAACCCGCTGATCTTTACGACCAAAAGGGAAGGGCATTACATATACGAGCACATTTTGGGAGGGAAGGGTGTCTTAGGAGTGTAGAAAAGGGTGCCGAACACTCACACATACACACACATACACACATACACACACATACACACACATACACACACATACACATACACGCACACATACACACACATACACACACATACACACACATACACATACGCACACACTCACACACATACACACACACACACATACACACATACACACACAGACATACACACACACACATACACACACAAACACACACATACACACATACATACACATACACACACATACACACACATACACATACACACACATTCACACACACATACACACACATACACACACATACACATACGCACACACACATACACACATACACACACATACACACATACACACACACATACACACACACATACACACACACACATACACACACATACACACACACACAAACTCACTTCCATGAGACTGACCCCCCTCCCCCCCCCCCACCCCACCCCACCCCAACCCCTACACACACACACACACACACACACAAACTCACTCCCATGAGACTGACTCCACTCCCCCCCCCCACCCCCACCCACCCACCCCACGCCCTACACACACACACACACACACAAACTCACTGCCATGAGACTGCCCCCCCCCCCCCCCCCCCCCCCCCCCCCCCCCCCCCCCCCCCCCCCACACACACACCACCCACACACAGAGTCACTAGCATGAGACTGCCACCCCCACACACACACACACATAATACACACACAGACTCACTGAGAGAAGGGTGTCCTAGGACTGTAGAATGAAAAGGGTGCCAAACACAATGACATGGGACTGACACTGACACACACACACACATACACACACACACAATGACATGGGACTGCCTCCCCCCCCCCCCCCCCCACACACACACACACACACACACACACACACACACAACCCCCCAACACCCACCCGGAAGGGTGTCCTGGGAGTGTAAAAAAGGGTGCCAAACACTACTGCTAAATGGACCGCCCAACCCAACCGTTTACATGGCATATCCACCCTTGTGCTAACGGTATATATGGGCGAGCACCCTTCTTGGCCCTTACCCATTAGTTAACGCTTCCCTTTTAGACCCCCTAAGTTTGCAGTCATACCCAAGCTGTTCAGTATGCATAGATACAGGCTCCTTCGTCGCCACCCAAGTGATTGATTGAGTGAGAGATGTTAACCTATTATGGCCTTCACGGGTTGACCCAGCATAGGGAAAGGGAGTTGCCTAGACGCTGTCAAGTGTAGCCCCCCCAAAAGAAACAAAAGCAAGCAGTCAAGCTTGTGAACATTTCAACCATATATATATATATATATATACATTCATTTTGTTACTTACTTGTTACGCATGTTTGAGGTTGTAATCAAACAAACATGCCATTGTGTATCTGAGAACATTAGGTAACGAGCCGTATGTAGCATTGTGTGGAAGTCATGTCGAAACTGGTGAATCAGGAATACAAAACGTGTAGGCAGTTTATGGCAAACATGAGTGTCATAATCAGGGTACTGTTTGTCACAAACGACAACGACATGGCTGATTATCAGTGAGAGACCTTGCTACTTCTACCACATTGAAATTGAAATTGTTATATCCGAGTAATGTGCCACTCTCAGGACGTGAAGTTAAGGACACCACTGCGTAAGCCGGAACTAGCAGTAGTCACCATTACTTCTACCACATATATTCATTTGGTTACTAGATTTGTAGTGGTACCCAAGCTGTCCAGTCTGCATGCACTTGCATAGCACACAGCTGTGCAAGGCGAGCCTAATTAACAAAGATTTGTGGTTCATCATTAGGGCTTTTAATAGATGTCCAGTCTGAAAACAGGCAAATAATATTTCATGTACCTTCGCCAGACACTAGAGGCCAGGCAAGCACGAGCAGCAGAAACAGCAGCATGACTCTGCCCAGTGCTCCCCAACGCTTCCGAGGGTGCTTGCCCGACATCATGCCACGCAGCTGCTTCCGGTCTGAGGAAGTAAGAGCCTACGGTTACTCAGCAGCTCAGTGATGTCTCCCCATGGCACAGTGCTGTCTGGGTATGAGGATATATCCCCTCATGATCATTGGTCAAGAGAGCGAGAAGCAGTGCATCATTTCGCACTTTCCCGCGCCATGCGAGTCCAGCGCGTCAAGTGCTTAATTTATCATAGCAAATACTGAAGCTTTAACTATGGATATCTGCCACCGGTAGGGAGTAGGTGCAATACTGAGCGGGGCGGAGCTAGCTAGTTCTAAGTTGTACGATTTTATCCAAAAGCAGTAGTGGAAACTTGAACAGTTGATGATAGAGGGGGATAATGCGTAGAAATCAGAAAATAGAGAGAGGGAAAGTGTCGTAGATATGTAGCAAGCGCTGTGTACTTGCGATCGACGGGACGGGAAGGGAAGCGAGAGGAAGGATTCCTCATGTCGGCGGGGAGGCGAGGCACTTCGTTTGATATTCCAACTCCGACACGCCTGGAGTGGGGGAGGTATCGTACTCTTCTCTGTGACACACGACTCGTTGTCATATCAGGTGAGGGCGCGCCGTTGGCCATCAGCCCTATCGGCCATCCAAAGGAATGACCGACGTGCCAGCTCATAGGTCGTGCACCGCCACCTCATCACATTGATTTGCCGGCTCAAAGGTTGTACAACGCCACCTCATCGCATATCTGTTGTAGCATCAAGAAAGTGGCGCTGTGGCGCTTGCGCACGCTAGCTCCAGGCGCACGCGCTTGAGAAGTGGGCAGCATGGGGCGTCATACTCGCAACCTCGGAATTTCGAAAAATATGTGCCCAATGATGCGAACAGCTTCCTCTTTTTCTTGCACAATTCTGCTACCGAAGCTTCGTTTTCTGGCGGAGGTGCAAGAGCCTCGTTCTGTAACTCACAGGATCTGGTTACTGTGGTGCGCGCTTGACCTACTATACAGCAGTTACACAATGACGACTGATGAGCAGACGAGTATGGTATTGCTACACTCTGACTAACACAGGTGTACTTCTCTTACTTCTACACAAGTGAACCAGACTGGTCTGCGACACTGGTGACTAATCCTACGTTAATAGGAAAGACTAGGACATTTAGCCCGTCGTACCGACGGCAGCCCGCGGCAGCCCCCCTCCCTCCCCACACACCCCCGCCCCACCCCCCAATTGGAATGACTTATGGATTGTCACCCACCCACTTATTCTCCATCCCCATTCAAAGTAGGTGGCTTGTCATCGTGCACTGTTGCCATGATCATCCCCATCACACTACTAACACTTGAGTGGCAAATGGCCACAACACAAATGTACATGCATGCATGCAACACCGTTACCAACCACACACATGCATGTATGCCCCCCCCCCCCCCCCCCCCCCCCCCCCCCCCCCCCCCCCCCCCAAGAGGAGCTTCATTCCTGGAAAAACAGACACAGCGTTGTAGGAATCAAGACGATGCCTTCAAGGTTTGACCGAAGTTAGAGGGGAAATAGCATCCAAGGAGCATGTTGGGCGCAGCATCTCGCGAGCGGACCATTCCAACCCCACCCACTCATGTGAACCAAAGAGTCGCTCGTTTCGTACAAAGCAGACACATCGCTGCAGGAATAAATGCGATGCCCATCAGGTATCAACTATGCCCGCGCTGGAATTCAAGGCTAGGGGGGAAAAGTAGGGAGCAGCTGTTAGTGAGAGGTCTGGGAACAATATGCACACAACGCGAAATTGTTAGGCATTGATGCCGGCACGGAGTAAAATGGCACGCATTCCCACCCAGAGCAAAGCAATGCTGGCTGCCCTAAGCGCGCCCTGTCAGAGCATTGTTCCTTTCGAGTGAAAAAAGGGCGTGAAGCATTCAAGGCAACGGCAGCAGTTGTAAGACTTGTGGAGGAGTGGCTTCTAGACCGGACTGAGTTAGCGCTCATAAGCAACACTCGGGGAAGTGACAATTTCGCTAAATGTAGGCGAAAGACACGATTTGCAGCGGAACTACAGATAAATGTAGGCGTACAGTGGACGAAATGTCTCGGCTCACCGCAAACCAGCGATCCCGACAGACACCCAGAACTTTTCGTAGACTGAAGCGTGACCAATAACTCCTCGATCGCACGTTAACTACTGAGTTGTAATACGCGAAGGGGTATGCAGCTTTCTGTCGCTCGAGGGTCTGTTAGCAACCTTTTCGAGGGTTCATTCTTGCGAACCTGAGAAGCTCTGCCAGCGATTCCGAGATAGGGTGAACAATTAGGCATCGAAGTACTAGCGCGAACTTCTTGTTGGCGAATAGCTTTCATTTGGGAAAAGGTCACCCGAAGTCACCGATGTGCTTTCGCTGCATGCGTCGAAAATGGCGCTGTTGTAGGGCGAAACCAGGACGATTTTAATCACTGTTATGAAAGCCTAAGTCACACTGAAATATTATTGTGACTTGCGATGACCTGTCAGTGCTCTTACTAATTTTGATAGATGTTTTCGCAAGGTGTCCTTTCACCAGCCTTTCACGTACATTTAGCCAAGGCGGATTGGACGCGGCATGGCGAAATGGCCGTACGATTAGAGCCTTTGCAATATGGCCAAGGTAAGCCACGCCAACCTTCATTCTACCTCTCGTACTCCTACATGATATTCTTCCCTCCCTCGCCCAACGCATGTGTTTGTTGCTACTTGATATTTTTGGCGTCCTGCTTTGTTACCTCCTTTCTTTCCAGCTTTCTTTTCAGATTACTGCGCAACGCCCTCTGCCGCCTTCCGCATGGACATGCGCGGGGTAGTGCGTCAGATTGTTTTTGAAATTTGACCAATGCTCTCGTCCTATCTCCTACACAAATTCCCTTACATCGGTTCCGCTAATTCTCGCAACCGATCCGTCTATGCTAGACCTGTGTAGGTTGTCAGTGCATCTGCTGGATGCATGGTATCTTGCAGCCAGCGGCCCTTTCGTCGTCAACTCCTCAACCAGGAAGCCCGGTCGGCGCTGCTGTACTGCCACCGCATGAATAAGCTGCATGAATTGCAGCACCTCGGCAGCCCACCCGACGTTGCTCTGGACACGGTCAAATATGGTGGTATGTGGAGTGTACTGTCCCAGGAGCATGGCTTCAGCTTGGGGTGGCAGCATGATTAGTTGGCTCTGTGCAAAGTAGGATGCTGGGACAACTTGCTCCCAACTCTTATGTGAGTCATACTTCCACCTGTTCTCTCCTGGGCCTGAGTAGAGCTTGAAAGGACATGGGGCCTTATACTCTAGTGGGATCATGCACTGCCCTGGCTGCATGGTGCCCTTGAGCATTGTATCAGGAGATCATGCGTGGCAGTTATCCCTTGAGACCCTGCATGATAGATGGTGGCAGCACTGTGTATATTTGGCTGACGCACTAGACCCTTGTCCATGGCATGCATCTTCACATTGGGTTCACTCGTAGTGGTTGTGGTAGTCTTGGAACGTTGCCTCTTGCGTTGTGGTAGAGACTGGTTCTCCTTGCTTTGCTGGGTGTTGGGTGACAGTCCAACCTTGTCTTTATGCTTGGGTCTTTCGGATCCATTCTGCATGGTAAACTCAGGCAAGTGTGGACAATGCAAAGCTGGGGTAGGACCTGAGGTTCAGGTACCTAAGCTTGAGGCAGATTGTACTTCCAGGGGGATCTCCCTACCAATACGCAAAAACAACACAAAGGGTGTCAATATAAGTAACTATGCCCGCCCTTCTTTTTTGCAGGGACCCATGCTCTGTGTGGAAGCGGTCTGAAGGTTGCTTGTAGGTAGGGTTTCACAACAATGTGGCCTAGGGAATTCTGACTTGATCACATGCCTAAATAGTGTCCACCTGCTTGCATGCCTCCTTTCGTGCATGCCTGTCTGTATGCCTGCCTTTTTATCTTCCTCCCTAGTGACTGATTGGCTGACTATCTGGATGGTGACTTCTGCTTGGAGGTGCTAGGCATAGAGTGTTCAGCCCATGGAAAAGTGGCTTGGTTGCCTGCCTGCGTGCCTGTCTGTTGCACGCATGTTTACTTGCTTGTCTGTCTGCTTGAGCGCTTGGCCATTGTTGACACAGGAGAAGAGGGTTTAACCTATCATCAAAAATGAAGTAAAGGGTGCTACATAATTTAACTATGCCTGCATTCTGTATTTGCAGGGACCATTGCTCTGTCTTCCCTCCCAGTTCTGATGTTCCACTGTCACATGAGGCTGCTAGACAACAACGTAAGTGATAACTGAAGCTTGCTTGTAGGTGCGGTTTCGCAACAGTAGTGTGGCATAGGGAATTGTGTCTTGATTCATGCATAGGTAATGCCCACGTGCATCTGTCTATGTTTGTGTCATTGTCTCTGTCATCGTCTCTGTAACTGCATCTGTAATATGCTTCTGTCTAAGTCCTGCCCTCCATTGATCTCTAGCGCATACCCTGCTCTGCACGTCACTGTCCTGCTCCTTGCCGTCCTCCCTGCCCTTCATTGCTATGTAACGCAGGCCATGCTCTGCTAATCACCATCCTGCCCCTATCCGTGCTCCCTGCCCTTCATTGCTCTCTAACGCCTGCCCTGCTCTGCCCATTACTGTAGTCCGGTCCTTTCCTATTATCCCTGCCCCTCTTTGCTCTCAAACGCCTGCCCTGCTCTGCTCATCACTGTCGTCCTTCCCCTTGCCATTATCCCTGCCCCTCTTTGCTCTCTAACACCTGCCCTGCTCTGCTCATCACTGTCATCCTGCCCCTTGCCATTATCCCTGCCCCTCTTTGCTCTCTATCGCATGCCCTGCCTTGTTCATCACTGTCATCCTGCCCTTGCCATTATCCCTGCCCCTCTTTGATCTCTATCGCATGCCCTGCCTTGTTCATCACTGCCGTCTTGCCTCTTGCCATTATCCTTGCCCCTCCTTACTCCCTAACACCTACCCTGCTCTTCTCATCACTGTAATCTTGCCCCTTGCCATTGCCCCTTGCTCTCTAACGCCTGCCCTCCCTTATTCATCACTGTCGTCCTTCCCCTTGCCATTTTCCCTGCCCCTCCTTACTCCCTAACACCTACCCTGCTCTGCTCATCACTGTCGTCTTGCCCCTTGCCATTATTCCTGCCCCTCTTTGCTCTCTAACGCCTGCCCTCCCTTGTTCATCACTGTCGTCTTGCCCCTTGCCATAATCCCTACCCTTCTTTGCTCTCTATCGCATTCCCTGCCTTGTTGATCACTGATGTCTTGCCTCTTGCCATTATCCCTGCCCCTCCTTACATACTCCCTAACGCCTACCGTGCTCTGCTCATCACTGTCGTCTTGCCCCTTGCCATTGTCCCTGCCCCTCTGTGCTCTCAAACGCCTGCCCTGCTCTGCTCATCACTGTCCTCCTGCCCCTTGCCAGTATCCCTGCCCCTCTTCGCTCTCTAACGCCTACCCTGCCTTGTTCATCACCATCGTCCTGCCCTTGCCATTATCCCTGCCCCTCCTTACTCCCTAACACCTACCCTGCTCTGCTCATCACTGTCGTCTTGCCCCTTGCCATTATCCCTGCCCCTCTTTGCTCTCTAACGCCTGCCCTCCCTTGTTCATCAATGTCGTCCTGCCCCTTGCCATTATCCCTGCCTCTCTTTGCTCTCTATCGCATGCCCTGCCTTGTTCATCACAGCCGTCTTGCCTCTTGCCATTATCCCTGCCCCTCCTTACTCCCTAACACCTACCCTGCTCTGCTCAGCACTGTCGTCTTGCCCCTTGCCATTATCCCTGCCCCTCTTTGCTCTCTATTGCATGCCCTGCCTTGTTCATCACTGCCGTCTTGCCTCTTGCCATTATCCCTGCCCCTCCTTACTCCCTAACACCTACCTGCTCTGCTCATCACTGTCGTCTTGCCCCTTGCCATTATCCCAGCCCCTCCTTACTCCCTAACACCTACCCTGCTCTGCTCATCACTGTCGTCTTGCCCCTTGCCATTGTCCCTGCCCCTCTTTGCTCTCTATTGCATGCCCTGCCTTGTTGATCACTGATGTCTTGCCTCTTGCCATTATCCCTGCCCCTCCTTACTCCCTAACACCTACCCTGCTCTGCTCATCACTGTCGTCTTTTGCCCCTTGCCATTATCCCTGCCCCTCTCTGCTCTCTATCGCTTGCCCTGCTCTGCTCATCACTGTCGTCTTGCCCCTTGCCATTATCCCTGCCCCTCTTTGTTCTTTAACGCCTGCCTTGCTCTGCATGTCTTGCAGGGCAAGAGGATGGATGGAAATGCTACAGCTGCGATGAAGATTGCTGCCACGAAGGAACTATAAATGCCGAAGATGGAAATATATAATAGAAGCAGCGAAGATATATATAGATGTATAGCTTTGCTTGGACGTTTCTACTTAGTGGATATATGGGCGTATGTCTTCATGAGTAGACAAATGGATAGCTACTTGCAGGCTGCCTATATACTTGTACTTGAACTTAATCAGCTACATGGCTCCAGCCAGCAATTTGGCTGCTCGTCTTCTTTTGCTCGCTGTCTATCTATGGTTAATGGATATAGAGGAAATATATGGGATGTAGCGGATGTACATGTGTACGGATGCTTACATAGATATATAGGTAGATCAATAAGTTAATGGATGCATACGGTAGTTTATTATGTATGTAATCTATCTTCTCGAATCCTGATGTAATTGAGAAATGCTCCTGGAAAATATTCCTGAAAATGTGACCTCTCCGACCACCGTGCCCAAACCGCCCTGCAAGCGAAGTACAGGCGAAAAGTCTCAGAAGACCGAACATTTCGCCTCATTACCGTGCACAAGCCGCCGTGCGTGGCGAGATGCCGTCGAAATATCTCAGAAGTCTGAAACATTTCGACGACAATCCGCCTAGGCTAAATGTAGGCGAAATGTCTCAGGATTCTGAGCTACACGCGACGCGGGTATAGGGCTTACCGCTAGAGTCAGAAGTGCCCAGTCATTAAAGGACTATGACTAATCGCGGACGCCGTGTGCATTCCGCTGCGCTCGTACGCATTTAGCGATCTGTCGACTTCCCCGAGTGCAACTGAGTTTTGGCCAAGACTGGCCTTGAACATCTGCCTATCGCTGATTTGAGGTTCCCCGGGGCTGGTCCATGCTTGTGTAGATTGAAAGATGTAGCGAGGAGCTGGGGATCACGCGATTGAAAAGCAGTCAGCGAGCGAGCAGGAGTGAGAGCAGGAGAAGGAGAAGAGAGTGTTGTGACGGGGAGAGCAGCAAGTAAGGTTAGGTCGTTCAGCAAGAGCTCACATCGAAGTTAGTGGACTGCAGAAGTGCGTGTGTAAATCCGGGAATGGAGAAATAGTGGAATACAAACATGCTTGGTTGAGGGAGCACAGCTCCCATTGCGTTGTGGGCCACGACATTGTCAGATCGCTAAGGGCAATTGCGCAAAGAGCGCGCTGGGTGCAGTCGCAAGGTGAAAGCAGGTGAAAGATGCAGGTTTGAAATCGTCGGGGGAGGTGAAAGAGTACAGCGTTTGAAAATCGAGGGTTGTGGAAAAGTGCCGGGGGTAACTCTTGACTCGGCGTTACAAAGTGAATTAGGGTATTGAAATTGAAATTGAAATTGTTACATCCGAGCACGTAATGCGCCACTCTCGTTAAGTTAAGGACACCACTGATGAATTAGGGTATAATTAAAGACCCAGGCGGTCTTTAATTAATTAAAGATATAATTAAAGACGTAGGCAGTCTATTTATACCGTAGCTTTTCCTATCGGAATATTCCTAAAGAACATTCCTCGAACATTCCTTCGAACATTCCCAATTGAATCTTCTCTCAAAGGATCGCTCCCAAACGGACCTTTCCTTAGGAATATCCTTGACGGAACCTTCCATCGGCCAACTAGATCTCAGATCGGGACCATTGGGCGGACCCCTACTATTGCGACGGAACCTTCCTCGGGTCCACGCCCAAACTACTAGAAAAGAAAAGAAAATCAGTACGCCAATTCGGCGTGATTAAGGAAGCTGTCCAAAGGGGGTCCTCGGACAGCACCGTCAAACCGGGGGGGTGGCTAGGGGGGGCGGTACCACCCACGATAGCCGGTGGCGGAAGAAGGAGTGTGGGACGAGTGTGTAGCAGATTCCATGCGCCGGCGGGTACACACAATGGTATGTGCGAATCGGACGGCATGCAGGTGGAGGGAGTTGAGGATGCGGGTGGTTTAAGTAGATTGGATACCGAGAGAAGAAAAAATGGGAATAAGGGAGGCGAAGAGGGTACCGAAGGAGCCGAGGATGATAGGGTCTAGGGAGATGACCCGCCAACCAGCAGCGAGAAGAGCCGAACGGAGGGTGGAATGCTGAGCACGTTGCTGGCAAGGGTGGTATGATAGCGGGCGTCCCAAGTGTATGTGAGTTCACAGAGATAGACAGTGTGGGCGGCTTGGAGGGTGGAAAGTTCTGACTGGGTGAGGGTGGCGTCGTGGGAGGGGGCGTCAAAAGGGGAGAGACCGGAAAGGAAGAGGACGTATGTCGGGGCGCAATTTGGCGACAGGGGTACAAGAGCAAGGGTGGAGGCATGCACAAGTGGGTGGGAGGTGTAGGAGGAGCGAGCCAAGGAGGTAGGCGGGTGTTGGAGACACCGAGTGGGAGGGCGTTTCTCGAGGATGCGTCAACATAGAAGGTGGAGCGGCCGAGGGAGCCAGCACATATGGCGTCATAGAGTTGAAGGGCAGCGGCGTTGTCCGGTCGAGCGACGTAGAGGGCAGCGAACGTAGGGTGGGAGCATGAGGCAAGAAGGTGGGTCGAGGTGTCATGGGAGCTGCAGAAATGGCAAGATCCATCGAGGATGGGGGGGTTGCATAGAGTATATGGTTCGGGGGGTATGCGTTTGTGAGGGACAGAGGCCGTCCAAAACATGTTGAAACGTAATTTGAGGATTGTGCGGATTTGAGGGAAGGTGCAGGAGCGCCACATATGAGAGGAGGGTTCTGTTATTGACTGATTTATATATCAGTCTCTGAGTCGGCATAATGCACACCGGTACCTTTCCCTCCTGGTACCGTGTTGCCTGCCGCCAGGCCTCAGGCTAGCTGCGGCCTGCACGTGACTGCAGTACCCTGCAGTACACATCTCTATTCTATATGATTGCGCCTGTTGCGCTTAATAGCATCTTCTCCTCTATCGAGCCTATGCCGTTGTAACAATCTTACACTCACAGGTTATGTGCGCCATCTTTAGACGCTAACGAAGAACAGCCGCTGATTTCCGCGTTCGGATTCAGTTCCCCTCTGACTTGTCGAAGGCCCGAGTTTTAACTAAGCACCTGGACTCCCTGTGCGGATCCTACTTCCAGCTGCTCCGCCTGCCGCTTCCTACCAAGACTCCTTGGATCTGCCACTGCGTCCTACGACTGGAGCAAGCAAGAGCGACCACAAGTCACCGAAATCTATGAAGTGAGTATAGGACGACGCCCTCACCGAGACCCACACAGTGCTGTATTGATCTCAGACGATCAATTTGTCTACGACCCCAGCTTAAGAGAAGCTTCTGTCGTCGAACATTGCTGCTTGGCAACGTTCAACCCCCGGCAATCCGCTGGATCCCTTTGGATCGCCGATTCCCACACACACTCCATCCCCTCTTCCCCTGCCCCGCCCTCGTAACTCCCCCTATCCCAACACTCCGACCTACAACGCCAAGACTCCTACACAGAAGACCTCACCATGCCACCTCCACGTATATTCACCGGTAACAACCTCTACAACTGGCGCTGCGCCAGGCAGAATATCCTTCTCGCCCTCAAATCAGATAGGGATACCATTGCCATTGCCATTGCTTTCGACTGCCAACAGGCGGTGGTCGCTGGCGAGCCTGCCGACTCTGATGGTTACCCTGCTGATGACTTTACTTACCCTGTTGTTGCGGGTGCTGATCCAGCTGTTCCGGCTCATGGTGTCCCCACCAGGATCTCCACATGGAAGAACAACAAGGCCTTCAAGATCATCATATATCATGTATCAGATCCCATCCAGCAGGCCATTCATGCTAGCACAGATATGGCCACTAGAGCTTTCAGGTTTCTGGATGCCTTGTACTCTGAGGAAGGCAGCAGGCTAGAGCATACCACCCTGACTGCCATAATGGGAATACGTATGACTTCCACTGAATCCCTGCAGACATACCTCTCTAGGGCAGCTGATATGTATTCTCAGATTCCCAAGATTCAAGGCACCCACATCGTTTCTACCAGCACCTTTCTCAACCTTATTGTCAAGGGACTGAACTCCCGCCCTGAATATGATGGGTATATCAATCAATTCAACCCCACAGCTGTAACCACCTTTGCTATGCTCCAAAGTGCCCTCTTCAACTGGTGCTTAGTGAAGCAAGTTGACCCTGCACCATCTCCTGAAGAGGCTGAGATGGCAGCTGCAGCTTACAGGGCCAGGAAGCCATTCAACAGCAAGCACCTCCCATTCAGAGACAGGACTATCTCCTACAAGAAGATGATCTGCTGGAACTGTGGGGGAATAGGCCATAGCTCCAGAGACTGCACCAGTGAGGACACTGACCTGGCTTTCAGGCCAGCTGACTCAGATGATGCTGACCATGGATCTAAGTCACCTCCCAAGAACAGATCAGGAGATGACAAGGATCCTGACGACAAGAAGACTCCCAAGAAGACCAGTACAGACAGGAGGCGTCTAAGAAGATACCCAAGCAGGGGACGCCATGCCCACGTTGCTGATGGTGATCAGTCCACCTCAAACTCTGACAGTGAGGGTGAAGAACACAACTTCCTGTCCCTGGCACTGGATGAAGACAACCTCCAGCCCATGAGATTTGCTACACCAACCAGAGGCAAGTCTGTTTCATTTGCCTTGCCACCTGACCCCCTGGCTAATACAGCATTCTTTGGACAAATAAGTGCTGACGATGAATGCACTATAGAAGATGGAGAAGTTCTCCAGGCAGCACTGCAGACAGAATGGATCATAGACACTGCATCACACTCTCATGCAACCAGTAACATCTCCCATCTGCATGACATTCAGGACCTCCCACAGCCTATTAGGCTGCAGCTGGCAGATCAAGACTCTCCACCTATCCTCTGCAAGCAGATAGGGAAGGCCAAGATCAAGGGCCATGGCAGGACTCTAATCATCCCGGACAATGTACTTCTTGCTGACTGCAACATGCCCAACATCATCAGCATTCATACAGCCACCAGCCTGTGCCCAGACCTCCAAGTTTACCTGTCCAAGACCCAAGCCATACTCTCCATCCCAAGACCATCTGGTACCAAACTGCTTCTCTCATGCCCCAAAAGGCATGGACTCTACCTTACCCAAACTTCACCAGTCACTACCAGTAATCCCTCTATCCCGCCCTGTGGACCCTACCATTGCCTACATCATGATGGTTACCAAGCCTCCATCAACTCACACTGACTCTGAGACAGGGCAGTACCCACCCACTCATGAGACCTCCCCCAGTAGAGCTGATCAAGACTGCCAAGTTCCCCCCTCTACCTCTGCAACGTCTGCACCCCACACTGATTTTGAGATAGGGCAGTACCCACCCACTCATGTGGAGGCAAACCAAGACCTCCATGACTTCCCCTCTACTTCTGATCCATCTGCACCCCATCCACACTGCTCCTGAGATAGGGCAGTACCCACCCACTCATGTGGAGGCAGATCAAGACCTCCAGGACTTCCCCTCTACTTCTGCTCCATCTGCACCCCACACTGATTCTGAGATAGGGCAGTACCCACCCACTCATGTGGAGGCAGACCAAGACCTCCAGGACCATCCTCCCCCTATCTGCCACTAGCATTCCCCTTCCACTACAGGCAATCTGGAAGACTCTGCTGATGATACTGACAGTGATGACATGCCAGAGCTCATCCATCCAGAGGTACACAAGCCCCAGGATGACCCTGGACTAGGAGTAGATGACCCTCCAGAAACCACTCCAGCCCTCCAACAACAGCTGGACAACCTGGGCCTACAACGAGCCAGAGCAGAGATGGAACTCCTCAGTGACCAGATCAGGACCAACTATGAGGAATATGATCGCCCCATAGATGGGGACGGGCCACTCAAGCCATCTGATCTAGACACAGCAACTACCTGGGACCAATGGATACTGGTCAACAGGTCACCAGACATTGGACTACCACTGGGAGAAGTTAATCAGAATGTCAACCACATCCACTTCTCCAACAACTCCAGCCTTAGTCTCACACGATTTGGATGCACCCTACACCACCTGAACAGCAGGCCTGCTTCACCAGCTTTCAACATCAAGCCCAGGCCTCCACTGTCCAAGCTCATCACAGCATTCACCAGCAAGTTCCCTACCCTGCTGGCTTCTGAAAAGGAACAGTTCCCACACAGGTCAATGCACAAGGAGCCATCTGATGCCTACAGTCCTATCATCAAGCACAACAGCAGACTCCAGCAAATGGTGCAAGCCTACCCCACTGTTTCTACCACAGCCAGACCCACTCTACAGTGGGCCATTTGTCTCCAAGCTGCCATGGTCAATGCACATGCTCACACACTCTCATTCAGACCTAAGATGATCATGGACCCCAGGAGCTGTGCCCATCCTGGAGGCAAAGTGCTATGTGTCAACCACCTCAGCATGAAATTGAAATTGAAATTGAAATTGTTACATCCGTGTAATACCGTTACTCACAGGACGTGAAGTTAAGGACACCATAGCGTAAGCCGGAGCTAGCCATAGTCACCGTAGGGCCACCTCAGTAAAAAGAATCACCACCGATGCCTGACCGGCAGGCATCGTGGCCACATCATGCCGGTGCAGCTTAATACGGGGGGTTTTCACCCCGGTTGGGAAGCACCAGCACAATGCAGCTGGCAAGACAAAATCTGAGAGGGGGGACGGTCTGTGTGCTAGTCCCCGGGTATTGACCCGGGGTGTGCTTCCATAAAACGTCTGCACTGTAAAATACTCTGAAAGCTAGTAATGGTGTGGGAGTGGACTGTGTCCGCCAGTTTAAGGGCACACGGTCTCTTAAGTCCAAGTGTGGTCATAGAAGTCAAAAAAGAGGTTGGAATAGTACCAGTTGTTCCAACGGTGATAACTTCGTAGTGAACGAGGTATCCAGCAGATCTAAGGCCATTTACTAATTTAACATGCTGGGCGTGTTTAGTGATAAACTTAGTAGCATGGTTGGTATCAGAGCAGTATCCAAGCTCAAGAACCCAGAGTTCTATATCAGCCATACAGGTAGGAGAGTCTATGTCAGGTAGGACGGCGAGGTCAGGTCTCATTCTCTTCCAGTCCTCTACAGTAATAGTGGAGGGGCGTAGCCAGTCAGGGAGACGTTTGCCCAGGACCCCTCTGGGGAGGTCCTCTTCCTTGCCAGCGTCCATGATCATTCTGCGGGATCCCAGGGCTCCGGTGCAAATGGCCTTGTGGATGAGTCGCACTGCGGCGTCATGTCTCTTGATATAGAGCCCCTTGAAAGTCCGGTGTGTGCAGCCCGCCAGGATGTGGCCCGCTCCGTCCTCACAGGTGTGGCAGATGGGGCATAGGGAGTTCGTGGGTGGGTGAGTGCTGGTAATATAAGGGAGTTTCCAGCGGAATGCAAGTTTACGGTTCCACAGTCTACCCCAGCGGGCTTTAAGGATGTGGAATTTAGTTTTATGTTGGATAAAGGTTGAGGTCCAAAATTTGTTACTTGCATGAGGAAGTTGGTGGGGAGTGTTATCAGCCCAGGTGGTTGCATAAATCCCTTTAAGAGGGTGTTGGCCAAGGTGGCAGCTAGTGGGCAGGTTAGAGGTGATACCTTGTGTAAGGTTAGGTGCTAGGATGCGTGGGGGAATATCTCCCATGGGTGTGCGAGGAGGTTGAACTGTGGGCCAGTAGACATTGTGGCGGGGGATTTCCCCAGTGTTGTCAGTGAAATTGGTGGAGGCAGGGTGCTCAGCTGCCTTGCGTGCCAGAATGTCTGCCCTGTCATTTCCAAGGATACCTGTGTGGGAACGGACTTTACAAAGAGTGGTGTGTGAGCCATGCAGAATGCGTTGAATGAGGTGTTTTTGAATTGATTGCAGTAGTTCAGTATGAATAGAACGGGTTGTTGTGGTAGGGTCATGAATCATTTTTATTATAAGTTGAAGAGAGCAGAGGCTGTCTGTATGGAGTGTAAGAGATTTGTCATAGTCAATGTTGAGAAGGGCTTGGTGGATGGCTACCAGTTCTGCCCTGTTGTTAGTTTTGGTGGCCCCTATTCCCCCAGGGTTGATGGTGTAGCTTTGTCCTGCAGCCGGGACATATACTGCAGCACCTATTTTGATAGGGTGCCCTGGTTTACCTTTTATTAGGCTACCATCTGTGTAGACCTGGAGGCCTGAGGAGGGGGTAGCTAGGTGGAGACATGGGTGAGTAGTGGTAAGAAGAGAGGGAGGAGGGTGTTGGTGGAGTAGAGTTTGCCGGGGTTTTTTGACAAGAGATTTGAGTTTCCGTGGGTAGGTAATTACAATGTCAGAGGAGGTAAGAGTGGGAGGTGGTGTGATAGTGGAGGGCTCCCAAGATGAGGAGAGGCTTTGCATGTAGTATGTCCATTGGTTAATAAAATCTGGGAGTTTAGGAAAGTAGGTATCTTGGCTGTTGGGGTTGCATATAAGGATGAGGTGCAGTTTTTGGGTGGAGGGTGGAGTGTGAGATTTGCTGCCAAGCCAGATTTCAGAGGTAGCATAAAATTCAGACTGTGGTCTAGAGTCAATATAGTGAATCCATGAGTGATGGAGGAGAGTTTTGTAGGGGGCAGCAAGGTCGTCAGGAAGGAGCATCAGGGTGCAGGTAGGGCTGAGAATATTTTCAGCATGGTCAGCACTGGCTAGGGCCCACCGTAGAGCTTGGTGTGCTTGTGTAGTGGAGTTAGGAATGTCCACCAGGGAGCCCACCTCAGCATGAACTGGAGCCCCATGGACTTCACCTTTATAAACATTCTTACCCCCCCCAGCCTAGCTCCCAAGTCATTTGACCAGTTCTTTGCCCAGATCTGCCAGCAACTAGACCTTGATGGCTTCCCCAGCAAGCCAGGCACTTAATTCAGTTACAAACATTGCTCTTCATCTATTGGATAGACTTGAACACTCCAGAATTTTGTTAGATTACCTACCTACTGTACTGCCCCATGTACTTCCACAGGCCGCACCCTTCTGAATTTAGAATTCCTCTAGTCTCTTCTTGATGTCTATGCTTTAATTTAGGATCTACCTAATGCAGCTCACCCAAATTATGGGGGGACTAGTCCAGACATCATGTCTAAAAGACAAATCCTCTAGTCTCGAATCATGCAACTTCTCGTAGCCAAGGATATCTTCACAAGCCTTCACCAAGCCTGGACTTTCCTTCCCCAGCTTCCCATAGCAGCCTATCTGCTCTAGCCTGCAGCCTACCTGCAGTTTCCTTACACCTTCTCAGCAGCCTCTCTGCTACCTAGCCTGCAGCTTACCTGCAGTTTCCTTGCACCTTCTCAGCAGCCTTTCTGCTACTTAGCCTGCAGCCTACCTGCAGTGCCACTTACCTAGCCAGCTACCCCAGAAGACTGACATTTCTTTGAAGACCCCTGCTAAAGTGATTTCTCCCTTTCAGCTACTAGAAATTCCTAAAGTCTCCCTAGTTTTAATATTTTAATTTTCTTATGCCCCTCAGTTAATTCCAGGAATTCTTGAGCTCAAGAATACCTTGAATTGGGGGGGATGTTATTGACTGATTTATATATCAGTCTCTGAGTCGGCATAATGCACACCGGTACCTTTCCCTCCTGGTACCGTGTTGCCTGCCGCCAGGCCTCAGGCTAGCTGTGGCCTGCACGTGACTGCAGTACCCTGCAGTACACATCTCTATTCTATATGATTGCGCCTGTTGCGCTTAATAGCATCTTCTCCTCTATCGAGCCTATGCCGTTGTAACAATCTTACATTCACAGGTTCGGGATGGAAGGATCGATCATGGCGGGTGGTGGAGTGAGAGGCTGTGGGGGTGGAGGAGGTGGAGGTGGAGTAGTCGAGGGGGGGGGGGGGGGGGGGGGGGGGGGGATGGGGGTACAGGGGAGAAGACACTGGCTACGTACGGAGGCGCAAGGGGAAGTGGGCAAGGTCAAATGTGTACTATAGGTATTGAAGAAGGCTGTGAGTGAGTCCGTGAGGTCTGAAAGGAGGCGGTAGGGCGGGTGTGGGCTGTAAGGTGTAGGTAGTGGCTGGAAGCATGGCCAGGCCGGGAGGCTGTGGAGGTGGCTCGGGTGAGATATAGAAAAGTCAAAGGTGCAAGAGGAAGGGTTGTCGAGGGCAAAGCGGGCACCCACGTCAGCATTGTCGTTGCCTAGGATGCCGGTGTGGGAGCGCACTTTGTAGAAAATCGTGGGGGAGGAGGAACGAAGGCGGTCAAAGAGGAGGTGGCGGATGGAAATGAGGATGGGAAGATGTTTGTGGTAGATAGGGGATTGAGTCGGGAAGGTAGACAATGCGGCGGATAAGGTGAAGGCTGGAGAGGGAGTCTGTGTAGATGCGAATGGGGTCTAGAGGGTGATGGGTGCTGGAGGGCGGCGAGGATGCCGGAGAGTTCTGCACGGAGGATGGTGTTGATCTCGGCACTTCGGCAGTACCACCAGGATGGCAATGATGGACAGAGGAAGAAGGGGTATAGAGGAACGCGGCACCAGTGCGTGTGTGTAGCGCCGTTAAGATCGGGGACAGCAGAACCGTCCGTATAGTAGGAGATGTGAGAGGGTAGGTGAAAAGGGAGGTTGTTGGAGGGGAAAAGGTGAAGGCAAGAGGGAATGGTAGGGCAGAGGGTGGGGGAGTAAAGAGGTGGGGGGTGAGGACGAGGGTCCGGGACGGAGCGAGCTGAATTTGGTGGGGGGGGCCTAGGTGGGGCATCGGGAGGAAGGATGGGGGGGGGGGGGGGGGGGGGGGGGGGTAGAAGGTGGGAAGAAAGTTGGAGGTAAGGGTAGCATCTGACGGTTGGAAGCAAGGTAGAAGGGATAAAGCAGGGAGTCCGGAATGGTTACCGATGCAAACAAGGTGAAGGCGGGAGCGATTGAGGAGGGCAGGGGAGTCAAAAGGGAGGGCAGGGTGCATGGAGCACGGGGGTTGAAAGTGGAAGGACTTGGGTGGGAAGGTGCTGAGTATACGGATGGAGGGGTGAGAGAGCCAATACGAGAGTGGGGAGGTAAGCCAAGAAGGGAGGAGGAGGAAGGTACAAGTAGGGATGTCGTCTTTGAGGGCAGAGGAGATAGCCCACCGGATGGATCGGAGGAGAGTGGTAGAGCCGGGTGGTGGGTGGGCGTATGAGAAACCGGTTCACTTCGTGGAGAAACTGTCGTAGCATAGAGACAAAACAATCCGAGCGTGCATTGGAGTAGTAAGGGATGGGGAAGAGGGGGCAGGTGAGGGGGGAGGAGAAACGGTGGACATGGAGTAGGAAATGGGCGAGGAAGGGAGTAAGGAGGGCAGGAGGGAGGGCGAGGTGTTCGGAGAGGGCAGGTGAGGGGGGTGAGGTGGGGGAGGGGGGGGCTGGGGGTGGGGGGTAGCGAAGGAGAAGGTTGACGAGGTCTTCCTCGAAAGATCCCGAGGACAAAATACCATAGTTTAAGGGATGCGTTATGCGGTGTGAGTGATTGGTGGTATGGAGCCAGTCCAGCAGGCGGGATGTGGAAATTGAGCCGAGGTAGGATCCGTTTGGGCGATATATGAAGGCACGGGTGGTATGCAGGGGTGGGAGGGGTGCTGGTTGGGGGAGGCCAATCTGTATAGTAATGGAGGATGGAGGTGTGATGTCGAGTCAGGGGTGAACGGGAGATGTGTGGAAAAGGAGGAGGGGAGCAGAAGCAGGAGGTGGGGGAGGTAAGTGGAGAGTGGGGGGAATGGGCCAGAGGCCTTGTTTATTATATGCGCAATCGTGTGAATCGAGAGGGAGAGGGGGTGGGGGGGGGACGAAGGTTAAGGATGACAGGGAAAGAATTGGTGGCAACGGTGTGGGATAGGGCAGGGGAGGGGGGGCGGGGTGGACAGTGAGGAAATGGCAGGGGAGGGGTGGGAAGGAGTGGGAGTGAGGGGTGGGCAGGGGAGGGGTGGGAAGGAGATGGAGGGGGTTCGTCGGGGTGGAGACGTTTTCGTGTGGGTGGGTGAGGAGAGAGGTCGAGGGCCGCCTGGGCGGGGCCGAAGTCAAGGGCACGACAGACAATGGGGGAGAGTGGAGGAAGGTATGGAGCAGGTGTACAGAGGTGGAGGCATGCAGGTGGTGGTGGTGGGGGGGGGGGGGTGGAGAGATCAAGGATGCGGGGGGTGGATAGGTCGAGGATCCGGGGGGTGTTTTTTAAGGCCGGTGGGTAAGGACGGGTGGTGGGTGTAACGGGGGTCGTGTGGTAGTGGGAAGTGGGTGTTGGGAGGATGGGGCTGTGTGGTGGTGGTGGGAGGGAGGAGAGGTCGAGAACTTGGAATGGGGGGCTGGGGGCGAGGAGATGACTTGGAGGGGGAAGGGTGGGAGTATGGATGGGAGAGGGTTGTGGCGTGGTGAGGTGCAGTCTCTTTGGTGGGGGTGGGAGGGTGGAAAGGTCTAGAACCCGGGTTCATGCATGTAGGGCGGGCGGGCGGGCAGGGTGTGGGGGGTATGGCTCGGAAAGGGAGGGCTGGAGGTGAGGTTGAGGCGCTTAGGGGCAGGTGTGTGTGTGGAAAGGTCGAGGACCCGGGGTGTGGTGAGGAGGGCTGTGTCCCGAGGGGAGGTGTGGTGCGAGGGGGTATGGGTCGGAGAGGGAGTGGGAGGGGTGAGGTAAAGTCGTGGAGGGAGGGGGAGAGTTGTTAAGCGGAGAGCCCGATGGGGGGTTGTCAGCATGAATTGCGGTGCTCTCACGCGTTTTATGACTTGGTGACTAACTATGTACTTCCTTAGAACTATCGGCTCTGCCAGTACTGTGCCAGCTTCCCGTAGTGACAGCTTCCCGTAGACTGAGTCATCCTTGAGTGACTCAGTGACAGCTTCCTGTTGGCTGCGTCACCGGTCTTGCCTGTACCCTGTTAGGTTCCTGGCTGCCGCCCCTTCCACCACTGGTGCCCCTTGATGGGTCTCCTGTGCTTGTAACGTTATTCTCGTCTCCGTGTATAGATTGGTGCGTCTGTTCCGCTGCTTTCATCTCTGTCTACTCTACGGAGTGCATACAAGCTGATAGGTTATACGGTCCTTCATTTACTATCACTGCTCTTAAAATGCTACTTCCGCGAGGGCCTCCTGCCGGCTTCGTGAAACTCACCAATAAAAATGGTGTTCCATGGACGCGCGGGATGCGCAGCGTCATTGTTAGCAATGGCTGCGACTTTGTCTTACCAAAAGAGGTCAAGGTTCCTACAGATTGGCTAGATGATTGCGCGCCAGCGGCCTCTGCTGCCGGAGAGGAGGATCCTTCCGCCATCGTGGAAGTAACCCCTCCCCCGATCAATCCTCCACCTTTACGGTTCCTTCTCGTATTGTTCAACGCCTCTCCCCTGCAGTTGAGGATGTTCTGATGAATCTGTGTTGTGTACAGACACAGATCATTCGGTACGCATCAGAGCCGAAGCCTCCTACTGCCCGCTTCAGCGAAGATGATGACTTTTCTGAGGGTACTGATGATGATGATGACTTGAAGAGTGCTACGAGTGCTGACTTCGGTGGAGTGACTCCGTCTGCTGCTGCTACTCGAGTTTTTGAGACTTCTACAGTTTGGCCTGTTTATGAGTCTGCTCCTCAGTATGCGCCTCCGCCTGTGTCGTCGCCTGAGTTTAAGCCCGAGCCTTCGTCTGCGCCTCCGCTTGTGCCTCCTCCACTGGTTCACCCGGATGTGGCCAAGCCGACTTTGATGAGGAGCTCTGCTTCTTTCACCTCTGCATCTGTTCCCATGGAGCGTGGCCTCCCTGGCTACCATACTCGTGCTCGTGAAGCTGCTGCTTCTTCTGCCCGCACATCTGCTGCTGGTCCCTCGCAGGAGCCCCCTCCGCCTCCGCCGGTGGAGCTTCCTCCTGCCCCTGGCCCTCCTTCTGCTTTGCCTTCGCTGTCATGCGAGTCTTGGGAGCATCTGCTCACTGGCGGACCTCCTCCGAATCTGCAGCTGAAGCACTTCCGTCTGATCAACCAAGCTCGACGTGATGGTGAGTCCATGAACCGCACTCTGTACGGTCGGATGGACATGCAAGCTACTATGGCTAATGTGAGTGTCAAGCTGAAACATCGCCGAGTGATGGCATTCTCTGAGCTGGGTTCCCAGTGTCGGTCCTTTCTTGGTCCAGTCACTTCCGGGATCAGATATCCCCCTGATAATGGTGTCTCCTTTGGTGGCGTGGGGCGTAGGAATCATGAGAGGCTAGGTTACCAGTTTGTGAAAGTACCCATCTTTTTCTGTCCGGTTAACCCTGATTTCGAGTTGGTAGTGAGTGTTGCGAGGTCCCTGCCTGAGATTAGGACCTTAGATGACCAGCGCGCTTATGACGCTGGTCTTGCTGCTGAGTATTTTTTGGATATTCGTAAGTCTTTTGCTCCTCTGACCCCTGCTCCTGCTGCTGGATCTTCGGCCTCTCAGGGTGAGCCTCGGGTGGATCCTGCACTGTTGGGTTTCAGTGCCCTGCCCCTGGACTGTCAGGAGTTCATGTGCTTAACCATGATGCTCGCGAACATGGAGGATGATATGGTCAAGGTATACCAGGACTTTGCCAAACCTCGGGATATCTTTCTTGATATCCAGAAGAGGCAGTCCGATGCCCTTGCCTCTAGAGTCCCTCTCATGCGCGCCGAGCTTCTTGGTGCACAAATGGGCCCTTCTGACCGCGTAGATGAATTCTTTCGCAGGGTTTGCGGTCTCTGCACTGACCTCCGCAGTGCTGGGCATCCGGTGACTCAGCGTCACGCCATGGAAACTATAGTTCAGGGTATCCGTCTGATCCGCTTTGAGTCGCTGCGGATGTATGGTACGTTGTTAGCTAACAGACAGCCTGTTGGGTACTGGTCTTGTCTTGAGGAATATAGGTCTCTCGACATCTTGAACATAGCTCTCCCCAAGTCCGACTCCAGGCATCCTGGTTGGTCCCGGGACGCCCCCCAGGTTCCTGCCAATGCTGCATTTCAGCGTGGGCAGGGATCTGGTTCTCAGGGTTCCGGTTCCCTCAAGAGACGTCTGGATTGCACTTGGGGCCCATGCCCCAGCAAGACGACCCACTCGGAGGATCGCTGTTTTACGAAGCACCCGCACCTGCGAAGGACCAGGCCTGGTGTACCGGTTACTGTTCCAGTGCCCATTGCCCTGGCCCTTCCGGGTGCGCTTACTCCAAAGCAGCTGTCCTCCCTGCAGGCCCAGATTGATGGGTTTGCTATGGCCAAGAAATAGGAGGTAAGCTCTGTCCTATTCTCCTGCACTTCGAAGTTTTCAAATATCTGTAGCCCGAGCCTGTCTGAGGGTATCTGGCATGTTGATTCTGGAGCTGGGATGTCAATCACAGGTGATCTGTCTTTGTTCACTGTGTATCATGCTTCTGAGGATGGGCCAGCAGTTAAATTTGGTGATGGAGTGGTTCAACGGTCGGTGGGTCAGGGATCCATTGTGTTATGTATGTAGTGATTGGTTACCAACATCAATCACTTTAACTGATATTCTCTACATCCCTCACTGTCCGGTAAACCTCCTATCAGTAAATGCTGTGGCTCATGCTCACAACTGCAAGATTTCTTTTGATAGTCTTAAGTAGTTGTACTGCCACTCAGGGCTCTTCTGTCCTCTGGTCCTTCCCTGCCTCCAGTGATGGTGTGTACAAATTTACCTGTAGGCCTTGTCACACTCCTCGTGGCCTTTTGTTGAGTGCTGTACATTATCCAGTTTTTGCACTTGATGTTGATGAGGATGGTGGAGTTGTTATCCCTACCACTCCTGAATGGTTGTGGCATAGGCGGCTGGGTCACCCTGGCTATGACGCCATGCGAAACCTTGTCAGGAAGGGTTTGGTTAAAAACTCACCCCTCACTCTCAAACAGGTGAAAAGACTGTCTAAGATCCCATGTGATGCTTGTCAAAAGGCTTAGGCAAAACGTATCCCTTTTCCTCAAGAAAGCCAAACTAAGATCCGTGCACCTTTACAACGCCTTCACTTGGACATCATGGGACCATTTCATATTAGGGGCTTGCGTGGGGAGTTTTATGTTCTGTGCCTCACAGACCAATACTCTGGCTATGCTGAAGTATTGTGCTTGAGGACCAGGGATGAAGCTCCCTTAACAGTTCAAACTACCATCCTCAGATGGATGACTCAGCTGCATGGTTTTGTTTTCAAGTGTCTCAGATCTGACAGGGCTAAGGAATTTATAGTAAAGTGGTTCGAGGATTGGTTAGAATCGGTTGGTGCTGTGCATGAATTATCTATGGCATACACTGCTCAGCAGAATGCAACTGTGGAAAGGTACAATGGGGTCTTGCAGAACATAGCTAGGAGTATCCACTTGGAGTCTAAGCTTACTAAGTCTTTCTGGCCCTATGCCTTCCTAGCTGCTTGTTACCTACGTAACCGGCTGCCCAATCAGGGTGACAAGACTCCTTATGAGTTGTTCTTTGGGGTTCTACCTGATGTGTCGTTGTTGCGTGTGTTTGGTTGCCCTTGCTATATATGTTACCTTAGTCAATGGGAAGAAACGCAACAAGCTAGACGAAAGAGCGTTATCTGGTAGACTGGTTGGGTATTCTCTGGTGAGTAAGGGTTATTTTGTTTGGGTTCCTAAGTTGCGCCAGGTAGTAGAGAGTCGTGATGTACTTTTCTATGAGCAGTTCAGCTATAGCTGCATACCTGGGCTGTCCCCTTATGACGGGTCACCGTATGTTTCTCGCATCCCTGCTGCCATCAACAGACAAATGCCTGATTCTGCGGTTAATGCCTTAGATCCCTTACCAACCCCAATTGTCGACCGCTGCCCTGGTCATGGGATGACTTTGCGTCCCAGGTCAGGGGCTGATGGTGCTGCATTGCGTGTGAAGGTACTGGACGGGTGGGATTCCGAAGTTCTTTCAAACGTAAATTTACCCGAATCCCAGGGGGTCGCCAGGCCCTCCTCTGCGCCACGTTTCGTCGGCGAAGCTCTAGGATTAGGACAGCCTCAGGTCATAATGGAGCCTGATATAGGTCCACTGTCCACTAGTTGCCACCCCCCGTCCACCTGTTCGGATGGCTCGCGGGCGCTGTTGATCCCTTCGCCTCCTGCTGTCCTTGGTGGTTTACACCGGACAAGGCATTGTAACGATGCGGCCGTCACCGAGAGTGTGAGTGATGATCTTGAACACTGGTCCGGGTCTGATACTGCGTATGGCTGGGGTGTTCCGGTCGACCCAGGCTTCGATGACATAGAGGCAAAGAATGCCGGCCTTGTTCAACCAGGCATTAGTGCTGCGCTGGGGGCTTTACTACCGGTTACTGCTGATACTGCTGATATCCCCGCTGCTCATGTACAAGTACACTGCTTGTACGTGGGAGCATACATTTCCACCTCCACTGAACTAACCTTTAAAGCTGCCATGCTTCCTACCAACCCTGACAGGGATCAATGGCTGCTTGCTATGAAGGATGAGATGGCGTCCCTACATGCCCATGGTACTTGGGCACTCACTCCACAGCCTCCTAAGCAGAGGATCCTGTCTGGCAGGTGGTTATTTGTGAAGAAGGTCGGGGTTGATGGTTCTGTGCGCTTCAAGGCACGTTTTGTGGTCCGTGGTTTTCTGCAGTGTCCTGGGCTGGACTTTCATAACGTATATGCCCCCGTCTCCTCTAAAGGAGGTCTGAGGGTGCTCCTTGCTGCCATCACTCATAGGAAGATGTTTATTCGGCAGCCGGACATCAAGACTGCATTTCTGAATGCTAAGCTAGAACCTGGTCTGGACCTGTACTGCCACCAGCCTGAAGGCTTTAAGGTACTTGGTCCTAACGGTGTTCCCCTTGTGTGCAAACTGATCAAGTCCCTTTATGGTTTGAAGCAGGCGCCCAGGGCTTGGAGTAGGGATGTCAAGCGGGTTTTGGTTGCACATGGGTTTACTATGTGCAAGGCAGAACCTGCTCTGTATTTTAGGAGGGATTCTATTGGTGGGTGGAGCTATGTCCTGACCTATGTTGATGATTTTATCTGTGAGCTGGATAGGTATGCTTTGCTGATCAAAGCTATGGAGAAAGCTGGCTGGGAGGTCAAAGAGATGGGTGTACCGGTTCAGTTCCTCTCGTTGGACATGGCTGTTACACTTGACTCTGAAGGCAGGTGTGTTCAGATCAACCTCTCCCAGCACTCCTACATTGTTGATCTGGTGGAGCAGTTTGGTCTTACTGCTGCTGCCAAGCCCAAGTTTGGTGCTCCCATGGCCAAGTCCACCGTCACTGACCCCCCTGGAGACCCCCTGCCCTCTAATAGCCAGTACCTATCTCTTGTGGGTGCTTTTCTATACCTGGCTACTTGCACCAGGCCTGATATTTCTTTTGCTGTGAGCTACCTATCCAGGTTTTCTGCTCACCCTACCGTCCCCCTCTGGGGGGCAGCCAAGCGTTTGCTCTTGTATTTGAGATCACATTCCCACCTGGGACTCACTTACACCCACAGCCCTGACTTCTCTTTTACTGTCTTTAGTGACTCATCCTTTGCTGATGATGGGTCTGACAGGAGGTCTCAGACTGGCTTTGCTGTGCTTGCTGGGGGGTGCGTTGTGAACTGGATGAGCAAGAGGCAGCCTACTGTTGCCATTAGCTCTAGTGAGGCTGAGTATCAGGCCCTGTCTCAGACTGCCCGGGAGGTGCAATGGTTGAAGAAGTTGAGGGTAGATCTGGGTCTGCCTTGTGACCTGGTTACCATTCAGGGTGACAACTTAGGGTCTCTGAGTTGGGCCAATGACTGGCAGCTACTCCCTCGCAGCAAGCACATTGATGTTATTCATCACTACATCAAGGAGCTGGTGGAGGATGGCCAACTGGATGTTGCCTATGTTAACACTAAGGACAACTGTGCTGACCCCTTTACCAAGCCCCTTGATCCTGCTGTGTTCTGGAGGTTTGTCCGTCTGCTTGGAATGACCGCTTCTTCTTAGGGTCATTTTTTTTTCTGGTTACATCGGTTTCTTTTGTTATCATTGTTTGGCATTAGGTTCCTATTCCCGGATCGGGTTTTCTATACCGTTGTTACCCATCTTTGATATTCGGTTTTCATCTTTTTCTAACTTGGCAAATTTTGGTTTTTTGCCTTGTTTCATTCCTTCCTATCACCCTTTGGGTTCCATTTGGAGTTCTCTCGATTTTTCGGAGTTCTTTGATTTTTTTTTTAATCTGTTACATATAGTTCTATGTCCCCAGTGCCATAGGTGGAGTCGTAGTATTGTATGTCACCTGTGTCATAGGTGGAGTGTCAGCATGAATTGCGGTGCTCTCACGCGTTTTATGACTTGGTGACTAACTATGTACTTCCTTAGAACTATCGGCTCTGCCAGTACTGTGCCAGCTTCCCGTAGTGACAGCTTCCCGTAGACTGAGTCATCCTTGAGTGACTCAGTGACAGCTTCCTGTTGGCTGCGTCACCGGTCTTGCCTGTACCCTGTTAGGTTCTTGGCTGCCGCCCCTTCCACCACTGGTGCCCCTTGATGGGTCTCCTGTGCTTGTAACGTTATTCTCGTCTCCGTGTATAGATTGGTGCGTCTGTTCCGCTGCTTTCATCTCTGTCTACTCTACGGAGTGCATACAAGCTGATAGGGGTATTGAGGTCGAGGACAAGACGAGGAGTGGGGATGGACTGAGGGCTGGGGTTGGCGGTGAGGGGGGTGGGGAGGCTGCGTGTGGCGTGGTGGGTGCGGCGAATAGAATGTGTGGGGGGTGTCTGGGGGGGGGGGGGAGGGACGGGCAGATAGAGAATGTGGGGTGTTGGGAAGGTCGGTGGGAATTGGTTGGGGAAGGAGGAGGAAGTTATGAGAGGCCGTGATGAGGCGTTGGTGGAGGGGGAGGGGGGCGACGCTTGTGGAGGTAAGAGCTCCAGGTGTGCCGTTGAGGAGGAGAGTGAGGCGGTTGAGGGCCAGTTTAGCTGAATTGAGGGCTCTGGTGGGGAGGCGGCGACGATAGGTGGAATGAAGGACAGCAGAAGGGATGAGGGAGGGTGGGAGAGGGGCGCGGCCACACGGACAGGAGATAGGGGGTGCCAGAAGTTCTGAAAGTTGAGTGATGCCAAGGGGCCACAGAGGTGAAAGGAGGGATTGGAGGGCAGAGGCGAAAGGGCAGGATAAGGGGCAAGGGAGGGATGTAGGGGGGACGGTGGTGAGGGTATGCCACAGTGGGGTGCCGTGGAGAGAGAGGGGGCCGGCTGTGGGTGTGTGGAGGAGGAGGCTAGCGTCTTGCATGGGGGTGAGGAGTCGGAGGGCGAGGGGGTGTGAATAAAAAGTGGTTGTTCGGTGTGCAATTGGGGAGGGAAGCTGACCTGAACAGGTAAGATCTCTCTTGAGGGAGGAGGAGAGGAGAAGACCGAGAGGGCCTGGGTCGCGAAGTGTGCGAGTGAGTGTGGAAGTGGTGATGCGGGCATAGTCGAGGCGGAGGGAGAGCAGACCGACACCCAGGTGGGAGGTGGGAGCGAGAAGTGCAGCTGTGGGGAAGGAACGAGGAAGACGGAGGCAAAGGCGAGTGATGCGAGCGAGTAAGGTGTCAAGGGTGGAAATGTCAGTGAACGAGAAGGGGGCTAGGGCGAAGCAGTGGGTCAATACTACTCGAAGCTCTCATATCTGACTGTACTGCGCTACGTGCGCGTATATTCGTGTCACACCCGAACTCGTGGTGGAACACGTTCTCAGCCTCGTTTCGAGTAGTGCGCACCCCAACTTCTACGTCTGAAACTCGATCATGGAGAGGCTTCGTTCACAGCCTCGTTCGTAATGGGCAGCAGAGCATACTACGCCTAGCCTCGTAAACTTGTTTTGTTTGAATGAGTTTGAATGTGTTTGATAGCATGCGAGTTATGGAGCCACTGGGTGAGGTAGGTGGCGTTGTTGCTAAACACATGTCAGATCACATAATTAATTGAGCGCCAAAGTGCAGAATTTTGCAAGAAAGAAAGGAAGCTGTTCGCATCACTGGGCAGATATTTTCAAAGTTCCTAGGTTGCGAGTATCTCGCCCCTTGCTGCCCACTTCTCATTAATCTCAAGCGCCTGCGCCTGGAGCTAGCATGCGCCACAGATATGCCTTTGAGCCGGCAAATCAATGTGATGAGGTGCTCTGCTCCCCCCTCCCCCCGCCGCGGGCCGGTGCGGTCTCCATCTTGGCAGAGTCATCCACACGCGGTTGCTCTCGCCGTAGTAGTTGAGGTCAAACCCTGGCTGGCAGTTACATGAGAGGGGTCGAGTGCGGGCTGCAGCAGCGTTGCTGTTCACGAGGACAATATTACATTCCCATTTGTCGAATTTTCCAAGGATACTCTCTGATAAGAGAGAGACTGTTCCCCCTATGGGTCATGGCCAAACAGAAGTATTGCAGACCATGCACCCGGTGCATTGCACCGAGTTTACTTGTGTAGTCTGATCGACTCGATTGGAGAGGACTTGAGTGGATAACTGCGCGCAAAGCAGAAGCTCAAGGCGTTTAGATTTGTGATTGCGCAGTTCCGGTATACTTCGCGGAATCAGCACCTCGCAACTTGGTTCAATAAGGTAGGTTGAATTTGCAACCTGGTCTTTGTCTTTTCTCATGATCAAAGCTCGTCACAAATGAAGCACAAGAGCGGTAGGCAGATTGGTGGGAGAAGGGGAGTACGTGCATGTTGGTGGGTGGTTGGCTGGGTCGTGGTGGTGTGAGGGTGGTGGTGGTGTTGGGTGGGGGTGGGGGGGGGGGGAAGGGCAAGGGAGCGGTTCTGGTGGAGAGTGGAGGGGGTAAGAAGTAGTTCATGGGATAAATCATTCGAACTTATGGTGTGTGCAATTGGGGGAAACCTAGACCAGACCTAGATCCACTAAAGCTCGGCCTTCCTCGGCCAAGTTAGATTATAGGTTATAACGTTGAAAGACGCCAATTTGAGAATAGCTATGAATAGCTACAAACAGAGACTGGCCAGATGGCTCCGGAACCAGAATAGCTATGGAAAGGGGGGGCTTCAAAAACGGAAACAAAATCCTGTTTAAAGGATGGAAATACTAATTATTGCAATTTATACCAAAATGCGATAATAACCGCACACTCAAATTACCATCCCAGATGAGATGATGATTTCATTATGTTGTATAATTAAATGATCACTGTAGCACGAACTCAGGGCCCTGGTCGCCCAGTCTGTAAAGCAATTGTTCACTTGTTCAGTTCATCAGTGCTATTTCTTTGTAATGTTATGTAATGCAAACCCTTCCCATACGGTTGGGCAAGTTTCGGGAGGGTTTCTATGTGTCGAACACTTAAGGGTTTAGGTTTCGTTAGGAACTTGTCGATTGATTTAGTCTGAGATTTAAGCTTGTGTTCGAACATTGTTTTTTAATTTGAACATGTCTGTACGGTATGTCCTTGTATGTAACGGTCCTACGTAATTTTGAACATGTAACTTCTGACGATGTACACAACCACCGGCTGCTGCCTGATCAGTGAAACGCATAAGGATTTGGGCATATACTTTATAATCGTGCTGCTATATGCTCAGGTGTAACATTTGGGAAGGTAGACACGTATACAATCGGGCGCCCGATGCACAGGTGTAACATTTGGGTAGGCATACACGTTTACCATCGGGCTACATTTTGGGCCTGCATCCTATATTCTGAACTTTTAAGTTAGTTGTAGTGTAAATACTACCCATGTTTACTCCGATGAAGGGTGATATACAGTGCAACTAAACTAAAAAACAACCAAACTCTCTAGGAGGCAAGGTGAATGGAACTATTCAGTAGCCAGGAACAATCGTTCATAAAATCTGTGACCTTAGTGATAGAGCGGTCCTTAAATATGGTCACCACAGCCGGAGGTCTCCGGTTCGAATCTGCACTGACATGTGCTCTGTAAATCCCTGGTTTCCGTGGTTATCGCACGGGGGGTATTGTTAACTGCAATGTGCAGACGGTAAGACGCCATACCTGGCGTATAGAACCTTGTAACAATTATTATTATTAAAATCTGTGAACATCCCAGGCACATTAATTGAGCTCATACAGCTATCCAACACCAGGGACATATGAAAGGAAACTAAGCAATGTCTTTCAGGGTACTATATGACGCGCGGAACTGCAAGGTTTTGGTGCCTCTTCTAAGGCTTTCGGTTCTCTTCTTCTAAGGGCAACCAAAGATAATTCTCCATGAGTGCCATGGCAGTGGTGTAGAGCCCAGAAAGAAGCTTTTAACCCCAACCCCCATCCCCCCCCCTCCACACACACAACACACCACCCACCCCACCACCACCACACAAAAACACACCCCAACACACACACACACCACCAGCACCACACACACACACTGCTTACCAGCAGCTTGTAATTCTCCATGAGTGCCATGGCAGTGGTGTAGAGCCCAGAAAGAAGCTTTTAAACCCCAACCCCCATCCCCCCCCCTCCACACACACACACCACACCACCCACCACACCACCACCACACACAAACACACCCCAACACACACACACACCACCAGCACCACACACACACACACCCTGCTTACCAGCAGCTTGTAATTCTCCATGAGTGCCATGGCAGTGGTGTAGAGCCCAGAAAGAAGCTTTAACCCCAACCCCCACCCCCACCCCTCCACACACACCCACCACACCACCCACCACACCACCACCACACCCCAACACACCCCAACACACACACACACACACCACCAGCACCACACACACAAACTGATTACCAGCAGCTTGTAATTCTCCATGAGTGCCATGGCAGTGGTGTAGAGCCCAGAAAGAAGCTTTTAACCCCAACCCCCATCCCCCCCCCTCCACACACACACACCACACCACCCACCACACCAGCACCACACACAAACACACCCCAACACACACACACACCACCAGCACCACACACACACACACCCTGCTTACCAGCAGCTTGTAATTCTCCATGAGTGCCATGGCAGTGGTGTAGAGCGGATTGCCTTGGGAGGTGGTGTTCAGCTGAAACACATCCAGGTCCCAGGAGAAGACCTGGATAGTGGAGGACAGGGTGGTGATAGCTGAGTTGGGTGTGGAGTGGAGAGGAGTGGAGTGGGTGTGGGTGGAGGTGTGGATGTGGGTGTGGAGTGGAGAGGAGTGTGTGGGTGTGGGTGAAGGTGTGGATGTGGGTGTGGATATCAGGGTGGTGGTGATAGCTGAGTTGGGTGTGGAGTGGAGAGGAGTGGAGTGGGTGTGGGTGTGGATGTGGGTGTGGTGTAGAGCGGATTGCCTTGTGAGGTGGTGTTCAGCTGAAACACATCTAGGTCCCAGGAGAAGACCTGGATAGTGAAGGACAGGGTGGTGGTGATAGCTGAGCTGGGTGTGGAGTGGAGAGGAGTGTGTGGGTGTGGGTGAAGGTGTGGATGTGGGTGTGGATATCAGGGTGGTGGTGATAGCTGAGTTGGGTGTGGAGTGGAGAGGAGTGGAGTGGGTGTGGGTGTGGATGTGGGTGTGGTAAGAGCGGATTGCCTTGTGAGGTGTTGATGAGCTGAAACACATCCAGGTCCCAGGAGAAGACCTGGATAGTGGAGGACAGGGTGGTGATAGCTGAGTTGAGTGTGGAGTGGAGAGGAGTGTGTGGGTGTGGGTGTAGGTGAGGGTGGGGGTGAGAATGTGGGTGTGGGTGTGGTAAGAGCGGATTGCCTTGCGAGATGTTGATGAGCTGAAACACATCCAGGTCCCAGGAGAAGACCTGGATAGTGGAGGACAGGGTGGTGATAGCTGAGTTGGGTGTGGGTGTGGATGTGGATGACAGCGTGGTGGTGATAGCTGATTTGGGTGTGGAGTGGAGTGGGTGTGGGTGAGGATGTGGGTTAGAATGTGTGTGTGAGTGTGGGTGTGGGTGTGGTAAGAGCGGATTGCCTTGGGATCTGGTGATGAGCTGAAACACATCTAGGTCCCAGAGAAGACCTTTTTAGTGGAGGACAGGGACAGGGACAGGGCGGTGGTGATAGCTGAGTTGGGTGTGGGTGTGGGTGTGGGTGACGGTGTGGTTAGCACAGCACAACACAGCACAACACAACACAGTACAGCAAAAAACAACACACTACACCACCACAGCACAACACAACACAGCACAGAACAGCACAACACAGCACAAATCAGCACAACACAACACAGCACAGCACAGCACAGCTCAAAACAAGACAACACCACACCACACCAAGACACAACACAATTAGGCACAGCAGACCACAATACAGCACAACACAACACAACACAACACAGCACAACACAGCACAGAACAGCACAAATCAGCACAACTCGTCACAACACAAGGCAGCATAATACAACACAGCACAGCACAGCTTAAAACAACAGAACGCACCACACCACCACACTACACCACACCACACCAAAACACAACACAACACACCACACCAAAACACAACACAATCGGTCACAGCACACCACAACACAACACAACACAACAAAACACAACACAACACAGCAGAACACAGCACAGCACAACACAGCAGAACACAGCACCACAACACAGCACAACACAACACAACACGGCTACACACAACACAACACAGCACAACACAACACAGCACAGCACAAAACATGAATGCTCAAATGAGCACAAAACAGCACCAGGCACGCCAGTGACTTGGATCACATGGTTGCCCTCGTTGCTCTTATTGTTTCTGTCCTTGTTGGTGATAGCTGAGTTGGGTGTGGGTGTGAGTGCGGGTGTGGGTGTGGGTGTGGTGATAGCTGAGTTGGGTGTGGGTGTGAGTGCGGGTGTGGGTGTGGGTGTGGTGATAGCTGAGTTGGGTGTGGGTGTGAGTGCGGGTGTGGGTGTGGGTGTGGGTGTGGTGATAGCTGAGTTGGGTGTGGGTGTGAGTGCGGGTGTGGGTGTGGGTGTGGTGATAGCTGAGTTGGGTGTGGGTGTGAGTGCGGGTGTGGGTGTGGGTGTGGGTGTGGTGATAGCTGAGTTGGGTGTGGGTGTGAGTGCGGGTGTGGGTGTGGGTGTGGTGATAGCTGAGTTGGGCGTGGAGTGGAGAGGTGTGGGTGTGGGTGTGGGTGTGGATGTGGGTGTGAGTGTGGGTGCAGCTGTGGCTGTGGGTGTGGGTGTGGGTGAGGGTGTGGGTGACTTAGCTCACACGGTTGCCAGTTTTGCTGTAACTGTTTCTGTTGGGGTGAGAGTTTCTGACACCACAGTTGGGGTGGGAGTTTCTGAAACCACGGTTGGGGTGGGAGTTTCTGTGGTGGTGTGTTAGGGTGTTGTCATTCCCACAATTGCCTGCGTTGCTCTAACTGATTCTTTCCCTGCCTCAATCTGCTTAGATTGCATTTCTTTGTGTTGTGTTGTGTTGTGTTGGGTTGGGTTGGGTTGGGTTAGGTTGGGTTGGGTTGGGCTGGGTTGGGTTGGGTTGGGCTGTGTTGTGTTTTGTTGTGCTGTGTTGTGTTGAGTTGTGTTGTGGCGCTGTACAGTGCTGTGTTGTCCTGTGTTGTGTTGTGTTGTGTTTTGCAGTGTTGTGTTGTGTTGTGTTGTGCTGTGCTGTGTTGTGTTGCGTAGTGCCGTGTTGTGTTGTGTTGTTTTGTGTATGGTTGTAGTGTTGTGTTGTGTTGTGCAGGGCTGTGTTTTGCTGTATTGTGCTGTGTTGTGGTTCTGTGTAGTGCTGTGTTGTGTAGTGCTGTGTTGTGTTGTATTGTGTTGTGTTGTGTTGTACTGTGTTGTGTTGTGCTGTGGCGCTGTGTAGTGCTGTGTTGGGTTGTGCTGTTTTGTGTTGTGTTGTGTTGTGTTGTGTTGTGTTGTGTTGTGTTGTGCTCTGTTTTGTTGTATTGTGATGTGTTGTGGTGCTGTGAAGTGCTGTGTTGTGTTGTGTTCTGTTGTGTTGTGTTGTGTTGTGTTGTACTGTGTCCTGTTGTGTTGTGGCGCTGTGTAGTGCTGTGTTGTGTTGTGTTATGCTGTTTTGTGTTGTGTTGTGCTGTTTTGTATTGTGTTGTGGTGTGGTGTGGTGTGGTGTGTTAAGTTGTGTAGTGCTGTGTTGCATTGTGTTGTGTTGTGTTGTGTTGTGTTGTGTTGTGTTGGTTTTGTGTTGTGTTGTTCTGTGCTGTGTTTTTTGCTTGTGTTTGTGTGCGAGTTGTGGCGCTGGTGTAGTGGCTGTGTTGTGTATTGCTGTGTTGCATTGTGTTGTGTTTGGTGTTGCACTGTGTGGTGGTGTGGTGTGGTGTGGTGTTGGGGTGGTGTGGTGTGGTGTGGTGTGGTGTGGTGTGGTGGTGTGGTGGCTTTTCCTGTTTTGTGTTGGTTGTGTTTTTGTTTTTTGTTTGTGTGTTGTGTTTGTTGTTGTGTTGTGTTGTCTCTGTTTTTGTTGTATTGTGATGTGTTGGTGGTGTCTGTTAAGTTGCTGTGTTGTTGTTGTGTTGCTGTTGTGTTGTTTTGTGTTTCGTTTGTACTGGTTGTCCTGTTGTGTTGTGGGCGTCTTGTGCGGGTTCTTTCTTTTCTGTTGTGTTTTGCTGTTTTGTGTTTTTTTTTGCTGTTTTTTCCTTTTTGTTTTGTGTGTGTTTTTCTTATTTTTTTTTTGTTTGTATCCTTTTTTGTCGTGCTGTTTTTCCTGTGTTTGGTGGTTTTTTTTGTGTTTTGTGTTGTTGTGTTGTGTTGTGCTGTGGCTGTTGGGCTGTGTTTTTCTGTGTTTGTGGGCGAGTTTGTTGAGCGTTGTAAGTGCTGTGTTGTGTAGTGCTGTGTTGCATTGTGTTGTGTTGTGTTGCACTGTGTTGTGGTGTGGTGTGGTGTGGTGTGGTGTGGTGTGGTGTGGTGTGGTGTGGTGTGGTGTGGTGTGGTGTGCTTTTCTGTTTTGTGTTGTGTTGTGTTGTGTTGTGTTGTGTTGTGTTGTGTTGTGTTGTGCTGTGCTGTGTTTTGCTGTGTTGTGGCGAGTTGTGGCGCTGTGTAGTGATGTGTTGTGTAGTGCTGTGTTGTGTTGTCTTGTGTTGTTTTGTGTTGTACTGTGTTTGTGTTGGTGGCTGTCTGTGTCTAGCTGTGTTGTGTTGTTCTTGTGTTGTGTTGTTTTTCAAGCTGTGTTGTGTTGTGTTGTGCTGTGCGGTGCTGTTTTGTGTTGTGCTGTCTGTGTTGTTAAATTTGTGTAGTGAGTGTAGTGATGTGTTGTGATTGTGTTGTGTTGTTTTGTTTTGTGTTGTGTTGTGGTTGTGTTGGTTGTGGTTTGTTTGTGCTTGTTTCTGTTGTGTTGTGTTGTTATGTAGTTGTGGTTGTGTTGATAGTTGACTGCTCTTGCGTTTTGGTGTTTGTTGTTTGTGTTGTGTTGTTTGTGGTGTTTGGTTCGTGTTGTTTTGTTTTGATGTTGTTCTTTGTGTTGTGTCCAGTTGTGGTTGTAGTTAGTGTTGTGTGTTGTGTCCCTTAGAATTAGTTTTTTGTCGCTTGTGATTTTTCTGTGTTCTGCTGTTGTGATCCTGTGTGAATGTTCGTTGTGTTGTGTTGCGTTATGCTGTTTTGCGTTGTGTTGTGCTGTGTTGCGAGGTAGTGTGAAATGGTGTGCTGTGTTGTGTTGTGTAATGTTGCGTTGTGTGGTGCTGTGTTGTGTTGTGTTGTGTTGTGTTGTGTCGTTGCGCTGGGTTGTGCTGTGCTGTATTGTGCTCTGTGATGTTGCGTTGTGTTGTTTTGCGTTGTGCTGTGTTGCGAAGATGTGTGAAGTGGTGTGTTGTGTGGTGCTGGTTTGTGTTGTGTTGTGTTGTGTTGTGTTGTGTTGTGTTGTGTTGTGTTGTGTTGTGTTGTGTTGTGTTGTGTTGTGTTGTGTTGTGTAAAGTTGTGTTGTGTTGTGTTGTGTTGTGCTGTGTTGTGTTTTGCTGTGTTGTGCTGTGTTGTGGCGCTGTGTTGAGCTATGCTGTGTTGTGGTGTGTTGTGTCGTGGCGCTGTGCTGTGCTGTGTTGTGTTGTGTAATGTTGCGTTGTGTTGTTTTGCGTTGTGTTGTGCTGTGTTGCGAAGTGGTGTGAAGTGGTGTGTTGTGTGGTGCTGTGTTGTCTTATGTTGTGTTGTGTCGTGTTGTGTTGTGTTGTGTTGTGTTGTGTTGTGTTGTGTTGTGTTGTGTTGTGTTGTGTTGTGTTGTGTTGTGTTGTGCTGTGTTGTACTGTGTTGGGGCGATGTAGCTCACACGGCTGCCTGCGTTGCTATAACTGTTTCTCTCCCTGCCTCAATCTGCTTAGCGTGCTCCCTGGTTTTTGTGGGTGTTGCACAGGGGGACTTGGAATTTGAATACGGTGAGCAGACCAGAGTTGGCTGAACAAGCATGCACCAATCCAATCCACTCTTGCCTTAACTGTATCTTCTAAGAGAGTCCAGAATATCAGTATCTTCTTAGAGAAACCAGAATATGCTGACTAGCCCTCAACAAGTTGCAACTGACCTAGCTCGTGAAGGTCTGCTCTTTCAAGGTGGTGGGTGAATAGAGGAGGGAACATCACAAGAGCCCACCCCAACCCTGACCCCAACCCCAACCCCACCCCAACCCTAACCCCCTCGCCAACCCTAACCCCCCACCCCACGCCAACCCCCAAGCCAGCCCCAACCCTAACCCCCTACCCCAACCCCCAACCCCACGCCAACCCCGACCCTAACCCCTGGCCCTAACCCCCTACCCCAACCCCCAACAGACCCTGAAGCATAACAGTGAGCTTTGTTCAATGCAATATAACATTTTGTGACTGGCCCTGCAACAACGACACGACCATCATGGGCGGATGACAGTTAATGAGCGCAACGCGCAAAGAGGGAGGATACCATGAACGTGGAGGTTGGTCTGGTGACCAAATAGTTGGCGAGTATCAATCGAAAGGGATTTGATACGGACAGCTCATAGATATTGAGAGCTCAAGAGAAGATGGCAACCGAGCAATTTGTTCGGATGGCTCTACTCGTGTGGCCTCATGGAATGCATCATGTGAGTCGAGGCCCGAGCTCGCAGCGTTGCATATTTGCTGCTGTGCAATGCTTAAAGGTTAGTACATAAGAGCCACAGACGATAGCTCGCATCCACTTAACACTGACACCCTGGGAAAGCTTACTTCTGGTTTTATGCTGTCGATCCAAATTCGGCTTTCTTTCTCATCCAGGGGGCTTGGCTCAGCGGCACAGCAGCATTGGTCCTCCGCGTGCTTCCCATTAAGGCCCCTAGATGAATGATAGTGCTCGCCATTGACAGCCATCTCCGACATCTTCGGGCCTAAAAAAGAATTCGTCCCACAGCAAGGGCTACTGCTCTCTAGTATTGCCACGACACGCTGCTGGAGGGGCTGCTGCAGCAGCGTCTAGCAATTTTTGCCTTACTCGGCAGCGAGCTTTATGGTGTGACACCTGTATTTCTGGCGAATGATTCTTTGGAGAAAATTTACAGCAATCGTAATGAGATTTAAGAGCATGAGCTTTGGGATTTCGCAAAGTAGAGAGGAGACCGCCGTGGCCACGGCAAACGCCGCATGGTAAGTTAAAAGGAGAGTTGGTGGCGATGGGGTTACATGACCAGGCTAAATGAGGAAGCCTAAACTAAACGCCTGCGCCTGTTACAACTCAGCAAGCGCGCACTGAAACGCACTCGTGTGCAAGCATTGTCATCGCATCAGTACAGGTTTAGGGTTGGGCTTGGTCTTCCGCTGTCAGCTTCCGCTGTCAGAATCCAGGTGGCGAGGAAGTACGAATTCAATCGCATACAAGTCACGACACTTCTGACTCCCTTTCGCCACACCCAACCACACCTAACCACCAGAGCCGCTTGGCAATTGTATGCGAGTAGATTTCCTATCTGTGCTGTTGGTGGTCTTGTTTTCTTCGGGCATCTAGTGGCCACCGCATTAAAATGGGGCACGCTCGCCCAGATGAAGAGAGCTCGATCACAGAAAGCCTAGGTTACTTGAAATAGCTTCCTTGAGTTCGACACGCATCCATTGCTGATATTGACGACGAGCACAGTCCGCAATGCGAGGTGCTCAATGCGCGCACTGACAAAAATAGCATCGCGGCTAACTGCCAAACAAGGCTCGGCCATTTCCTGCCCAGCCAGGTCATGCCTACCGTACGCGTACGGTTGGTTGCAGACAATTCAGTTGCGTTCACGGTTGTACAACCTATTAACTGGTGTGCTCAATGCAATAGCACTGGGCGGCTATTTCAGCTGTTGGCTGCAGTCAATTCATCAATCCATAAGATAGTTGAACGTAGAGATGATGATTTGGTGAAGAGAGCCCTTGTTGAGAATGGTCTCGTGGCCACAGTACAACAACAAGCATTGTTAGGCAAATGGTTACTCAGATATATTCAGGAATCCAACTTGCTGAAATCCTACTTATATATTGTGAATGTAAGATTGTTACAACGGCATCGGCTCGATAGAGAAGAAGATGCTATTAAGCGCAACAGGCGCAATCATATAGAATAGAGATGTGTACTGCAGGGTACTGCAGTCACGTGCAGGCCACAGCTAGCCTGTGGCCTGGCGGCAGGCAACGCGGTACCAGGAAGGAAAGGTACCGGTGTGCATTATGCCGACTCAGAGACTGATATATAAATCAGTCAATAACATCCCCCCCAATTCAAGGTATTCTTGAGCTCAAGAATTCCTGGAATTAACTGAGGAGCATAAGAAAAATTAAAATATAAAAGCTAGGGAGACTTCGGGAATTTCAAGCGGCTGAAAGGGAGAAATCACTTTAGCAGGGGTCTTCAAAGAAATGTCAGTCTTCTGGGGTGGCTGGCTAGGTAAGCAACACTGCAGGTAGGCTGCAGGCTAAGTGGCAGAAAGGCTGCTGATAAGATGCAAGGAAACTGCAGGTAGGCTGCAGGCTAGGGAGCATCAGCTTTAATACACTCCGTAGAGTGGACAGAGATGAATACAGCGGAACAGACGCGCCAATCTATACACGGAGACGAGAATAACGTTACAAGCATAGGAGACCCATCAAGGGGCACCAGCGGTGAAAGGGGCGGCAGCCTGGAACCTAACAGGGTACAGGCTAGACAGCGCGTGTCAGTGGAACCGGTGACGCAGCCTACAGGAAGCTGTCACTGTGTCATGAAGGATGACACAGCCTACGGGAAGCTGGCACAGTACTGGCAGAGCCGATAGTTCTAAGGAAGTACATAAGTAGTCACCAAGTCATAAAACGCGTGAGAGCACCGCAATTCATGCTGATACTCCACCTATGACACAGGTGACATACAATACGACTACTCCACCTATGGCACTGGGGACATAGAACTATATGTAACAGATGGAGAAAAAAATTTAAAAAACTCCGAATTTCGAGAGAACTTCAAATGAAACCCAAAGGGTGAAAGGAAGGAATGAAACAAGGCAAAAAACAAAAGTTTGCCAAGCTAAAAAATGATGAAAAACCGAATATCAAAGATGGGTAACAACGGTATAGAAAACCCGATCCGGGAATAGGAACCTAATGCCAAACAATGATAACCAAAGAAACCGATGTAACCAAAAAAAATATGACCCTAAGGAGAAGCGGTCATTCCAAACATTCGGACAAACCGCCAGAACACAGCAGGATCAAGGGGCTTGGTGAAGAGGTCAGCACAGTTGTCCTTAGTGTTAACATAGGCAACATCCAGTTGGCCATCCTCCACCAGCTCCTTGATGTAGTGATGAATAACATCAATGTGCTTGCTGCGAGGCAGGAGCTGCCAGTCATTGGCCCAACTCAGAGACCCCAAGTTGTCACCCTGAATGGTAACCAAGCCACAAGGCAGACCCAGATCCACCCTCAACTTCTTCAACCATTGCACCTCCCTGGCAGTCTGAGACAGGGCCTGATATTCAGCCTCACTAGAGCTAATGGCAACAGTGGGCTGCCTCTTGCTCATCCAGTTCACTATGCACCCCCCAGCAAGCACAGCAAAGCCAGTCTGAGACCTCCTGTCAGACCCATCATCAGCAAAGGATGAGTCACTAAAGACAGTAAAAGAGAAGTCAGGGCTGTGGGTGTAAGTGAGTCCCAGGTGGGAATGTGACCTCAAATACAAGAGCAAACGCTTGGCTGCCCCCCAGAGGGGGACGGTAGGGTGAGCAGAAAACCTGGACAGGTAGCTGACAGCAAAAGAAATATCAGGCCTGGTGCAAGTAGCCAGGTATAGCAAAGCACCCACAAGAGATAGGTACTGGCTATTAGAGGGCAGGGGGTCTCCAGGAGGGTCAGTGACAGTGGACTTGGCCATGGGGGCAGAGAACTTGGGCTTGGCAGCAGCAGTAAGACCAAACTGCTCCACCAGATCAACAATGTAGGAGTGCTGGGAGAGGTTGATCTGAACACACCTGCCTTCAGAGTCAAGTGTAACGTTCATGTCCAATGAGAGGAACTGAACCGGTACACCCATCTCTTTGACCTCCCAGCCAGCTGCCTCCATAGCCTTGATCAGCAAAGCAAACAAAGCCAGCTCACTAAAAGCACAGATAAAATCATCAACATAGGTCAGGACATAGCTCCACCCACCAATAGAATCCCTTCTAAAATACAGAGCAGGTTCTGCCTTGCACATAGTAAAACCATGTGCAACCAAAACCCTCTTGACATCCATACTCCAAGCCCTGGGCGCCTGCTTCAAACCATAAAGGGACTTGATCAGTTTGCACACAAGGGGAACACCGTTAGGACCAAGTACCTTAAAGCCCTCAGGCTGGTGGCAGTACAAGTCAAGTCCAGGTTCCAACTTAGCATTCAGAAATGCAGTCTTGATGTCCAGCTGCCGAACAAACATTTTTCTATGAGTGATGGCAGCAAGGAGCACCCTCAGACCTGCTTTAGAAGAGACGGGGGCATATACATCATGAAAGTCCAGCCCAGGACGCTGCAGAAAACCTCGGACCACAAAACGTGCCTTAAAGCGCACAGAACCATCAACCCCAACCTTCTTCACAAATAACCATCTGCCAGACAGGATCCTCTGTTTAGGAGGCTGTGGAGTGAGTGCCCAAGTACCATGGGCATGCAAGGACGCCATCTCATCCTTCATAGCAAGCAGCCACTGATCCCTGTCAGGGTTGGAAGGAAGCATGGCAGCTTTATAGGTTAGTTCAGTGGAGGTGGAAATATAAGCCCCCACGTACAAGCAGTTTACTTGTACATGAGCAGCAGGGGTATCAGCAATATCAGCAGTATCAGGTAGTACAGCCCCCAGTGCAGAACTACTGCCTGGTTGAAGTGGGTCGGCCTTCTTTGCCTCTATTTCAATGAATCCTGGGTCGACCGGAACACCCCAGCCATACGCAGTATCAGATCCGGACCAGTGTTCAAGGTCATCACTCACACTCTCGGTGACGGCCACATCGTTGCAATGCCTTGTCCGGTGTAAACCACCAGGGACGACAGGAGGCGAAGGGATCAACAACGCCCGCGAGCCATCCGAACAGGTGGACGGGGGGTGGCAACTAGTGGACAGTGGACCTATATCAGGCTCCACTATGACCTGAGGCTGTCCTAATCCTAGAGCTTCGCCGACGGAACGTGGCGCAGAGGAGGGCCTGGCGACCCCCTGAGATTCGGGTAAATCGCTGCTTGAAGGAACATCAGAATCCCACCCGCCCAGTACCTTCACACGCAATGCAGCACCATCAGCCCCTGACCTGGGACGCATAGATAGTCATCCCATGACCAGGGCAGCGGTCGACAATTGGGGTTGGCAAAGGGTCTAAGGCATTTCCAGTAGAGTCAAGCATGTGTCCGTTGATAGCGGCAGGGATGCGAGAAACATACGGGGACCCGTCATAAGGGGATAGCCCAGGTATGCAGTTATAGCTGAACTGCTCATAGAAAAGTACATCACGACTTTCTACTACCTGGCGCAACTTAGGAACCCAAACAAAATAAGCCTTACTCACCAGGGAATACCCAACCAGTCTACCAGATAACGCCCTTTCGTCTAGCTTGTTGCGTTTCTTCCCATTGACTAACGTGACGTAGCAAGGGCAACCAAACACACGCAACAACGACACATCAGGTAGAACCCCAAAGAATAACTCATATGGAGTCTTGTCACCCTGATTGGGCAGCCGATTACGTAGGTAACAAGCAGCTAGGAAGGCATAGGGCCAGAAAGACTTAGCTAGCTTAGACTCCAAGTTTTAGCTTCCGGAGTATTATCTCGTGAGGACTATTACAGGGAATGTCAGAAGGTGCTACGTTTACAATCGTGATAGCATGCCAGGCGGCAAGCTAGGTATAAGAGGGGAAAGGGCGACAGTACCTCAGGGTACTGCCGCCGGTGGGTGCCGGCCCTAACGGGTGGAGGCACTACTATGGAAGCTTCCAGGCGGAAGGCCTGGTGCCCCAAGACACTCTAGCTGGGCCGGGAGAACCGGTCAATAACATCCCCCCCAATTCCTGGTATTCTTGATATGCAAGAATCCCTGGAATTAGGAGGTTTTAGGGGAGCGAGGCTAGAGTGAAAAATAGACATCTGGTGCATATGGTAGCACAAGGAGAAAGGCTTCTGACTGGCCATACTGAGTCAAAGAGGGATGCCTGGAGTGTAAAGCATGTGCAAGTACACTCAGAGGAGACCAGGGGGCAGTGGCAGTACAGGACATCTATTATCAAAATAGGACTGGATTCCAGCTTATGGAGCTGCCAGGAAGGTGCAGCCAATGTTCAGGCATAGGAGAAGCTGTGTGGCGATCAGGTGTTTGGCCATATAAGACAAAACATCTTTTAAGGTAGACATCCCCCGCAGGGTCATAACTATCAGTCTGTGGGAAGGACATTATGAGGTACTTACATTATCATCTATAAAGTGTTGCTTGGTCTGGTGGTTAGGTAGTAACCGTTCCAGTGGCCGGGACACCTATGTGGTGAAGTCAGTATCAATCTAGGAGCACAAGTCTGGATATTCCCCCCTATGATAAGGTATTTATCATGCAAATAGATCTTGTGCCAGTGCCACATTATGCTGGGTCTTCTGGGTCCTCTGCTTGGGTGGCTGGGACATATGGAACTTGGTAGAATCCATCTTGCTTGAGCCTTTTGGTGATGCACTGGTGGAAGTCATCCCACAGGTCAGGAGTAGGACGGGGGTGGAACTCAGGTGGGAACATGTTGAGGATGAAGTAGTCTTGGTGGTTCCATGGAAGGATGATCTCATCAATATAGATGAGAAATGGACTGGGTTCATTATCAACCCTGATCTGGTGGGATTGTAGGAGTATGCCAGGCTGTCTGTGAGTTGCAATGGAGTATGCATTGACAAGGGCAGCTTGGAGACAGATGGTCCATTTGAGTTGGTCTTTGATGTGTGGGGAGCAGGTGTCATACTGGTGAACTAGAGTGGCCAAACTTTTTGTGTGCAGATGGAGGGGGGCAATGATGGTTGCTGGGTGTTTGGGCATGTCTGTTGTGGACCAGATGGAGTTGGGAAGAGATCTGATGGATGGGTATAGGGCAAAACAAACTGTGATGAGCTGGTACATGGGGGCTCTGAACATGTTTACCAGGAGTTGAGGTGGGACGGTGGATTGTTGGCATATGTTTTCCAGGATGGTGATAAGTTCACCTAGTGGGTAGTGTCCTGGGTGAGTTCCTACTAGGGACTGGAAGCTGAGCCTACATGCATTACTGTTGTTAGGGATGTCATCAGGTTCAAAGTCATCTGGTGAGGAGGGGGGGGGAGGGTGGAAGTCTGTGATGCCAACTGGTGTGTAGACGGTTTGTGCATTGTTTGTTGATGGGAGAGGTGTGGCAGGCGTTACTGGGTTCTGGGGCAGTGTAGGGGATGCATTGTTGGTCTGCAGGGCAATGATGACACTGTGGTACATGTGGGTTAGGGTGGCATGCATCCTAGTCAGGTGGCCAAGAATTTTGGTTGCATCTGCATTTGTCTTCTTAGTTGTTGATCTAGTTTTTCTGGTTGGGACACCGGTTTGGGGTGGAGGGGGGGTGTAGCCAGCTGCTTTGCAACATTCTGCCCATGTACTTGGCAGGTCCTGGACTGTTGGCCAGTCTAGGGGCTGTGGTGGGAATCCTGGGGGTGCTTGCAGGATTTTGTTAGTAGCAGTGGATGTTGTAGGGGTAGTGAGTTGGTCCAGAAAACTTTGAATGAAATTTGGGAGGTCATCCAGGGGTGGTGCCATTGGTTGGGGAATAGGGATAGGGATTTTGGGTGCTCTAAATGCAAGGTTGGTTGTAGGGCTAGAGCAGACAGTTGAGGTGTGGCCATATCCACCACAGTTCCAGCATGTAACGGGGCTGTGGGGATTTTCTAAGGATTTTCTCTCTCGTCTGGTGAGGTAGGCGTATGCTTCTTTTGACATGTTAGTTTGGGGGTCAGGATCAGAGGCAGATGGGGGTTGGGCTGGAGAGGTAGGAGGAAGTCGTGGTGGAGATGGGGGAGGAGATGGAGAGGGAGGTAGGGAGGAGGGGAAGGAGGGGAAGGTGGAGAGGGAGGTGGAGGAGGAGGGGGAGGAGGAGGAGGAGGTGAGTTTGTGAGACGTTGCTTCCACCTTGACTTTCCTGCTGGGGCCAGATGATGGGTCATGGTGTAGGGTTCCAGGTACCATGGGTCATCAGGGAGGTCGTTGTCCGGGTGATCAAACTCTGATGGCTGATACAGGTTGGTGGTGTAGAGACCGCTGCTTGGTGAGACGGTGCACCTCAGGCCAATGGTGTAGCATATCATGCCATCTCCATGCTGGTAGGGCAATTCAATCTGTGCAGTACAGGAGTCAGTGTGGATTTGTATGTCATCATCATAAGCGCAGATCGCAGGGGCACGGATGAGGTTGAAGGAGTTAGACACGGGCACAACGTCGGTAAGTTTTGCGCCTCTTGTTTCCCCCTCTTAAATAAGCTAAACCTCTTGAAAGCTCTTGTGGCTTGAAACAAGTCGAATACAAGAGCGGCAAGCAGTGATTGATACACCACTTGTGCAAGACATGTCTCCAAGAGCCTCGCAAGAGGATGCGTCATGCAAGCGAATGCTTGTTACGTTTTCATTTGTCGCCCTTCGACAGATGGGGCGTTCTCATTAGTCGCCCTTCGACAGATGGGGGGCTTCGAATTCGATTCGAACAAGGCGGGAAATGGTGGTTCGGACTTGGTTTTAGGACCAAGCCATGGAGTACAGCCTCAGGTACTGCCGTGGCCACGATCACGACTTGATTCTGACCTGAATCGATCATCTTCCAAAAGCCGCTTTCTTCCATTCCAACAAAGCGTTCTTTCCATTCCATTCAAGCTCCCACAGCTCTTCATTGTTCCTCGCATTCGTGGTCCCTCTTATTTCGTTCTCAATTTCACTGTGCGGTTGATACGGCTGCTGCTGTTGCGGTTTTGCGCTGAACCTCACATCACCACTGGCGGGAACTACGAGACTCAAATGTAGGGTGGTGTTGCGGGTTCTGGTGGTGTTGCGGCGTGGTTGGTTTCACCGGAAGCGTCTCTGGGCAAGCTTATTCTTCTCGCTAGCAGTCAGGCCAATATTGCTCTTCTCATAAGCTAGGTCAGAGAGCATGAGGCTAGCTATGTCTCCTTGGCTCCGCCTCCAACGACCATGGTAGGGAGCTTGTCTGCCGTGGTCAATAGGGGTTGTGGTGAATGTTCGTTTGGTCGAGGATTGGTATCTCCCACCGAACCTAAGTGCGCCTACTTTGCACATTGTAGGAGGAGCAACGCCATTCAAACTGAATCCTCTTGTAATGCTGCTCCTATTTATTTGTTGCACAGGATGGCTGAACCTCGCTCATCAGGTCATGCAACAGCTCGCTTTTGGAAGCATGACATGCAGATGGGGGACACCCTTGTGTACAACCCGGACACCGTGATGCTAAATCACGTGCATAAGCAGCTTGTCTTCTGTGTGTTGGGCAAGGATGCTGTGCAAGGTAACTGCCTTGAGGAGAGCAAGCACTTGGTCTTTCAGAAGTTGCAAGCAGGGGCCACGATTACGTATCGCAACGCAAAAGGTGGGTTTTGTAAGTAGGTTGGTAGGTTGGTGTGTTAGTAGTCTGGTAGAAAGTTAGATAGGTGGGTGGGTGGGAAAGTAGGTAGTTAGGTTGATAGGTTGTATGTGTGTTAGTAGTCAGATAGGAAGTTAGGTAAGTGGGTGGGTATTTAGGTAAGAAGGTAGGTAGGTGGGTACTAGGTAGGTTTGTAGGCCTGCTGGCTGGTAGGTAGGTTGGTGAGTAGGTTTGTAGGGTTTAGTATGTAGGTAGTTATGTATGGTGGGGTATGCACCTAGGTATGTAATAGGTAAGTGGGTGGGTATTTAGGTAAGTAGGTAGGTAGGGAGGTACTAGGTAGGTAGGTTGTTACTACTAGGTAGGTTGGTAGGCCGGCTGGCTGGTAGGTAGGTTGGTGAGTAGGTTTGTAGGGTTTAGTATGTAATCCAAATGAAATCACCAAAAGGCCTAAAATGCCTTAAAACTTATTTGCCACTTGATCCTGTGATCCGACACAAAATCACTTGAAGGCCTAAAATTCTCAAAACTTATCACTTAAAGGCCTAAAATGCCTTAAAACTTATTTGTGTACTCCAAATGAAATCACCAAAAGGCCTATAATGCCTTAAAACTTATCACTTAAAGGCCTAAAATGCCTGAAAACTTATTTGTGTAATCCAAATGAAATCACCAAAAGGCCTATAATGCCTTAAAACTTATCACTTAAAGGCCTAAAATGCCTGAAAACTTATTTGTGTAATCCAAATGAAATCACCAAAAGGCCTAAAATGCCTTAAAAACTTATCACTTAAAGCGTGTTCACCAAGCTCATGTACCCTGGGCGAATCTACGTCAGCCCCCTGGCTACATGCACGGAGTTATGAACTTACGATTGTAAGTATTTATGTTGTTCATGTTATATGTGCTTTTTATCGTCTTATGTTTATGTTTTTATGTTTATGTTATATGCTTATGTTATATGTTTATGTTATATGCTTATGTTTATGCTTATGTTTATGCATATGTTATATGTGTATGCTTATGATATATGTTATGCTTGTGTTAAATGTTTATGCATATGTTATATATTTATGCTTATGTTATATGCTTATGTTTATGTTATATGCTTATGTTATGTGTTTATGCTTATGTTTATGCTTATGTTATATGTTTATGCTTGTGTTATATGTTTATGCATATGTTATATGTTTATGCTTATGTTATATGCTTATGTTTATGTTATATGCTTATGTTATATGCTTATGTTTATGTTTATGTTATATGTTTATGCTTATGTTTATGTTATATGCTTATGTTATATGTTTATGCTTATGTTATATGTTTATGTTTATGCATATGTTATATGTTTATGTTTATGCTTTTTATCGTCTTATATTTATGTTTTTAATCTGGAATGTTTTGTCAACCACGCAGGTGTGGAAAGTTGGCTGTCGAGTACGTCAGGCCGACCGAGGTGGTACACTGTGCCGTGTACTCCCGCAAGCTAGGGAGCGAGACATTCAGAGCTACCTCTTCCGAGGACTACGCTGACATCTTTTGGGGTGTTTTTAATGTGTTACGCATATGTTACCAATTTGGTATCATATGATTCAGTCACTTAGTAGACGGTCAGGTCCAAGTTAAGGGGCTAAGCAGTCGTTGCCCTATTAGAGGTCATGATTGCCCTTACTTGGTTACCATAAAGTTGATAGTCAAAAATCAACCCTGATCCCGAGGTTTTTCCTTGAGTCCTAATAAATTGGTGGTTTGCCATAGGGGCTTATCATTGGGATTCAAGGTTTTTTCCCTCTCAATAGTTGTAGTCGTGACTGAATTTTGTTCGTGTGTGCTAATTTATTATTAGACCCACCCGAGTGAGGTGAATATATTCCATGTTGTCAATATGAAATATAATGGTTTCTTTGACTAGGATCACGTGTGAATATTTTGTTTCAAATTAGGTTTAAGTTATGCGTTACGGTAGTAAAGACGAACTACGTACAAAGTGACCCTCTGGTCATCAACACACGTCAGTCGGTCCTCCCCGCCCTTAACTTTATTAAGGGTAGTTAGGGCTAACTTGTCCATCGTTTCTGTTTAGGATTATCTCATAGGTGCTCATTTCCCATTGTAACTAGTCTCGGAATTCAATGTTGCTCTTGCTTCTCTTTCGTTGTCTCCCTTTCCAAGTACGACAATTTATTAATCCAACCAGGCAGTGCGTGCTTCCTGTCTCCCAGCCCCCCTCATAAAATTAGATTCACGTATGGGGTTAGTAGTAAGTAGAGACTTATGCGGCAGTGGTGTCAATACGAGCCCCATGGCATTTATTCCCCGTTAGCAACCTTTCCCAAAACGCTATTGCATTATTCGAACCAGGTGGTCCTTGGTGCCTCCCAGCCCGGCTAAGTAAATTCGTTCATTAGTTTTAATTAATTAGATTCACGTATGGGGTTAGAGAGTTATGCAGCAGTGGTGTCAATACGAGCCCTATGGCATTTATTCCCCGTCAACAACCTTTACCAAAACGCTAACAAGTAATTGTAAGCTTTACCAGTTACATAATTGAGAGTAAGAACTATGTACATTTGCTCCTACCTATACTATAATAAACTTAGAACGTAATCCATGTCCATGGATTCATGGATGGATTGACAATACGTGCAACCCCGTTCATTGATTGTCGTTCCATCTGGTGGCTATGGCCAAGAGGAAAAAGAGAAGATAAAGAGTTTGGAAAGAATTTGACACCGTCGAATGACAGGATTATTTAGCGTGGGTTACACTCCTGCTGGGCAGGCACCAGGACATAATATTGGGTTATGACTTCCCAAGGCCTCAATGGTTCGATGTCAGACTGTGCATGTAGTTAAATAAAAAAATATAAAAAAAAGGAAAAAGAGAAGATAAAGAGTTTGGAAAGAATTTGACACCGTCGAATGACAGGATTATTTAGCGTGGGTTACACTCCTGCTGGGCAGGCACCAGGACATAATATTGGGTTATGACTTCCCAAGGCCTCAATGGTTCGATGTCAGACTGTGCATGTAGTTAAATAATAATTATTATGAGCTATGGCCAAGATGAAAAGAGAAGAGCAAGAGTTTGGACAGAAGTCGACACCGTCGAATGACAGGATTATTTAGCATGGGTTCCACCCCTGCTGGGCAGGCACGACGGAGGACATAATCTTGGGTTATGACTTCCCAAGGCCTCAATGGTTTGACCTCAGACTGTGCATGTGGTTAAATAATAATTATTATGAGCTATGGACAAGAGTGCGGAGGTGCCCGGTATTGTTCAAACCCCAGGACACTGGGTTCCAGAGGGGGCGAAAGCGAAAAGAATAGAGAAAGAGTTTGGACAAGAGTCCGACACAGTAGGATGATTGGATTACCGTGCCCCCCCCCCCCCCCCCCCCCCCCCCCCCCCCCCCGCCCCCAACCCTCCTGCGTCCTAGCTGTCACCTTAGATCGGCTATTCAATTTGTCGCGGCAAAACCCTCCGCGCACCTCGGCTATTCAATTTGTCGCGGCAAAAACCTCCGCGCCCCCCCACCACACCACACACCCACACACCCACCCCGCCCCCCCCCACCCCCCCAACCCCAACCCTCCTCGTCGTTCAAATTTCCAAGAAGACACCATCTAGATCTGCGAAATGGCAGACGATTGCGTGCGCCTTCTTAACAATGCTTCGCATCACTGAACCAAACCACTACTGCTTTACTCCTGCATAGAGCCGCTGTCTTCAACCATGCTACCTGCTGGACCATATTCAATTCGTCGATTAGTACACAGCTTTACTTAGGCGAATGTCATGCTTTCAGGCAAGCCGATTGCGTGTTGCAATCGAGTGTTGCGGATGGAGAGGGAGGATTCGAATGCCGCAGGTAGTTGCGCAGGTTTGAAAGTCGAAGGTTTGAATCGCTGCTGGTCCTTTCTTGCATGATTTCCTTGCAATCGTTTCCATCCATGACTCAGACGCCGAACCTGCGGCTCAGCCGCTTGCTCGGTTGCTGCAACCTGGTCCACCTCCTTGCTGCCTGCCTGCTTCACACCTGCATGCATGCCTATGTACCTCCATGATTGACAAATGCCTGCCTGCAGTTTCCCCTGACTAGGCTACACAGTGGCAATATGTTGTTATATAACAACACATGTGAGTAGATCTGAACCATCTGTCTTGTATGCTGTACCATATGTCATGTACGCTGCACCATTTGTCTTGTAGGTTGAACCATCTGTCTTGTACGCTGCACCATATGTCGTGTATGCTGCACCATTTGGCTTGTATGCAGCATGATTTGCCTTGCTGCACCATGTGTCTCGTATGCTGCACCATATGTCTTGTATGCTGCACCATGTGTCTTATATGCTGCACCATCTGTCTTGTACGCTGCACCGTATGTCTTGTATGCTGCACCATCTGTCTTGTATGCTGCACCATCTGTCTTGTATGCTGCACCATGTGTCATGTATGCTGCACCATCTGTCTTGTACGCTGCACCATGTGTCTTGTACGCTGCACCATTTGTCTTGCACGTTGCACCATATGTCTTGTATGCTGCACAATCTGTCTTGTATGCTGCACCATGTGTCTTATATGCTGCACCATCTATCTGTCTCATCATCGTAATTGCTACCACGTGAATGCTTGCTCGCTTTCTTGATTGCTGATTCGTTGATTGTCCAACTGGCTTGTGCTTGGTCAAGCAACTAATAATCTTCTAACTCCACCTCCTTCCTTTCATGCTGCTGCAGTTCCAGCAGGCAGTGACTTCCGCATATTGCGACATGGTGGAGAAGGAGCAAGTCATCAGCATGCAGGGATGAGTAGACGAACAAGATCAAGAAGCCTTATGAGGACACTGGTCTTGCTGCTGGTCACTGCTGCTGGTCACTCATAATATAATAGTAGCTTGGCTAGACTAGCCAGTCGGGGTGGCAGGGGGGGGGCAGGGGCAGAAGACATACTAGATAGCTAGTCAGAGCTCATCAGTTTGTCTTCTTAGGAGGTTAGGTTGAAGTTGGGTTTGGTTATTAGGAAGTTGGGTTTGGATGGGTTTGCGTTTATTTGGCTGCTGAGTCCGCGACATCACTTTGCTACTGGTTAGTTAAATGTAAAAATAAAACTGCCTTCCAAACCCTATACGTCCCCCCCTAGAGCAAGTCATCCTAAATCAATGGACACAAAAGTCACCCTCTTGGTTCCCCACTTAAATAAGAACGGTTCAAGCAAGCTGCTTTCAAGCAAAATGCCTCTTGGCGCTCGAATTATTTAAGAGCAGCAAGTAATCTTGATTCAAGACAAATACAAGGCAACCTATTGATTCTACACTGAAACAAGAATTCAACAAGTGACCTTGAATCAATAGACGTACAAGACACCTCTTGATTAACCTCTTAAATAAGAGGGATTCAAGAGGGCATTTTTCAAGCAAATTGCCTCTTGGCGCCCGAATTACTTAAGAGGGGTGAATCAAGAGGTTTTCCTCTTGAAACAAGAATGGTTCAGTACAGCAAAACTTACCGACGAAGGAGGACATCTAGAAGGGTCACCACAAGTCCTATACCTTGGAGTACTGCTGTGCCAGAGTAGGAGCATGTGACTGGTGTTGTGGATCCTGGTGGGATAATTGATACGGGAGGGTAGAGGGGTGTCACCCTAATGAGGCAATCAACATTGGAGGTCATGTGATAGATGGTGTCTGTAGTCAAACACCAGTGACCATGGAAACAAGTAGATAGGTCACTGGGGGAGGTCTCATGAGTGGAGGGGTACTTTCCTAGCTCAGAGTCAGTGGTATCAGATTTCTCACCAGTGGTTTCTTCGTCTTCAGAGTTGTCACCAGAGCTGTCTGGTGGAGATTCCATAACTGGGGTCTTCATGCAGGGGTTTGGACAGGCTGGATCTAGGTGCCCATATCCTTTACACAGAGTACAGACTGTGTCTGAAGGGGCTACTGGGGTGGATGAGAAGCACTGCTTCCCATAGTGTCCTCTGCCATTACAGTTGACACAGACCTCAGTGAGCTTGTCATCGTGCACTGGGAGGGACGGGCTGCTTGGTCTCTGGCAGCTAGTGCATTTGCCTTCATGGTGCTTGGATCCACCACAGTTTGCACAGTTGTGGATCGTTGAGGCATAAGGCGAGAGATTTGCACAGTAAAAGGCGGTATGGCCGAATCCTGTGCATATGGTGCACTGCGAAGAGCCGGGTGGCCACATACCTTGCTGAGGGTTCTGGCGTCTGTGAGAGGGCAGTGCTTGGTTGTCAAGTTGGACGTTGATACCAAATGCACTGAGCGCTGGCATGGCCCTGCTCACCAGATCCATAGTTACTGCTGCATCCTGGAAGGCTCGGATATCGGATGGCTCCCCGTCCGAGGTTGGCGAGGGTGATGCAGTAGACTCGTTGTCGGCAGACGAGGACGTAGATGACTGGTGGACAGGGGTAGGAGGAGCGATGGCAGCATCCTGGGCAGAGGCTGGGTAGTCGCAGGGAGGTTTTGTTAGTGGAGTGTATGAGTCGTAGTAGGGGTTTACGCCTTTTGGAATGGATGGCTTTAAGTAAAATCCCTGGCCCCAATCCTGCCGAATGTAGCGCAGAGCTCTGGCTGCGTTGTTGGTACGCGCGGCTATCAGAGCAGATAGGGCTGGGGGACAGTTATCCAGAATGTGGTTCATAGCCATGTAGTTGGATACAGGTGTGATTCTGCTGTTCCTGGGGTAGTTAAAGCCATCTGATGGTTCATCTATGGGCTGGTGGTCTAGATCAGCATCAAGTACTGAGAAAGCTGATGATCTGACGAGCAGGGGTGCGACAAGGTTCTTGTACCAGTCGACGAATATATCGAGACCACCCTTACCATCATTTGGCGCTTGGGACATGGCGATGGCTTGGGTTTGGGGTTGCGAGGGTGACGAACAAGATCAAGGGATAGGGGAATAGAGAAATATGATATTCTGGATAGGGATAGGAAGAAGACGGCGATAGAGATCTGGCAGGAGGGGGGGGGGGGGGGGGGGGGGGGGGTGGTGGGTGTTGGGGGGGGGGGGGGCTTTGGGCAGGAGATTTGGCTTGCGGGGCCGGAGAGGTAAGGTGATGGCGGGATTAGGGAGAAGGGAATGATGGCGTGACGCAGTGAGTTGGTTGGTGTTCCGGGGGCAACGTACTGGTGGTCCAGGGGGCTTGGGTGGACTCAGAAAAGGTGATTGTTGCAGGAGCAACTTACTGGCGGTCCAGCGGGGTCTTGGGTAGACTCAGAGAGGGTTTTGTTGTTGGGGCAACGTACTGGCGGTCCAGCGGGGTCTTGGGAAGACTGTTGGGGGCTGATGGTCCAGCGGGGGGGCCTAGCAATCAGAGAAGATTCTGCAACTGAGATCCTTTTCCTTCGGTTGTTGCGGCGGCAACTGGGGAAGGCACTGCAGGTGCGCGGGAGCTCGGGATCTACGGACAGGGTAACAGGCGTGGAAGACTGTTGCAGTGGAACACGGGACGGCGTGGTGAGCGATAACCTTTAGCTTCCGGAGTATTATCTCGTGAGGACTATTACAGGGAATGTCAGAAGGTGCTACGTTTACAATCGTGATAGCATGCCAGGCGGCAAGCTAGGTATAAGAGGGGAAAGGGCGACAGTACCTCAGGGTACTGCCGCCAGTGGGTGCCGGCCCTAACGGGTGGAGGCACTACTATGGAAGCTTCCAGGCGGGAGAACCGGTCAATAACACAAGTGGATACTCCTAGCTATGTTCTGCAAGACCCCATCGTACCTTTCCACAGTTGCATTCTGCTGTGCAGTGTATGCCATCGATAATTCATGCACAGCACCAACCGATTCTAACCAATCCTCGAACCACTTCACTATAAATTCCTTAGCCCTGTCAGATCTAAGACACTTGAAAACATACCCATGTAGCTGAGTCATCCATCTGAGGATGGTTGTCTGAACTGCTAAGGGAGCTTCATCCCTGGACCTCAAGCACAATACTTCAGCATAGCCAGAGTATTGGTCTGTGAGACACAGAACATAAACTCCCCACGCAAGCCCCTAATATGAAATGGTCCCATGATGTCCAAGTGAAGGCGTTGTAGTGGTGCACGGATCTTAGTTTTGCTTTCTTTAGGAAAAGGGAGACGTTTTGCCTTAGCCTTCTGACAAGCATCACATGAGATCTTAGGCAGTTTTCTCACTTGCTTGAGAGTGAGGGGTAAGTTGTCAACCAAACCATCCCTGACGAGCTTGTGCATGGCATCATAGCCAGGGTGACCCAGCCGCCTATGCCACAGCCATTCAGGAGTGGTAGGGATAACAACTCCACCATTCTCATCAACATCAAGAGCAAAAACTGGGTAATGTACAGCACTAAACAAACAGCCACGAGGGGTGAGACAAGGCCTACAGGTAAACTTGTATACACCATCACTAGAGGCAGGGAAAGACCAGAGAACAGAAGAGCCCTGAGTGGCAGTACAACTAAGACTATCAAAATAAATCTTGCAGTGATGAGTATGAGCCACAGCATTTACTGATAGGAGGTTCACCGGACAGTGAGGTATGTAGAGAACATTGGTTAAGGTGATTGGTGTTGGTAACCAATCACTACATAACACAATGGATCCCACACCCGCTGACCGTTGAACCACCCCATCACCAAATTTAACTGCTGGCCCATCTTCAGAAGCATGATACACATTGAACAAAGACATATCACCTGTGATAGACATCCCAGCTCCAGAATCAACATGCCAGACACCCTCAGACAGGCTCGGGCTACAAACGTTGGAAAACTTCGAAGTGCAAGAGAATAGGACAGAGCTCACCTCCTATTTCTTGACCATAGCGAACCCATCAATCTGGGCCTGCAAGGAGGACAGCTGCTTTGGAGTAAGCGCACCTGGAAGGGCCAAGGCAATGGGCACTGGGGCAGTAGCCGGTGCACCAGTCTTGGTCCTTCGCAGGTGCGGGTGCTTCGTGAAGCAGCGGTCCTCCGAGTGGGTCGATTTGCTGGGACATGGGCCCCAAGTGCAATCCAGGCGTCTCTTGAGGGAACCGGAACCCTGAGAACCAGATCCCTGCCCACGCTGAAATGCAGCATTGGCAGGAACCTGGGGAGTGTCCCGGGACCAACCAGGATGCCTGGAGTCGGACCTGGGGAGAGATAGATTCAGGATGTCTAAAGCCCTATATTCTGCAAGACAGGACCAATACTCAACAGGCTGATTGTTATACAGCAACGTACCATACTTGATCCTCAGCGACTCAAAGCGGTTCAGACGGATACCCTGAACTATAGTTTCCATGGCATGGCGCTGAGTCTGTGGATGCCCAGCACTGCGGAGGTCAGTGCAGAGGCCGCGAACCTTGTGAAAGAAGTCATCTACGCGGTCAGTAGGGCTCATGACTGAACCAAGAAGCTCGGTGCGCATGAGAGGGACTCTAGAGGCAAGGGCATCAGACTGCCTCCTCTGGATATCAATAAAGATATCCCGAGGTTTGGCAAAGTCCTGGTATACCTTGACCATATCGTCCTCCATGTTAGCAAGCATCATGGTTAAGCACATGAACTCCTGACGGTCCAGGGGCAGGGCACTGAAACCCAACAGTGCAGGATCTACACGAGACTCACCATGAGAGGCCGAAGATCCAGCAGCAGGAGCAGGGGTCAGAGGAGCCAAAGACCTACGAATATCCAGAAATACTCAGCAGCAAGACCAGCGTCATAGGCGCGCTGGTCATTTAAGTTCCTAATCTCAGGCAGGGACCTCGCAAAACTCACTACCAGCTCGAAATCAGGGCTAACAGGACAGAAAGGGAGGGGTACTTTCACAAACTGGTAACCTCGCCTATCGTTATCCCTACGCCTCACGCCACCAAAAGTCACACCATTACTAGGGGGATAGTTGATCCCTGAAGTGACCGGACCAAGGAAGGACCGACACTGGGAAACTAGCTCAGAGAACACCATCACGCGATGACGAGGCTTGACACTCACATTAGCCATAGTAGCCTGCATGTCCATCCGACCGTACAGAGTGCGGTTCATGGATTCACCAACACGTTGAGTTTGGCGGATCAGACGGAAGTCCCGCAGCTGCAGAGCCGGAGGAGGTCCTCCAGTGAGCAGATGCTCCCAAGACTCGCATGACCGCGAAGTCAACATAGGAGGGGAAGGGCCAGGGGCAGGAGGAAGCTCCACGGGCGGAGGCGGAGGGGGCTCCTGCGAGGCACCAGCAGCAGATGTGCGGGCAGAAGAAACAGCAGCTTCTCGAGCACGAGTATGGTAGCCAGTGAGGCCTCGCTCCATGGGGTTAGCTCCAGAGGTGAAGGAAGCAGAGCTCTTCAGCAAAGACGGCTTGGCCACCTCCGGGTGGACCGGTGGAAGAGGCGCAAGCAGAGGCGCAAGCAGAGGCGCAGACGAAGGCTCGGGCTTAAACACAGGCGAAGGCACAGGCGGAGGCGCCGACTGATGAGCATGCTCATAAACCGGTGAAACTGTAGAAGTCTCAAATACTCGAGTAGCAGTCGCAGACGGAGTCACTCCACCGAAGTCAGCACTCGTAGCACTCTTCAAATCATCAGTATCAGATCGGTGAATATCCTCCTCATCCTCAGAATCGTCATCATCGCTGAAGCGGGCAGTAGGAGGCTTTGGCCCTGTTGCGTACCGAATGATCTGTGTCTGTAAACAACATAGATTCATCAGAACATCCTCAACCTCAGGAGAGAGGCGTCGCACAGTAGGTGAAGGAACCGCAAAGTTGGAGGATTGATCGGGGGGGGGGGGGGGGGGTTACTTCCACGATGGCGGAAGGATCCTCCTCTCCGGCAGCAGAGGCCGCTGGCGCGCAATCATCTAGCCAATCAGAAGGAACCTTGACCTCCGTTGGAAGGATAAGGTCGCAGCCATTGCTAACAATGACGCTGCGGATCCCGCGCGACCAGGAATCACCATTTTTATCAGTGAGTTTCACAAAGCCGGCAGGAGGCCCTCGCGGAAGTAGCATTATTTGAACAGCAGTGGTAGTAAATGAGGAGCCCGTAACCTATCAGCTTTAATACACTCCGTAGAGTGGACAGAGATGAATACAGCGGACTCCGTATGTTCGGAACATACGTGCCAATCTATACACGGAGACGAGAATAACGTTACAAGCACAGGAGACCCATCAAGGGGCACCAGCGGTGAAAGGGGCGGCAGCCTGGAACCTAACAGGGTACAGGCTAGACAGCGCGTGTCAGTGGAACCGGTGACACAGCCTACAGGAAGCTGTCACTGTGTCATGAAGGATGACACAGCCTACGGGAAGCTGGCACAGTACTGGCAGAGCCGATAGTTCTAAGGAAGTACATAAGTAGTCACCAAGTCATAAAACGCGTGAGAGCACCGCAATTCATGCTGATAGGGAGCAGAGAGGCTGCTGAGAAGGTGTAAGGAAACTGCAGGTAGGCTGCAGGCTAGAGCAGATAGGCTGCTATGGGGCTGGACTAAGTACTGCAGAGGGCTGCAGATAGGCTGCAGGGAGACTGCTGGGAAGCTTGGGAAGGAAAGTCCAGGTTTGGTTGAGGCTTGTGAAGATATCCTTGGCTACGAGAAGTTGCATGATTCGAGACTGGAGGATTTGTCTTTAGACAGGATGTCTGGACTAGTCCCCCCATAATTTGGGTGAGCTACATTAGGTTGATCCTAAATTAAAGCATAGACATCATGAAGAGACTAGAATAATCATAAATTCAGAAGGGGGCGGGCCTGTGGAAGTACATGGGGCAGTACATACAGTAGGCAGGTAAGCTAAAAAATCCTAGGGTGTTCAAGTTTATTCCAACAGATGAAGAGCAATGTTTGTAACTGAATTAAGTGCCTGGCTTGCTGGGGAAGCCATCAATGTCAAGTTGCTGGCAGATCTGGGCAAAGAACTGGTCAAATGACGTGGGAGCTAGGCTGGGGGGGGGGTAAGGATGTTGATAAAGGTGAAGTCCATGGGGCTCCAGTTCATGCTGAGGTGGTTGACACATAGCACTTTGCCTCCAGGATGGACACAGCTCCTGGGTTCCATGATCATCTTTGGTCTGAATGAGAGTGTGTGAGCATGTGCATTGACCATGGCAGCTTGAAGGCAAATGGCCCACTGCAGAGTGGGTCTGGCTGTGGTAGAAACAGTGGGGTAGGCTTGCACCATTTGCTGGAGTCTGCTATTGTGCTTGATGATAGGGCTGTAGGCATCAGATGGCTCCTTGTGCATTGACCTGTGTGGGAACTGTTCCCTTTCAGAAGTCAGCAGGGTGGGGAACCTGCTGGTGAAGGCTGTGATGAGGTTGGGTAGTGGAGGCCTTGGCTTGATGTTGAAAGCTGGTGAAGCAGGCCTGCAGTTCAGGTGGTGTAAGGTGCATCCAAATCGTGTGAGGCTAAGCCTGGAGTTGTTGGAGAAGTGGATGTGGTTGACATTCTGATTAACTTCTCCCACTGGTAGTCCAATGTCTGGTGACCTGTTGACCAGTATCCATTGGTCCCAGGTGGTTGCTGTGTCCAGATCAGATGGCTTGAGTGGTCCGTCCCCATCTATGGGGCCATCATATTCCTCATAGTTGGTCCTGATCTGGTCACTGAGGAGTTCCATCTCTGTTCTGGCTTGTTGTAGGTTCAGGTTGTCCAGCTCTTATGGGAGAGATGGAGTGGTGTCTGGAGGGTCATCTAATCCTAGTCCAGGGTCATCCTGCTGTTTGTGTACCTCCTGATGGATGAGCTCTGGCATGTCATCACTGTCAGTACCATCAGCAGATTCGTCAAGTTTGCCTGCAGTGGAAAGGGAATGCTACTGGCAGATAGGAGGGGGATGGTCCTGGAGGTCTTGGTCTGCCTCCACATGAGTGGGGGGGTACTGCCCTGTCTCAAAATCAGTGTGGGGTGCAGATGTTGCAGAGGTAGAGGGGGAGTCCTGGAGGTCTTGGTCTGCCTCCACATAAGTGGGTGGGTACTGCCCTGTCTCAGAAGTATTGTGGGGTGCAGATGGAGCAGAAGTGGAGGGGGAGTCCTTGAGGTCTTGTTCTACCTCCACATGAGTGGGTGGGTACTGCCCTATCTCAGAAGCAGTGTGGGGTGCAGGTGAAGCAGAAGTAGAGGGGGGATCCTGGCAGTCTTGATCAGCTCTACTGGGGGAGGTCTCATGAGTGGGTGGGTACTGCCCTGTCTCAGAGCCAGTTTGAGTTGATGGAGTCTTGGTGACCATCATGATGTAGGCAATGGGAGGACCCACAGGGATAGAGGGATTACTGGTAGTGACTGGTGAAGTTTGGGTGAGGTAGAGTCCATGCCTTTTGGGGCATGAGAGGAGCAGTTTGGTACCAGTTGGTCTTGTGATGGAGAGTATGGCTTGGGTCTTGGAAAGATGGACTTGGAGGTCTGGGCAGTGGGCACAGGCTGGTGGCTGCATGGATGCTAATGATGTTGGGCATGTTGCAGTCAGCAAGAAGTACATTGTTCAGGATGATCAGAGCCCTGCCATGGCCTTTGATCTTGGCCTTCCCTATCTGCTTGCAGAAGATAGGTGGAGAGTCTTGATCTTCCAGCTGCAGCCTAATAGGCTGTGGGAGGTCCTGAATGTCATGCAGATGGGAGATGTTACTGCTGGTTGCATGAGAGTGTGCTGCAGTATCTATGATCCATTCTGTCTGCAGTGCTGCCTGGAAAACTTCTCCATCATCTTCTATAGTGCATTCATCATCAGCATTTATTTGTCCAAAGAATGCTGTATTAGCCAGGGGGTCAGGTGGCAAGGCAAATGAAACAGACTTGCCTCTAGTTGGTGTAGCAAATCTCATGGGCTGGAGGTTGTCTTTATCTAGTGCCAGGGACAGGAAGTTGTGTTCTTCACCCTCACTGTCAGAGTTGGAGGTGGAGGTGGACTGATCACCATCAGCAACGTGGGCATGGCGTCCCCTGCTTGGGTACCTTCTGGGACGTTGTCTCCTGTCACTGGTCTTCTTGAGAGGCTTCTTGTCGTCAGAGTCCTTGTCATCTCCTGATCTGTTCTTGGGAGGTGACTTGGATCCGTGGTCAGCTTCATCTGAATCAGCTGGCCTGAAAGCCAGGTCAGTGTCCTCACTGGTGCAGTCTCTGGAGCTATGGCCTATTCCTCCACAGTTCCAGCAGATCATCTTCTTGTAGGAGATAGTCCTGTCTCTGAATTGGAGGTGATTGCTGTTGAATGGCTTCCTGGCTCTGTAAGCTGCAGCTTCCATTTCAGCCTCTTCAGGAGATGGTGCAGGGTCAACTTGTTTCACTAAACACCAGTTGAAGATGGCACTTTGGAGCATAGCAAAAGTGGTGATTGCTGTGGGGTTGAATTGATTGATATACCCATCATATTCAGGGCGGGAGTTCAGTCCCTTGACAATCAGGTTGAGGAAAGTGCTGGTATAAACGGTGTGGAGGCCAGTAATCTTGGGGATCTGGGAATACATATCAGCTGCCCTAGAGAGGTATGTCTGCAGGGATTCAGTGCGTGGGAGTCATGCGTATTCCAAGTAAGGCAGTCAGAGTGGTGTGCTCTAGCCTGCTGCCTTCCTCAGAATACAGGGCATCCAGAAACCTGAAAGCTCTAGTGGCCATATCTGTGTTAGCATGAATGGCCTGCTGGATCGCATCTGACACATGATCTATGATGATCTTGAAGGCCTTGTTGTACTTCCAGGTTGAGATCCTGGTGGGGACAACACGAGCCGGAACAGCTGGATCAGCAACCGCAACAACAGGGTAAGTAATGTCATCAGCAGGGATAAAATATCATCTGACAGGTCACTTTTTCCGAAGCACATTTCGTAGGCGCTACTTCTCCTCCGCATAAGCGGAGACTGGAATCGGGATGCGACGACGCTAGGCTTTTCAATGATCATCAATTCGCGCACTTTCCTGATTTGAGATGTCCACTCAAACCAGATTTGCCGAATTCTCTAACCCCCCTCTCCTCCCCAATGATCAATAACAACTGCCGGCGACCAAGCATCCCGATTCCGGGCAAGAAGCACCTTGGAGAAGTCCAAACGCAGATTGCCCACAGGAGGGAGGTAGGGGAATGCGAAGCCCCCAACACCAGTGATTGCGGGGATTGGAACCCTGTCCACACACTCAATACCAAATTTGCGAAAGTGACAGATCACCCCAACATTAAAATATCCTCACCTTTCAATGGACAACCTGGACAACAAGATCCTACAGGCAGCATCCGTGCTGAGAGCAAAAGCTCCAAGGATCTACCTAGGACCCACGCTGAACCAAGTTCTGCCAAACCTAAAAATCATCCCAACCCTTATCAATCAAAAAATATCTTGAACAGACAAGACAGACGAAATCCTCCTACTACGAACTCTGTCATCCACCTTATCATTGCCCTTCTTTTCGTCAACCGTTTGAATATTACCGCCGCTTCAACAGTCTCTCTCCGCACTCCCTTATCTTTCTTCGCACCTAACACTTACCCAGCCACCAGCATGTATTCAATGGGAGCTCAACAAAACAGGGTGCAACAAGGTAAGATCGATAGGAAATCGAACCGCCGCGAGAAACAAGCTGCTAATTCCCGCCTCGCTTTCCCACCTTCTCACCACACCGCCGCATACCTCGTTCCCCTGGCTACCACACCGCACTATCTTATAAACTGCAAACATCTCAACACTACACTCATTGGCCATCTTCGAAACCCCATATTCTCTAAGCCTCTCACAGCTACTAATACCGCCCCTCGCGGCGTGGGTGCAAGTCCCGATATGCCCCTCGTGGCATTGTCGTCTCTGACGATTAATACAGCCTCTCATGGCGTGGGTGCAAGTCCCGATGTGCCCCTCGTGGCATCATCGTCTCTGACGATTAATACAGCCTCCCATGGCGTGGGTGCAAGTCCCGATGTGCCCCTCATGGCATTGTCGTCCTCGACAACATTAATCAATGATGAAGTTGCAAGTCCCTATGCTCACAACCAACTTTACAATCAACCCTGGACAACTGTGTCCTACAACTCTTCTCTCATCTTCTGCAAAACTCTTCTGATTGTTCCTCTCCTTCTGGCTACTTGTTGGATCCTAGGGTGTACCAAGATATTGACAACAGTACAGAGTACACCCACTATTGACAAGTCAACCGTGAATAGCTTCTTTCTTCTTAATTCCCCTGTAAAGCAGAATTCTAGCTGTGAACCTAATAGGAAATCCTGTACTCAGGACTTGAGAACTTTGACTCATCCTACCTGGGATACAGCTCCTAGGGGAGGTAGACCTACTCCCAGACTTCGGTCCACTCCTGTAAACAGCTCTAGCTATTGGGAACCTCAAATAGACTGTCACTGTCAAGTTCATTCTATTAACGCCTACCTCGGATACAAGGCCCTGGACTACAAAGAGGTCCTACAGTTCTCCATAAACCTCAACACACACGTCACTAACTACACTCAACATGAGTGGGATCTAGAACGTTGCTATTTCAACAAACTAACCGGTAACTACACAATCCCTTTAGTCAACTATTACCTGGCTAACAGGAAATCTCACTTAGGCTCTCTCACTGGCCACAGGAACTCACAAACATATACTCCATCCCATCCTCCCCCTACTACACCAACAACTGAAGACACATCTGAGAATTATTCTGCAGGAATTATGCCTGGCAGCACTAAACAGCAAATTTATCTCGGCTTCCTCCCAGCTGCTCAAGGTTTATCCTCCACTACAACTGTGGATATGGACATGCTACCACCATTAAGCAAATTAATGGTAAGTGGTGGGACATGAACTCTGAACACAACGGCCCTAGTCTTCTCCACTCACAAGATTGGATAAAACTCCAAGGGCACATCTAAAATCTTACCAAAACATCACCCTCCTTCCTTTCACACCCTTTTCAACCAGAAATTAACCACACACCAGGCCACCCTATTAGGGAGACTGTTGACATGATCTCCCCTACTAGTAACACCACACCCACTCACAACCATCCTGACTCTCCCCACAGTATGGACCACATAACTTCCCCATGGCCTGCAGAACTCACAGATCACAACTTACCAGATCAGGATAACTCCTCAGATCTAACTTTCTCAGATCTCCTAGACTCCACCTTATCAGATCAAGAAGATCCCATAGATTCTCCCTCTTTAAATCAAAAAGACCCCACAGAAACTATTTACTTAGTCTCTGACGATGAGGAACCTCCCAGATCAAAACAAAAAACATCTCCTGCAAAGAAAAATAATTTAACTACAAAACGCTCACACCTCAGCACACACCAGATGCACAACACACCTCTCCCTATACCTAGCAAAGTCGTCCTTCCTGACTTCACTAAGTTTCGCCAATGCAGAATCTTTGGGGCAGAACCTCCTACCAAGAAACCTGCTCCTCCCAGACTCACCACCAAAACCCTTCCAACGAAAATAATTAAAATTACTCATACTACTTCACATCCTGTTCAACAACAGCAAACTGCACTCTATCTCACCAACATTATCACTTCCAACTGCAGAGGCATCTTCTCATCCTGGGAAACATTCTATGACCATATTCGAACTAATGAGCCAGACATTGCTATTCTCACCGAAACAAAACTCACCTCCAACAATACAGGCATAATTAATATGATCAAACAAGACCTCTCTGACTACCACTTTCATCACAGCAGCAAAACCATTAAGCAAGCTACCAATGCAGACAACATTGTTACCCGCTAAGCTGGAGTCATCACACTTATCAAAAAAACACTTACTGCACACCTAATTAAACATGAAATCCCCACTGACATAGCTGGTCATCTCACTCATCAAACTATTAACAACATCACTCACATTCTAGGTGTCTACATGCCCTGCAATGATCCTGCCAAAAGAGCCCGCATCTATGAACACATCCACTACATCATATCCCAGAACCCCTCTCACCACTATATTGCAGGGGGAGACTGGAATGCAGCTTACTACCTTACTGATAGAAGCAACACAGTCCATCACCTGGAGGACCAGCCTCACTACCAGCATCTTAATAAATATTCAATTCACATCCAACCATCACCACGTCCCCATACTTACTCAGACAACACCTCCTACAGCAGCAGGATAGATGACATCATTCTCATCAACCCCCCACCTGCAACCATGGTGACAGAAACCACACACCAAATGGGAGACACACTTGACCACTTGACCCTGGAACAACAAATTACCTCCTCTCTCTTTCCTCCTCCCAACCTCGACACACCACCTCACAATCCAACACCCCAACTGCAACTCCCTCTCAAGCAACAGGACATGGCCAAAGCCAAAGAAGCAATCTCAAATAAATTTCTCCATCAATTTCAACACAGCCACATCAACATAAATAAAGCCTGGACTATAGCACAAACTTTACTGGGAGAAGATAAAACATCTGCACACATCCAATCTATTAGACAAGAACTCACAGCCACCATGCCAGAAAATCTTAACAGCATGGCAGATCATCTCATGATCACTCTTCACCAAGCTCTTTCCATCATGACTGACATCTGCCCCATTAAGTCTAGCACACCAGGCATTTTTTTGCCCAGACAAACTGCTAAAACCTACAGACGTCTTAACTACCATATTAAACACATTAAAGCACTTCGAACAGCCTCCAATCACCTTGACCAACAACAATACATGGAGCTCAGAAGCACACCTCATACGGCAGGCACATACTCACCTACCACTAAAATTAAAATACAACAGCACCTACAAAACTTACTCCTCCCTGACTACTGCCTCTCTCTAACTGCTGATATTAAACAAAGTATTACAGAACTACGTCACATGCAGGCTGCACTCAAAGAGGAGAGAGCAACTGCCTCCATCAAGAAATTCAGACGCCGCCTCAGCACACAGGCACGACAAACTCACAGGTATATTTTCTCTCCTGAAAATTACACACACACTCCCACTGCCCTACTGGACGCATCCTCAAACACACTTAGCACCAGTACCCAGGGTCTCCTGGAAGTTTTGACCAAACACATGGGTAAACTTATGTTACCTCCCACACCACCCATCTTAGATGATTATACCCGACATGCCACTCCCCCTCCATGGGAAATACACACAGACAAATACCACCTTGAAACTCCAGCCAACTCCATACAAACCACTGCCTCCCCGTACACCTATCTCTCCTCCTCAACCACCTATGATGACTGCATCAGGAAACTCTCCACTAACAAAGCCACAGGCCCAGACGGCATACCTAATGAACTACTTATGTGCCTCCCACAGGAAATGCACCTCACCATACACAAGCTCATGCAGCTAGTATGGATCCTGGGAGAAACACCAGACTGCTGGAAAATCTCCCACACAGTCATGCTCTACAAAAAATCAGATCCTTGCTTACCTCAAAATTACAGGCCAATAGGCCTTAACAATGCTGTAGCCAAACTCTGGACCTCTCTTGTTACCAAAACTATTACTACCTACTCTGAAACCAATCACATTCTTAGTGCCTGCCAGGAGGGTTTCAGAAAAGACAAAAGTACCTGTAGACAACTCTTGACCCTACTCCACAACATTGAGGATGCTGCCCTCTTCCACCAGGACCTTTATGCTGCCTACTTTGACTTTAGCTCTGCCTTCAACATGATTGATCACCAAAAACTTCTCTGCATTATGCACAGCTTGGGTTATACCCATGACACTATAGATACAATTAAAGGAATTTACACAAACTCTACTACACATATCCTCCTTAACAATACATCTGGCTCCCCTATCCCCATCACTAGGGGCACTATCCAGGGAGACACTCTCTCCCCCTTACTCTTCATTATTTTTCTAGAACCCCTACACAGATGGCTCCGTTCTGGAGGACGAGGATACAGAGCAGCATCCCTACCCTCCACAACAGCAGATGAAAACCACACTAGCAGCTTGGGGTATGCTGACGACACTGCCGTCCTAACCGGCAGCTCAGAGGACCTTCGCATCCAATGTGGTAAAGTTCAAACTTTTAGTATCTGGTCGGGCATTCCTCTTAACGCCACTAAATGTGTGGTTAGTGGCATACTCCACAAATCACATCCCTCACAACCTACTCACAACAACACTCTCAAACAAAGGCTAGAAAAAATTCCTTTAGGTAATTCCTATGCTACCTACCAGCCGCCAGACCAAGCCTATAAATACCTGGGGGTTCACATCTCACTTACCTTAAATTGGAAAACTCAACTTCACTCTACTATTGAAACCATCCACAACAAAGGCTTGAGTATCCTCACTAAAGCTAAAAATAGGGCAACCCCCACCCAATGTCTACGAATAATCTCACAATGTGTCAGAGCAGCTATTAAATACCCCATGATAGTAGCTCCCTTCTCACTAACCGACATTCATGTCATTGACAGAGCAGTATTAAAAACAGTTAAACTCTGCTGCTCCCTTCCTAGATCCTTTCCGACAAGAGCACTCCACCTCCCCAAAACAGAGGCAGGACTGGGGGTGTCCTCTCTACTCACTGAATATACTCAGATTACTGCAACAGCCCTCACCCAGTCCATGAACGACCAAGGTCACCTGGGAATTCTCACCAGGGCTCTTCTTGACAAATCAACCTCCACCATGACCACTATAGATCCTCTCTCTCTCTCCCGCAAGCAACTTAAATATATGTCCCTAGCCCGCCAGCTGGAAATTATTAAAAAATCTGACATAACAATTTCTTGGAATGACACAGAACTTCTTGACAAACTTAACATACACTCTCTCCCTCTTCCACCACAGGCAATCCCTGTCTCACTCATGACTCCTTTCCACGACCTGGACATCTACTCATACCACGACCTGGTCACCCCCATGGGAACTCATCTTATCAGTACTACAGACCTCTCTCTTATTACTTTACACAAAATTACTAAACACCACAAACGATCCCTGAACCGCCTCACCGCACACCTCTCCTCCCTCCCAACCGTCATTCCTCCAACTCACTCTGACCCACTCCCCCTCTCCCACAGGCAACTGGCTACGCAATTTCGCAGAACACGACAGACAACGTTAAATTTCCTGCTCCTATCGAATCCTCCACCCCACTCACCCAGCTCTACCAACCTCACGCCACCGTTACTGATGCAGACTACGAGGCGGACCCCACTGGGGACCTGGAAGGAAACCAATGGTGGGCGTGGCCCACGCAGATCGCAGGCAGTCACGCGCACCAAGCATGGGGCTGCCCCAACAGTGACGCCACCTGGTCAGCACGCCACTACTTGTGCAAATCTTGGATCCGACACTCCTCCTCCTCCAAATTCTACCGCGCATATAAAATAACCTCCACCTCGCACCCTGACAGGATCCGCGAGGCCATGACATTCCCCGACAGCAGCGCACCTGCACCACCGGCGCGCCTGCTTCACCTTACTTACGGATATCAGTACAGAGCCCTACACATTACGAGCTGGCGGGGCAAGCGCTCTAACAGCGACGACAAACTTGCCACCACCACCGTTGTCCACGTCCAATGGGCCCCAACCATCATGCACAACGACCATATCAACTCCTACACACGCATGGGATAGAGCATCCACCACTGCACACCTCTTACCTCCACTACCTCCACCATACATTGGAAACCTCAATCTCACCATGCGGCTCACCTTTTTGAACTGGTGGGACAAACAGCATATGACCAATTAACCCACACCTTTAAAACCACTCCTCCGATAACCACACACCTCAATCCCAGGAAGGACATCCACCTCACTAACCTCCAGCAACAAGGCCAATGGGCCATCTCCCCAGGATTTAATGCTGACAATCATAATCTGGTTCACAAACTTTTGCACATTGACACACACGACAGGCACCCAGACTGGGACATTCAACCACCATCAGCCTACATTATACAAACAGGCATCCTAACTACTTTGAATGACCAATCCACACACACACATACCAACGCTTCATATCTTTATAACCCCACAAGTCACTGTCTTGGGCACATTCCCAACGACAGGCTCACCTCTCTTAAACAAAACTATGACCACTTTAAAAATCACCACCATACCAAATGGAACCAACTGACCCAAGGAGGAACATACCACACTGACTTAGCTGCCCTCTTCACCAGATACAGAGCTGCTCCTGCTGCCACTAACATTCTGTCTCCCTTCCTCTACCAAGCAGCAGCTGCTCTGGGCATTACTCACCATCGTACCTCCAATCCTCTTAGCTACGACCAAAGCCTCACCAGCTTCTCTTCTACCAGCCCTGCTGACCAGCTCTTTGGCTCCAACCAAGACCCCTTTCTTACCATCTGGACTGGGGGCTCACTGGTGGACATTCCCAACTCCACCACACAAGCACACCAAGCTCTAAGGTGGGCTCTAGCCAGTGCTGACCATGCTGAAAATACTCTCAGCCCTACCTGCACCCTGATGCTCCTCCCTGATGACCTTGCTGCCCCTTACAAAACTCTCCTCCATCACTCCTGGATTCACTACATTGACTCTAGACCACAGTCTGAATTGTATACTACCTCTGAAATTTGGCTTGGCAGCAAATCTCACACCCCACCCTCCACTCAAAAATTACACCTCATTCTTATATGCAACCCTCACAGCCAAGAGACTTACTTTCCTAAACTCCCAGATTTTATTGACCAATGGACATACTACATGCAAAGCCTCTCCTCATCCTGGGAGCCCTGTACTATCACACCACCTCCCACACTTACTTTCACTGACATTGTCATCACCTACCCTCGGAAACTTAAATCTCTTGCCAAAAATCCCAGGCAACCTCCACTCCACCAACACCCTCCTCCCTCTCCTCTTACCATCACCCACCCTCGTTTTTACCTTGCTACCCCCTCCTCTGGCCTCCAGGTCTACACAGATGGTAGCCTAATAAAAGGTAAACCAGGTCACCCTAGCAAAATAGGTGCTGCAGTATATGTCCCGGCTGCAGGACAAAGCTACACCATCAACCCTGGGGGAATAGGGGCCACCAAAACTAACAACCGCGCAGAACTGGTAGCCATCCACCAAGCCCTTCTCAACATTGATTATGACAAATCTCTTACCCTTCATACAGACAGCCTCTGCTCTCTTCAACTTATAAAAAAAATGATTCATGACCCCACCACAACAACCCGTTCCATTCATACTGAATTACTGCAATCAATTCAAAAACACCTCATTCAACGCATCCTGCATGGCTCACACACCACCCTTTGTAAAGTCCGTTCCCACACAGGTATCCTTGGAAATGACAGAGCAGACACTCTGGCACGCAAGGCAGCTGAGCACCCTACCTCAACTAATTGTACTGATAACACTGGGTAAATCCCCCGCCACAATGTTTACTGGCCTACAGTTCAACCTCCTCGTACACCCATGGGAGATATTCCCCCAAGAATTTTAGCACCTAACCTTACACAAGGTATCACCTCTAATCTACCCACTAGCTGCCACCTTGGTCAACACCCTCTTAAAGGGATTTATGCAACCACCTGGGCTGATAACACCCCCCACCAACTTCCTCAAGCAAGTAACAAATTTTGGACCTCAACCCTTATCCAGCATAAAACTAAATTCCACATCCTTAAAGCCCGCTGGGGTAGACTGTGGAACCGTAAACTTGCATTCCGCTGGAAACTTCCTTATATTACCAGCACTCACCCACCCACGAACTCCCTACGCCCCATCTGCCACACCTGTGAGGACGGAGCGGGCCACATCCTGGCGGGCTGCACACACCGGACTTTCAAGGGGCTCTACATCAAGAGACATGACGCCGCAGTGCGACTCATCCACAAGGCCATTTGCACAGGAGCCCTGGGATCTCGCAGAATGATCATGGACGCTGGCAAGGAAGAGGACCTCCCCAGGGGGGTCCTGGGCAAACGTCTCCCTGACTGGCTACGCCCCTCCACTATTACTGTAGCGGATTGGAAGAGGATGAGACCTGATCTTGCCGTCCTACCTGACATAGACTCTCCTACCTGTATGTCTGATAAAGAACTCTGGGTTCTTGAGCTTGGATACTGCTGTGATACTAACCATGCTACTAAGTTTATTACTAAACATGCCCAGCATGTTGAATTAGTAAATGGCCTTCGATCGGCTGGATACCTTGTTCACTATGAAGTTATTACCGTTGGTACAACTGGTACTATTCCTACCTCTTTTTTGACTTCTATGGCCACTCTTGGACTTCAGAGATCCTGTGCCCTCAAACTGGCGGACACAGTCCATTCTCACACCATTACTAGTTTCCAGAGTACTTTACAGTGCAGACGCTTTATGGAAGCACACCCCGGGTCGATACCCGGGGACTAGCACACAGACCGTCCCCCCTCTCAGGTTTTGTCTTACCAGCTGTATTGTGCCGGTGCTTCCCAACCGGGGTGAAAAACCCCCGTATTAAGCTGCACTGGCATGATGTGGCTACGGTGCCTGCCGGTCAGGCATCGGTGGTAATTATTTTTACTGAGATGGTCCTACGGTGACTATAGCTAGCTCCGGCTTACGCTATGGTGTCCTTAACTTCACGTCCAGTGAGTAACGGTTCTACACGGATGTAACAATTTCAATTTCAATTTCATCAGCAGGGTAACCATCAGAGACGGCAGGCTCGCCAGCGACCACCGCTTGTTGGCAGTCGAAAGCAACGGCAATGGTGTCCCTATCAGATTTGAGGGCGAGGAGTATATGCTGCCTGGCGCAGCGCCAGGTGTAAGGGTTGTCACCGGTGAATATACGGGGAGATTGCATGGTGAGGTCTTCTGTGTAGGAGTCGTGGCGTTGTAGGTCGGAGTGTTGGGATAGGGGGAGTTACGAGGGCGGGGCAGGGGAAGAGGGGATGGAGTGTGTGTGGGAATCGGCGATCCAAAGGGATCCAGCGGATTACCGGGGATTGAACTTTGCCAAGCGGCAATGTTCGACGACAGTGGCTTCTCTTAATAAGCTGGTGTCGTAGACAAATTGATCGTCTGAGATCAATACAGCACTGTGTGGGTCTCGGTGAGGGCGTCGTCCTATACTCACTTCATAGATTTCGGTGGCTTGTGGTCGCTCTTGCTTGCTCCAGTCGTAGGACGCAGTGGCAGATCCAAGTATTCTTGGTAGGAAGCGGCAGGCGGAGCAGCGGGAAGTAGGATCCGCACAGGGAATCCAGGTGCTTAGTTAAAACTCGGGCCTTCGACATGTCAGAGGGGAACTGATTCCGAACGCGGAAAGCAGCGGCTGTTCTTCGTTAGCGTCTAAAGATGGCGCACATAACCTGTGAATGTAAGATTGTTACAACGGCATAGGCTCGATAGAGGAGAAGATGCTATTAAGCGCAACATGCGCAATCATATAGAATAGAGATGTGTACTGCAGGGTACTGCAGGAAACAGCTAGCCTGTGGCCTGGCGGCAGGCAACGCGGTACCAGGAGGGAAAGGTACCGGTGTGCATTATGCCGACTCAGAGACTGATATATAAATCAGTCAATAACATATATGTACAACATGATTACATGAAATGCATTTCTTCTTCTGCTGCTGAATAACAAGGAAGGCATATAAATATATAATACAATGATATGTATAAGTTCTTCGTGAGCACTACTTCAATGTTGAATCTAACAGATAGGGCCAGGGTCTATCCCGCTTTAAGGTGTATATGCTGTGACATGGTAGTTGCGGTTGGGAGAGAAGTAGAAATGAAATGCACTTAGCGATGGAATGTCGTTGTACTATGGGAGGAATGTTTTTTGGCGGATTTTTACCTACCTACTCGAGCCTGATTTCAGGAGTGTTGCGTAGCCCTTGCATTACATTGGGGTCGCACCGAATCGCTCATCTACCGTAGCGACGCGTTGCATAATAACGTGCTCCAAGTGTTTCAAGTACGAGACTCACCCCAGCCTTACATTATGTTTTCCACCCACTGGTGGGATATGTCTCGCACTGGTAATATTCGTTTACTATGCTGAGGGCAAGTTAACGTAATCATTGCACTCGGTGACTATAGCTAGCTCCGGCTTACGCTATGGTGTCCTTAACTTCACGTCCTGTGAGTAACGGTATAACACGGATGTAACAATTTCAATTTCAATTTCAATTTAATCATTGCACTGCAGAACGTACGGTTTTATGTGACAATACGTTAGCTTTTGGAGCCCATATGCGCAGCTAAAGGAATAAAAGGAACCTGCTCCGGGATGTTCCTCAGGAATTGAGCATAAACATTAAAAATCGTGCCGCCCGATGCCCAGTTGTGATATTTGGAAGATGGAAACATTAAAAAGCGCGGCAGACCGATGCCCAGGTGTAACATTACACTTTTGGGAAGGTGGACACATTAAAAATCGTGGCGCCCGATGCCCAGATGTATCATTTGGGAAGGTGAAAACATTAAAAAACAGGCAGCCTTTGGACCTGCCCGATTCTAGTATCGGGCTGCAGTTATCTCTTTTCCCTTTCATATTAGTCAACAAAAACTACGATACTGCAACAGAATGTTCAAATCTAGGGCTTGGACTGTTTTGAGCTAGAAAGTTTGCTGTTCCTTTTCACCTTAAGTAGCAAATCAAGGTTACTGCAAACGAAGGAAACCCAGGTCAACGAGGCAGCGGTGCAGAACAAAGATTGAATTCTTGAAAGGGGCGACGAGGGATCGCATTTTTGTGTCACGGCACAGGGCTGTATCCGCAGCAGGTGAGCTCGGGCTTACATTACACTACATTCCATGTTAAAGTCTACTTGAAACCACGAGGGTTTATGAGACTCTGTGCTTAAACAAAAAGAAAAAGCACACACAAAGCAAACAACAGGGCTGTTATAAATGTTTTTCATAACTTGAAGACCTCCATCTACGTTTTTTACGTAACCCAAAATGGCAAAATGTAGTACTCTGAACGTATTAGTCCACATGCTGAAATACCAGGGCTACCATTCAAACCCGCACCAGTGTCTAAACACTGAACAGTGCCACTCTTGATAAACCAGGGAATAAAAAGTGATTTGTTCGCGTTCACATTTTTCTGGTAAATTATTTTTACTTCCAAAGACGGCGAGCAGCCGAATTGCTGGGAGTACCCAAGGCAGGCAGTGTTTTTCTTTTCAGCTTCGAGCAGCAGCTTCGAGGCAGCTCCCTGAGCCAGCTGTTGGGATAAGCCCCAAGATTCTGACAGTTCTGGACAGCCGATTCTGTCAGCTTCCGGTCACACTAGGTTGCATTAGCTTTGGCTGACTAGCCAGTCAGGGGAGCTGCCTAGAAGCTGCTGCGTTTATCTGAAAATAAAAACACTGAAGGCAGGTGACCAGGACCGACAAGCTCCTTGTCCTGGTCTGGAGAGTTCAGTTACTCGCGCATCACAAGCAACAGAAGACGAAGGGCAAGTTAACGGTATACATACAGTCCACATGCTGAAATATAAAGGCTACCAATGACCCCCGCACCAGTGTCTAAATACTGAACAGTGCCACTCTTGATGAATGGGGAAAATGAAAGAAAAAGTGAATTGTTCCAGATTTGTTCGCGTTTACATTTTCCTGGTAAATTATTTGTGCTGCCAAAGACGGCGAGCAGCCGAATTGCTGGCTAAAGCTATGTTACCAAGTTGAAGTTCAAATTACTCAGGAGTAACCAAGGCAGGTGACCAGGACAGACAAGCTCTTTCTTCTGGTCTGGAAGGATCAGTTACTCGCGCATCACAAGCAACAGAGGGTATAGTCCATGTGCTGAAATGAAACAAGAATAGAGTTTGTAAATAAGTTTTGCCCAGGTAAACTAGCAGCCCGTTATCCCGTTTCGACGAGTGGCTCAATGGTAGAGCTTGTTGAAATGATGAAGGTGCGGGGTTCAAATCCCTGCGGGTGCGCTTTAGTGTGCGTGGTCGCTGTCAACTGCCATGGTAGCTTTGATCCAGATTTAGTAACAGCCTGTTATCTACCCCAGTAAGACGGGGCTCCCCTAATACCACGCCCTACCAAGCATTCTCATTACTTGGTCCAGATAAAGTAGCAGCCCGTTCCCTACCGCCGTAAGATGGGGCTCCCCTAATACCACACCACACCAAGCGTTCTCATTACTGTTCGTTAAAAAGCCCCTTTTGAATGCCGATACCTGTTACACAATTTTGCTTGTATTGCCAAAGACGGCGAGCAGCCAAATTGCTGGCTGGAGCCATGTCGCCAAGTTCAAGTAGACCCCCCAGTGTTTTTCTTTTCAATACGAGCACCAGCTTCTAAGCAGCTCTTCTGACTGGCTATTCAGCCAAACCTGGCGCAACCTCGAGCACCTTGAAGCTGGCATGATCTGGTGCTCATAACCGCTGACATAGTTGGGTGTAGCCCAGTGGCCGGCTCAGGGAGCTACCAAGAAGCTGCTATAAAAAGGCAAAAAGAAAACCCCCGAAAACCCCCAGAAGTTGTGGTGTGGGCTTGTCTTGGTTCAACACAGGCCTGTCTATGACTAGGGGTCGGCAATATGATATCATATGATATCATATGATGCCGGCGGTCTGACTAGGTAACTTCGGCCTGGGGCATCATATCATATGATGTTAAATCATATGATTTTTGTATGATATCATACTCGTCTTTGGTCAACATCATATGATTTGCCGTTCCCTATCTATGACCATAGTTTCTTTTTTGAGCTACGAGTAGCAGCTTCTAGGCAGCTTCTTTCCCCTGTCCATGGACCCAACCAGAAGCTAGCAAATGCGCCTGAAATGACAGTCACTGCAATGCTGCTAGAAACTTTGGGCAGGGAGCTCAAATCAATTATTGTTTTCAGCCACCTGCAGCAGCTTCTAGGCAGCTTCTTTCCCCTGTTCTTGGGCCCAACCAGAAGCTAGCTAGTGCGCCTGAAAGCTGAAATGACAGTCACTCCAGTGCTGCTAGAAACTTTGGGCAAGGAGCTCAAATCACTTATTAATTTCAGCCACCTACAGCAGCTTCTAGGCAGCTTCTTTCCCCTGTCCTTGGGCCCAACCAGAAGCTAGCTAATGCGCCTGAAAGCTGAAATGACAGCCACTCCTATGCTGCTAGAAACTTTGGACTAGACACCAGGGTACTACATGACGCGCGCTATTGCGCGCTAGCGTAAGCTTTAGCTGTTCGTTGGTTCCACCTGTCCTGTTGACTCCCCTATCTATCACATCTGTCCTTTCCCGTAACCTAAGGGTTTCGGGTTTGCCGTTCCCCTGAACTCTGTCAGCTAGCGCGCAAGGGTTTGGAGACTGACTGCGCGATTGAAGCAATTTTTAAACCCCCTCTGGGCGCAATACGCGGATTTCCATTGTTGGTTCTGAGTCAGAAGCGCAACCCAAAAAGTGGCAGTTGCGTTGAAAGTGCAACCCAAAATGACAAAATGTAGTACCCTGCTTGACACAGCAAGGAGCTAAAATCTGTTTATTTTCAGCTACCAGCAGCAGCTTCTGCGTAGCTCCCTTTGCCTTGGGTAGTAGCTGAAACCTTGGGTAGTAGCTGAAATCTTGGGTAGTAGCTGAAACCTTGGGTAGTAGCTGCAGCGGTGCAGCATGGAGCTCAAATCTTGCAGTAGACACCCTGGTAGGAAATATGGTTTATGGTTTAGGGTTTGGGGTAAATCTTGCAGTAGACACCCTGGTAGGAAATATGGTTTATGGTTTAGGGTTTGGGGTAAATCTTGCAGTAGACACCCTGGTAAGAAATATGGTTTATGGTTTAGGGTTTGGGGTAAATCTTGCAGTAGACACCCTGGTAGGAAATATGGTTTATGGTTTATGGTTTGGGGTAAATCTTGCAGTAGACACCCTGGTAGGAAATAGGGTTTATGGTTTAGGGTTTGGGGTAAATCTTGCATTTGACACCTTGATAGGAAGTAGGGGTTATGGTTTAGGGTTTGGGGTACATCTTGCAGTAAACACCCAAGTAGGAAATAGGGTTTGGGGTTTAGGGTTAAGGGTAAATGTTGCATTATACACCTTGATAGGAAGTAGGGTTTGAGGTTTAGGGTAAATCTTGCACTAGACACCCTGGTAGGAAATAGGGTTAGGGGTTTAGGATTTAGGGTAGTTCTTTGGCAGTAGAAACCCCGGTAGGAAATAGGATTTGGGGTTTAGGGCTTGGGGTAACTCTTTGGAAGTTGAGACCCTGACAGGAAATAGGGTTCATGGTTTTGGGGTAACTCTTTGGCAGTAGACACCCTGGCAGGAAATAGGGTTTTTGGTTAGGGGTAAGTCTTTGGAAGTAGACACTCTGGCAAGAAATAGGGTTTTTGGTTAGGGGTAACTCTTTGGAAGGAGACACTCTGGCAGGAAGTAGGGTTCATGGTTTGGGGCAACTCTTTGCCAGTAGATACACCTGGTAGGAAATAGGGTTCAGGGTTTGGGTAAATCTTTGGAAGTAGACACCCTGGCAGGAAATACCTGACCTCTTGTTTACATCTGGCGCCCCTGTCCCTCCAAACCCCTTGCCAGCCTTGAGGTCTTTGTCGCATCCATACCTCCTCGTTCATCTTGCCAACCATGCTTTTGCATTGACCCCCCCCCCCCCCCCCCCCCCACACACACACACACACCACCACCACTGACCTCTTGTTTATATCTGGCTCCCCTCTCCCTCCAAATCTTGCCAGCCTTGGGGTCCTTGTCGCATCCATAGCCCTCCTCGTTCATGTTTCCAACCATAGCACACATTTTGATGTCTCCCCGCTCCGCGTCCCCTCGGGCCTCCTCGTACCATCGCTGTACGGCCTCCCGTACAACGTACTTCAAGGGCACGCGAGGGGGGCCAGCGGTGGGGGCTCCGTCTGGTGCCGAGGCCCCAAGACCTGCTGTGCCATGTTCTGGTTGTGATCGCTTCACCCCCACGTTGGTTTGACCTGAGGGTTGTGTGGGGGGGATGGTGGGTGGGTGCGTGTGTGTGTAGGGGGGGGGGGGGGGGGGGGGGGGGTGGGGGGGGGGGGGGGGGGGGGGGGGGGGGGTGTGATTGGTGTGTGTGGGTGGTGGGTGGGTGGTGTGGTGTGTGGTGGTGTGTGGTGCGTGGTGTTGTGTGTGTGGGGGGGGGGGGGGGGGGGGGGGGGGTGGGGGGGGGGGTGGGGGGGGGGGGGGGGGGGGGGGTGGGGGGGGGGGGGGGGGGGGGGGTGGGGGGGGGATTGGTGGTGGTGGGTGTGGGGTGGGGGTGTGGGTGTGGTGGTGGTGTGGGGGGGGGGAGGGGGGGGGGGGGGGGGGGGGGGGGGGGGGGGGGGGGGGGGGGGGGGGGGGGGGGGGGGGGGGGGGGGGGGGGGGGGGGGGGGGGGGGGGGGGGGGGGGGGGGGGGGGGGGGGGGGGGGGGGGGGGGGGTGGGGGGGGGGGGGTGGGGGGGGGTGTTGGGTGGGGGGGGTGGGTGTGTGTGGTGTGGTGTTGTGTGTGTGTGTTGGGGGGGGTGGGGGTGTTTTTTGGGTGGGGGGGGGGGGGGGGGTGGGGGGTGGTGGGTGGGGTGGGGTTGGGCGGGGTGGGGGGGGGTGTGGGGTGGTGGTGGTTGGGGGTGGGGGGTGGGGGGGGGTTTTGGGTGGGGGTGGTGGGGGGGGGGTGTGTGTTGTGGGGTTGGTTTGTTTTTGGGGGGGGGTGTGGGGGGGGGGTGTTGGGGGGTGGGGGGGGGGGGGTGGGGGGGGGGGGGGGTTTTGGGGTTTGTATGTTTTGTGTGTGGTGTTGTGGGGTGGGTGGTTGGGGGGGGGGGGGGGGGTGTGGTTGTGTATGGGTTTTTGTGGGGGTGGTTTGTGTTTGTGGGGTTTTGTGTTGGGGGGGGGTGTGTTTGGGTTTGTTGTTTTGTTTTTGTTTTCTTTTGTTGTTGGTGGGAGTTTGGGGTGTTTGTTGTTTGGGTGGGGGTGCTTGGTTTGGTGGATTTTTTTTTTTGGTGTGCTTGGGTTGTTTGTGGTTTTTGTGGTTTTGGGGGGTGTTAGGTTGGTGTTTGAGTTGGTTGTTTTGTGTGGGGTGGTTTTTGGTTTGGTTTGTTGGTTGGTTTTTTTGTTTTTGTTTTGTGTTGGGTTTGTGTTTGGGTTGTGTGTTTTGGTTTTGGTTGGGTGTTGTTTTTGTTGTTTTTGTTGTGTTGTTGGGTGGTTTTTTGGGGTGTTTTTTGGGTGTGGGTTTTGGTTGTTGTTTTTTTTTTTTTTTGTGTTTTTTTTTTTTTTTTTTTTTTTGTTTTGTTGTGGTTTTGTTTGTTTGTGGTTTTTGTGGTTTATGTTTGTTGTTTTTGTTTGTGTTTTTTTTTTTTGTTTTTGTGTTTTTTGTTGTTGGTGTGGTTGTGTTGTGTGTGGGTTGGTTGTGGTTTGTTTTGTTTTTTTTTTTTTTTTTTTTGTGTGTTTTTTTTATTTTTGTTTTTTTATTTTGGTGGGTGGTTGTTTGTGTTGGTTTTTGTTTTTGGTGTGTTTTTTTTTTTTTTGAT
>JACBWV010000552.1:8367857-8415910 GCA_013435795.1 Chlamydomonas sp. ICE-L
CACACCCATACCCCCCCACTCCCCCCCCCCACCAACCACCACCACACACACAAACAACACACCATACCCACCACACACAGACACACACACACCATACCTCCCCCCACACATCCATACCCACACACCCACACCTATACCCACACACCCACACCCACACGCCCAAACGAAAAAAGCACAACACTGGAGCCTCTCACCTCGAGCACGTTGGCCAGCTCTGGCACTGTCTTGACCACGAACGCATTCAAGCCCTTGACATACACGCCGGACTCCTTGTGCTCTTTGACCTCGCAAGACTTCTTGCTGTCTTTGGACAGCAGGTCCCTCACCTCCTCGTTATAGATCTCCAAAAACGATGCCCTCACCATCCACTGCTTGTTGGTACCAGACGCCTCCACCTCTCCAAAGATATGCTCAAAGGTGTTTGGGATAATACCTTGCATCTCAGGGCCCTGGCCACCATCCATGGTATGGGTCTTACCAGTGCCAGTCTGGCCGTAGGCAAAGATGGTGCCGTTGTAACCATCCATGGCTGCACAGACAATAGGCCGGGCGCACTTGTCGTACACTTCCTTCTGCGTAATCGTATGGGGGAAGGAATAGTCGAAGGTGAAATTCTTAGGGGGCTCCCCGGCATCGCCCTTGGGGTTGTGCAGAGTAACTTGCCCAGTGCGTTCGTCGATTTCGACGATGGTTTGTCGCCCGTCGCCCTTCTCCTTGCTGTTCAGAGGCCTGCAACGCACGCATACGCGTACGCTCTCGTTTGAGTTGCTCATTTTAACAAAGGCCGCGGGATCAGGCTGGGGGAGAGGAGCGCGAGAGGGAAAATCGTCACTGGCGAGGTTGAAAGGGACGCAGGGGAGTTAAGAGCTGTGTATAATTAATAGCAGGCCGAAGTCTTCAGGGTCCCGTGGCAGAAAGCGAGAGATGAGCTCGAGCTAGTCGGAAAAACTACAGACTGAGGCCAGTAGCGAGGAACTGGACGTGAGGCTTTGAATTTTATTGGGCAACGAAGCAACAGTCGATTATGAGCAGCGCATGCGAGGGAGACGAGGAGCTGACTGGAGGGGGGCGCGGGTGGAGGGGGCGGTAGCAATGAGTACTGCCTCAAGGTCGGCAGTACGGAAGTTTCGGAGCTAGGTGGAAGATGGTGGAACGCGTTGATTGATACCAGCTTTGCGCATTTAATAGACGAATATGATGTCGGAATAGACGAATATGATGTCGGAAAATCTACCCAGACTGTTTATATATATTCACGTACCAATTTCAAGATGTACAGACATGACAGAAGTTGAAAATAATCCTGGACACGGGAGCAGAAAGAATCCCCCCCACCCCCACCCACACCCACACCCACACACACATACGCACACACCTTGATTAGAAATACCATTTAAAAGAAATGGTCTCAGGGGATTTTCAGTCTGGCACACACAATGGCATCCTCGGAATTCCCATTTTGTCGGAACTACGTCTGAAGTCTGCACACCACTGGCAAGACCAGAAGCGAAATGTCAGATAAAGAGCTTCGCACACAGGTGAGTGCGAAATCGAAAACTGCGAATATTTGCAAGTGCGATAAGAATCGAAAAATAATTGATCACTGCATCACCACGAACTCAAGTCCCCCAGTGCGATCTGCTACTTAACATCTCACTAGCACCGCGTTCTAATAGCAGAACAAATGGAGCATACTAAGCGGATTAAACAGTTTAAATACTTGTCCAAGAATGTCGAGATAAATATTTGTGGGAACACCTACTGTGGGATTTTATTTGGATAATTATCAAGATTTTTAACAGGATATTTAAACATTTAAATAAAATCAATATCTTCACCTGAAAATTCAAAATAACGCCCATTCGTATTTGTGAATGCTGGTAACGTTGTTTTTACGTGTTGTTGCAGAACAGGGGTAGCCAAATAGGCTGAGGGAACTTGCTCAACCATGATATCAAGAGGGGGCAAACAGGACCGAAACGTCCCGAGAAATCGGCGGGGGGCGGGGTATGTTACGATCAGAGATCTCTGGTTACGATTGCCCCCCCTGTCACGGTTGCAGCTTCTGGTTGCAGCGGTTAACCGTGATTGTCCCGAGCCTCTTATCGAGCCTCTTGCCGCGCCATAAATCCCACACATATCTATCCCGCATATTCTGGAAGGTGCCCGACGGCTGACACGAAATCGAGCGGAACAGCCTCACGCCACCCTACTCATCTCTTCTTACACTGTTACGCACACATTAATCACCCAACTACACACCTTACTTTAGGCCCGTTGTTTGTCTTCATTCGTGAATCTCCAAACCTATCTCCTCCTCGCCAGCGCTCCGTTTTCAGCTAACCGGCTGATCAGTTTTCGACGCGCCGGTTGCCTTGAAATCTCGAACAGCAAACGAAGCAGGAAATCGGAATGCTGCAGGCGGTCAAGACGAACCGTATGTTTGGAATGGCGTCGAGGAGCAGTAGCAAACCTCGTGCGTTGGGAGCAGCAGACAGGAAAACGGTGAGCATCGCAGGGTTGGCTGAATATCTGGTGTGGCAATCCAACCCGATCCGAATCAAGTCAAGAGGGTGGGTGGTGGAGTTGCAGGGTTTTTATTTGCGGCCTTTGTTGGCAGCTTCCAGGACCCAAATATTTCATCAGTTCTGGCAGTGTTCTGGTTCTGGACAACTAATCGAGTGAGCTGCTTAGAAGCTGCTGCTCGTAGCCGAAAAGAAAATCACTGTGCGCTGCTGTGCGCATATAATTTTGTAGGAGTGGCGGCGCCACTGGAACTGAATCCTCGATGTTGCTGGTTTTGGTCGATAGACCCACCTCCTGGTGTGAAAGTCCTTTCACAACTAAAAAGAAGAAAAATCTGTGTAGTCAAACTGCCTAACCAAGTAATAACTGTGCAGTCAGACTGCCTAAAAAAGAACAACTGTGTAGTCAGTCTTGCCTTGTGTGAGTTTCACTTATTTCGATGCAGCAAATTTGAAGGTGCGGGGTTCGAATCCCTACGTACAGGTGCACTTGAGTGTTCGCGGTCGTTGTCAACCACCATGGTAGCACTGCCCAGGTAAAGTAGCTGCCCGTTCTGTACCGTCGTAAAACAGGCCTCCATTAATACCACGCCCCACCAAGCGTTATCAGTACTGGATGCAGCACAGCCATCTGCCGTCGTCTGCCCGACATTCGTCTTGCGCTGCTTTATACAGAAGTCACCTTCTAGACACCCTATCCTAATGAATATAGATCGGCACATCCTATGATGACGGCCAAAGGCAAGCATGATATCATATGGTATCATGCAGACTGCGTCATATGATTTTGTTTATACATGGTAACTTTAGCCTAGTCAGACTGCGGGCATCATATGATATCATGTTGCCTTTCCCTGCTTAAGAGTTAAGAATGATCAGGCCATATCTAGTTGTCTGACTAGCAGGATAAAGCTCTGGTGCCTGCACCATGCCCAAGCTAATACTTGCTTGACAATAATCGTGCCCAGTTGCCCACGGCACCTGTCATTACTTATGATGGTGACTCATGAGTGGGGATCAGCAATATGGTATCATATGATATCATGTCATCATATGATATCATATTCTTAGATCCACTTTCCACGACGTACTAGATCCTATGTGAGCGACACCTTCCCTCGACGCACGGTCGTCTAGACATTGTACCTTACTCGATCCTTATTTGAGAAGGGGTAGGTCTTCTCTCGGGTAGGTCCGCTTATGCCGTCGAGTAGCGAAATGCGCGTGGTGTCACCACCCCCCCGAGGCATCATCCGCCCGGCTCTAAAGACCATCCATCTGTTTACCTTAGCATCAGTACCCCCCGGCTCAACCGTTCTCTCTGGTGGAAATATCCCTGTCAAATCGCTAGGGACCTTGACGTGCGGCGGTATTCCTTCTCGCCAATACGAGAACGCCCATCCCTTCCGTCATACCTCACGACGAGTGCAATCTCCATCCACTATAGGCAAGCCGTGCGGACAGTCGAAGTAACCCCACGAACTGCGCCAGTATTGCCAGTCCACTGGGCCACTCCCATCATCGAGCAAAGAAGCAGTTCGGAGATTGATCTGGATGTAGAGTAATTCGTAAAAAGCGAAGGCCATGAGACGGAGGGAACGACGGGAAGAGTGGTGGGAAATGTGACGGGGGCTGTTCCAAGTGTAACGGGGCGTAGGAATTAGCAAATTGGGGCGTATCAAGATGGAGTATCAAGTTTTATTTTATATGGACAGACCGGAACATATCTCTTTAAGTGGAGGGTTGGAAGCAATATTCCTTATACTGAGAGGGGTCGAGCGGAGGTCGGGGCCTTGAAGGGCAACGCGTCGTTGTTTCGAAGGGGCCCAACGTTGCGAGGCCAGTTCGAGAAAAGAAGCGACAGGGCGGGGTCCTGGCGGAGGGTGAAAAGTGGAGAATAGAGGGGGGCGGACAAAGCGGGAGGCGTGGAAACAAAAAAGAGGAGACAGAGGAGAGAAAACAGCACCAAAACGCCACACCAAAGAAAAATAATGATATCAAGAAAGAAGTGCAAAGTCTGGATAGTAAAAAAAAAAGGATACAATAAAAAGAAAAGAAAAAATGGGGGGAATATAAGATGGGGGATGGGGAGGGAGGAGGAAAAAAATAGGCAAGACAACAAAGGATTTGGGGGCGGGCATATAGGGCAGGCAAAAATGTACAAATCGTACAGACATACACTACCACCACCACCACACACAGACAGCAGACTAATGTCTCTCTCCTATCTATGAGAGCGCTGAGCGCGCGCGCGCGCGCGCGGAGCGAGCCGCGCCGCGTAGAGCGCGCGATCGCGGCTCGCGCGCGCGGCGCATCGCGCGCGTGAAACAAAAACACACGCACACTAACAATAACACTCGAACACTCACACGCACACTCAAACTTACTCTCAAACGAATCACTCACACTCAAACTCAAAATCACAATCACACTCACACTCCACTCCAAAAATAACACTTACAATCACACTCACATTCACACTCACCATCAAACTCACAATCACACTCACACTCACACTCACACTCACAATCACACTCACACTCACACTCACCCTCACATCACACGCACACTACACTCAGCACTACACCACACTCACACACATGAACAAGCGATATTTGTTATATATTGCCCGCCCATGCCATGCATGCAGTTGAGATGCCAAGCAGGACAGAAGTGGTCTCAAGAACCCATACACATCCCATACCCCCCCCCCCCCCCCCCCCCCCCCCCCCCCCCCCCCCCCCACACACACACACACACACACACACACACACACCCACAGTCTCATACTGACAAACCCACACAAAAACAAGCGATATTCATTATATATGCCCACCCATGCATGCAGTTGAGATGCCAAGTAGGAAAGAAGTGGTCTCAAGAGGTGCAACAATGCAAGTCTGAGACCCAGATACTGGCAAACCAAATGAATCAATTCCAACAGAAGCAGGAGGAGCTCATCAACCGCCAGATCATGCTTGCGCGACAGCTCCAGAATTCGAAGGAGGAGACTCCGCAGCAGAACGAGAAAAGGCTAAAGCAACAGCTTAAGGATGCACAGAGTCTGATTCCTTATGTCGACCCTGACTACGCATATGACCAGGACAACATTATTGAATTGGCTAAGCTGATAACGCTTTATTTGGAGGACCGCCCGAGCGACATTGACAGAAACAGGTGTGGTATATTACAATAAATAATACATATATAATATACAAATATACAAATATATTATGTCTTATATTCCTCTGGGCAGCAGCTTTTTATTACATGAAACTGCATTACATTACATGTAGAATTTAAATGACTGGATACGCATGACCAATACAACATTATTGCATTGGCCAAGCTGATCATGTTCTATTTGGAGAACCGCCTGAGTAACATTGATACCAAAGGCGAGTAATCTTAAACTAAATAATACATAATACATATATCATATAGTCTACATCTTAAACTAAATAATACATAATACATATATCATATAGTCTACATCTTAAACTAAATAGTACATAATACATATATCATATAGTCTACATCTTAATCTAAATAATACATATATCATATAGTACACATAAACTAGTACACATAAACTAGCCCGTATATATCATATAATATACATAAACTAGTGTGGTAGCCCGTATAGTATACATAAACTAGTACGGTAGCCCGTATAGTATACATAAACTAGTACGGTAGCCCGTGTGGCCGGTGGCCACACCTACTCTCACGTAGACAAACCACCCCCACCCCAATAATAGTACGGTGCCCGTTTGGCCTTTGGCCACACCTGCTTGGGGCTGGGTTACATAATGGTTTACACTTGTACTCCCCCCCACCCCTCACATGAACAAACAGGCATGATGTTTCCCCACTAAAAACACTCCCCCCCCCCCCCCCCCCCCCCCCCCCCCCCCCTCCCTTCCATCCCGTTGGCCACACCTGTTTTGGGCTGGGTTACAGAACGGTTTATGCTGGTTTTCTCTACAGTGCATGCTGTAGGACGCATATCCCTTGCGATGGTCTCCCTTGTGCACCTACAAGCAACCACACACCACCGTACTTCACCCCCCCACCCCCGACAGTTATCTCCACCCCCACCCCACCAAACCATGTACCCCAACCACAAACATACTCCCTTACTCTTCCTGACATATTTCCTGACTCCATCCCTTCCCCCACCCCAGCCATCCCACCAGCCCCCCACCCTCATCCCTCCCTTCACACGCACCCACAAGAACACACATACTTCCTATCTGCCCCCCTTCACTTCAGCTGTGGGCTTTGCCGCCATAGCTGAAAGCAAACAAAAGCGAAGTTCAGGCCGCAGATCCAACCCATCGACAACGTTTGCGCATAACCCGACTCCGCTAATATCATCGGACCTGCTTCCCTGCCACCTCAGTTGTGGTCGATAGCCAACCCCACTGAAAAAACTGAACCTGCGCAATCGCAACTGTACATAACTGAAGCTTCTCCCTAGCGAGCATGTACTCAGTTCGGCTGAAGAACATTCCCGTTCACCCGATCTGCTCCTGAAGTCAACTCGATCTGAGACTCGGAAACATCGCTAGGTTCATCCATTCAACTTTGTCGCGTACTCGCTATGGCACATTACACAGCGACATGTTTCTCGATGCAGTGAGAAGAAGTTGCAGTCAAGTTGCTGATATGGGATGCTCGGCTCAAGTTAGGGCGAGATTGCTCAGCGAGATTTTTCATTCTGTCAACTTCGCGACGTCCTTGCTATGGCACAATGCGGAGCGACATGTTTCTCAGTGCGGTGGGAAGAAGTTCCAGTCGGGTTTGTGACACGGGATGAATGCGATTCGGACATTTCTGCTGACTGACCAAGTCATGTTCCGTTGTACGCAGCGACAGGTCTCTTGTCGCAAGTGAAGGGAAAGGTCTTGCAGAGATGCAGGGGGTAAAGCTTGAAGGAAGACGAACTGTGGCCCTGCCGAAGTCAGGAGGGTGAAATCAGGCGGGAAAAGGAGAAATCGGGCGGGATGCGCAACAGGTAGAATACGCAGGAGGCGGAGGTCGCATATGGCAGAATTCGCAGGAGGCAAAACAAGGCAAAATTGGAAGCAGGAGGGAATATAGCGGGAATTGGCTGGGCGGGAAGTCGGTTAAGTCGGTTACGCGATGACACCACGACCACGACCGCGACCGCTAGGGGTGCTCAAAAGTAACCAGCCACGCGAGCATAAGTAACTAAACCACAATTGTCTGGGCTTGGACTGCTCCCATCTCCTAGTCACTTAGACCCCAGGGTAAGAGCTTCCAGGTCTGGATAGGGGAACCCTATATCTAGCTTGGGTGGGTGGATGCTGGCATGAATGTGAGTGAGCTGTAAACTAGGGGTTGTGTTAGTTTTTAGGGTTTACAACTTTTAAATCTGGGAAAAATACAGGACCTGTTTATTTTTTCTTGGCCTCTGTTTTTTCATGATAGGTGGGGGTAGGTTATTCTCTCGTGTGTTGCTGAGTTGTGCCTTACCACTTCCTGGTTGGTGGTGTCATTGTGTGTGACTTGTCACAAAGCGTGTGTGTGTGGGAGGGGGTAGGTGCTGTAACATCTGCAGGGCCAAGCTTTTAAAATGTTTGGGCCTCGGACCATAAACGCCTTTCATAGCAATAGACTGTGGGACTGAAGGGGTGGGTTAAACAAATCTTACAGAAGTGTAAAAAAAAAAATGATTGGATAACAACTTTTATGCCACATGAAAATGGCAGAAAAGTTGGTGGTCCCCCCTAGCAAAAGAGAGGCATACATGTGCATTCAACCAGAGCCCTACAAACGCAGCACATGAGCCATAGACAAGTATCATGGCGTGGTATGCTTATTTAATCAATCTGATAGGGGTGTGAAATATAACTATAGAAGCCTTATTACTTTTGAGCACCCCCACTGCCATGATTTCTTTATATATAGATATATATTATGTATTTTATTCCTCTCCACAGCACCCAGGGTTGGTTGGTTGGTTGGTTTATTCCTCTCCACATACAGCACAGCGGGTGGTGGGTGGGGGGGGGTCTTCCAACCATTCATTTGGTTGCCCGTGCGCTGGTGAGTGGCCTTTTCATTACATTACATTCCATTGCCATAGGCAGACCATATTTGACCCAAGACAAGCCCGCTCCAAAGCATCCGGGGTGTCTTTCACCTTTATGTTTGTCATATTCCACGGGTGCGCAGTCCATCCAAAACTGATTTACATCAAGAGAAATGGTCCACATCCCTCCCATAGCTTTTAAACTTTTATTTTCGGCAATGAGCAGCAGCTTATTACAGACAGATCCTAGAGCCCCAATATTTTTGAGGTGCTCAAAAGCTAATTGAGTCAGATTCCATATGCACTGTGTTGTCTAGGTTTGGCTTTGTGGCTACCCAGAAGCTGCTGCACGTAGCCGAAAAGAAAAGCTATGACCCCTCCATATCCCTCCATTGCATATGAAGTCCTCTCAGTCGAGTATCTTTATCCATATCCAAACCTTCACTGGACAAGATTTTCCGGTGCATGAGTTATGTTTCCGGTTTTTATGGATGCACCGGAAACATAACTCATTCAAAGGGTTTCACCTCAAAGGGTTTCGCCTCAAAGAGTGTGTCTCCCTAATGCACTGCTACCCAATCCAACCCTTCGTTGTGCAGGGTTGTCCACTGCACCCAGAACTCACTCGAAGATTTTTGCCTCAAAGGGTGTTTCTCCCTAATGCACTACTGCTAGCCAACACTTCACTGTGCAGGATTTCCAGTGCACCAAGAACTCACTCGAAGGATATTGCCTCAAAAGTTTTGTCTCCCTAATGCACTGCTACCCAAACCTTCATTGTGCAGGATTTTCCAGTGCATCCAGAACTCATTCGAAGGCATTGATTGCAGCGAATGGGAGTACACCGATAAACTGGACCTCTGGGTACTCCTGCGTACAGCTCTGGCAAGCTCTTGGTTCACAGTTAATCAACATGAAAAGATCTGCGAGATATGGGATTCACTCGAAGAATGAGCATTTTCAGTGCCTCCAAAAATCATTCTCAACCTAAGGCAATGATTTGTACAGCCATTGGAGGTACACCAATAAACTGGACCTCGATGCACTACTGCACACAGCTCTGGCAACTGCTAGTTGTTTCACATATAATCAGATGGACAAGTTCAGAGAGACAAGGGATGCAGTCGAAGAATGCGCCTGCATTTTCCATGGCATCCAGAACTCATTCTCAACATAAGGCAATGATTGCAGCGATTGGAAGCCCACCGATTAACTGGACGTTGGGGCACTGCTGCATACAGCTCTGGCAACCGCTAATAACTGGTTTGCACCTAATCAGGTGCACGTTCTAAGAGAGATAAGGGATTAAGTCATAGAATGAGCATGTAATATGTTTTTACTCGAATGCTGGTCGTTGTTGGATGAGTTGTGAGGTCAAGTTCAAGCTGGATGATTTGAATGCCCATGCATGCTCTCGCATGCACATGTATCCTCACATAGGTGATACACATAGGTGAAATATCACAATATGATTTGGATGCCAATGCATGCTCTCGCATGCACATGTATCCTCACATACACAGGCCACTTAGCACAATATGATTTGGATGCCCATGCATGCATATGTATCCTCACATAGGTGATAAATGTAGTTGGCATAGCACAATATGATTTGGAAGCCCATGCATGCTCTCGCATGCACATGTATCCTCACATATATAGGTGGCATTGCACAAAATGATTTGGATTCCTATGCATGCCCATGTGTCCAAGGGCGCTTGTAAATGATCGACCCCCTGTCCAACACATAGCACTACATGGGAGGTACCTCTTAACGCCATGCAATTGATAGGAGCATAACTATCAAAGACCAACTACGATGCATTACCAAGCGCAGGCCACCATACATCAAGGTTGTTGCAATGCAAATCCATGCATTCCCAAGCAACTTTACCAAACTGATATCAAGTTCTCAAGCTCTAATAACGCATTCACTTTCTCTGCCACTTCTTCTGCTCCTCCCCTTGTTGCTTCTTCGGACAATCAACTGATTTGTTACCAAAGTCCTTGCAGCTGGAGCACCGCAAACGGAACACATCTACCACGTTCACGAAGTCACGGCATGAGCCTACAGCTTCTAGCTAAGCATGCAGCGCGGCCAAGGTCTTGTGAATTACAACCAAATCCATAGGTGTGGCAGAACTCCCCGGCTCCCCTGCCGAGCGAGAAACTGGAGCCTCGCAACGAGACCCCAGATAGGCCAGTTGACACCTCCAGCGTCCCACGCCTAGCAGTAGAAGCGCATCATGGACCAGCGCCTGATCGCGCTCCACAGGCTGCTTACCAGCAGACATGACAGTAAAGCAATGCCACACATCTAGATCCAGTTGCTGTACCACCTTCCTCCTCCGAAGAAAACATTCCACCTTAGGACAGAAACGAAGCTCTTAAACCAAATGGCGCTTGTAAATGCTCTGGTGTTACACAAAGGTGACACAACACACAATGTTTTGGTTGCCCATGCATACTCTCGCATGCACATGTATCCTAACATATATAGGTGGCATTACACAATATGATTTTGATGCCTATGCATGCTCTCTCATGCACATGTATGTATCCTCATATAGGTGATACACATAGGTGACATAGCACAAAATGATTTGGATGCCCATGCATGCATATGTTTTCTCACATAGGTGATACACATAGTTTACATATCACAATATGATTTGGATGCCCAGGCATGCATATGTATCCTCACATAGGTCATACACATAGGTGGCATTGCACAATATGATTTGGATGCCCAGGCATGCATATGTATCCTCACATAGGTCATACACATAGGTGGCATTGCACAATATGATTTGGATGCCCATGCATGCACATGTATCCTCACATAGGTGACACACATTAATACATTATGTGTGACACATAGGTGACATAGCACAATATGATTTGGATGTATGCCCATGCATGCATATGTATCCTTGCATAGGTGATACACATAGGTGGCATAGCACAATATATATGATTATTTGGATGCCCATGCATGCATACATATCCTCACATAGGTGACACACATAGGTGACATAGCACAACTAACATGATTTGGATGCTCTCGCATGCACATGTATCCTCACATAGCCACATAGGTGATACACATAAATGACATAGCACAACATGCTTTGGTTTCTTTGAATAACGATATTGCTCTTGCATGCACATGTATGTATCCTTGCATAAGTGATATAGCACATAATGCTTTGTTTTATTTGAGTTACGATATTTTGTGATAATAATGCTTTGGTTTCATTGCAACGATATTTTGAATACCGGTACTAGTAAACCTGCGGACCAGTTTTGCTTCAGCTGCCAAAGACGACTAGCAGCCCGATTGTTTGGGATTCGGTTCATCGGTACTTTTTCTTTTCAAGCCCTTCCTACACGGTTGGGCAAGTCCCTTTAGCCTATTTTGCCTACCCCGCCCTGGACTGTAACTAACTAACAACATACATGGAGTCGTCATGGACCATGTAACCAAGTTCAAATTCAAGTTGCTGGATGTTTGATGTGTGAGTTGAAGCTAGATGATTTGCTTTGAAACCCATGCATGCTCTCGTCAGAGTAGTTTGATATATCAATTTGCAAAGACATAAGGATTTGGGGTATCGCACGGGAAGACTTGGATTTGGAAGACGGTGAGCAGCCCAGCAGGCTGCTTCAGGAAGCTGCTTCCTACGTCACTGACGCAACGTCGAAGGTTCTGTTCCGTTGCAGATGCAACGCGAGGGTTATCACTGTAGCATGAAATCAGGGCAATCGTGAATGTAAGCTATTATCCTCAACTGTCGGTATATTTCTTCCTTCTTTCCTCTGGTGTCAGGCTATGGGCCCATGTACGCTGCTTCTCGAGAAGCAGACCTGGGGGGGGGGGGGGGGGGGGGGGGGGCTTGAACATTGCTTACCAGTCCAACACACTCACAAAAGGTGAAAAGGTGCATTAGTAGATATAAAGTTCCATGTCCGTCGAGGGTTTGGCGCGTGCCCGGCCTTTTGGCATAGCCACTTGGGGCTTCGGTTCCATATCTTGCCGACCTGTCGCTGACGTGGCCACGGGGGTCTTCCCGTCAAAACGACGGGCTCAATGCTAGTGTATTATAACAATCCAATCCAATCCAATCCAATCCAATCCAATCCAATCCAATCCAATCCAATCCAATCCAATCCGATCCGATCCGATCCGATCCGATCCGATCCGATCCGATCCGATCCGATCCGATCCGATCCGATCCGATCCGATCCGATCCGATCCGATCCGATCCGATCCGATCCGATCCGATCCGATCCGATCCGATCCGATCCGATCCGATCCGATCCGATCCGATCCGATCCGATCCGATCCGATCCGATCCGATCCGATCCGATCCGATCCGATCCGATCCGATCCGATCCGATCCGATCCGATCCGATCTATCCGATCGACGATACGATCCGATACGATACGATACGATACGATACGATACGATACGATACGATACGATACGATACAATACAATACAATACAATACAATACAATACAATACAATACAATACAATACAATACAATACAATACAATACAATACAATACAATACAATACAGTACAATACAATACAGTACAATACAATACAACACAATACAATACAATACAATACAATACAATACAATACAATCCATGAATAGAGAATTTCATTTGGGGCGACAGACTTCGGGGCGTGGCGGCAGGTCGGCAGTGTGATCACGGTCCTGAAGTTCTATATGCCAGGCAGTCATCTCTTTGATTGTCAAGTGGCACTTCTGTCCACTTGACGAAGACCTCCAGGCGGCTTTAGCCCTGTTTCCCCTAAGCCAGGTACACAGGTGTATCTCCATAGGTGCCGTAGTCTTGGCGAGCATGAATCGCATGGTTTTAGCCTATGGCCTCCAGTCCAAAGTCAAATATTCTTTGGCATAAAGTTGCACAACCACATTAGTTCAATATGTAAATACTCAAATTTGTAGGGGTCGGCAATATGATATCATATGATATCATGTCATCATATGATATTTTATGATATCATATGATGCCGGCGGTCTGACTAGGTAACTTTGGCCTACGGCATCATATCATATGATATTAAATCATAAGATTTTTGTATGATATCATATGATATCATACTCGTCTTTGGTCAGCATCATATGATTTGCCGTTCCCTACAAATTTGGGTTTGCTCAATTGGTGGGAACCAGCTCAAGTGAAACATGGTAATTTCTCAACCATGGGCTTCCCTAAGTTGAATCACCTTTATCATAAAGATGATTCAAGGTTTATCGCGCTCCAAAGAAAATCCAGTAAAATAAAAAGTAGGTAGTCCTATACCTCACACCTTCCTTTACATGTCATGGTGATGGCAGGTTGTGGGATGTATCGTAAAGGCGGTGTGGCAGTCGACAGAGCCAAAAATCACTGATACTTTGCGTTTCGTGGGTGTCCTAACTCATGTACGTAGCTGCGTAGACTCAGTTGAATCATTCTGAGTTGCAGCTTTTGCTTGATAGCATGTAGAATCAGGTTAAGTTGTTCAAATTTCAAATTTCAAATCATGCTTTTCAAATAAATAAAAAAATGGTTTTTTAAAACTTTTCTTCAAATGTCCACATCTGAAGTTAGATTTGTATGTAAGAATGGGGGGTGAACTCTCAAGTTGGGAGGCGGAATTGGGACTAAGGGAGGTGAATTTTCGAGTTGTACTGCTATTCCAGTAAATTCCGGGGCCGAGGCTGAAGCGTAGCTTCCGACCTTGTGGTACGGCTTCGATACGCCTTTCATCCCGCGGAAACTTCAGTCGCGGTAGCTCGCGAGATCCCGTACCGCGATCTCGTTGAAGTCGATTCAAGCTTTTTGTACATCTCGTGTACTGCCAGCCGGCCTCCCGAGCTGGGCTGCTCGCGGCCAGATGCCAATGCGAACAGAAATTAGCTGCGCGCCTAGCTGACGCATTCGCGGACAATATGATATACTCAGAATTCAATTCCGAGCAGTTGGGGTCGTGTAGGACCTTGAATCACAATAGTGATTCACCTTTGGGCGTTTTAGGACTTCGGCACTTATGGAGATACGATGTACGTAGTCGGCTGGGCCAACTACCGTTCTCCGTCCCTCGGAACTCAGAAAACGCTTGTGTGCGTAGGCCGGCGAAGGCCTCCGTGTAGGTGACTTCCAGTTGAGTGGTTACCGGGGGTAACTACCAACTGCTGTTGCAGCTGCGGTGGCTCATCCCGCGGTGGCTCATCAAAATATTACCTTCGGCGCAGTCACACGCGCTGTTCCACGATTGTAGCACTCCATTTCTTAACTGCTATCTCTCCCCACTCCCAGTCTGCTCTCCTATCGGCACCACCCTTCTGTTTCTTGACGTTCCTCCCTCCATCTGTTGCGTTAGAGTAAGTTGAATGAGATCAGCATTGCAACATTTAGACGACGAATCTCTAGCGTTAAGGCGCGCCTAGCAATGCATGAGCTTGCCCAATCAATAGGAAACGGTGCTCTGCGAAGGACTATGCCGACGTTGCTGCCTGAGTCCTACTGCACCCCACCTCACCCCATCCCACCCGACTCACGCACCTCCCTCCTTGCTGCGATAATTATAATCATGATCATTTTAAACAGTTATTCACGGTTCCCTTATTCTCAGTCGTGTTATTCGAAGGCTGGAACATGGAACAACGTGGAACCTCGCGCTCCCTCGGCAGAAGTAATTTATCTCCCCTGCTAGTAGAGAAAGTAAGCTTTCCAAACTCGTGATTCACCTGACCAATAATCGTCAGTCTTGGGCTACGTTTCTTCTTTCTCTTCACCCCCTCCTACCTTAAGGGCATTCTCCGTTCGAAGCCCTTCGTTGGCGTTTTCACCCCCAGCCCCCATTCTCACTCCTATTCCCCACAAGAATTTCCGAAGAAATAGAATTCTCTCGTGATTTCCGGCCGAACAGCGATGAGCGTGAGTCGCTTCCCTGTAGATCACACCACGCAAGCTTGCTTGGCCGGGAAAGGGTACATGCGAAAGTAAGGCAGCCTAACCGTGCTCCTGCTCTTCAACACCTCCGCCGTTCCCTCAAAATTGGCACGCTCGATTGCCGAACGCCTGCGCTCGGATTTCCCCCTTGGCCCTGTAGTTGTCCCGGCACTATATTCCCTCGTTCCTTACTCGCCATCGCAGCTGCCTTGCCCCTGCTCTTCAGTCCCACCCCGTGTTCACTGAAAATGCAAGTCCTCACGATTGCTAAAGTCCAGCGCTTTGCCTTTCGCAAGTTTCGGGCTGCAGTTGTTCCTACACCCGCCCTTTTTCTACACTTCACCCCGTTGCCCCATAGTCCGTTTGTCTGTTCGTCCACACGCGCACGTTCCAACCCTGGGCCTTGGTCCTGCCCCTGGCCCAGTCGCAAACCCAGGCTTCGGTCCGCTGCCCTCGATTCCGGGGCCACCTGTCGCTCCCATTCTCAACACTATCCGCCAATTTCCTGCCCACCATCACCATCATCATCTTCATCATCATCTCCACCACCACCACCACCAGTCCACCACCACCACCACCACCATCATCATCATCACCACCTCCACCACCACCAGCCCCAGCACCAGCACCGCCACCGCCACCATCATCATAACCACCACCACCACCACCAGCATCAACAGCTTTATTATGTCCTAGTGAAGATCTACTGTTAGCACCCCCCTGACCTGTGTGTCTCTCCCCCGCAATTCATGCCAGATCATCGCTCAGCTCTTTGCTGTACTGTGGCTGTACTGCTGACATTGGCTGAGAAGAACACGGCCCCATTTTGCATGGTTTCGGAGCTGCTTAGAAATGAGCGCCCTTTAGCGAAACCACTCTCTGGGACCCCTTAGATACTAAGCATTCCAGCTCCTCTATAAGCAAGTCCGGCCAGATCCTAGGTTTCTTCGAGATCTGAGTTTTTTTCGAGATCCGAGGTTTCTTTGAGATCCGAGGTTTCTGAGAGATCTGAGGTTAGACAACCAACTCTCTACAACAAAGACGACCACATGAGAGAATTTGGTGCTCCGCAACCAGCTGGCTTGTGTACAGCTGAGGCAGGCCCTAGTTCCAGCAGCTGCATCAGCAGTGCAAGTGAAGACCACTGTGTATGGGAGGACCATGGTGGAAGATGTACTTCCCAGGAAAGCAGTACATGTGCAAGTACAACTGCGAGATGCTGTGACACGGACGGAGGCAAGCCCGGGGTCCACGCTGGCAAGTTCCCCTCGCAAACACGTGGACCAAGAGCCAGCTACGGACATGCTATGGGCCTTGGTATACACTCATCACACTGGCTTTTTTTTGCCGTGGCATTGTTGCTGACACAGCCCACAGCGTGGGCAGACAACAGCGGTGGGTTTTTGGCGCGAGAAGGGGGTGTAGGGGTGGGTGGGTGGGTGTGGGGGAGAGACAGGGATAGGTGTGTGCGTTGGTGTGTGTGTGTTGGTGGTGTGTGTGTGTGCAGGGGCAGGTGTGTGTTGGTGCTCATGTGTGTGTGTGGGTGGGGGGGCAGGTGTGTGTGTTCGAATGTGTCCAAATCCCCCCCTCCCCACCCCCACCCCCACCACCCCCACCACCACCACCACCACACACACACAACTCCAACCCCATCCCACCACCCCAGACGCCTGCGCCTCCAAACCATCCCCCCCACCCCCACCCCCCCTCACCCCCAGACAACTGCCACTCCAAATCATCCACCCCCACCCCCACCTCCCCTCCCCCCCGTTTACATTGCATTACATACACATTACATAGCGCACATTCGCGCGTACATTGCGACGCATCCAAGCCTGCCAGTGCCCAGCTAATGACCTTAGGTTTGCGCTCAAGGGATATTTTTTCCCGTAATATATTCCGATCGGAATACGAGACCCCGTTTTGACCAAAATTGCCGAAATAAGAAACCTACAATTTTTTTTACTTAAATTGACAAAAAAACAATCAAAATCCGCCAAAATCGGAATTAGGATCCTGTTAAGGGAGGGACAAAAGGAGATAAAAAGGAAATGGAATAAGATTTCCTCTTTTTTATAAAAAGGAAATGGAATAAGATTTCCTCCCCCTTCGGTCGCTCTTGGCGTTGCAGGTCGTCGTCAAGCGCGATGGCAGCTTGTCCAGTTGAGGTAAGAGACCGCTCCCTACCCGCGTACGACGGGCTCCCTTAACACCACGCCCCACCTCAGCAATTCGCGTTATCATTACTTTTTTCCTCTTTTTTATTCGAAACAAATATCCCTTGAGCTGTTGCGCTAACCAGTGTATGGTTCTCCCTTTCCAACCCACCCATCCCACCTCAGCAATTCGCGTTTACATTGCGACGCAGCCAATATTGCCCTCGGCAAGCCTACTCGTATGTCCAGCAGCTATGATGGTGGTGGTGGTGGTGGTGCAGCGAAAGCTGTTGATGGAGATACAAATGCAAACTGGAGTGGAGGCTCAATCGCGCACTCAGGAAACGAGAGTGATCCGTATCTTATCGTGGAATTTGATGCTACCTACAAAATTGAAAAAGTTCGTATTTTTAACCGCCAAGACTGTTGCGCTGACCGCCTCATCCCCTTCACTCTGACGCTGAACAATAATGTGGAGGAGACCTTTACCACGACTGTTACCTCCTCACCTGGCCCAGTCCTGGAGTTTGAATTGTCTTCCAGTTCAATTGTGGCAGACATGTTGAACAGTGTTTCATTTTTCGACGACGCGTCGCCATTCCGTCGCCATTCCATTGAATTCTTCACCCCCCGGACCCCCCGATATCGGGACGCGCTGCCCCCCGACCCCCCCAGGCTCTGCGCTTTGCACTCCGCCATGCTTTGGCTACGCAAGTATCCTGAAATCAAGGTTGAGTAGCCCAAGTAGCTACTCAACCTGGACTACAGAAATCTGAAATAAAAAGCACTGATGTTGAAGCTAGTGTTGCAGGGAGACAACAGGGTAATCAATATTGCCGAGATTGAGGTCTAGGGCTCCTTACTCCCAGGTCAGTCACCATATCTGCCGCTCTCAAAACCAGTATTATTGTACACATACACACACATACACCAACATGTAGAATGATCAATGTTGCTGAGATTGAGGTCTACGGCTCCTTACTCCCAGGTCAATTACCATTATCTGACACTCTCAAGATCCAGGCAGCTGCATATGTATTCACACACCCTTCCATCCCCCCCCCCCCCACCCCCCTCCCCCCCCCACACCATCACCTCACCCCCCACCAGCCCCGACACACACAACAACACACACAGCACAAACACACTGGAAGCACACACACACATACACACACGCAACCCCCACCCCCCACCCCATCCCCCCCAACACCCACCCAACCCAACCCAACTGACCACCCCCTGCAGGAAACGACCCCTGCAGTGCACCTTCACAGGTTCCGACTTCACTGCTGCATCCCCCACCCCACCCCCCCACCCCCCACCCCCCACCCCCCCAACCCCACCACCCAACCACCCCCTGCAGTGCACCTTCACATTTCCGACTTCACTGCTGCCATCCCCCACCCCACCCCCCCACCCCCCACCCCCCCCCCCACCACCCAACCCACCCCTGCAGTGCACCTCACATGTTCCGACTTCACTGCTGCCATCCCCCACCCCACCCCCCCACCCCCCACCCCCACCACCCCCACCACCCCAACCCACCCCCTGCAGTGCACCGCCACATGTTCCCGGCTTCACTGCTGCCCCCCCCCCCCCCCACCCCCCACCCCACCACCCACCCCCACACACACACACCATGCAGGAAACGACCTAGCAGTGCTGTCGACAGCTATTCGTACCTGGAAGATTACAACATATACCTATCAACCCCCACCGCCACTTGTTACAACTTCTTTGATGCCATACAGACCACCCCCAACCCGACCCCCACGAACAACAACAACAACAACAACAACAACAACAACAACAACAACAACAACACAAACACAAGCCCCCACTGTCACAGTTCTGACTTCACTGTTGCACATACCCCCCCCCCCCCCCCCCCCACACACACCCTACACACACACTCCCTCCACCAACCCTCCACCCACCCATCCCGCCAACTGACCCCTCCCTGCAGTGATGTAGACGGCTATTCATACCTGGAAGATGACAACATCTACCTATTAACCCCTCCACCAAGAGTTTCCACATCACTGCTGCATACCCCCTCACCACCCCACGACCCACACCAGACCCTTCCCCCACCCAGGCCCCGTACCGCTGGCAGGCTCGTGCACTGGAGGTCCTCCAAGGGGACAGGAAAGCCAAGAAGGAACAAGGCGGGGGAGGCGGGGGGGGGGGGGGGGGGGACGGAAGAGAGAAGGGGTACGTGTGCGCCGGTGTATGCTCTCACAAGGAACCCGGCCCAGACCCCCCCTCCCCACCCACCCACCCACCTTCCCCCACCCCATACCCACCCCCCCCAACCGAACCACACACACTCCCTCCACCAACCCTCCACCCCACCCAACCCACCATCTGACCACTCCCCTGCAAAAACGACCCCTGCAGTGATGTAGAAGGCTATTTGTACCTCCTGGAAGATTACATCAACAATCGTATCTCTAAATCAACCCCCACCGCCACTTGTTACACTTCACTGCTGCCATTCCCTTTCCCCCCCTCCCCACCCCCCCACACCACTCCAACCACCCTCCACCACCCAAACCACCAACTGCCCCCCCACCCTGCCTGAAACCGACCCCTGCGTGGGATGTGACGGCTTATTCATCCCTGGAGACTAAGTCATATCCTGTTTTATTCACCCCCACCTCACATTTTCGACTTCACTGCTGCCATACCCCCACAATCCGCACCCCCCCCCACCCACCCCCCACACACAAACACTCACACACGACACACAACATAGACCGACTGCCATCCCCCCCACACCCCCAACACACACACACACCCAAGACAAAACTGCCGATTATAAAAACCCCATACCCCCTACCCCCCCCCCCTCCTCCCCCTCCCCCTACACACACACACCCCACCCCACCCTCCACCCCCCCACCCACCCACTCACACTCAACCCGCAGGAAACGAACCCTGCAGGGCTTAACGCTTTCGTACCGTGAAAGGTTACAACATATACTTAACAGACCGCCACTACCTTTTTACGACTTCACTGATTGCATATACCCCCCCCCCCCCCCCCCCCCTCCCCCCCTTCCCAAACAGCACTCTCACCGCACACTCTACGCCCCCACCACCCACCTACCACCATCCACCACCACCACCACACACACACACCTCAAACCTTGCAGGAAACAACCCCTGCAAAGATGTAGCACTGCTATGTCTTTCCTGGGAAGGTACAACATATACCTCACATACATTTCCACCGCTACACTTGTTCACACTTCTCTTAACGAACAAGTCAAAGAGGCTCGGCCGACGCGTCTCTGCGCAGCTGACAACACGTGTGATGGCTTCTACTACTACAAGGACAGTGACTTGTACTGCCTATATGCGGCGAGTTCATTCCAGTACCAAGCGTCAGCTTCAGCCAATAATTGCTTCTACTACCACACAGGTCAGCAAAGTTGTATTTTAATTAAAAAAAACGAATTTTAATACACAACTATTGTTTTGCTTTATAAAACCCAAGGGCTTCTACTACTACAAGAGCAGTACCTGGTACTGCCTATATGCGGCAAGCTCATTCCAGTCCCAAGCGTCAGCTTCGGCCTCAAATTGCATCTACTACCGAAAGGCCGCGTCAAAAAAAAAAGCTCCATTTTTTGTAAATATCAAAATCGAATTTTTAACACACCGGTCCACACACCGTTTTTTTATTTTATAAAACCCAATAGTCTTCTACTACTACAAGAGCAGTACCTGGTACTGCCTATATGCGGCAAGCTCATTCAGTCCACGCGTCAGCTTCGGCCGAAGTCAAATTGCATCTTCTACTACCGAAGCCGGTAGCATTTTTGTAAATAAATAAAATCGAATTTAATACTGTACACACAAGTTTTCTTCTTTATTTTATATACAAACCCAAGGGCTCTAACACTACTATAAGAAGCAGTACCCTTGCGGTACTGCCTATATAAGGCGAACTCTTTAAGTCCCAAGCGTCAGCTTCAGCCAATTATTGCTTGCTCCTAGCTACCACACAGGTCAGCAACGACTTTTTTGCGGTAAAAAAAACGAATTTTATTTACTCAAACAGTTTTTTTTTTTTTGTTGTGTAGTTTTTTTTTTAATTTTCCGTACAACAACCACATGAGGTTTTACCGGTACACACAAGTTTTTTATTTTATAAAATCCAAGGGCTTCTACTACTACAAGAGCAGTACCTGGTACTGCCTATATGCGGCAAGCTCATTCCAGTCCCAAGCGTCAGCTTCGGCCTCAAATTGCATCTACTACCAAGCCGGTCAGCATTTTTGTAAATAAAAAAATCGAATTTTAATACCGGTACACACAAGTTTTTTTATTTTATAAAACCCAAGGGCTTCTACTACTATAAGAGCAGTACCTCGTACTGCCTATATAAGGCGAACTCTTTAAGGTCCGCTAAGCGTTCAGCCTATCACAGCCATACAATGCTTCGCTTTTCTTCTAATTCTACTGCTTTCTTCTACTATCTACTACTCTTACCCACAACAGTCAGCAAAAGTAATTCTTTTAGTAAAAAACAAAAAAACGATATTTTATTTTATTTAACGCAAAAAGTTTTTTAATACCGCGGGTACCACACATTTTCTTAACCGGGTTACAACACAGCAAGTTTTTTATTTATAAAATCCAAGGGGCTTCGTACTACTGCAAGAGTCAGTACCGTACCTTGTACTAGCCTACATGCGGCAATGACTCATTCCATCGCAATTCGTCAGGCTTCGGCCTTCAATGCATCTACTACCAAGCCGGTCAGCATTTTTGTAAATAAAAAAATCGAATTTTAATACCGGTACACACAAGTTTTTTTATTTTATAAAACCCAAGGGCTTCTACTACTATAAGAGCAGTACCTCGTACTGCCTATATAAGGCGAACTCTTTAAGTCCCAAGCGTCAGCTTCAGCCAATAATTGCTTCTACTACCACACAGGTCAGCAAAGTATTTTTTAGTAAAAAAACGAATTTTATTACGCAAAAGTTTTTTACCGGTACACACAAGTTTTTTATTTTATAAAGTCCAAGGGCTTCTACTACTACAAGAGCAGCACCTGGTACTGCCTATATAAGGCGAACTTGTTCGAGGCCCAAGCGTCAGCTTCAGCCTCTAATTGCTTCTACTTACTACCACCCAGGTTAGCAAGTTTTTTTTTACTTGATTTTAAATTTGTATCCTTTTATATATAACTCATGGGCTTCTACTACTGCACAGGTCAGCAAGTTTTTTTGTTCTTGGCGGAGCCCTCTCTTCAAGGGGGCGGGAGCCCCCATGTTTACCCATTTGTCCGTTTGACCGGGGAAAAAAACTTGAAGCCTAACACGTCAGCCAACGGTCGCGTAACTAACTCGCTTCAGTCAGCTCCATCGTTGCCACCTTTCGTTCCGTTGCCAACACACCCCGCCAATTTTCCGCGTCGCTTGCGACGCTGCATAGGACTTGTTTAGAAAACCAAAGGGCTTGACTATTACAAGACGCATACCAAGTCCTGTCTTTGTAGGGTGACCTCATTCCAGTCCCAAGCGACAGCTTCGGCCTCAAATTGCTTCAACTACCACACAGGTCAGCAAATTTTTGTTGTAATAAAAATCAAATTTTAATTCACATTTTTTTTTCTAAAACCCAAGGGCTTCTACTACTATAAGAGCAGTACCTGGCACTGCCTATATAAGGCGAGCTCATTCCAGTCCCAAGCGTCAGCTTCGGCCTCAAATTGCTTCCACTACTACACAGTTTTTGTTTATGCCCCCCTTATGCTCCTCCTCCACCCACCCCCCAATCCCCCCCCCCCCCCCCAATCACCTCTCCCTCCACCCCCTCCGCCTCCACCCCCTCCCCCTCCCCAATCACCCCTCGCCAGCTCCCACCACTATGCTCCTCCTCCCACCACCCTCCTAATCCCCCCCACCCCCCCCCTTCTCCCCTCCCCCCCCCCCCCCCCCCCCCCCCTCCCTCCCCCCCTCCCCCTCTTCCCCCTCCCGTCCCTTCCCGCCCTTCCTTCTCCTCCTCCCCCCCCCCCTCCTCCCAGACTCCCCGCCCCCTCCCCCTTTCCCCCCTTCCCTCCCCTCCCCCCCCCCCCCTCCGGACAAGCCCGGCCACGTTGAGCCGTTCCCTCCTTCGCCCCCCCCCCCCCCCATATCCCCCCCCACCCCAACCTCCTCCCTCCCCCCACCCCCCCTTCCCTCCCCTCCCCTCCCCTCCCCCCCCCCCCTCCCCGTCTCCCTCCCCCCCCTCCTCCTTCCCCCCCCCCCTCCCGCACCCCCCCCTCACCCCTCTCCCCCCATCCCCATCGCCCTATTCACCCTCCCCTTCTCTCCTCCTCACCCCCCACAACGGCCCTCGGTCCTCCCCCGGGCCCCATCCCCCCCCTAGCCCTCATCCCTCTCACCCCCCGCCACCACACCCAGGCCGCCCACCCTCCCCAAACCGCACCCCTACCCCCTCACGCCCCCACGTCTCACCCTCCCCTCCCCCTCCCCCTCCCCTTCGCCCCCCCATTCTTCTCCCCCTCACCGCCACCCCCCTCCCTGGCCCTCCGTCGCCGACCCCCCCTCCTCTTGTCCTCACCGCCACCCCCCCTCCCGGCGAGACGTCCCCCCCGCCCAACCACCCTCTCTCCCCCCCCCCAACGTAAAAGCAAAAAACTGGCGAAAGCCGGATAGAGGGCCATCCCTTCCCTCCCGAACCCCGAGACCAGCCCCCCCTCCACCCCCCCACTTCCCTCGCCCCCCCCCGGCAATCCCCTCCCCGCATACCCCTCACCCCAATCCCGACCCCCCTCACCGCCCCTGCCCCCCTCCCGCGCCCAGACCCTTGCCTCCCGCACACTGCTATCTCCGTCCGTCCCAGGGCCCCCCCCCCCTCCCCCCCCCCGTGGAACTAAATCACCCTTCCCCCTCAAACGAGACTCCCTCCCCCCCCCTCCCAGTCCCCCTCCCACCCTCCTAGACCCCCCCCCACACCCCCCCCCCCCTCCATCATAGTGGGACCTCCCCCAACGAACAAAGGGTAGCGGTCCACAAGGCCCTGTCCCTCCCCCCGCCCCCCCGCACGTGCACCCTTCGCCCCCCCCTTCTTCTCCCTCCCTATGCCCCCTCGACGAGCCGCCCCCTCCTCCCCGACCTCCTAAGATAGACAAAAGCAAACTAAAGAACAGATGAGAAGATCAACAAGTCACCCCCTGTCTCCCCCCCCCCCCCCCCACTCCCCCCCACATACGGTTCCCCCCCGCCTCCATTCGCTCCGCCCCCGGCCCCCCTTCCTCCCGACCCCACCCGACGCCCCCCCCTCACCGCCCCCACCCCGCCCCACCCGCGCCGCCCACCCCAACCAAGCCGCCCGGCCCCCCGCGCATCCCCCCCCCTATCCGCCTCCCCGCCTCCCGTCCGTAACACCCCTTCCCGCCCAACCTTCTTCTCCTCCTCCCAAAAATCCACCACACCCCCCACCTACGCTCCCTCCCCGTCCCTCGCCCCCCCTAATCCCCTTAACAACCTGTTCCCCTGCCGCCCGAGCCCCCCACCCTCCATCCCTGCCGCCGCTCACCCGACCCGCCCCGAGCGGCGCCACCCACCCTAACCCCTCCTCCCCCTCGCCCCCCCAATTAAACGGAATTCCTTACCCCACTCCGCTCTCCCTTCTCCCCCGTGCCTCCCCACCCCCCCCGTCACATCCTCCACCCTCCCTCACCCAACCTATCCCCCGTTCCCCTTACTCCCCAGCGCTCTCCCCCCCCCTCCACCCTCAAACCCCCTCTCTCCTCCCCCATGTACACCGACACCGCTCCCCCCCACCGACCATCCCCAACCGCCACGCCAGCACCACGCCCCCTCCTCCTCCCAGCCAAAAATCCCCCTCCCCCACCGGGCACTCGCCCCCACACGCACCCCTCCCCTCACACCCTTCCACCCCCCCTATTCCCCCACCCTCCCCTAAGCCGCCATCAACTTCTTCTTTTCTTCATCTTGGCAGATCCCCCGCCACCCTCCGCACCAGGACCCTTCTCCCCTCTCCCCCCTCTCGTCCTCCCTCCGTCCTCCCCCTCTCCCCCTCCTCCTCCATAACGCCCTCCCCCTTCCCCCCTACCTTCCCCTCCCCCCCCCCCTTCCCCTCTTCCCCTCGCCCACCCTCCCCTCCTCCTTCCCCTCCCCCCCCCCCTCCTCCTTCCCTCGCCCCCCCCCCTCCTCTCCCCTCCCTGCCTCCCCTCCCCCTTCCCGCTCCACTCCCCCCCCCTCCTTGGCCGCCCCCCTCCTCTTCCCCTCCCCCCTCCGCTCCCTCCCCCCCCCCCGTCCGTCTCCCCGACCCACCCTCCTGCCCCCCCAGGCCTCGCCCCCCACCAATCCCCTTCCACTCCCCTACCCTAATCCCCCCCACCCCCCTATCCCCCACCTCCTTCCACTTCCCCCTCCCCAATCAACCTCCCCCCCCCCCACCCCCTAATCCCTCCTCCCCCTCCCCCCCCTCAATCCCCCCCCCGCCCCCCCCCCCCCCTCCCTCCTCCGCCCCCATCCCCCTTCCCCCTTCCCCCCCCCCCCTCCCCCGGGTCCCCCCTCCCCCGCACCCCCTCTCCCCCCCCTCCCCGCTCCTCCCTCCGCTCACCCACTCCCCTTCTTCCTCTTGTCCATCTCCCCTCCCCCCCCCCTACAACGCCAGGAGGGACGCTGCAACGCAGCGCAGGGAAGCTATAAGAATCTCCAGTGCTTCCACCACCACACTTCCTCGGCGCCTCCCCCCGTACCGAAATCCCTCCCTCCCACCCCCTCACAACCCGACCCTACCCCCGCCAAACCCCTCGCCCCTTCCCGTCTACCCCCCCCGTACCCTCCCCTTCCCCTGCCCGCCCCCCTCCATCCTCTCCCATCTCCCCCTCAACACCCCCCCCTCCTACCTTTCGCCCTCACCCCCCCCCTCCTCCTTCCCCTCCCCCCCCTCCCTCCCCCTTCCTCCGTCTCCTCGCGGCAATCCCACGGCGTCCCGACCAGTGCCTTTCCCCCCTCCCAGCCCCGTCCCCTTCCCCCTCACCCCCCCCCGTGTGTGCGGAACGATCGGCCCTCTCCCCCCCTCCCCTTCCCATCCCCCACCCCCCTCGCCTGCCTTCCCCTCCCCCTCTACCTCCTGCCACTCTTCCCCTCCCCCTCCCCCCCCTCCTTCCATATCCACCTCATCCACACCCCCCGGACCCCCCTATCCCCTCCCCCCCCGCCACGTCCGTCCTGTGCCGCCTAGCCCGCCCGGCCTACCTCCCCCTCACACAATTCTCCCCGCCGACATCCCCCCACATCCTCCTCCTTCCCCCGTCCCTCAAACCCCCCCCTACCCCAGACCCGCCTCCGGCCTCCCCGCCCCCGTCAAATTGCTCCTAACTCACTGACTCCTCCCCCCCCCCTCTTCCGACCCTCTAGTCCCCAGCCCCCTCGCCATCGCCGACTCCCTCCCCTCACGGTCTACCGCCCGCGTGTCCCCTCCTCTTTCTCCCTTCGCCCTCTCCCCTCCCCCCGACCAGCCACTCTCCCCCGTCCCCAAGATACCGCTCAAACGCAGCCCTCCCTGTCCTAGAAATACACCAACCAAAGCCTCCTTCCCGCCAGGTGATTGAAATTGATGGTGGGGATGGGTGAGTGTGGTGTGTAACTCCGAAATTGATGGTGGGGATGGGTGGAGTGTGGTGGGTGGTAACTTGAATTGATGTGGGGATGGGTGGAGTGTGGTGGTGGTAACTTGAAATTGATGGTGGGGATGGGTGGAGTGTGGTGGTGGTAACTTGAAATTGATGGTGGGGATGGGTGGAGTGTGGTGGTGGTAACTTGAAATTGATGGTGGGGATGGGTGGAGTGTGGTGGTGGTAACTTGAAATTGATGGTGGGGATGGGTGGAGTGTGGTGGTGGTAACTTGAAATTGATGGTGGGGATGGGTGGAGTGTGGTGGTGGTAACTTGAAATTGATGGTGAGGACAGTGGTGGTGTGGTGGTGTGGGTAGTTGTGGTGGTGAGGAAAGTGGTGTGGTGATGGTGACAGATATTGTGTGGTGGTGTGGTGATGGTTGTTGTGTGGTGATGGTGATGATGGTTGTAGTGTGGTGATTATTTGCTTTGCATTTGCTTTGCTTTGCTTTGCTTTGCTTGGCTTTGCTTGGCTTTGCTTTGCTTTGCTTTGCTTTGCTTTGCTTTGCTTTGCTTTGCTTTGCTTTGCCTTGCCTTGCCTTGCCTTGCCTTGCCTTGCCTTGCCTTGCCTTGCCTTGCCTTGCCTTGCCTTGCCTTGCCTTGCCTTGCCTTGCCTTGCCTTGCCTTGCCTGGACCTCCACCACCACCACCACCACCACCACCACCACCATCCCCCATCCTCTGGCTCCCCCCCCCCCCCCCCCCCCCTCCCTTCCCCCTTCTCCTGCAGGTGCCTCCCTAATTGTCCCCCTCACCGTTGCTTTTGACCGCTCCTTCCCCATCATTGCCGGCGCCATCTTCGCCTTAGCGGGTCTCCTCCACACCACCACCACCACATTACCACCACACAACCCCCCTCTCCCCCCCCCCCCCTCCCCAGCAGATTCCTCCCTATACATCCCCCTCACCAAGGCCTAAGATATCTCCTTCTCCACCGTTGCCGGCGCCATCTCCACCTTAGCCGGCCTCCTCTTTGCCGACCACCACCACACCACACCACCATCACACCACACCACCACCACCCCCTCACCCCTCACCCCTCCCCAGCAGATCCCACCCTATACATCCCCCTCGCCGTCGCCTTTGACAGCGCCATCTCCAACTGCGCGGGCACCACCGGGACCCACCCCACCCCACCCCACCCCCTTCACCCACCCCCCTCACTCACCCCCCTCCTCCCCCCTCCCCTGCAGATCCCACCATATACATCCCCCTCACCGTCGCCTTGGACAGCGCCATCTCCAACTGCGCAGGCACCACCGCCACCACTACACCCCCACCCCACCCCACCCCCCTCACCCACCACCCTCACCCCCCCTTCCCAGCAGATTCCTCCCTAAACGTCCCCCTCAACCGTCGCCTTTGACAGCACCATCTCCAACTGCGCGAGCACCACCGCCACCACTACACCACCACCACCCCCTCACCCACCACCCTCCCCCCCCCCCTTCCCAGCAGATCCCTCCCTATACGTCCCCCTCACGGTCGCGTTTGACGGCTCCTTCTCCACCGTGGCCGGCGCCATCTCCACCTTTGCCGGTATGCTCTGCCACGACCTCCTCCTCGCTGTTCCCGACGCTGGGCGCTGCTCCGTTTCCCGGTTCTCCACCGCCAGCAGCGGCGTGGTTCCTGTCGACATGAGCCTCATGTTTGACCAACCGGGCGGGGGAGCCAGGCGGAAGTTGCGCACCCACGCAGGGAAGCTGCCCGAAGCCAGCGCCGGCAAGCGATTGGTGGTTAGCAGCGCAAGGGAGCTGCACTCAACAGGTGGGTTGGGGTAGGTGTGTGTATGTGTGTGGGTGTGTGGGTGGGAGGGTGGGTAGGGGGGTATGTGTGTGGGGGGTAGGAGGAGGTGCCACACGGAAGCTGCTCACCCACGCAGGGAAGCTGCCGGAAGTCAACGCCGACAAGCGGAGGTTGGTGGTCAACAGCGCAAGAGAGCTGCTCTCTACAGGTGGGTTGGGGGAGGTGGGGGTGGGGTGGCGGTGTGTGTATGGGGAGATGAGGTGGGTGAGGGTGAGGGGGGGGCAGGTGGGGTGGGTTAGTTGGGGTAGGGGTAGGTGCCAGGCGGAAGCTGCCAGAAGTCACCGCCGAGGCCGTCGCCGCCAAGTGGTTGGGTGGTGGTCAGAGCAAGGGAGATGCTCTCTACAGGTGGGTTGGGGGAGGTGGGGTGGGTTAGGGGAGGGGGAGGGGGTGGGGTGGGGATGGGAGCCAGGTGGAAGCTGCCAGAAGTCACCGCCAAGGCCGTCGCCGCCAAGTGGTTGGTGGTGGTCAGAGCAAGGGAGATGCTCTCTACAGGTGGGTTGGGGGAGGTGGGGGGGGGTTAGGGGAGGGGGGGGGGGGGGGGGGGGGGGATGGGCCAGGTGGAAGCTACTGGAAGTCAACAGCGCCGCCGACGCCGACGCCAAGCGGTCGAAGGTGGTCAGAGCAAGGGAGATGCTCTCTGTAGGTGAGTTGGGGGACGTGGGGTGGGTTAGGGGAGGGGGGGGGGGGTGGGGTGGGGATAGGAGCCCGGTGGAAGCTGCCGGAAGTCAACAGCGCCGCCGACGCCGACGCCAAGCGGTCGAAGGTGGTCAGAGCAAGGAAGATGCTCTCTACAGGTGGGTTGGGGGAGGTGGGGTGGGTTAGGGGAAGGGGAGGGGGTGGGGTGGGGATAGGAGCCCGGTGGAAGCTGCTGGAAGTCACCGGCGCCGCCGCCGTCAAGCGGTTGGTGGTCAACAGAGCAAGGGAGCTGCTCTCTGCAGGTGGGTTGGCGTGGGTGGGGTGGGTAGCGTTGGGTGGCGGTGGGTAGGGGGAGGGGGGGGGGGGGGGGGGGGGGGGGGGGGGGCGGTGGGTGGCGGTGTGTAGGGGGAGGGGGGGGGGGAGGTAGCACCTAATTAAGTTAGCACCCACTTCAACTAAACTCAACTTGACAATTTGACACTAAACCAGGTGGGGGAGGGGGAGGTGGGACTGGTGGGGTGGGGTAGAGGGAGGTGGGGGTGGAGTAGGGTGAGTGAGGGTAGGGTGGGGTAGGTAGCCCCCACTTAAGTTTGACCCCACGTAACCTAAACCCTAAACCCATCTCTTCAAAACTAAATCCTTAACTAAACCCTAAACTTTTCAAACTGCCACTAGACCCTAAACCCTAAAACCCTAAACCTAAACCCGAAACCCTAAACTCTTCAAACTCCTAAACCTTTGAATCAAAAACCAAACCCCCTAACCCCCCTAACCCCCCAGTACATATTTGGGGGCCAACTGAAGTGGGGGCTACCTTCTTCCCACCTCCAGGTGATGGAGCTGACAGGAAGGTGGGCCCAGCCTCCGGCAGCGCTCATGCTCGTACCCTGATCATGTTCTTGCTAGCTGGAGCAGTGCCCACACACATACACACAAACCCACAAACCCACACCCTTGCTACCCCCCTCCCCTCCCCCCAAACCACGCTCTCCCACACCCACACCCATACCCACACCCTCACACTCACATGCACACCCACACCCTCCCCCCAAACCACACTCTCCCACACCCACATGCACACCCACACCCTCCCCCAAAACCACACTCTCCCACACTCACATGCACACCCACACCCTCCCCCCAAACCACACTCTCCCACACCCACAGGCCCAGCTTCTGGGAGCGGTCAAGCTTGCAACCTTATCGTGTTCTTGCTAGCTGGAGCAGTGCCACACATGCACACATACCCACAAATCCACAAACCCACACCCTCACACCCACACACACACCCACACCCACACAACCCACAACCCTTGCACCCCCTCCCCTCCCCCCAAAAACCACGGCTCTCTCCACACCCACACCCTTGCCCCCTCCCCTCCCCCCAAACACGCCTCCCACCCCCACACCCATACTAACACCCCCACCCTTTTGCCCCCCTCCCTCCCCTCCCCCCAAACCCGCTCTCCCAAAGCCCAAACCCTCCTCCACCCCACGCCCAGCCCCTGGGGCCCCCCTCCCCTCCCCCCAAACCACGCTCTCCTGCACCCACCCAATACCCACACCCTCACACCTACGTGCACACCCACTACCCTTGCCCCCCCCCTGTCCCGTCCCCCTCAAGACACACGCTCTCCCCACAACCACAGGCTCACCCCCCTTGCCCCCCCCCCATCCACCCCCCCACCCCCCCCCCCCCCCCCCCCCCCCCCTCCCCCCCAAAACAACACTCTCCCACACCCACAGGCTCAGCCTCTGGCAGGGGTCATGCCCGTACCCTTCTGCAGAACAACGTCGGGATCACTGCCAGCGTCATGCTCATCGCCCTCAGCCCAGACCAGCTCTTTGAAACTCAGCTTGGCGTGACCAACCTCAGGACCCAGGTAACCTCGGAAACTAGTCCTGGCTAACCAAGCGATTGTAGTGTACTGTGTGTGTGTGTGATGACATTTGGATCACTGTCACCGTCATGCTCATCGCCCTCAGCCCAGACCAGCTCTTTGAAACTGAGCTTGGCGTGACCAACCTCAGGACCCAGGTAACCTCGGAAACTATTCGCTGCTAAACAAGCGATTGTAGTGTAGTGCTTGTGGTGACGTGTTTGATCAGCTTTTTGAATCCAAGCTGGGTGTGACCAACCTCAGAACCCAGGTAACATCGGAAAAGAGATGATGCTAACCTCGGAAATTTGTTGCTTCTAACCAAGCGATCGTAGTGTACAATGTGTGTGGTGAAGTGTTAGAACAGCTCTTTGAAACCAAGCTGGGCGTGACCCACCTCAGGACCCAGGTAACCTCGGAAACTAGTCACTGCGTGGAGTGGGGGGGCATATGGTGGGTGGTGTAGGGGTAATGGAGGGTGTGGGGTGTGCTGCTATTCAAGCGATCGTAGTGTAGTGTGTGTGTGATGACAGTCAGATAAATGTCAGCATCATGCTCATTGCAATCAGCCCAGATCAGCTCTTGTAACCCCTGCTGGGTGAGACTAACCTCAGGACCCAGGTAACCTCGGAAACTAGTCCCTGCTATACAAGCGATCGTAGTGTGTGTGTGTGTGTGTGTGTGTAGTGTGTGTGTGATGACATTTGGATCACTGCCATCGCCATGCTCTTCGCCCTCAGTCCAGACCAGCTCTTTGAAACCCAGCTGGGTGTGACTAACCTTGGGACTCAGGTACCGTCGGAAACTAGTCGCTGCTAATCTCAGAAACTAGTCGCTGCTAAACAAGCGATCGTAGTGTAGTTTTTGTGGTGAAGTGTTAGATCAGCTCTTTGAGGTTAAGCTAGGCGTGACCAACCTCAGGACCCAGGTAACCTCGGAAACTAGTCGCTGCTAAACAAGCGATTGTAGTGTGATGTACTGTGGTGGAGTACGCCTGTGAGTAACTGCATTACACGGATGTAAATTTTTAATTGTGGTAGAGTGTTAGATCAGCTATTTGAGATTAAGCTGGGTGTGACCCACCTCAATACCCAGGTAACCTCGTAAACTACAGTATGCGCCTTAAAGCAATCCAGGGGATGAACTGGAAAAACGTTTCGTACTTTGTCGAGAATTCTTGAGAATTCCAGGCCAAATTGTTGAGAATTCTCGGAACTCCAGGCCGAAATTCTCGACGAAGTACGAAGTACGAGTTCTCGCAGAAACGATTTGTCCAGTTCATCCCCTGAATTATAAGTATTGGCAAATGTCATTTCCCCCCTGAAAGTTTGTCTCAGAAAAACATGGCAAAACTAACTTGGCAAAGGGGTCTATGGCTTTGACTGTCTCAAACTAGGACTTGAAATCCAGGTGGCAACGGGTCTTATGCTATTGTTACATTTCCTTGTTACATGTTCACCAAGTAGTCTGCCCAAGCTTGCTGTAAAACCATGTAACAATTCAAATCAGGAGCATTAAACTTGCTAGGGCTTAGTAGCCTGACCGGCACATGGCTCCAGTCAGCCAAATTGCTGGCTGGAGCCATGTACCCAAGTTCAAGGTCAAGTACATGTTCACAAAGTAGTCTGCACAAGCTTGCTGACAAGTTCGATGCAGCGTCGCCTGCGACGCTAAAAATTGGCGGAGAGTGATCGCGAGGGAGCGACAGGTGGCAACGGAAGAGAGTTAGTTACGAGGCCGTTGGCTGACGTGTCGGGCTTCATCACGGTCAGACGGATGGATGGATGGATGGATGGTTGGATGGACGGACAAATGGGTAACCCTGGGGGCTCCCGCCCCCCAGAAGGGGGGGCCCCACCAAAAATGAAACCATGTTGCAATTCAAATCAGGAACAATTAACTTGCTAGGGCTTTGTAGACAGAGTACCATGGAAACCGTAACTTGGCTAAGGCCAACCACCTGGAGTGGTCTCACGCTGAAGCCCTTGACTGGCTATTAAGCCAAAGCTAATGCAACAGTGTGTCTGCAAGCTGACAGAATCGGCTGTCCAGAACTGTCGAAATCTTGGGGCTTAGCCCAGTGGCTGGCTCAGGGAGCTGCCTAGAAGCTGCTTCTTGTAGCTGAAAAGTCCTATGCAGCGTCGCAAGGGACGCGGAAAATTGGCGGAGTGTGTTGGCAACGGAACGAAAGGTGGCAACGATGGAGCTGATCGCAGCGAGTTAGTTACGCGACCGTTGGCTGACGTGTCGGGCTTCAAGTTTTGGGGGCGGACAAACAGACAAATGGGTAAACATGGGGGCTCCTGCCCCCTTGAAGAGGGGGCTCCGCCCAAAAAGGAAAACTACGAGTTGTGTATTGTTTGGTCCCTGTGTTGTTGGGTAATGATGACGCCTGGTGGGGCGTGGTATTAAGGGAACCCGTCGTGCGCGGGTAGAGAGCGGTCTTCTACCTCAACTGGACAAGCTACCATCGCGGTTGACAACGACCTGCAACGCTCAGGGCGACCGTAGGGGGAATTGAAACCCCAGCCCTGCATCCTCAAAGCGATTTGGTATACCACTTGATTCGCTGAAAGGGGCTGTCTTGTTGGGTATAGCATGTAGACTTTTGTAATCATTGGACCAGGGTAGTACGTGACGCTCGCTATTGCGCTCTAGCGCACAAGGTCTTGGAGCCCGGCTGCGTGATTAACGCTAACATTAACCCCCTCTGGGTGCAGGGCAGGGTACTTCAAAGCGCGCGCTTTTGCGCTTCTAAGCGCTGACTTTTAGACCCCCTCTGCGCTTTAAGCGCAGTTTTTTGCAACCCCTTGTGGGCGCTGCTAGCATTTTTTGCGCTTTTTGCACTACAAAGCGCAGTTTTTTTGTTTTCAGGTGCGCTAAAGTGCTGGCCAATTTGGCCATTTGAAGTACCCTGGTGCAGGGGGGACTCCGCCAAAAACGACATCTAAAATCCCTAGTACCCACTGCCCGAAAATGTGTTTTTATTTCTCCCCCCCCCCCCCCCCCCCGACCCCCCCCCTTACCCCACCCCCACACACCTCATCCCCCCCCACACCCCATCCCACACACCTCACCCCATACACCTACCCCCCCACCCCCTCCCCCCTCCCCACCCACCCATCCCCCCCACCCACCTCACCCCCCCCACTTCACCCCCCCACCTCACCTGACACAACACCCACCCACCCACCTCACCCCCTCCCCCCCCCCCCCCCCCCCCCCCCCCCCCCACACACACACACACTCACACACCTCCCCCCCACCCCCCTCCCCCCCCCCACACACCCCTCCACCCTCCCCAGGCAGCCTCGGATGCGGCCCTCTACATCTTCCTCTTCAATACCCTCGGTCCAAAATATGTTTTTATTTCTCCACCCCCCACCCCCCCACCCACCCACCCTGCCCACCTCCCCCACCCACCCTCCTCCACCCACCCTGCCCACCTCACCCCACCCACCTCACCCCACTTCCCCCACCCACCCCACCCACCTCACCCCAGGCAGCCTCGGATGTGGCCCTCTACATCTTCCTCTTCAGTACCCTCGGTCCAAAATATGTTTTTATTTCTTCCCCCCCCACCCCTCCACCTCCCCCACCCACCCTCCTCCCACCCACCCTGCCCACCTCACCCCACCCACCTCACTCCACTTCCCCCACCCACCCCACCCACCTCACCCCACTTCCCCCACCCACCCCACCCACCCCACCCACCTCACCCCAGGCAGCCTCGGATGCGGCCCTCTACATCTTCCTCTTCAATACCCTCGGTCCAAAATATGCTTTTATTTCTCCCCCCACCCACCCACCCACCCACCCTGCCCACCTCCCCCACCCACCCTCCTCCCACCAACCCTGCCCACCTCACCCCACCCACCTCACCCCACTTCCCCCACCCACCCCACCCACCTCACCCCAGGCAGCCTCGGATGCAGCCCTCTACATCTTCCTCTTCAATACCCTCGGTTCGAACTCGGTGGTCAGTTTGATCCGCAGCCCATTCCCGCCCAATCCTCCCTTCCCTCCACTGCCCCCCCTTTCAGGTAAGCATTGTTTTCTTCCATTTTAAAAGAATTTTAGCTTTATTTCAGACTTAGGGTCCCTTGGTTTAACTCGGTGGTCAGTTTGATCCGCAGCCCATCCCCGCCTAATGTTCCCTTCCCTCCACTGCCCCCCCTTTCAGGTAAGCATTTTTTGGTCGCCATTTTGTTAAGATTTTCAGCTTTTATTTCAGATTTTTAGTGCGGCTCTCCCCACCTTCCTCTTCAATACCCTCGATTCTAACTCGGTGGTCAGATTGGTCAGCAGCCCATTCCCGCCACAGCCCCTCCTAACAGGTAAGCATTTGTTCCATTTGTAATATTTTCAGCTTTTATTTCAGATTTTGAGTGTGCATCTCTCCACCTTCCTCTTCAACGCCCTCGATTCAAGCTCGGTGGTCACTTGTATCTGCAGCCCATTCCTGCCCAATCCGCCACTGCCCCCCCTTTCAGGTAAGCATTGTTTTCTTCCATTTATAAATAATTTTAGCTTTTATTTCAGATTTTGGGTGCGGCTCTCGCCACCTTGCTCTGCAACAGCCTCGCCCAGGGTCCTTCGATTCAAACTCGGTGGTCAGTTTGATCCGCAGCCCATCCCCGCCCAATCCTCCCTTCCCTCCACTGCCCCCCCTTTCAGGTAAGCATTGTTTTCTTCCATTTATAAATAATTTTAGCTTTTATTTCAGACTTGGGCTGCGGCTCTCGCCACCTTGCTCTTCAACAGCCTCGCCCAGGGTCCCTCGGTTCAAACTCGGTGGTCAGTATGATCCGCAGCCCATTCCTGCCCAATCCCCCCTTCCCTCCACTGTCCCCCCTTTCAGGTAAGCATTGTTTTCTTCCATTTTTAAATCAGTTTGGCTTTTATTTCAGACTAAGGGTCCCTCGGTTCAAACTCGGTGGTCACTTTGATGCACAGCCCATTCCCACCTAATCCCCCCTTCCCGCCGCTGCCTCCCTAGCTGGCCTCCCCCAAGCTAACCAATGAGCCACACAGTGAGCATTATTATTGCGTTGCGAGCTTCTGAGCGATTGCGACTCATTGCGACTGCCCAAACAAGTTTTGTTTTCCCCCACAGATTCTGTCGGTCTAGGCTTGAATGTTTCAAAACCCATAAACCATTTTGTTTTGTTGTTTATCACGTTTCACAGTTATGATGACATCCTGCGAAACGCTAAGCACTCGGAACCAGGGCTTGGGTAGACCTCCGACATGCACGAACATGCACGAACTTGCACGAACTTGCCGGCCAGGAGGTAGTTCCAGCCTGCCAGCCTGTCCCATCGCCGCGGTGATGAAAACGGGAACCTCGTCTGCTGAATCCATTCCCCCCCCCCCCCCCCCCCCCCCCCCCCCCCCCCCCCCAGTTTTGCAAATTCAGAGTTATTCGCGTATCTGTTTAGACAGAAAAGCTTGCTTTCTCGTCCTGGTCCTAGAAATGCCACTCCAGGGCGACTTTGACATTATTAGCAACTCCGGATTTACCTCGGGAATTGGTGTGGTCGAAAATGCCATGCACGAGCAAGCTGCAGCTAATTCTTCTTTGGATTCAATAGAAGATCAAGTAGGAACAGCCTCTGGTGCAGTTGACAGCCTCGTCGGAGTCGACCAGGTCGAAAATGGCCGTGCTTTTAATCCGTTTGCAGCTTATCTTCCAGGTGGGGCAGAAGCTGAATTCGAACGAGGAGTAGCAGCCGCTGCTGTAGGTGACAGCCTCGGCGAAATCGGCCAGGGCGAGTATGCCTTGACTCATAATATGTGTTCAATTACTGATCTAACTGAAGAGGAACCAGGAGGATCAGCCTCGTCCAGCCTCGGATATGGGCCTTTTTCTCAAGTTCTCTCGGGAAACAATCCTCTGAATCGTAAACACGCAAGGATGGCCGTCGAAACTCTGTGAAATTGCACTGTAGGACATTTCCTGTTCAATATGCATCTCTAGAACCAGACCTGCGACTTGCTCATAATGAGGCAAGAACTGTAGAGCAAATGAAGGCATTTCTAGGACCAGGACGAGAAAGCAAGCTTTTCTGTCAGAACAGATGCGCGAATAACTCTGAATTTGCAAAACTGGGGGGGGGGGGGGGGGAATGGATTCAGCAGACGAGGTTCCCGTTTTCATCACCGCGGCGATGGGACAGGCTGGCAGGCTGGAACAACCTCTTGGCCGGCAAGTTCGTGCAAGTTCGTGCATGTCGGAGGTTTACCCAAGCCCTGGTTCCGAGTGCTTAGCGTTTCGCAGGATGTCATCATCACTGTAAAACGTGATAAGGATTTTTTAGGATTCTGAAGACCTTTTCCCAGGTCCCAGGACCCCCTAAAGTTTAGATGGATCAAAAGTTCGGCTGAGCCATATCGATCGAGGTACAATCAAGGTCAACCTCGATTTTTCACCGAGCAGCGATGTTTGACTTTTGGTGCGAAAAGGGCCAAATTGGCTCATGTCACTTCGATCCGCAGCCCATTCCCCCCTTCCTGCCACTGCCCCCCCTTTCAGGTAAGCAGATTTATTTTCATTTTGTTGCAGGTTTTCACCAGCACCAACATCAACAGCCCGCACCAACACCCACACCTAAAATGCCCGCACCACCACCACCAAAAACACACCAGCTCTAAACCCAAACCAAAACCAACCCCTTGCAGACTCGCCCACTACCTTCGACGTCCTGGCCGTCTTCAGCTTCAACGACCCAGAAAACCTGGGCAGCAACCAAACCCTCCGCAAGCTTTTCGCCAAGGGCCTGTGCGATGCTTTGATTGCGGCCATGCCGATCAAAGATAAGACTGGCCTGGAGTGCGTCGTTAACTCCCTTGCATTCGACGACATCACCATCGAGCTGGGCACCGCCAGCAGGCGTCGACTGCATGAGGGTGGTGGTGGCGGAAGTCGGAGGGAAGGTGGAGGTAGCATCTCAACCGGCACCCTCGCCGGAACCGGTTTCCGAAGCGGTCGCCACTTGCTCAAGTACCGCCCCATCGACGCTACGGCCGAGATGACTGGTAGCGGCGGAGAAGCTGGCCAGGCCGTTGGCACTGGCCTCGCCTCCCTCGCCGGCGACCCAGCGGCTGCGCGACGGGCGCTAGGCGCCTTCGCCTTCTCAGTCGGAGCTGAGGTGTTATCGCTGTCAGCTACTCAGACAGGACCATACATCCCACGTAAGTCAGACCACCGCTAGCTTTCCCCTAGCCCGGGGGTGGGTGGTTAGGGTTTAGGGTTGACCAGTTACCCCAGGGCTGGCAAACCCCGGTCTGGCTTCCCCCCTCCTTTCAGACCCCCCTGGGTTACATGAATGGGTGTCAAATATCGCCATAATTTGTTTTCAAATTAGTTTTGAATTATTGAAATGCTGTATCTCCATAAGTGCCGAAGTCTTGGTGAGGATGAATCGCATGGTTTTTTCTATGGCCTCCAGTCCAGTCCAAAGACAAATATTTTGTATTGAACCACATCAGTTCAATAGATAAAAACTCAAATTTGGGTTTGCTCAGTTGATGGGAACCAGGCCAAGTGAAACATGCTAATTCCTTAACTAAGGGCTTCCCTAAGTTGAATCACCGTTTTCATAAAAATGATTCAAGGCCTATCGCTCTCAAAACAAATTCCATTAAAATAAAAAGTAGGTAGTCCTATAGCTCACACCTTCCTTTACATGTCATGGTGGTGGCATGTTGTGGGATGTAGCGTACAGGCGATACACAGAGCCAGAAATCACTGATAATTTGCCTTTCGTGGGTGTTCTAACTGAAAACTGGTTTGTTTTTTTCAAATTTCAAATCACACTTGACAAATAAATTCGAAAAAAGTGTTTTTGAAAACTTTTCTTCAAACGTCCACATCTGAAGTTAGATTTGTATTTGGGAATGGGGGGGTGAAATCTCAAGTTTGGAGGTGGAATTGGGACTAAGGGAGGTGACTTTTCAAGTTGTACTGATATTCCAGTAAATTCCGAGGCCGAGGCTGAAGCGCAGTTGTAGGGGTTTGCTACGCCTTTAATCTCAGAAACTTCAGTCGCGGTAGCCTGCGCGATCCCGTCGTACCGCGATCCGTTGAAGTCGATTCAAGCTTTTTGTACATCTCGTGTACTGCCAGCCGGCCTCCCGAGCTGGGCTGCTGGCGGCCAGGTGCGAATGCGAACAGAAATTAGCTGAGCGCCTAGCTGACGCATTTGCGGACAATATGATATACTCAGAATTCAATTCCGAGCAGTTGGGATCGTGTAGGACCTTGAATCACAATAGCGATTCAACTTGGGGCGTTTTAGGACTTCGGCACTTATGGAGATAATAAATTGTTTTTGCTAAAACCAATCCTATTATGTCCCTTCAGACCGCCCTAGGTTACATGCTGGGGTGTCAAATATCGTTGTAACTTGTTTTCAAATTAGTTTTTTTTATTTGAAACGCTAGAATTCATTATTTTTGATTTGTTTTTTAATTACTAATCACTTATTAGTGCTGGAAGAGATTTGTTTTAATGAAAATTTGTCAATGTTAATACATACTACCTTTTAACTTCAGAAATAATATTAAATTGGTCCTGAAATACCCCCCCCACACCACCATCACCACCACCACACACCACCAACCACACCATCAACCACACCACTAACCACTTCACCCCCCACACCACCAAACACAAACCACTCCACCAACGACAACACCAATCACTCCACCCCCCCACCAACCAGACCACCACCCACATCACCAACCGCACCACCAACCACTCTACCGACCACACCACCGCCACTCCACCAACCACACCACCACCCACTCCACAAGCCACTCTACCGACCACACCACCACCCATACCACCACCACCTATACAACCACTAACGAATGTTTCCTCCCCCTCCACCCACTGCAGCGGTCTGCTCTAAGCTGCAAAATATGCTTCAACAAACCAACCACCCCCACCACCCACTCCACCAACCATACCACCAACCACCACTCCACCAATCACTCCACCAACCATACCACCAACCACACCACCAACCACCACCACCAACCACTCCACCAACCATACCACCAACCACACCACCAACCACCACCACCAACCACTCCACCAACCATACCACCAACCACACCACCAACCACCACCACCCCCCACTCCACCAACCATACCAACAACCACACCACCAACCACCACCACCAACCACCACCACCAACCACTCCACCAACCACACCACCAACCACCACCACCCCCCACTCCACCAACCATACCACCAACCACACCACCAACCACCACCACACCCCACTCCACCAATCACATCATCACCCACACCACCAACCACTCCACCAACCACACCACCTGCACAACCACTAACGAATATTTCCTCCGCCTCCACCAACTGCAGCGGTCTGCTTTAAGCTGCAAAATATGCTTTGAAAAACCAACCACCCCCACCCCCCACTCCCCAACCACACCACCACCATCCATACCACCACCACCCACACCAAAACCACTAACAAATGTTTCCTCCCCCTCCACCCACTGCAGCGGTCTGCTTCAAGCTGCAAAATATGCTTCGCCAAACCAACTCAGGGAGCCGATGCCGTGCTGGGCAGCAGTGAGTGAATGACAGGTGTTACCAGGCACTGTCACCACCAACCACTCCACCAACCACTCCACCAACCACACCACCAACCACACCACCAACCACTCCACCACCACCGCCACCACACCACAACCACACCACCACCACTAACAAATGCAGAGAGTGGTGGAGAAGTGCTACCAGGCACTGTCACCACCAACCACTCCAGCACCCGCACCACTCCACCAACCCCTTCACCGCTAACAAGTGTTTCCTCCCCCCCCCCCCCCCCCACACACACACACACCCCACACACCCACTACAGCGGTCTGCTTCAAGCAGCAAAATATGCTTTGCCAAACCAACTCAGGGAGCCGATGCCGGGCTGGGCAGCAGTGAGTGAATGACAGGTGTTACCAGGCACTGTCACCACCAATCACTCCACCAACCACACCACCAACCACTCCACCACCACCACCACACCACCACACCACAACCACACCACCACCACTAACAAATGCAGAGAGTGGTGGAGAAGTGCTACCAGGCACTCTCACCACCACCCACTCCACCACCCGCACCACTCCACCAACCCCTCCACCGCTAACAAGTGTTTCCTCCCCCCCCCCCCCCCCCCCCCCCCCCCCACACACACACACACACTACAGCGGTCTGCTTCAAGCAGCAAAATATGCTTCGACAAACCAACTCAGGGAGCCGATGCCGGGCTGGGCAGCAGCGAGTGAATGACAAATGTTACCAGGCACTGTCACCACCAACCACTCCATCAACCGCACCACCAACCACTCCATCAACCGCACCACCAACCACTCCACCAACCACTCCACGGTTAACAAGTATTTCCTCCCCCCACACACTTCAGCGGTCTGCTTCAAGCTGCAAAACACGGTTCGCCAAACCAACTCAGGGAGCCGATGCCGTGCTGGGCAGCAGCGAGTGGGGGAGAAGTGCTACCAGGCTTGCCCTGATGGTTACGAAGGCATCGGTGCATACTGCTACCAGTCATGCCCTGCAGGTAGGGCTGGGTTTGTGGTGGTGGGCCCATGTGGGTGTGTGTGGGTGGGTTTGTGGTGGTGTTGGGGAGGGGGGGGGGGGGGGGGGGGGTTTGCAGCGGCGTGGTTCCTGTCGACATGAGCCTCATGTTTGACCAACCGGGCGGGGGAGCCAGGCGGAAGTTGCGCACCCACGCAGGGAAGCTGCCCGAAGCCAGCGCCGGCAAGCGATTGGTGGTTAGCAGCGCAAGGGAGCTGCACTCAACAGGTGGGTTGGGGTAGGTGTGTGTATGTGTGTGGGTGTGTGGGTGGGAGGGTGGGTAGGGGGGTATGTGTGTGGGGGGGTAGGAGGAGCTGCCACACGGAAGCTGCTCACCCACGCAGGGAAGCTGCCGGAAGTCAACGCCGACAAGCGGAGGTTGGTGGTCAACAGCGCAAGAGAGCTGCTCTCTACAGGTGGGTTGGGGGAGGTGGGGGTGGGGTGGCGGTGTGTGTATGGGGAGATGAGGTGGGTGAGGGTGAGGGGGGCAGGTGGGGTGGGTTAGTTGGGGTAGGGGTAGGTGCCAGGCGGAAGCTGCCAGAAGTCACCGCCGAGGCCGTCGCCGCCAAGTGGTTGGTGGTGGTCAGAGCAAGGGAGATGCTCTCTACAGGTGGGTTGGGGGAGGTGGGGTGGGTTAGGGGAGGGGGAGGGGGTGGGGTGGGGATGGGAGCCAGGTGGAAGCTGCCAGAAGTCACCGCCAAGGCCGTCGCCGCCAAGTGGTTGGTGGTGGTCAGAGCAAGGGAGATGCTCTCTACAGGTGGGTTGGGGGAGGTGGGGGTGGGTTAGGTGGAGGGGAGGGGGGTGGGGTGGGGATGGGCCAGGTGGAAGCTACTGGAAGTCAACAGCGCCGCCGACGCCGACCGGCCAAGCGGTCGAAGGTGGTCAGAGCAAGGGAGATGCTCTCTGTAGGTGAGTTGGGGGACGTGGGGTGGGTTAGGGGAGGGGGAGGGGGTGGGGTGGGGATAGGAGCCCGGTGGAAGCTGCCGAATCAACAGCGCCCGCCGACGCCGACGCCAAGCGGTCGAAGGTGGTCAGAGCAAGGAAGATGCTCTCTACAGGTGGGTTGGGGGAGGTGGGGTGGGTTAGGGGAAGGGAGGGGTGGGGTGGGGATAGGAGCCCGGTGGAAGCTGCTGGAAGTCACCGCGCCGCCGCCGTCAAGCGGTTGGTGGTCAACAGAGCAAGGGAGCTGCTCTCTGCAGGTGGGTTGGCGTGGGTGGGGGTGGGGTAGCGTTGGGTGGGCGTGTGGTAGTGGGATGGGGGGGGGGGGGGGGGGGGGGGGGGGGGCGGTGGGTGCGGTGTGTAGGGGGAGGGGGGGGGGGAGGTAGCAACCTAATTAGTTAGCACCACGTCAACTAAAACTTCAACTTGACAATTTGACACATAAACCAGGTGGGGGAGGGGGAGGTGGGACTGTGGGGTGGGGTAGAGGAAGGTGGGGGGGTGGAGTAGGGTGAGTGAGGGATGGGTGGGGGTAGGTACCCCCACTTAAGTTTGACCCACCGTAACCTAAACCCTAAACCCATCTCTTCAAAACTAAATCCTTAACTAAAACCCTAAACTTTCAACTGCCACTAGACCCTAAACCCTAAACCCTAAACTAAACCCGAAACCCTAACTCTTCAAACTCCTAAACCTTTGAATCAAAACCAAACCCCCTAACCCCCCTAACCCCCCAGTACATATTTGGGGGGCCAACTGAAGTGGGGGCTACCTTCTTCCCACCTCCAGGTGATGGAGCTGACAGGAAGGTGGGCCCAGCCTCCGGCAGCGCTCATGCTCGTACCCTGATCATGTTCTTGCTAGCTGGAGCAGTGCCCACACACATACACACAAACCCACAAACCCACACCCTTGCTACCCCCCCCCTCCCCTCCCCCCAAACCACGCTCTCCCACACCACACCCATACCCACACCCTCACACTCACATGCACACCCACACCCTCCCCCAAACCACACTCTCCCACACCCACATGCACACCCACACCCTCCCCCAAAACCACACTCCTCCCACACTCACATGCACACCCCACACCCCTCCCCCCAAACCACACTCTCCACACCCACAGGCCCAGCTTCTGGGAGCGGTCAAGCTGCAACCTTATCGTGGTTCTTGCTAGCTGGAGCAGTGCCAACACATGCACACATACCCACAATCCCAACAAACCCACACCCCCACACACCACAACCCACACCCACACCCAACACCCCAGCCCCACACCTTGCCCCCCCCGTCCCCTCCCCCCACCCCCTCGCTCCCCACCCACAACCCTTGCCCCCCTCCCCTCCCCCCAAAACCACGCTCTCCCACAGCGGTCCCCCACACCCATCCTCACCCACCCACCACCCTTGCCCGTCCCCCCCTTCGGACGCCCTCCCCTCACGCCCATCTCCTCCCCCTCCCCCCCCACGCAACACTCTCCCTTATTTACACCAACCACACCCCCCCCCGTCTCCCCGCCCCCCCCTTATTCCCCCTCCACTCCCCCTCCCACCCCTCTCTCAAGCCACCAACCCCTCCCCCCCCCTCACCACCTCCCGGTACACCCCCACCCTTTCCCCCCCCCTCACAACCTCACCCCCACCCCCCGTCTCTCCCCCCCCCCCGATTCCCCACCCCTTTCCCTACCCCAGGACCCCACCCGCGCCCCCCCCCCCCTCGCCCCCCCCCCCCCCGCCCCTCTCCCCCCCCCACCTGCTCCCTCCTTGGCCAGGGGTCATGCCCGTACCCTTCTGCAGAACAACGTCGGGATCACTGCCAGCGTCATGCTCATCGCCCTCAGCCCAGAACCAGCTCTTGAAACTCAGCTTGGCGTGACCAACCTCAGGACCCAGGTAACTCGGAAAACTAGTCCTGGCTAACCAAGCGATTGTAGTGTACTGTGTGTGTGTGTGATGACATTTGGATCACTGTCACCGTCATGCTCATCGCCCTCAGCCCAGACCAGCTCTTTGAAACTGAGCTTGGCGTGACCAACCTCAGGACCCAGGTAACCTCGGAAACTATTCGCTGCTAAACAAGCGATTGTAGTGTAGTGCTTGTGGTGACGTGTTTGATCAGCTTTTTGAATCCAAGCTGGGTGTGACCAACCTCAGAACCCAGGTAACATCGGAAAAGAGATGATGCTAACCTCGGAAATTTGTTGCTTCTAACCAAGCGATCGTAGTGTACAATGTGTGTGGTGAAGTGTTAGAACAGCTCTTTGAAACCAAGCTGGGCGTGACCCACCTCAGGACCCAGGTAACCTCGGAAACTAGTCACTGCGTGGAGTGTGGGGGCCATATGGTGGGTGGTGTAGGGGTAATGGAGGGTGTGGGGTGTGCTGCTATTCAAGCGATCGTAGTGTAGTGTGTGTGTGATGACAGTCAGATAAATGTCAGCATCATGCTCATTGCAATCAGCCCAGATCAGCTCTTTGTAACCCCTGCTGGGTGAGACTAACCTCAGGACCCAGGTAACCTCGGAAACTAGTCCCTGCTATACAAGCGATCGTAGTGTGTGTGTGTGTGTGTGTGTGTAGTGTGTGTGTGATGACATTTGGATCACTGCCATCGCCATGCTCTTCGCCCTCAGTCCAGACCAGCTCTTTGAAACCCAGCTGGGTGTGACTAACCTTGGGACTCAGGTACCGTCGGAAACTAGTCGCTGCTAATCTCAGAAACTAGTCGCTGCTAAACAAGCGATCGTAGTGTAGTTTTTGTGGTGAAGTGTTAGATCAGCTCTTTTGAGGTTAAGCTAGGCGTGACCAACCTCAGGACCCAGGTAACCTCGGAAACTAGTCGCTGCTAAACAAGCGATTGTAGTGTGATGTACTGTGGTGGAGTACGCCTGTGAGTAACTGCATTACACGGATGTAATTTTTAATTGTGGTAGAGTGTTAGATCAGCTATTTGAGATTAAGCTGGGTGTGACCCACCTCAATACCCAGGTAACCTCGTAAACTACAGTATGCGCCTTAAAGCAATCCAGGGGATGAACTGGAAAAAACGTTTCGTACTTTGTCGAGAATTCTTGAGAATTCCAGGCCAAATTGTTGAGAATTCTCGGAACTCCAGGCCGAAATTCTCGACGAAGTACGAAGTACGAGTTCTCGCAGAAAACGATTTGTCCAGTTCATCCCCTGAATTATAAGTATTGGCAAATGTCATTTCCCCCCTGAAAGTTTGTCTCAGAAAAACATGGCAAAACTAACTTGGCAAAGGGGTCTATGGCTTTGACTGTCTCAAACTAGGACTTGAAATCCAGGTGGCAACGGGTCTTATGCTATTGTTACATTTCCTTGTTACATGTTCACCAAGTAGTCTGCCCAAGCTTGCTGTAAAACCATGTACAATTCAAATCAGGAGCATTAAACTTGCTAGGGCTTAGTAGCCTGACCGGCACATGGCTCCAGTCAGCCAAATTGCTGGCTGGAGCCATGTACCCAAGTTCAAGGTCAAGTACATGTTCACAAAGTAGTCTGCACAAGCTTGCTGACAAGTTCGATGGCAGCGTCGCCTGCGACGCTAAAAATTGGCGGAGAGTGATCGCGAGGGAGCGACAGGTGGCAACGGAAGAGAGTTAGTTACGAGGCCGTTGGCTGACGTGTCGGGCTTCATCACGGTCAGACGGATGGATGGATGGATGGATGGTTGGATGGACGGACAAATGGGTAACCCTGGGGGGCTCCCGCCCCCCAGAAGGGGGGGGCCCCACCAAAAATGAAACCATGTTGCAATTCAAATCAGGAACAATTAACTTGCTAGGGCTTTGTAGACAGAGTACCATGGAAACCGTAACTTGGCTAAGGCCAACCACCTGGAGTGGTCTCACGCTGAAGCCCTTGACTGGCTATTAAGCCAAAGCTAATGCAACAGTGGTGTCTGCAAGCTGACAGAATCGGCTGTCCAGAACTGTCGAAATCTTGGGGCTTAGCCCAGTGGCTGGCTCAGGGAGCTGCCTAGAAGCTGCTTCTTGTAGCTGAAAAGTCCTATGCAGCGTCGCAAGGGACGCGGAAAATTGGCGGAGTGTGTTGGCAACGGAACGAAAGGTGGCAACGATGGAGCTGATCGCAGCGAGTTAGTTACGCGACCGTTGGCTGACGTGTCGGGCTTCAAGTTTTGGGGGCGGACAAACAGACAATGGGTAAACATGGGGGCTCCTGCCCCCTTGAAGAGGGGGCTCCGCCCAAAAAGGAAAACTACGAGTTGTGTATTGTTTGGTCCCTGTGTTGTTGGGTAATGATGACGCCTGGTGGGGCGTGGATTAGGGAACCCGTCGTGCGCGGGTAGAGAGCGGTCTTCTACCTCAACTGGACAAGCTACCATCGCGGTTGACAACGACCTGCAACGCTCAGGGCGACCGTAGGGGGAATTTTAATACCCAGCCCTAGCTCCTCAAAAAGCGATTTGGTATACCACTTGATTCGCTGAAAGGGGCTGTCTTGTTGGGTATAGCATGTAGACTTTTGTAATCATTGGACCAGGGTAGTACGTGACGCTCGCTATTGCGCTCTAGCGCACAAGGTCTTGGAGCCCGGCTGCGTGATTAACGCTAACATTAACCCCCTCTGGGTGCAGGGCAGGGTACTTCAAAGCGCGCGCTTTTGCGCTTCTAAACGCTGACTTTTAGACCCCCTCTTCTGCGCTTTAATAGCGGCAGTTTTGGCAACCCGTTTGGGCCGCTGCTAGCATTTTTTTTGCGCTTTTTTGCACTACAAGCGCATTTTTTTGT
>JACBWV010000552.1:8416410-8438910 GCA_013435795.1 Chlamydomonas sp. ICE-L
AGGAGAGGGAGGGAGGGAGAGGGAATGTGGAGGGAGGGAGGGACGGGGGGGGGGGGGGGGGGGGGAGGGGAGGGAGGGAGGGGAGGTTGGGTTGATTGGGAGGGAGGAGGGACGAGGGGGGGGGGGGGGGGGGGAGGGAGGGAGGGAGGGTGTTTATAAACTGTCGTGGAATCTTGTGGGTTGTTATGGGGTCTTATGGGGCAGGGTGGGATGGGATGGGGTGGAATTATGTGGGATGGGTTGTTATGGGTTGTTATGGGTTATGCTTACAATCTCACTGTGGCCATCCCATGCAGCAAAACAACCCATAACAACCCGTAACAACCCACCGCCAAGCACATGCAGATGGTCTTGATGGCCTGGCACTGCTGAATGCTGCATGGAATGGCCACAGTGAGATTGTAAGCATGACCCATAACAACCGACCCTGCCCCACCCCATCCCATCCCACCCTACCCCTTCCCACCTCGCCCCACCCCACCCCATAAGATCCCATGACAGTTCATAAAAACCCACAACAACCCATAACAACCCTTTACAACCCATAACAACCCATTACAACCCACCCCCGAGCGCATGCCGACAGCATTGATGGCCTGGCACTGCTGAATGCTGCATGGGATGGCCACAGTGAGATTGTAAGCATGACCCATAACAACCTCGCACTGCTGAATGCAGATAGCCTCAATGGCCTGGCACTGCTGAATGCTGCATGGGATGGCCACAGTGAGATTGTAAGCTGACCCAACAGCCTCGCACTTCTGAATGCAAGATAGTCTTGATGGTCTGGCACTGCTGAATGCTGCATGGGATGGCCACAGTGAGATTGTAAGCATGACCCATAGCACAACCACCCGCCCCCACCCCATCACCATCCCACACTACCCTATTCCAATACGACCTCCCCACCCAAGGATCCCATGACAGTTCATAACAACCCACAACAACCATAACAACCACAAACAAACCCATTACAACCACCCCGAGGACACGCAGATAGCCTCGAGGCCGGCATCTGAATGCTGCATGGGATGGCACAGTGAGATTTAAGATGTTCTATCATCTGAGATACATGCTGCCCAATGCGGTGTCGCAATGGCCGAGGGGGTTTACTGAAAGACGCATCAGGACAATGATTGTGCATTGTAGATAGCCTACATTTGCTGCAATGCGGATTGTCGCAATGGCGAGGTTTTACTGACAGCTGCATCCCAAGGCCACCACTGAGGTAGGTTCGCATGTTTGCTGAAGCCCCTCAGACGGCACATGACGGATTGTCGGCAATGGCGAGGTTTACTGAACGTGCACCCAAGAGCCACACTGAGGTAGTTCGCATGTTGCTAGAAGCCCCCCAGATGCTGAACATGCGGATTGTCAGATGGAGAGGTTACTGAAAGCTGCCTACAAGGCCCCACTGAGGTGTTGCGTATCCTGCTGAAGCCCCTCAGCAGCTGCAATGAGGATTGTCGAGATGGAGAGGTTTATGAAAGCTGCATCCCAAGGCCACCTGCGGTAGTTCGCATGTGTAGAAGCCCCTCAGCATGCTGCACATGCGGATTGTCGCAATGGCGAAGGATGGGTTTCTGGGGGGGGGGGGGAAAAGCTGCATCCCAAGGCCACCCTGAGGTTAGTTCGCATGTTGCCTTAAGAAGACCCTCAGAGCTGACATGCGGATTGTTCGAGAAGAATGGAGGAAGTTTATGAAAGTCTGCATACCAAAGGCCAACATGAGGTGAGTTTGCCTGGTTGCTAGAAGCCCCTCAGCATGCTGCACATGCGGGATTGTCGCAATGCGAGCGTAGGTTTTACTGAAAGATGCATCCCAAGCCACATGAGGTAGTTCGCATGTTGTAGAAGCTCAGGCCATTGCTGCACATGCGGATTGTCGAGATGGAGAGCGCTTTACTGAAATCTGCATCCCAAGGCACACTGAGGGAGTTCGCATGGTGCTAGAAGCCCCCCAGCAGCTGCACATTGCGGATTGGCGAGATGGAGAGGCTGTACTGAAAGCGTGCCTACCAAGGCAACAATGAGGTAGTTAGCGTATTGCTAGAAGCCCCTCAGCTGCTGCAACATGCGGGATTGTCGAGATCGGAGAGGCTTACTGAAATCTGCATCTCAAGGCCACGCTGAGGTAGTTCGGCGCACTCCTAGCAGCCACGCAGCATGCCTGCCCGTGCGGGATGTCAAGAGGGCAAGCTGTGATTTGCTGAACAGAATGGCCATAGTGAAAGTAGTGAGCATGTTGCTAGAGGCCTGTCCACAGTTTGCACACTATGACACACCACCTATCACACAACAACAAACACATCTTTAGCAGTTCCCGCAGCATGCTGCAAAGGCAGATGTCAAGCGGGCTTGATCGTTGCTGAACGGACATGGCCATAAGTGAAGTAGTTTGCAAGTTGCTAGGGGCCAGTCCACAGGTCTACACCTGACCACCACCACAACACATCTCGACTAAGGATAATAGCTGCATACCAAGGACATGTTCAGGTTGTTCGCATACTATTAAGGGGCCCGCAGGCATAATATAGGGGGCCCGCAGCATACTATTGGGGGCCCGCAGCATCTATTAGGGGGCCCGCAGCATTACTATTAGGGGGCCCGCAGCGTAGGCACATGTGAATTGGATATATGGCATGTTCATGCTGTTGCTGGCGTCCAAGGGCCATGCCGAGGAGGTTGTCCGCATGCTGTTAGGGGGGCCGACCAGCATCACTGCACATGTGAAGAGTTTGGATGGCAGGTGATGCTTGTTGCTGCATCCCCAAGGCCATGCCGAGGTGTCGCATGCTGTTAGGGGGCCGCAGCATACTGCAAGTGGAAAAGGTTTGGATGGGAGGGGGATGCTTGTTGCTGCATCCCAAGGCCATGCGAGGTTGTCCGTCATGCTGTAGGGGGCACACAGATACTGCACATGTGAAGAGTTGGATGGCAAGGGTGATGCTTCATGTTGCATCCAAGGCCTATGCTGAGGTACGTCGCATTGTTGCTAGAAAAGGCCCCTCAGCAGGTGCACATGCGGATTGTCGAGATGAGAGGGCTTTACTGAAATATGCATACAAGCGCCACACTGAGGTAGTTCGCCTGTTGGACTCAGAAGACCCAGATGCTGCACATGCGGATGTCGAGATGGAGAGGCTTTATGAAAGCTGCCTACCAAGGACCACAATGAGGTAGTTCGAGTATTGATAGTAGCCACTCAGCATGCTGAAAACATGGGATTTTCGAGATGGAGAGGCTTGTACTGAAATATGCTCCCAAGGCCACGCTGAGGGTAGTTCGCGCACTACGAGCAGCCCCGCAGCATGCTGCCCGTGGGGATTGGCAAGACGGGCAAGCTTGTAGTTCTGAATAGAAATGGCCACATAGAGTAAGTAGTGCCGAATGTGTAGAGGCCTGTCCAAGTTCTGCATATGGACACACAACCTATCACACCACAACAAACACATTTTAGCAGTCCGCAGCATTGCTGCAATGCAGATGCAAGCGGGCTATGATCGTTGCTGAAGGAATGGCCATAGTGAGTCGTTTGCAAGTTCAAGTTGCGAGGGGCCAGTCCACAGGTCTACCACAGACAACACCACAAACCCAATCTCGCTAGGATAGATAGCTGCCATACCAAGGACATGTTCAGGTTGTTCGCATTACTTATTAAGGGGCCCCGACGCATATTGAGGGGGCCCGCAGCATACTATTAGGGGCCCGAGCATACGATTAGGGGGCCCGCAGCCATTACTCTTAGGGGGGCCCGCGGTACTGCAATGTGAATTGTATAATATGGCATGTTATGCTTGTTGCTGCGTACCAGGCCATGCGAGGGTTGTCCCGCATGCGTTAGGGGGCCCGCAGCATAATGAATGTGAAGAGTTTGGATGGCAGGGTGATGTTGTTGTGGCATCCCAAGGCCCATGCCGAGTTGTCCGCATGCTGTTAGGGGGCCCGCGAGCAGCATACTGCACATGTGAAGATTTGGAGGGAGGGTGAGGCTTGTGGCTGCATCCCAAGGCCAGCCGGGTTGTCGCATGCATGCTGTTAGGGGGCCCACAGCCTACTGACATGTGAAGAGGTGGATGGCCAGGGTGAGGCTTAATGCTGCATCCCAAGGCCATGCGAGGTGGTACGCTGCTGTTAGGGGGCCGCGCGCAACGCACATGTGAAGAGTTTGGATGGGCCAGCAGGGTGATGTTATGGCTGCATCCCAAGCCATGCGAGGTGGTCCGAATGCTGTTAGAGGGCCCGCAGCATTACTGCACAGAGAAGAGTTGGATGGCAGGGTTTTTGTTGGGGTGATTTGTCATGCTGATCCAAGGCCATGCCGGGTTGTCCGCATGTGGTAGGGGGCCCCAGAGCTGCACATGTGAAGAGTTTGGATGGCAGGGTGAGCTTCTGCTTGGCATCCAAGGCCATGCCGAGGTTGTCCGCATGCTGTTAGGGGGCCCGACAGCCTTATGCACAGTGAAGAGTTTGGATGGCAGTGGTGTGATGCTCCACTTGCTGGCATCCCAAGGGCCAGGCTAGGTTGTCGAATGCTCGTTAGGAGGGCCCGCAGATACTGCACATTGTGAAGAGTTTGAGATGGCAGGGTGATTCTTCATGCTGCATCCCAAGGCCATGCGAGGGTTGTCGCATGCTGTTAGGGGGCCCGTGCAGTTACTGCACAGTGAAAGAGTTGGATGGCAGGGTGAGCTTGTTGCTGCATCCCAAGGCCTGCATAGGTTGCCGCATGCTAGGGGGGCGCCGCAGATTACTCACATGTGAAGCGTTTGGTGGCTGGGGTTGACTTCTGCTGCATCCAAAGGCCATGCCGAGGTTGTCCGCATGCGGTTAGGGGGCCACAGCATATGCACATGTGAAGAGTTTGGATGCAGGGGTGGGTGAATGCTACATGTGCATCCAAGCATGCCGGAGGTTTGTTCCGCATGTATGTTAGGGGGACCGCAGCATCTGCACATTGTGAAGAGTTTGGGATGGCAGGGTGATGCCTTCTGCTGCATCCCCAGGCAAGGCCTGGTTGTCCGCTGCTGTTAGGGGGCCCAGCCAGCATACTGACATGTGAAAGAAGTTTGGAGGCAGGGTATGATGCTCAAGGCTGCATCCACAAGGCCATGGCGAGGTTGTCCGCATGATGTTAGGGGGAACGCAGTCATAATGCACATGTGAAATTTGGATGGCAGGGGTGATGCTCATGCTGCATCCCAAGCCATGCCGAGGTTGGTCCGCATGCTGTAGGGGGCCCCGAAGAAAATGCACACGTGAAAGAGTTTGGATGGAAGGGTGATGCTGGTGCTGCATCCCAAGGCATGCCTAGGTTGTCCGCATGCTGTAGGGGGGGCCCGCACATATGCAAAATGAATGAAGAGTCTTGGTGGCAGGGTGATGCTTCATGCTGCATCCCAACGGCACATGCCAAGGTGTCCGCATTGCTGTTAGGGGCCCACAGGGATACTGCACATGTGGAAGAGTTTGGGATGGCAGGTGATGTCAATGCTGCATCCCAAGGCAGCCGAGGTTGTCCGCATGCTGTTGGGGGCCCGCAGCCTACTGCACATGTGAGAGTTGGATGGAAGGGTTGAGCTTCATGCTGCATCACAAGGCCATGCTAGGTTGTCCGCATTGCTGTAGGGGGCCGCAGCATATGCACATGTGAGGAGTTGGATGGCAGTATGATGCTCATGCTGCATCCCAATGCCATGCCCGAGGTGTCCGCATGCTGTTGAGGGGGCCCGCAGCATATGCACATGTGAAGAGTTTGGATGCCAAGGGGTGATGCTTTCATGCTGCATACCAAGGCCATAGCAGCCGAGGTTTTCCGAATGCTTGTAGGGGGCCGCAGCATATGCATGTGAGAGTTTGGATGGCGGGGTGCCTCCATTGCTGCTCCCAAGGCCATGCCGAGGTTGTCCGCAGGCTGTTAGGGGGCCGCAGGCATTACTGCACATGTGAAGAGTTTGGAGGCAGGGGGGGATGTTCATGCTGAATCCCAAGGCAATGGACGAGGTTGTCAGCATGCTGTTAGGGGGCCCGCAGATACTGACAATGTGGAAGAGTTTGATGGCCGGGTGATGATGTTGCTGCCATTCCCAAGGCCATGCCAAGGTTGTCCGCATTGCTGTTAGGGGGCACCGCCAGCATTACCTGCACATGTGACGAGTTTGGATGGAAGGGTGGGTGTGAGCTTCATGCTGCATCACAAGGCCATGCCAAGTTGTACGCATGCCTGTTAGGGGGCCCAACAGCATACTGCACATGTGAAAGAGGTTGGATGGCAGGTGATGCTCCATGCTGCATCCCAAGGCAAGCCGAGGTGTCCGCATGCTGTTAGGGGGCCCGCAGCAGACTGCACATGTGAAGAGTTGGATGGCAGGGTGCTTGCTTCATGCTGCATCCCAAGGCCATTGCCTAGGTTGTCGAGCTTGTTAGGGGGCCGCAGCTACTGAACATGTGACGAGTTTGGTGAGGGTGATGCTTGTTGCTGCATCCCAAGGCCATGCCGAGGGTTTGTCCGCATTGCTGTTAGGGGGCCCGCAGCCTACTGACACATGTGAGAGTTTGGATGGGCAGGGTTCTGATGCTCCATGCTGCATCCCAAGGCCATGCCGAGGTTGTCCGCAGCTGTTAGGGGGCCACGGCAGCATATGCATTCGGAAGATTGGTGGCAGCGCTGAGCATTCATAGGGCCCGCAGATGATCGAGCGGCATGCCGGGTCCGCGATTGCTGTAGGGGCCCGCAGCGTATACTGCACATGTTGAATTGAATTTGATGGCAGTGTATGCTCCGTGGGCGATCCCAAGGCCATGCCGAGGTGTTGTCCGCATCTGTTTAGGGGGCCCGCAGCATACTGCAAGGTGAAGAGTCTGGAGGCAGGGTGATGTATGCTTCATGGCCATCCCAGAGGCCATGCCGTAGGTGGTCCGCATGCTGTTAGGGGGCCCGCAGGCATATGCACATTGGGTGAAAGTGGTTGGATGGGCAGGGCTTGTTGCATGGCATCCCAAGCGCCATGCCGAGGTTGTCCGGCAATCTGTTGGGGTGCCCGCAGCATTAGGCACAATGTGAAGAGTGGTGCTGGGTGATGCTCAGATCCCAGGGCCGGTGCTGGGATGGCTGTCTGACCCGTGCATCGCCATTCAGATGCGCGATGGAGAGCTTATGATCATTGCATCCCAGGTCACTGTAGTTCCGCATGTGCTAGAGGCCACGCAGCATGCTGCAACATGCGGAAGAGTTGTCGAGCTGGCAGGCTTGGTGAGCTCCACTGCATCCCAAGGCACACAGTGTCGAGATGTGTATAGCCCTCTCGCAGCTGACTGGTGTAGTGGGGCTACTGACAGCATACTGCCATTCGAAGCACGCTATAGGGGAGGTGCCGCATGACTGCAGACTCCGCTATCCACAAGGCCGTGCCGGGTTTGTCGCGGGCAAACTTGCTGTGCTAGCGAAGAACAGGCCAACGCGAATATTGGGCATGGCAAGGCTGTCCAGTTGGCGTGGTTGCCCGACGTGACACAAGGGCTGACGCTTGTTAGCTGAATCCACCAGGCCATGACTAGGTGTCTTATAGCATGTCCACTGTAGAGGCCCAGCAGATTTACTCAGCGAGGAGAGAGTTTGGATCGGCAGGTTTCGATCAAATGTTTTCTGATGACATCCCATAAGAGCGTTGCAAGTGCTTTGCATGCCATGTCACAGGTTTTACCACGGACACCCACACCAGCATCTCGCTGAATAGCTGCTCAAGGCAGTGCGTTGTGCATGGCAGGGGCATGGCTCTAGGTGGCGCATCTCCATAGGGCCACTACCTGGGTGCTCGCAGCATGTAGTTAGGGGGCCGCGCAGCATACTTTAGGGGCCCCACGTGCTGACGTGAGTATTGTTATGGCATGTTCAGCTTCGTTGCTGAGTCCCAAGGCCATCCTAGGTTGTCCCGCAGCTGATTTAGGGGGGCGACAGCATACTGCCACAGTGGAAGAGTTTGGGATGCAGAGGGGATGCTTCATGCTGCATCCAAAGGCCAATGCCAGAGGGTTGTCAGCATGCTGTAGGGGGCCCCGCAGCATACTGCACATGTGAGGTTGGAGTGGTGACGGGTGAGTTGCGCTCCATGCGCATGCGTTCCATGTTAGGGCACAAATACGGCCATGGAGGGGAGGTGGTTGTTCCTGTGCATCAAGTTGCGCAGATGGTTTAGGGGGCCCGCACATACTGACCACTGTGAAGAGTTTGGATGGCAGGGGATGTTTCATGCTGCATCCCAAGGCCATGCCGAGGTTGTACGATGTGTGAGGGGGCCGCTAGCATACTGCATGGAAGAGTCTTGGACTGGCATGGGTGATGCTTACATGCTGCATCCCGATGCGCTTATGCCTGAGGTTTCGCATTGCTGTGAGGGGGCACGCAGCAAACACTGCACAGGTGAAGAGTGTTGGATGGCAGGGTGATGCTTCTGCTGCATCCACAGGCCTCGGGTGCCTGGTGTGCGCATGCTGTTAGGGGGCCCCCAGCATAGCTGCACATGTGAAGAGTTTGGAGGAGAGGCGTATGTGCTCTGGCATGCATCCCAAGGCCATTGCCGAGTCAGGGTTGTCCGCATGCGTTGGGGGCGCCGCGACATAGCATGCCACATTGTGGAAAGAGTTTGGATGGCAGGGTTGATGACATTGCGATCCCAAGTGCCATGCCTAGGCTGTCCGTACGCTCTGCTTGTTAGGGGGCTACGCAGTACCATAACGTGCACATGTGAACTGTTTGGATGGCAAGGTTGTGATGCTGGTTCTGCCTGCATCCCAGAAGGCCCCGATAGAGGTTGCTCCGCATGCTGTTAGGGGGCCCGCAGCATATGACACATGTGAAGAGTTTGGATGGCAGTGTGTGATGTCTGATGCTGCATCCCAGGCCATGCCAGGAGGTTTGTGCCGCATGCTGTTAGTGGGCGCCCGCAGCTTACTGGCACATTGTGAACGTTGTTGGCTGGCAGGGTTTGACTATGCTCCAACGCTGCATCCGCAAGGCACTGCCGTGTAGGTTGTCCGCATGCTGTTAGGGGGCCGCAGCATACTGCCAATGTGAAGAGTTTGGATGGCAGGGTGATGCTGTTGCTGCATCCCATGGAGCCATTGCCGAGGTGGTGTCCGCATGCGGTTAGGGGGTACCGCAGCATACTGCACTGTGAGAGTTTGGATGGATCAGGGTATGTCATGCTGCATCCCAGGCCATGCCGACGGTTGTCCGAGTGTCTTGTTAGGGGGCCCGCAGCATACGGCACAGTGGAAGAGTTTGGAGGGCGGGTGATGCTTGCATGCTGCATTCCCAAGGCATCCGAGGTTTGTCCGCATGCTGTTAGGGGCCGAAGCGATACGCACACATGTGAAGAGTTTGGATGGCAGGGTGATGCTCCTGTTGTGCATCCAAGGCCAGGCGAGGTTGTCGCGCATGCTGTTAGGGGGCCCGCAGCATACTGCAACATTGTGACAGATGTTTGGATGGCACGAGTGATGCTCCAATGCTGCATCCCAAGGTCATGCCGAGGTGTGTCCGCAGCTGTTAGGGGGCCCGCAGCATTACTGCACATGTGAAGAGGTTGGATGCGGGTGATTGCTCCATCGTGCATCCCCAGGCCATGCCGGTTGTCCGACATGCGTTAGGGGGGCCAGCAGCATATGCAAATGTGAAGAGTGGGAGGCAGGGTGATGCTTTCAGCTGCCATCCCAGGCCATGACGAGGTTGTCCGATGCTGTTAGGGGGCCGCAGATACTGCACATGTTGAAGAGTTATTTGGATGGCAGGGTGATGCTTCTGTGCATCCCACGGCACATGCCGAGGTTGTCCGCATGTTTAGGGGGCCCGCAGATACTGCACATGTGAACGTTTGGGATGGCAGGTGATGATTGCTTCATGCTGCATACCAAGGCCATGCGAGGTTTGTCAGCATGCTGTTAGGGCGCCCGCAGCATACTGCACATTGAGAGAGTTTGGAGGGCGGGTGATGCTCATGCTGATCCCAAGCCATGCCGAGGTTGTCGCATGTCTTTAGGGGGCCACAGCCGAATACTGCAATGTGAAGAGTTGGATGGCAGGGTGATGCTCTCATGCGCATCTCAAGGCCCATTGACGAGGTTGTCCGATGCTGTTAGGGGGCCCGCAGCATACTGCCACATGTGAAGTTTGGATGGCAGGGTGATGCTTCATGATGCATCCAAGGCCATGCAGGTGTCCGCATGGCGTTAGGGGGGCACCGCAGATACTGACACATGTGAGGTTTGGATGCAGGGTGATGTGATGCTTGTAGCTGCATCCCAAGGCCATGTTGCCTGAGGTGTCCGCATGGTTGCGGGGGGCCCGCAGCATAAGCTCACATGTGAAGATTTGGTTTGGATGGCAGGGTGCTGACTTAATGCGGCACACCAGGCCATGCCGAGGTTGTCCGCATGCTGTTATTGGGGGCCGCAGAATAGTGCACATGTGAAGAGTGTTGAGAGGAAGGGTGATGACGTTCATGCGCCATCCACAAGGCCATGCGGAGAGGTTGTCCGCAATGAGGTAGGGGGCCGCAGCTGCAATGTGAAGAGGTTTGGAGGAGGGTGTGATGTTTCATGCTGCATCCCAAGGCCATGCCGAGGTTGTCCGCATGCTGTTAGGGGCCCGCAGCATAGCGCAAAGTGAAGAGTTTGGATGGCATGGGTGAGTCATGCTGAATCCCAAGGCATTGCCGAGGTTGCTATCGCATGCTGTTAGGGGGCCCGCCAGCATACTGCAAATCGTTGAAGAGTTTGGTGAGGGCAGGGTGAGATTTATGGGCATCTCCAAGGCTCCCAACCTGAAGGTGTGAGGGAGGGTGGCGGGGGGGGAGATTGGGGAGGGAAAGAGGGAAAGAGGGGGGGGGGAAGGGACCGGGAGGGCGGGAGGTTGGCGAAGATGGGGAGAGGAGGGAGGGCACGGAGGGGGGGTGAAGGTGAGGTGAGCGGCGAGGGAGGTGGTGGAAGATTGGAGGGAAAGGGGAACGGAGGGGGGGGGGAAGGGAGGGAGAGGAGTGGAGGTTGGAGATTGGGAGGGAGGGAGGGAGGAGGGGGGGTGGAAGGGAGGGAGGGAGGGGAGGGTGGGAGATTGGGAGGGAAAAGAAGGGACGGTGGCGGGGGGGGAAGGGAGGGAGGGAGGGAGGGTTGGAGGAGGGAGGGAGGGAGGGAGGGAGGGAGAAAGGAAGGAGGGAGGGAGGGACGGAGGGGGGGGGGAGGGGAAGGAGGGAGGGAGGGAGGTTGGGAGTTGGGAGGGAAAGCGGGACGGAGGGGGGGGGGGAAGGGAGGGAGGGAGGGAGGTTGGGAGATTGGGAGGGAGGGAGGAAGGAATGACGGGAGGAGGGGACGGGGGGGAGAGTGGGAGGACCAGGGAGGCAGGGAAGGGAGGGGGGCGGGGGAAAAGGGAGGGAGCGGAGGGGGGGGGGGGGGGAGGGGGAGGAGAGGGACGAGGATGGGAGGGAGATGGCGGAGGGACGGGGAGGGACGAAGGGGGGGGGTGGGAGAGGTGAAGGGGATGGGAGGCGAGGGGGGGCGAGGATGGGTCAGGGAGGAAGGGAGGCGTAAGGGAGGGAGAGGGGATAGGGGGACGGACGTAGGGGGGGGGAATTGGAAAGGGAGGGAGTGGAGGGAGGGAGGGAGGGAAGGAGGGGTGGGGAAGGAGGGAGGGAGGGAGGCTGGGTGAGGGCGAGAGGACGGGAGGGGACGGAGGGGGGGGGAGGGAGGGAGGGAGAATTGGGAGGGCGAGGGACGGAGGGTTGGTAAAGGAGGGAGGGAGGAGGGCAGGGAACGGAGGGGGGGGAAGGGAGGGAGGGAGGCGAGGTTGGGAGAGAGGGGCGTGGGAGGAGGAAGGAGGGGGGGGGAAGGAGGGAGGGAGGGAGGTTGGGAGCTGGGGAGGTTTCTGTTTTTTTTTTTTTCCTTTTTTATCAAAGCAGGGACGGAGCGGGGGGGGGGGAGGGAGGGGGGGAGATTGGAAGATTGGGTAGGAAACGGAGAGGCGGGGGGGGGACGAGGGAGGGGGAGGAAGGGACGGGAGGGAAGGAGGAGGAGGGAGGGGAAGGAGGGAGGTAGGGAGGAAGATAGGAAGTTGGGAGGGAGGGAGGGACGGATGGGGGGTGGGAGGGAGGGGAGGGAAGATTGGGAGATTGGGAGGGAGGAGTGAAAGAGCAGAGAGGGAGGGAGGGAGGGAGATTGGGAGGCGAGGGAGGGGACAGGAGGGGGGGGGGGGGGGGGGGGGGAGGGAGGGAGGAGGGTGTTACAAACTTCGTGGAATAGGGGGGTTGTTATGGGGTATTAGGGCAGGGTGGGGATTGGGATGGGTGGGAATGGGATTAATGTGGGATGGGTTGTAATGGGTTGTTATGGGTTATGCTTACAATAACTGTGGCAATCCATGCAGCATAACAACCCATAACAACCCTAAACAACCACGACAAGCACATGCAGATGGTGTGATGGCCTGGACTGTGAATGACTGATGGAATGCACAGTGAGATTTGTAAAGAGAATGACCCATAACAACCGACATGCCCCACCCATCCCATCCCACCTACCACTTCCCCTCGCCGCAACCCACCCCATAAGATCCCATGACAGTGCATTAAAAAACCATCAACAACCATAAAACCCTTTAAAACCCATAACAAACCATTACAACCCCCCACGAGCGCCATGCCGACAGCAGTGATGGCCTGCACTGGCTGAATGCTGCCGGATGGCCACAGTGAATTGTAGCATGACCCATAACAACATCGCACGCTACGCAAGCTAGCCTCAATGGCTGGCACTGATGAATGCACTGCATGGGATGGCACAGTGAGATTGTAAGCATGACATAAACAGCCTCGCACTTTGAATGCAGAAGAGAGTCTTGCTGGTTCTGGCATGTGCATGCTGCATGGGATGGCCACAGTGAGATTGTAAGCATGACCAAAGCCAACCACCCCGCCCCACCCCATCCCATCCCACACACGACCCTATCCACTACGCCCTCCCCACCCCAAAGGATTCCCAGACAGTTAATAACAAACCAAACAACCCATAACAAACCCACAACAACAAATTGACAACCCACCCCGGGAGGAACACACGCAAAGATATCCTCTTTTCCATGCACTGCTGAATGCTGCATGGGATGGCCACAGTGAGATTGTAAGCATGACCCATAACAGCCTCGCACTTCTGAATGCAGATAGTCTTGATGGTCTGGCACTGCTGAATGCTGCATGGGATGGCCACAGTGAGATTGTAAGCATGACCCATAGCAACCCACCCCGCCCCACCCCATCCCATCCCACACTACCCCTATCCACTACGCCCTCCCCACCCCAAAGGATCCCATGACAGTTCATAACAACCCACAACAACCCATAACAACCCACAACAACCCATTACAACCCACCCCCGAGGACACGCAGATAGCCTCGATGGCCTGGCACTGCTGAATGCTGCATGGGATGGCCACAGTGAGATTGTAAGCATGCTTCTATCATCTGAGATACATGCTGCCAATGCGGATTGTCGCAATGGCGAGGTTTTACTGAAAGCTGCATCCCAAGGCCACACTGAGGTAGTTCGCATGTTGCTAGAAGCCCCTCAGCATGCTGCACATGCGGATTGTCGCAATGGCGAGGTTTTTACTTAAGCTTGCTCCCAAGGGCCACACTGAGGTGGTTCTCATTTTGCTAGATCCCGCTCAGCATTCTGCACATGCGGAGTTTCCATCAATGTCTATGTTTTTACTGAAAGCTGCATCCCAAGGCCACACTGAGGTAGTTCGCATGTTGCTAGAAGCCCCCCAGCATGCTGCACATGCGGATTGTCGAGATGGAGAGGCTTTACTGAAAGCTGCCTACCAAGGCCACACTGAGGTAGTATGCGTATTGCTAGAAGCCCCTCAGCATGCTGCACATGCGGATTGTCCTAGATGGGAGGCTTTTACTGAAAGAATGCATCCAATGCCACAACACTGAGGTAGTTCGCATGTGCTAGAATGCCCGCTCCACATGCTGCACAATGCTGATTGTCGCAATTAACGAGGGGGGGGTTGTTACTGAAGAGCTTCCATCCCAAGGCCACACGAGTAGTTTCGCAGGTTTGCTAGAAGCCCCTCAGCATGCTGCACATGCTGATTGTCGAGATGGAGAGGCTTTACTGAAATCTGGCAATCCAAGCCCCTGAGGTATTCGCATGTTTTGCTGAAGCCCCCAGCATGCTGCACATGCGGATTGTCGAGATGGAGAGGCTTTACTGAAAGCTGCCTACCAAGGCCACACTGAGGTAGTTCGCGTATTGCTAGAAGCCCCTCAGCATGCTGCACATGCGGATTGTCGAGATGGAGAGGCTTTACTGAAATCTGCATCTCAAGGCCACGCTGAGGTAGTTCGCGCACTACTAGCAGCCCCGCAGCATGCTGCCCGTGCGGATTGTCAAGACGGGCAAGCTTTGATAGTTGCTGAACAGAAGAGGCCCATGTGAAGTAGTTCGCATGTTGCTAGAGGCATGTCCCAGTTTCTCATATTCTCTGCCACCGATAGACACCCACCACACCACCACCTATCACAACCACCACAAAACACAGCTGTGCAGTCCCGCAGCATGCTGCAAATGCAGATTGTCAAGAGGCGGGCAAGGCCCCTTTTAGCGGTCTGAACGGAATGGCCATAGTGAAGTAGTTTGCAAGTTGCTAGGGGCCAGTCCACAGGTCTACCACCTGACACCACCACAACCACATCTCGCTAGGATATATAGCTGCATACCAAGGACATGTTCAGGTTGTTCGCTACTATAAGTGGGCCCGCAGCATACTATTAAGGGGCCCGCAGCATACTATTAGGGGGCCCGCAGCATACTATTAGGGGGCCCGCAGCATACTATTAGGGGGCCCGCAGCATACTATTAGGGGGCCCGCAGCGTACTGCACATTGAAGTGTAATATAATGGCATGTTCATCATGCTGGTTCTCGTCGAGAAAGTCCACAAGGCCATGCCGAGGTTGTCAGCAAGAGAAAGACAACACGTTAGGGGGCCCGCAGCATACTGCACAATACACATGAAGAGTCTGGATGGCAATGGGTGATGCCCTGGTGGCTTGCATCCCAAGGCCCTGCCGAGTTGTCCGAAATGGCTTTAGGGGGCCGCGCAGCATACTGCCAGTGTAAGAGGTTTTGGGATGGGAGGGTGATCTGGTTGCTGCATCCAAAGGCCATGCCGAGGTTGTCGCAATCTGTTAGGAGGGCCACGCATACGCACATTTGAAGATTTGGATGGCAGGGGGGTGATGCTGTCATCTGCCATCCCAAGCCATGCTAGGTAGTTCGCATGTTGCAAAGCCCCTAGCCATGCTGCACATGCGGATTGTCGAGATGGAGAGGCTTTACTGAAATCTGCATCCCAAGGCCACACTGAGGTAGTTCGCATGTTGCTAGAAGCCCCCCAGCATGCTGCACATGCGGATTGTCGAGATGGAGAGGCTTTACTGAAAGCTGCCTACCAAGGCCACACTGAGGTAGTTCGCGTATTGCTAGAAGCCCCTCAGCATGCTGCACAGGGATTGTCAGATTGGAGGCTTACTCTGAAATCTTCTCAAGGCCACGCTGAGGTAGTTCGCGCACTACTAGCAGCCCCGCAGCATGCTGCCCGTGCGGATTGTCAAGACGGGCAAGCTTTGATAGTTGCTGAACAGAATGGCCATAGTGAAGTAGTTCGCATGTTGCTAGAGGCCTGTCCACAGTTCTGCCACCTATGACACCACCACCTATCACACCACCACAAACACATCTTTAGCAGTCCCGCAGCATGCTGCAAATGCAGATTTTCAAGGCGGGCAGGCTTTGATCGTTGCTGAACGGAATGGCCATAGTGAAGTAGTTTGCAAGTTGCTAGGGGCCAGTCCACAGGTCTACCACCTGACACCACCACAACCACATCTCGCTAGGATATATAGCTGCATACCAAGGACATGTTCAGGTTGTTCGCATACTATTAAGGGGCCCGCAGCATACTATTAGGGGGCCCGCAGCATACTATTAGGGGGCCCGCAACATACTATTAGGGGCCCGCATACTATTTAGGTGCCCAGCATAAACTATTAGGGGGCCCCAGCGTACGTCACATAGTAATTGTATATATGGCATGTTTTGTTGGTCAGATGCGTATGTTGCTGCGTCCCAAGGCCATGCCGAGTTGTCCCGCATCTGTGATGGGGCCCGCACATACGTGCCATGTGAAAGTTGGATGGCGGTGATGCTTCTGCTGCATCCAAGGCCATGCCGAGGTTGTCCGCAGGCCTGTTGGGGCCCGCGCATAATGCACATGTGAAAGTTTGGATGGAAGAGGGTGATGCTTTTGCTTCTCCCAAGGCATGCCGAGGTTGTCCCATGCTGTTAGGGGCCACACATACTGCACATGTGAAAGTTTGGATGGCAGGTGATCTTCATCTGCATCCCAAGGCCAATGCTGAGGGTGTCCGAATGCGGTTTAGGGGCCCGCAGCATACGGGAAATGTGAAGAGGTTGGATGCGGGTGATGCTTCATGCTGCACCAAGGCCGCCGAGTTGTCCGCATGCTTTAGATGGCCCCCCACAGCAGACTGCACAAGGAAAGATTTTTGATGCAATGGTGATGCTCGCCTGAATCCCAGGCGCATGCCGAGGTTGACGCATGCTGTTTAGGGGCCCGCAGCAGACTGCAACATGTGAAGCATTTGGATGGCAGGGTTAGGCTTCAATGCTGCATCCCAAGGCCATTCATAGGTTGTCCCATGCTGGTAGGGCCGCAGCAACTGCACAGGTGAAGAGTTTTGGATGGCAGGGTATGCTTGTTTGCTGCATCCCAAGGCCTGCCGAGTTTTGTCCGAATGCTGTTTAGGGGGCCCGCAGCATATGCCGACATGTGGAGAGTTGTGGATGGCAGGGTGATGCTTCATGCTGCATCCCAAGGCTGCCAGGTTGTCCGATGCTGTTAGGGGGCAACGCAGCAGACTGCACATGTGGAAGAGTTTGGATGGCAGGTTGGATGCTGGTTGCCTTGCGCCCAAGGCCATGCCGAGTTGTCCATCGCTTAGGAGGAGCCCCGCAGCAATACTGCACATTGAAAGATTTGGATGGCAGGTGATGCGTGTGCTGCATCCCAAGGCCTGCGAGGTTTGTCCGCATGCTGTTAAGGGGCCCCGCACTACTTGCACATGTGAAATTGATGCAGGGTGATGCTCCATGCTGCACATCCCAAGGCATGCCAGGTGTTGTCCGCATGCCTGTTATGGGGCACCGCAGCATACTGCACATGTGAAAGTTGATGGCGGGTGATGCTTGTTGCTGCATCCCAGGCCTGCCAGGTTGTCACGCAATGCTGTTAGGGCCCAGCAGCATACTGCACAATGTGAAAGAGGTTGGTGTGCAGGGTGATGCTTCATGCTGCATCCCAAGGCCATGCCGAGGTTGTCCGCATGCTGTTAGGGGGCCCGCAGCATACTGCACATGTGAAGAGTTTGGATGGCAGGGTGATGCTTGTTGCTGCATCCCAAGGCCATGCCGAGGTTGTCCGCATGCTGTTAGGGGGCCCGCAGCATACTGCACATGTGAAGAGTTTGGATGGCAGGGTGATGCTCCATGCTGCATCCCAAGGCCATGCCGAGGTTGTCCGAAGGCTTGTTGGGGCCGCCAGCATACTGACATGTGAAGAGTTTGATGGCAGGTTATACTCCATGCTGCATCCAAGGCCATGCGAGGTGTCCGAATCTGTTAGGGGCCCGCAGGCATACTGGCACCATGTGAAGAGTTTGGATGGCAGGGTATGCCTCCATGCCTCATCCCAAGGCCATGCCGAGGTTGTCCGCATGCTGTTGGAGGGGGCCAAGCAGCATAACTGCACATGTGAAGATTTGGAGGCGGTATGCTTTCTGCAAATCCAAGGCATCCGAGTTGTCCCGCATGCTGTTAGAGGAGGGCCCGCAGCATACGGCCATGTGAAGAGGTTTTGAGGGCAATGTGATGCGTGTGCTGCATCAAGGCCTGCCGAGGTTGTCCGCAATGTGTTTAGGGGGCCCGCAGCAGACTGCACATTGAAGCGTTTGGATGGAGGGTGAATGCGTCTGCTGCAAATCCAAGCCATGCCGGGTTTGTCCGCAAATGCCGTGTTAGGGCCCCCACATTACTTCAAACATGTGAAGAGTTTGGATGGCAGGGTGATGCTCCATGCTGCATCCCAAGGCCATGCCGAGGTTTGTTCCGCATGCTATTAGGGGCAAGCAAGCATACTGCACATGTGAAGAGTTTGGATGGCAGGGTGATGCTCCATGCTGCATCCCAAGGCCATGCCGAGGTTGTCCGCATGCTGTTAGGGGGCCCGCAGCATACTGCACATGTGAAGAGTTTGGATGGCAGGGTGATGCTTCATGCTGCATCCCAAGGCCATGCCGAGGTTGTCCGCATGCTGTTAGGGGGCCCGCAGCATACTGCACATGTGAAGAGTTTGGATGGCAGGGTGATGCTTGTTGCTGCATCCCAAGGCCATGCCGAGGTTGTCCGCATGCTGTTAGGGGGCCCGCAGCATACTGCACATGTGAAGAGTTTGGATGGCAGGGGGTGAATGCGTCATGCTGGCGTCCACAAGGCGAATGCCGAGGTTGGCCGCATGCGTTAGAGGGCCCGCAGCATACTGCACAGGTGAGAGTGTGGATGCAAGGGTGGATGCTTCATGATGCAATCCCAAGGCCATGCCGAGTTGTCCGCCATGCTGTTTAGGGCCCGCAGCATACTGCACATGTTTAAGAGTTTTGGATGGCAGGTGATGCGTTTCAGGCTGCCATCCCAAGCCATGCCGAGGGGTTGTCCATGCGGTTAGGGGGACCGAAGCATACTGCACATTGAAGAGTTTGGATGTGGCAGGGGGAGCTTCATCTATCCCAAGGCCATGCCGAGGTTCCGCATGCGGTTAGGGCCCCCAGCAGAGGCACATGTGAAGAGTTTGGATGGCAGGTCTCTGCTACTATCTCTCCAGTTTCTCGCAGTCTCACACTCTCCAAGTTACCAAAGATGACGACAGCCCAAATAGTGGAAACATCCACGACGCCGATGGGAAGGGGATTTGGGGCAGTGTTTTTTTGAAGCAAGATTGTAGCTGTGTATAGTGATAATTTTGCCAAAATGGGGTCAAAACTAACAATTGCTAGATTTAGCGGGGATAAGCCTAGGATTTAATGAGAGATGGGCCTGTATGATTGATTTCGTTTGATTGCAATTTTGCGGTACAACAGAACTATGTTGTACCGTATATTATCTTATGTGACAGTCCAGGGGTAGGCCAAATATGCTGAAGGGACTTGCCCGGCGCGGCAGCGCTCGTCATGTAGCTAGGACCCTGGTACCTTCCACACACCTTCCGGTATGCCCTCCCCTGGTTATGGCAGCAGCTGTGTGGAAGGTACTAGGGGTCCTTTCACCTTCATAGTATAAGGTATCCGATTCCTCTTGCACTTAAGAGCTACTTCATCATGAATTCATACCGAATGCATGCATGCACTACTACTACTACTACAACAACCAAGCCAACATGCACCACGCATGGTATGTGTAAAACACTCACCGTCTCACCTTGACCCCCACCCCGACCCCCCTATATATCAGTGTGTGCAAAGATAAGCACGAGGACACTCACCTGGCTGATAAGGAATAAAGGCATGCGGTGCGAGGAACCACACCTTTGTGATGGCCTGCTGTACTCAAGAGTGTGGCGCGGCAGTGTTTGTTACCCCCCATGCAGCAGTTTACTCTGCCCACATTTGTTGAGCTGCAGATCAAGGAGGCTGGTAGACCATGCAACGAAGGCAAAGCCTAGTATCGAAATCTACCTGACCCATGCAGCAGCAGCAGCATCAGCAGCAGCAGGAGCAGCTCCAGTGTAGTAGTATCGTAGATAGAAGAACACACGAATCGATAATAGAAGATGGAGGGTAACGAGGGGCGAGGACAGAGGGGCGCATGTAAGTAAGGGGCGAGCGAGGGAGGGAGGAGGGTCGGAACAAACAGCAAGACAAACAATAACGATATGATCTCCAGCCCAGCAGCCCAGGGTGTCGTGCGGCCTCTGCATCGCCGGTCCAAAACGCAACCACTGACCTGCAGTACGGGCACACGTTTGTGTCTCCTTGGACGCACCTTGGTTCGCAGCTACGAACAGCTTGAACACCCCATTCGTGTTCCATCTGAAAAAGAATCGCAAGCTCGTCCCTTAGGGCGTCCCGCAAAAGGCTTTGGTTCGCATAACGTACGTTTGTGTTCCTTGGACGACCCTTCATTCGAGCTGCACAAAGCTAAAACGCCCGATTGTTGCTCAATATGGATGAGAAGCGCATACTCTTAGTTTAGGTTGCTGCGCGAAAGGCTGTGGTTGGCCCAGTAAAAAGTGAATTAACGGGGTATCGGGTACATATCCACATCAATAGCTCGAATCGTCACCGCTTAAGCTCGCTTCTTGCTCAAGCTTGAAAGGATCGCCGTGGGCTCCCTTGGGAATTAAATGGGGACTCTCGGTGGGGGCCATGTTGACACGTGGTTTTCATCAGCCGAGTTGAGAGCTCCCCTGCCGGGGGAGCTCCCAACCCAGGCTGGGTATGGTGGCGCCATCGCCGAGCTATCGGCTGCATCTAGTTCATCCAGTTGATTGCTCCGCATACGAGGCCATGCTACTGCCCGCTGCCATCCCTGCTGCTGCCCAACCCGCTCCCCAGGCCGCCCCGGGCCTGGCCCCGCCTGGCCTGTGTCTGTAGCCCGCGTTGCCACCTCTGCCGCTGAACCCTGCTAGACCCTACTCGTCTTGTGGCCGCATCCCCTCACCTGCAATGGCTGCCAAGGGCCATACGTCCCCCTACCTTGCTCCACTTCAAATTAGGTTCCTAGCCATATTGGAACCATGTAACAATTCGGTTCAGGACCAGAGGTGGGCCGGATTAGCAGCCTAGGCTTTAGGCAGAATTGGCCCTCACAAGTTGTAGACCCATGGACCAATTCATGGGCCCCTTGAATTTGTGTAACCAGCCCCACCTCAAAACTCAGTCTTCGAAGCCTGGCCTGCAGACTCGTATCTTGCAAGTGGTGCCAATAGACTACCCTTACCAAATCCTACTCATGGGTGGTCTCAGAACCCCCCCCCCCCCCCCCCCCCCCCCCCCCCCCTCCAAAATGAGGGGCTCCAAATGACCTGACAAGTAACTCAAAATATCGCCATGATACATTCTCGGAAAAATCGGCCTGCTTAAACAATTATGGCCTGGGCTCGTCCTGCTTTACTTTACAAAATCAGAATTCATTTAGGAGTAGCAAAGTAGGGTGTACTGAAATGCTAATAGCAAGTTGCACCTTTACAATGCCGATCAATCCTTGTATGGGGCTGTAGAACAAGTCTTTGGCTTTTCGAACCTACATGTTTTGTGATTTTGGAGCACTTGTGTCCTATAGTGTTCGGACTTACATTACATTACATTACATTACATGTTAAAGTCTACTTGACACCGCGAGGGTGTATGAGACTCTGTGCTTTAAACAAAAAGAAAAAGCACCCACAAAGCTAAAAACCCCATTACATCAGGGGTGTGTCGAGGACAAACAAACCAAACTCCCAACCACCGTTTTGGTGGCGTAGGTATTAAACCCCTTAGAGCAGGACCCAGATCTCAACCACTTACAGTGGCGGAGGTAAGAAGCTAACAAATGAGAAGTCTCAAGAAGAAAAAAAAGGGATAATAAATTACGGTGCCACTAAGCAGTCCAGGGCTTCCTGTCTTGCTCTTCTACAAGTAGAAAGATAGTCGGCTAGGTGCTCCAAAAAGACTTAGTGCCATTTCCATTCATAAAGGTTCTGAATGTGAATCGCAGAATTCCACATTCCATACGGTTAAGTCGGTATCCTCATGGACATGCCTATAAATATCTGTAAACAGATTCTGGTAGCGGAGGCGAATATCATTATAAAAAGGGCACTCAAACATATGCATTTCATCCTCAGTTTTTTGGAACCGACACATTTGACAGTGTCTCATTGAGCGAGGGATGTGTGCTCTATCCACCACCCTCATTCTTTCTGTGTTCAGCCAATGGGAACCCATTCTAAACTGTGCTATAGAACGAATCTGATCCTGCTTATGTAAGGCAGATGTAAAGGGAATCAAGCCATTCTCATCATTGCTGTTGGCTGCGAACCATTTTTGGTATCGGAGGCGTTTAAAGCCAACCCTTCTCTCATCAGGGATGTCTCTAACTGCATTGGTGTCACTTGGGTACTTAAACCTCCATGACTCAAAAACTTCAGACATAATACCTTCGACATCGACAGCCTCCAAAATGTTGATGTTTTTACTGGATCCTAGCTTGTGGAAAGCACAACGCAAGTCATGAACCCAGCCAGTGTTGGAGTCAAAAGATTCCTCAAGAGCCTTATACTTATACATAGCATTCGGACTTGTACAAGGTGACCTCCAGCTTACTCGTTCTA
>JACBWV010000552.1:8441410-8571524 GCA_013435795.1 Chlamydomonas sp. ICE-L
CCCCCAAACACGTGCACCCACCCCCACACATACACATATACTGCCATGGGAATGCCCTCCTCCCCTGAGATATCTCATACAATCTAATATTGGCGAGAGCATGCATGCATGGGTATCTAGCTTGAACTTGAACTCACACATAAATCATCCAGCAACTTGACTTTGGTTACATGGTTCCAGCCTACAATCGGGCTGCTTGCTGTTTTCGGCAGTTGATGCAAATGAAACAGTTTAGCAGGTTTACTAAACGGTAACGGTCTTCAAAATATCGTTATTCGAAGAAACCTAAGCATATTGTGCTATGTCACTTATGTAAGGATACATGTGCATGCGAGAGCAATATCTTTATTCAAAGAAACCATAGCATATTGTGCTATGTCACCTATAAATGCATATGTATGCATGTTACAGTCCAGGGGTAGGCCAAATAGGCTAAAGGTACTTGCCCAACCGTGATAGGAAGGGCTAAAAAGAAAAAGCATTGATGAACTGAACCCCAAACAATCATTTTTCCAGCTAGGGCCCTGAGCTCGTGCTACAGTGATCATTTAATTATACAATATCATTAAATCATCTGGGTTCCACCTATGTGAGGATACATGTATGTGCATGCGACTGCATGCATGGGTATCTAAATCATATTGTGCTATATCACCTAGCTATGTGCATCACCTATGTAAGGATACATATGCTTGCACGGGCATCCAAATCATTCTATGTTGTTTCATCTATGTGTATCACCTATGTGAGGATACATGTGCATGCGAGAGCATACATGGGCTTCCAAATCACATTGTGCTATGCATTCCACCTATGTTACATTACATTACATTACATTACATTACATTACATTACATTACATTACATGTTAAAGTCTACTTGACACCGCGAGGGTGTATGAGACTCTGTGCTTTAAACAAAAAGAAAAAGCACCCACAAAGCAAAAAACCCCATTACATCAGGGGTGTGTCGAGGACAAACAAACCAAACTCCCAACCACCGTTTTGGTGGCGTAGGTATTAAACCCCCTAGAGCAGGACCCAGATCTCAACCACTTACAGTGGCGTAGGTAAGAAGCTAACAAAGGAGAAGTCACAAGAAGAAGGAAAAGGGATAATAAATTACGGTGCCACTAAGCAGTCCAGGGCTTCCTGTCTTGCTCTTCTACAAGTAGAAAGATAGTCGGCTAGGTTGCTCCAAAAAGTCTTAGTGCCATTTCCATTCATATAGGTTCTGAATGTGGAATCGCAGAATTCCACATTCCATACGGTTAAGTCGGTATCCTCATGGACATGCCTATAAATATCTGTAAACAGATTCTGGTAGCGGAGGCGAATATCATTATAAAAAGGGCACTCAAACATATGCATTACATCCTCAGGTTTTTGGAACCCACACATTAGACAGTGTCTAATTGAACGAGGGATGTATGCTCTATCCACCTCCCTCATTCTTTCTGTGTTCAGCCAATGGGAACCCATTCTAAACTGTGCTATAGAACGAATCTGATCCTGCTTATGTAAGCCAAATTGGTCAGCGCTTAAAGCGCGCAAACGTCAAATTGGTCAGCGCTTTTAAGTGCAAAAAGCGCAAATCTGCGAGCTGCGCCCACGCGGGGTTGAAAAAACTGCGCAAAACGCGCAGAGGGGCTCAAAAAGGCAGCGTGGCACCGCGCTGCCGCGCGCGCTTAGTAGTACCCTGGTACTGGCCAGAGGTCCAGTTTATCGGTGTGCTTCCAATCGCTGTACCGGAAATCATTGCCTTTTGTTGAGAATGAGTTCCGGATCTGGGTACTTCCAAGCTCGCGCTTTTGCGCATTGGCGCGCTGCCTTTTTGAGCCCACTGCGCGTTTTGCGCAGTTTTTTGCAATCACCTGTGGGCGCAGTGAGCATTTTTTGCGCTACTTGCACTACAAAGCGCAGTTTTTGTTTTTCCAGTGCGCAAAAGCGCTGGCTAATTTGGCCAATGGAAGTATCCTGTTCCGGATGCACTGAGAAATGCATGCTCATTCTCCGACTGAATCCCTTATCTCTCTGAACCTGTCCATCTGATTAGATGTGAACCAGCCAGCAGTTGCCAGAGCTGTGTGCAGCAATGCCCTTAGGTCCTGTTTATCAATGTCCTTCCAACTGTCATAAGTGCCACCTGAGAATGAGTACTAGATGCACTGGAAAATCCTGCACAATGAAGGTTTGGAAAGAGATACTGGACTGAGAGGGTTTCATATGCAATGGAGGGATATGGAGGGTTCGTAGCTTCTCTTTTCGGCTACGGGCAGCAGCTTCTGGGTAGCCAAAAATATTGGGGATCTGTCTGTAAGCTGCTGCTCATTGCCGACAATAAAAGTTTAGAAGGGGAGGGATGTGAACCATTTCTCTTGTTGTAACTCATATGCAATGGAGGGATATGGAGGGATCATAGCCTATTGTTTCAACATACATAGCATTTTGTTCCAACCTTAATATTATTTTGATCCAACCTGCAACCTTCATATTATTTTGTTCCAACTTTCGTGCCTTATTAATTTGGGTCAAATCGAAAACAATAAATTTCGTCTCTAAACAACACCACAATGGAGGAATCAGAGCTTTTCTTCTCGGCTACCATACAGCAGGCAGCGGCTTCTGGGAGGCTCACTCCCCTGGCTTGCTACACAGCCAAACCTAAAGCAACGCAGCTTCTAGGCGGCTCCCCTGGCTTGCTGCACAGCCAAACCTAAAGCAACGCAGCTTCTAGGCGGCTCCCCTGGCTTGCTACACAGGCAAACCAAAAGCAACGCAGCTTCTAGGCGGCTCCCCTAGCTTGCTACACAGCCAAACCTAAAGCAACGCAGCTTCTAGGCGGCTCCCCTGGCTTGCTACACAAGACCGAACTAAAGAAACGCAGCTCTAGGCGGCTCCCCTGGCTTGTACACAGCAAACAACTAAGCAACGCCGATATAGGGGCTCCTGGCTTGCTACACAGACAAACCTAAAGCAACGCAGCTTCTAGGCGGCTCCCCTGGCTTGCTACACAGCCAAACCTACAGCAACGCAGCTTCTAGGCGGCTCCCCTGGCTTGCTACACAGCCAAACCTAAAGCAACGCAGCTTCTAGGCGGCTCCCCTGGCTTGCTACACAGACAAACCTACAGCAACGCAGCTTCTAGGCGGCTCCCCTGGCTTGCTACACAGCCAAACCTTAAGCAACGCGCTTCTAGGCGGTCTCCCTGGTAGCTACACAGCCAAAACCTAAAGCAACTGCAAGCTTCGAGGCGGCTCCCCTGGCTGACTGGCTACAAAGCCCAACATAAAGCAACGTAGATTAGGCGGCCCCCTGGCTTGCTTACACAGGCCAAAATAAAGCAACGCAGCTTCTAGGCGGCTCCCCTGGCTTGCTACAAAGCCAAACCTTAAGCAACGCAGCTACTAGGCGGCTCCCCTGGCTTGCTACACAGCCAAACCTAAAGCAACGCAGCTTCTAGGCGGCTCCCCTGGCTTGCTACACAGCCAAACCTAAAGCAACGCAGCTTTTAGGCGGCTCCCCTGGCTTGCTACACAGCCAAACCTAAAGCAACGCAGCTTCTAGGCGGCTCCCTGCTTTGCTACACAAGCCAAACCCAAAGAAAGCAAGCTCTAGGCTGGCTCCCCTGGTTGGCTTACACAGCCAGACCTAAAGCAACGCAGCTTCTAGGCGGCTCCCCTGGCTTGCTACACAGCCAAACCTACAGTAACGCAGCTACTAGGCGGCTCCCCCAGCTTGCTACACAGCCAAACCTAAAGCAACGCAGCTTCTAGGCGGCTCCCCTGGCTTGCTACACAGCCAAACATAAAGCAACACAGCTTCTAGGCGGCTCCCCTGGCTTGCTACACAGCCAAACCTACAGCAACGAGGCTTCCGAGGCGGCTCTCACATGGCTTGCGACCACAGCCAAGCCTCCTTAAGCAACGCAGTCTCTAGGCGGCTCCCTTGGCTTGCTGAAAACAGGAACAAACCTGAAGCAACGCGCTTATAGCGGCTACCCTGGCGTGCCTATACAGCACAAACTAAAGCACGCGGCTTTAGGCGGCTCGGCTTGCTACACAGCCAAACCTACAGCAACGCAGCTTCTAGGCAGCTTCCCCGGCTTGCTACACAGCCAAACCGAAAGCAATGCAGCTTCTAGGCGGCTCCCCTGGCTTGCTACATAGCCAAACCTACGCAAGCAGTTCCAGGCGGGCTCCACGGCTTGCTACACAGCCAAACATAAAGCAGACACCAGCTTTTAGCGGCTTCCCCTGGCGGGCTACACAGCACAAACCCTAAAGGCAACGTACCTCTCGGCGGCTCCCTGGCTGGATACACAGACACCAAACCTCAAGCAAAGCAAAGCTTCTAGGCGGCAATTCCCCTGGCTTCTACACAGCAAAATAAGCAACACAGCTTCAGGCGGATCCATGGATGCACAAGCCAAACCTAAAGAAGTACCTTCTAGGCGGGCTCCCATGGCGGATGACACAGCCAAACCTAAAGCAACGCAGCTTATAGGCGGCTCTTGGCTTGCTAACAGCCAAACGTAAAGCAAGCAGCTTCTAGGTGGCTCCCCTGGCTTGACATCACAGCAAACCATAACGCCAAGCAGCTACTAAGCGGCTCCCACGGGCTTGTACACAGCCAAACATAAATGCAACGCAGTCTAGGCAGCTCCCCAGCTTGGACACTAGCAAAACATAAAGCAACGCAGCTTCTAGGCAGCTCCCCGGCGCTTGTACACAGGCCAACCTAAGCAACGCAGCTCTATGCGGCTCCCATGGCTTGCTACACAGCCACCTAACGCAACGAGTTCTAGGACGGTCCCGGCTCGCTACACAGCCCAGAACCTAAGCAACGCAGCTTCTAAGGCGGCTTACACGGGATTGCTACACAGCCAAAAACTAACAGTAATGCAGCTACTAGGCAGTTCCCCCAGCTGGCTACACAGCCAAACCTAAAGCAACGCAGCTTCTAGGCGGCTCCCTGGCTGACACAGCCCAAACATAAAGCCAACACAGCTGCTAGGCGGCTCCATGGCTTGGTACACAGCCAACATACAGCACGTAGCTTTCTAGGCGGCTACCTGGCTGTACACAGCCAAAACTTAAAGCAAACGCAGCTTCTAGGCAGCTCCCTGGCTTGCTACACAAGCCAAAAACCGAAAGCAACGCAGCTTTCTAGGCGGCTACCGGCTTGCTACAAGCAAAACCTAAAGAACAGCGCTTCTAGGCGGCTCCCCTGGCTTGCTACACAGCCAGACCTAAAGCAATGCAGCTTCTAGGCAGCTCCCCCGGCTTGCTACACAGCCAAACCGAAAGCAACAAAGCTTCTAGGCGGCTCCCCTGGCTTGCTACATAGCCAACCTACAGCAACACAGCTTGTAGGCGGCGACCCTGCTTGCTAAACAGACAGGACCTAAAGCAAAGGCAGCTCTAGGGTCCCCTGGCTTGCGACACACAGACAGCCTAAAGCAACACAGCGTCTAGGCGGCTCCCCTGGCTGCTACTAAGCCAGACCTGAAGCAACGCGCTTCTGGCGCTACCCCTGGCTGCTACCCCGCCCCCCCCCCCCCCCCCAAAACTTAAAGCAACGCAGCTTCTAGGCGGCTCCCCTGGCTTGCTACACAGACAAACCTAAAGCAACGCAGCTTCTAGGCGGCTCCCCTAGCTTGCTACACAGCCAAACCTACAGCAACGCAGCCTCTAGGCGGCTCCCCTGGCTTGCTACACAGCCAAACCTAAAGCAACGCAGCTTCTAGGCGGCTCCCCTGGCTTGCTACACAGCCAAACCTAGAGCTACACAGCTTCTAGGCAGCTCCCCTGGCTTGCTACACTCAAACCTAAGGAAACAATGTAGAGGCGGCTCCCTGGTTGCTACAAAGTTTTAAAATAAAGCAACGAAGTCTAGGCGGCTCCCGGCTGATACAAAGCCAAACCTAACGCAACGGACAGCTCTAGGCGGACTCCCATAGCCTTCGATACACAGCCCAAAGCTAAAACAACGCAGCTTCTAGGCGGCTCCCCTGGCTTGCTACACAGCAAAAACTAAAGCAACGCAGCTTCTAGGCGGCTCCCCTGGCTTCCTACACAGCCAAACCTAAAGCAACACAGCTTCTAGGCGCTCCCCTGTGGCTTGTTACAACAGCCAAAAAACATAAAAAAAAAAAAAAAAAACGGCAACCAAGATTCTAGCGGCTCCCCTGGATGCTACACAGCCCAACCTAAAGCAAAGCGCTTCTAGACACCGCTCCATGGCTTTGTACACAGCCAAAACATACAGCAACGAAGCTTTAGGCGGCTCGCCTGGCTTGGTACACAGGCCAAACCTAACAAGCCAACGCAGCTTCTAGGCGCTCCCTTGCTTGTACAAGCCAAACCGAAAGCAAAGCAGCTCTAGGCGGCACCCTGGCTTGCTACACAGCCAAACTAAAGCAACGCAGCTCTAGGCCGGATCCCCTGGATTGCTACCACAGCCAAACCTAAAGCATCAGATTCTGGCAGATCCCCGGCTGCTACCAGCCAACCGAACGCAACACAGTTCTAGGCGGCCTCCCCTGGCTTGCAAATAGCCAAACCAACGCAACGCAAGGCTTTCTAGCGGTCCCCTGGCTTGCTTACACAGCCAGACCTAAGCATACAGCTTCTAGGCGGCTACCCTGGCTTGTGATACAAGACAGACCTTAAAGCAACCGCTTCTAGCGGGGCTTCCCCTGGCTTGCCTTACAAAGCCAAAACATAACAAGCAGATGTAGGACGGGCTCCGGCTTGCTACCACAGCAGACTAAAGAAAACGGCGCTTCTAGGCGGCCTCCCCTGGCTTGCTACACAGCCAGGACCTAAACCGCAAGCAGTCTAGGCGGCCTCCCCTGGCGTGCTACACAGCCAAAACCTTAAGCAACGCAGCTTCTATGAGGGATCACCTGGCGTGAGCCAAACCTAACGCAACGCCGCTTCTAGCGGCTTTCCCTGGCGCTACACAGCCAGACCGAAGCAAACGCAGTTGTAGGCGGCTTCCCCTGGCGTGATACACAAGCCAAACATAAGCAAGCAGCTTCTAGGCGGCTCCCTGGCTTGCCACAGAGACAAAAACTAAAGAACGCAGCTCTAGGTGGCTCCCTTAGATAGCTACACAGCCAAAACGTACAGCACGCAAGACTCTAGGGCGGCCCCCTGGCTTGCTACACAGCCAAACCTAAAGCAAGCAGCTTTAGGCGGCCTCCTCTGTGCGCTAAACACCAAACCTAGAGCTACACAGCTTCAGGCAGCTCCCCTGCTTGTACAACAGCCAAAACCTAATGCTACAATGCTTCTAGGCGGCTCCCCTGGCTTGCTACACAGTTAAACGTAAAGCAACGCAGCTTCTAGGCGGCTCCCCTGGCTTGCTACACAGCCAAACCTAAAGCAACGCAGCTTCTAAACACCGCTCCCCTGGCTTGCTACACAGCCAAACCTAAAGCAACGCAGCTTCTAGGCGGCTCCCCTGGCTTGCTACACAGCCAAACCTACAGCAAACAGCGTCTAGAGCTCCCCTGGCTTTGCTACACAGCCAAAACTAAAGCAACACAGGCTTCTAGGGGCTCACTTGCTTGCTACCGTTACAACTTAAAGCAACGCAGATTCTAGGCGGCTCCCATGGCTGCCTACAAAGGCCAAACCTTAAAGCAACGCAGCTTATAGTGGCTCACTAGCTTGTACACAGCCAAAACTAAAGCAACGCAGCTTCTATAGGCGGTACCCCTGGCTGCTAAACGCAAGACCTAAAGCAATGCAGTTCTAGGCAGCTCCCCCGGCTTGCTACACAGCCAAACCGAAGCAACACAGCTTCTAGGCGGCTCCCCTGGCTTGCTACATAGCCAAACCTAACGCAACGCAGCTTCTAGGCGGCTCCCCTGGCTTGCTCCACAGCCAGACCTAAAGCATACAGCTTCTAGGAGGCTACCCTGGCTTGCTACACAGACAGACCTAAAGCAACACAGCTTCTAGGGGATCCCCTGGGCTTGCTACCACAGCCAAACTAAAGCAAGCAGCTTTAGGCGGCTCCCCTGGTTGGTCCCAAAAGCCAAGAACTAAAGCAAGGCTGTTCTAGGCGGCTCCCTGGCTTGCTACACAGCCAGACCTAAGAAACGGCAGCTTCGAGGTGGCTCCCCTGGGCTTGCTACACAGCCAAACCTTAAGCAACGCAGCTTCTAGGCGGTCCCTGGCTTGCTACCAAGCCCGAAACCTTAACGCAACGCAGGCTTCTAGGCGGCTCCCATGCTGATACAAAGAAACCCAGACCGGAGCAACGAAGCTTGTAGGCTCCCCTGGCTTGCGAACACAGCCCAAACTTAAAGCACGCAGCTTCTAGGCGGATCCCCTGGCTTGCCTACACAGACAAACATAAAGCAGCAGTTCAGGTGGTCCCTAGCTGCGCTACACAGCCAAAACCTACAGCAACGCAGCCTCTGGGCTCCCCTGGCTTGCTACAACAGCCAAACCTAAAGCAACGCAGTTCTGGCGGCTCCCCTGGCTGCTAAAAAGCCAAACCTAGAGCTTAACACAGCTTCTAGGCAGCTCCCCGGGCTTGACTACACAGCCCAAACTAATGCTACTAATGCTTCTAGGCGGCTCCCCTGGCTTGCTACACAGTTAAACGTAATTAAAAGAAACGCAGTTCTAGGCGGCTCCATGGCTTGCTCCACAGGCCCAAACCCTAAAGCCAACGCAGCTTTCAAACACCCTCCCCTGCTTGTACAAGCCAAACTAAAGCAACGCAGCTTCTAGGCGGCTCCCCTGGCTTGCTACACAGCCAAAACCTAAAAGCAACAACAAAAAGCCTCTAGGAACCTCCCTGGATTGCTACACCGATAAAACTTAAAGCCAGCAGTTAGGCGGCTACCCTGGCTTGCTACAAAGGCAAACCTAAAGCAACGCAGCTTTCTAGTGGCTCCAACTAGATTGCTTTACACACCAAAGCTTAAAGACAACGAGCTTCTAGGCGGCTTCCATGGCTGCTTGCTACACAGGCAAAAACCTAAAGCAACGCAGCTTCCAGGCGACCTCGCTTTCCGGACAAACAGACAAAACCTAAAGAACGCAGCTTCTAGGCGGCTCCCCTGGTTGCTACACAGCCAACCTAACGCAAAAGCAGCTATGACGGCACTCCCCGCTTGCTACACAGACAAATAAGACAACGCAGCTCTTTAGGCGGCTCCCCTGGCCCCCTGGCTACACAAGCCAAAACTAACGCAAAGCAGCTATTAGCAGCTCCCCAGGCTTGACTAAACAGCCAACCTTCAAAGCAAAGAGCTCTAGGCGGCTCCCGGCTTGCTACACAGCCAAACTAAATCAAGCGCAGCTTCTAGGCGGCCTCCCCTCCATGTCCCGCTACAAGCCAACCTAAAGAACGCAGATTCTGGGCGACATCATTTCTGCTTACACAGCCAAACCTAAAGCAACGCAGCTTCTAGGAGGCTCCCCTGGGCTTGCTACACAGCCAAACCTAAAGAAACGCAGCTCTAGGCGGTAACCTAGCTTTGCTCACGGCCAAACCTAAAAGACAACGCGCTTCTAGGCAAACCCCATAGGCTTGTACACTAGCCAAACCTAAAGCAACGCAGTTCGAGGCGGCTCCCTGGCTTGCTACACAGCCAAGCCAAAAAACTACATACAACACAGCTTCTGGCGGCTCCCGGTTGATACACAGCCAAACCCTAAAGAAACGCAGCTTCTAGGCGGCTCACTGGCATGCTACACAGGCCAACATAAAGCAACCCAGCTTCTAGGCGGCTCTCCAGGCTTGCTCACAGCCAAAATTAAAGCAAAAGAGCGGTCTAGGAGGCTCCCCTGCTTGCTACACACGCCAAGCTTAAAGCAACGCAGCTCAAAGGCGGCTCCCTGGCTTGTACACAGCACCAAACATAAAAGCACCGCAGCTTCTAGGCGGCTACCCTGGCTTGCCCACAGCCAAACTAAAGCAACGAGCTCCAGGCGACCGCTTTCCTGAACCCCGCCACACCTAAAGCAACGCAGCTTATAGCAGGCTCCCCTGGCTGCACACCGCCAAACCTAACGCAACGCAGATTCTAGGCAGCTCCCTGGCTTGCTACAACAACACCAGCCAAACCTAAGCAAAGCAGCTCTAGGCAGCTCCCCTTGGCTTGGCTACACAGCCAAACCAAGAACGCGGCTTCTGGAGCTCCCCTGGCTTGCTACACAGCCAAACCTAAAGCAACGCAGCTTCTAGGCGGCTCCCCTGGCTTGCTACACAGCCAAACCTAAATCAACGCAGATTCTAGGTGGCCCCCCCAGCTTGCTACACAGCCAAACCTAAAGCAACGCAGCTTCTAGGCGGCTCCCCTGGCTTGCTACACAGCCAAACCTAAATCAGCGCAGCTTCTAGGCGACCTCCCTTTCCTGCTACACAAGCCAAACCTAAAGCAACGCAGCTTCTAGCGCGGGTCCCTGGCTTTGCTACACAGCCAACATATAACTCAACGCAGCTCTCTAGGTGGCTCCTCCGCTTGCACAAAGCCAAACCTAAAGCAACGCCGCTTCTAGGCGGCTCCCCAGGCTTGCTACACAGCCAACCTATCAGAGCAGATCTAGGCGACCCTAACCTCCCTTCTGCTACACAGCCCATAACCTACAGCAACGCAGCTCTGGCGGACCCCTGGCTTGACTTACACAGCCCAAAACCTAAAGCAACGCAAGCTTTAGCGGCTCCCTCGGCTTGCTAACACGGCCACCAAACTAATGGAAACGCAGCTTCTAGGCGGCTCCCCCGGCTGCTACCACAGTCAAACCTAAAGCAACGCAGATTCTAGGCGGCTTCCCTGGCTTGCTAAACAGCCAAACCTAAAGCAACAAAGCTTCTAGGCGGCTCCCCTGGTTTGCATTACAGCCAAACCTAAAGCAACGCAGCTTCTAGGCGGCTCCCCTGGCTTGCTACACAGCCAAACCTACAGCAACGCAGCTTCTAGGCAGCTCCCCTTGCTGGATTCACAGCCAAACCTTAAGCAACGCAGCTTCTAGGCGGCTCCCCTGGCTTGCTACACAGCCAAATCTTCAGGAACGCAGCTTCTAGGCGGCTCCCCTGGCTTGCTAAACAGCCAAACCTAAAGCAACAAAGCTTCTAGGCGGCTCCCCTGGTTTGCATTACAGCCAAACCTAAAGCAACGCAGCTTCTAGGCGGCTCCCCTGGCTTGCTACACAGCCAAACCTAAAGCAACGCAGCTTCTAGGCCGACACCCTGGCTTGCAACACAGCCAAACCTAAAGCAACGCAGATTCTAGGCAGATCCCCTGGCTTGCTATACAGCCAAACCTAAAGCAACGCAGCTTCTAGGCGGCTCCCCTGGCTTGCTACACAGCCAAACCTAAAGCAACGCAGCTTCTAGGCGGCTCCCCTTGCTGGATTCACAGCCAAACCTTAAGCAACGCAGCTTCTAGGCGTCTCCCCTGGCTTGCTACACAACCAAACCTAAAGCAACGCAGCTTCTAGGCGGCTCCCCTGGCTTGCTACACAGCCAAACCTAAAGCAACGCAGCTTCTAGGCGGCTCCCCTGGCTTGCTACACAGCCAAACCTAAAGCAACGCAGCTTCTAGGCGGCTCCCCTGGCTTGCTGCACAGCAAAAACAAAAGCAACGCAGCTTCTAGGCGGCTCCCCTGGTTTGCTACACAGCCAAACCTAAAGCAACGCACCTTCTAAGGGGCTCCCCTGGCTTGCTACACAGCCAAACCTTAAGCAACGCAGCTTCTAGGCGGCTCCCCTGGTTGCTACACAGCCAAACCTAAAGCAACAAAGCTTCTAGGCGGCTCCCCTGGCTTGCTACACAGCCAAACCTAAAGCAACAAAGCTTCTAGGTAGCTCCCCTGGCTTTGCTACACAGCCAAACCTAAAGCAACGCAGAGATTCTAGGGCGGGCTCCCCTGGCCTTGCTACACAGCCAAACCCTAAAGCACACGCAGCTTTCTAGGCGGCTCACCTGGCCTGCTACACGGCCAAACCTACAGGCAACGCAGCTTCTAGGCGGCTCCCCCGCGATGCTACACAGCACAAACCCTAAGCAACGCAGCTTCTAGGCAGCTCCCCTGCGCTTAGCCTACACAGTACTACTCCTTACATTACCAACCTAAAGCAACAAGCCTTCTAGGCGGCTCACCCTGGCTTGCTACACAGCCAAACCTACGCAACGCACGCTACTAGGCGGCTCCCCTGGCTGCTACACAGCCAAACTAAAGCAACAAAGCTTCTAGGTAGCTCCCCTGGCTTGCTACACAGCCAAACCTAAAGCAACGCAGCTTCTAGGCGGCTCACCTGGCCTGCTACACGGACAAACCTACAGCAACGCAGCTTCTAGGCGGCTCCCCTGGCTTGCTACACAGCCAAACCTAAAGCAACACAGCTTCTAGGCGGCTCCCCTGGCTTGCTACACAGCCAAACCTAAAGCAACAAAGCTTCTAGGCGGCTCCCCTGGCTTGCTACACAGCCAAACCTAAAGCAACGCAGCTACTAGGCGGCTCCCCTGGCTTGCTACACAGCCAAACCTAAAGCAACGCAGCTTCTAGGCGGCTCCCCTGGCTTTTTACACAGCCAAACCTACAGCAACGCAGCTTCTAGGCGGCTCCCCTGGCTTGCTACACAGCCAAACCTAAAGCAATGCAGCTTTTAGGCGGCTCCCCTGGCTTGCTACACAGCCAAACCTACAGCAACGAAGCTTCTAGGCGGCTCCCCTGGCTTGGTACACAGCCAAACCTAAAGCAAGGCAACTTCTAATCGGCTCCCCTGGCTTGCTACACAGACAAACCTAAAGCAACGCAGCTTCTAGGCGGCTCCCCTGGCTTGCTACACAGCCAAACCTAAAGCAACAAAGCTTCTAGGCGGCTCCCCTGGCTTGCTACACAGCCAAACCTACAGCAACGCAGCTTCTAGGTGGCTCCCCTGGCTTGCATCACAGCCAAACCTAAAGCAACGCAGCTTCTAGGCGGCTCCCCTGGCTTGCTACAAAGCCAAACCTAAAGCAACGCAGCTTCTAGGCGGCTCCCCTGGCTTGCTACACAGCCAAACCTAAAGCAACGCAGCTTCTAGGCGGCTCCCCTGGCTTGCTACACAGCCAAACCTAAAGCAACGCAGCTTCTAGGCGGCTCCCTTGGCTTGCTACACAGCCAAACCTAAAGCAACGCAGCTTCTAGGCGGCTCCCCTGGCTTGCTACACAGCCAAACTTAAAGCAACACAGCTTCTAGGCGGCTCCCCTGGCTTGCTTCACAGCCAAACCTAAAGCAACGCAGCTTCTAGGCGGCTCCCCTGGCTTGCTACACAGCCAAACCTACAGCAACGCAGCTTCTAGGCGGCTCCCCTGGCTTGCTACACAGCCAAACCTAAAGCAACGCAGATTCTAGGCGGCTCCCCTGGCTTGCTACACGGCCAAACCTAAAGCAACGCAGCTTCTAGGCGGCTCCCCTGGCTTGCTACACAGCCAAACTAAAGCAACAAAGCTTCTAGGCGGCTCCCCTGGCTTGCTACACAGCCAAACCTAAAGCAACGCAGCTTCTAGGCGGCTCCCCTGGCTTGCTACACAGCCAAACCTACAGCAACGCAGCTTGTAGGCGGCTCCCCTGGCTTGCTACACAGCCAAACTTAATGCAACGCAGCTTCTAGGCGGCTCCCCTGGCTTGCTTCACAGCCAAACCTAAAGCAACGTAGCTTCTAGGCGGCTCCCCTGGCTTGCTTCACAGCCAAACCTAAAGCAACGCAGCTTCTAGGCGGCTCCCCTGGCTGGATACACAGCCAAACTGAGAGTGACGCAGTGCATCTGGAAGCTGACGTAGTTAGTTTTCCACATTTCCTGCACTTCTGAAATCGTGGGGACCTGCCCTGTGGCTGGCTCAGGGATCTGCCTAGATACTGCTGCTTGTTGCCAAAAAGAAAAGTCCTAGGAGCGTCGCAAGCGACAACGAAAATTGGCGTGTACATTGGAGCGACAGGTGGCAACGGAATCGAGTGCAGTAGACCAAAGCCTAGGGTTCACGAAACAGTTAGGGCTAGGGTTACTTGTGGTCAGGCAGCCTGTTTCAGCTGTACAATTGGTCTAGTGGTACACCAAATCGCTTAAACGACGAAGGGTTGGAAGTTTGATTCCCCCTACGGTCACCCTTAGCGTTGCAGGTCGTTGTCAAACGCAGTGGTAGCTTGTCCAGTCAAGGTGATAAACCGTTCTCTGCCTCCGCACGACGGGTTCCCTTAACACCACGCCCCACCAGGTGTTATTATTACCTGTGGTCCAAGGTACTTCAAATGGCCCAATTGGCCAGCGCTATAGCGCACTTGAATACAAAAAAACTGCGCTTTGTAGTGCAAAAAGCGCAAAAAATGCTTGCAGCGCCTTCAAGGGGTTGCAAAAAACTGCGCTTAAAGCGCAGAGGGGGTCAAAAAGTCAGCGCTCAAAAGCGCAAAAGCGCGCGCTTTGAATTGCCCTGCTGTGGTCAGATGGAGAACGCAGTGACCACCCCCCAGGGGGGCTCCGCCCCAAAGCTATAGGCGGGATGTGGACCATTTCTCTTGATGTAACTCAGTTTTGGATGGACTAAGCACCCCTGGAATGTAACATGCATAAAGGTGGAAGACCTCGTGGATGCTGTTAAAGTGTGGAGCAGGGTACTTCCAAGCGCGCGCTTTTGCGCGCTGATGCGCTGCCTTTTTGAGCCCCACTGCGCGTTTCGAGCAGATTATTGCAACCCGTGTGGGCGCAGCAAGCATTTTTTGCGCTTTTTGCACCACTAAGCGCAGTTTTCTTTCTTTCAAGTGCACTAAAGCGCTGGCCAATTTGGTCAATGGAAGTACCCTGCTGTGGAGCGGGCTTATCTTGGGTCAACTATGCCCTGTATATGACAATGTAATGTAATGCAATATAATGTAATAAAAGCTGCTGCCCAGAGGAATACAATACCAAACATGTGTATCTATAATATAATATGAAATTTATTATATATTTATTGTGTATTATAATATTCCTCACCTGTTGCTATCAATGTTACTCGGGCGGTTCTCCAAATAGAACATGATTAGCTTGGCCAATTTTACAATGTTCTTTTGGTTATATCCGTAGTCAGGGTCCACAGAAGGAATCAGACTCTGTGCATGCTGAAGCTGTTGCGTTAGTCGTTTCTCGTTCTGCAGAGTCTCCTTCTTGGAATTCTGGAGCTGTTGCGCAAGCATGATCTGGCGGTTGAGGAGCTCCTCCTGCTTCTGTTGGTTTTGGTTCACTTGGTTTGCCAATATCTGGGTCTCAGACTTGCATTGTTGCACCTCTTGGGTCCACTTCTGCCCTGCTTGGCATCGCAACTGCATACGGGTGCATATTTTTTATGTGTGTGTTCGTTTGTTTGTTTGTGATTGTGTGTGTGTATGAGTGAGAGAGAGAGAGAGAGAGAGAGAGAGAGAGAGAGAGAGAGAGATAGAGAGAGAGAGAGAGAGAGAGAGAGAGAGAGAGAGAGAGAGAGAGAGAGAGGGGGTATGTCTGTGTGTCTGAGTCTGTATTTGGGGCGGGGTGGTGTGGGTGGGGTACGTCAGTGTATGGGGTCTGCACGGATTTGACTTTCTGATTTCCCCCAAGCCCGGTGCGTGGTGTGGTTTGTTTGCCTACAACCTCAAACTAAACGTGTTTAAAAAAGTATTATGCAGGGTGCAAGCGAGTGGGTGTGAGTAAGTGGGTATGATACCTTTTGTATAAACCAGCACAAAACGACTGTTGGCCCAACTATGGCAGATGACTGTGCAGCATCCAAATAAGTGAAAATCGCAAGGAGGCAAGACTGAGTACACAGTTTTTGAATTCACTCTAGAACATCATTTCACATTATGACTAGACTGAGAAGATTAGCATGACCCATGCGCAAGGATTCTGTTTATATTTTTAGTTGTGAAAGGAATTTCACCCCAGAAGGTGGGTCTCCCGACACAAACCAGCAACACAGAGGATTCAGTTTGAAAGGCGCCACCACTCCTACAAAAGAGTAGGCGCCCTGTGACTTTCTATTCGGCTACGAGCAGCAGCTTCTAAGCAGCTCCCCTGGCTGGCTATTCAACCCAACCTTCAGTAACCTAGTGCATCTCGATTCTCACTTAACTACTAGTTCAGAACCAGAACACTACCAGAAGTGATGACATTTTGGGTGTAGCATAGGGGCTGGATCAAGGAGCTGCCTGGAAGCTGCCATCAAAGGCCTAAAAGGAAAGCCCTGCGACTCCACCACCTACCCCCTTAGATTGAATCGAATTGGGTTGGATTGTTACATAAAATATTTAGTCGACTCTGGGCAGCTCACCGTCTTCCAGTCCACTATCATTATTCGGGCCCTTTACCGACCTTTGGGTTTACAGGGGTAAAGTCTGTAAACGCTCTGTAAACCTGTACTCCACTCCGTTTACAGTTTTTGGTTACAAACCGTTAACACACTGTTGGGGTACAGTAGAAACGAACTCTGTAAATGGTCTGTAACGAGGCAGTGGATTGTCACACAAGATATTCCAGCCAAATCTGGGCCGCTCACCGTCTTCCTGTCTGCTGCTCCGAATACAGCTCGGCTGCTAATCCTCGACGCCATTCCAAAACTGCGGTTCATCTTGACCGCCTGCAGCATTCTGATTTGCTGCTTTGGTTGCTGATCGACAGTTCAAGGCAACTGGCGCGTCGAAATCTGATCAGCCGGTTCGCTGAAAAAGAAGCGCTGGCGAGGAGGAGTAGATAGGTCTGGAGATGGATGAATGAAGACTAACAACGGGCCACAAGGTGTGTAGGCGGAGACGAGAATAACGTTACAAGCACAGGAGACCCATTAAGGGGCACCAGTGGAGGAAGGAGCGGCAGCCTGTACCCTGATAAGGGTACAGGCTATACAGGTGACGCAGGAAGCTGTCACTGAGTCACTCAAGGATGACTCAGTCTACGGGAAGCTGTCACTACGGGAAGCTGGCACAGTACTGGCAGAGCCAATAGTTCTAAGGAAGTACATAAGTAGTCACCAAGTCATAAAACACGTGAGAGCACCGCAATTCATGCTGACAGGCGGGTGATTGATGAGTGTGAAACAGTGTAAGTAGGTATGAGTAGGGTGGCGCGAGGCTGTTCCGCTCGATTTCAAGTCAGCCGTCGGGCACCTTCCAGAATAAGCGGGATATATATTTGTGGGATATATCGCGCGGAAAGAGGCTTGATAAGAGGCTCGGGACAATCACGGTTAAACGCTGCAACCAGAAGCTGCAGCCGTGACAGGTGAGGGCGGGTGAGGGGGGGCAATCGTAACAGCCCCCCGCCCCCCGCCCCCCGCCGATCTCTTGGGACGTTTCAGATCATATCCATATCCCCCCCCACCCCCACCCCCCCCACCCCACCCCACCCAAATTATCCCACACGTTTTGATAGGCGCCCAACGACGGACGCGAGCTCGAGCGGCATTGCCTCAATTTGCACCGTTCCTCTCTATATAAACATCCCCCTTAGCATCCGCGGATGCATCAGTCCCTAAATCAGTCCCTAAATCAGTCTACCATTTTTGGAGGATTCTAGGGGACAGGGGGCCCCAGATTCTCCCCGTTGTCCATCCGTCCGTCCGACCGACGACCGAGACGAAGCCTGAAACGTCAGCCAACCGTCTAGGTACGTAGCTGAAAGGAAAAGCTCTGCCCGTGTGTAGTGCTGCTTTGCTGGTACGGATCTTGCGATAGTGTTCTTGAGGGGGATTGCTTGTTTTTTATGGTGTTGTCCTACGACCCCTTTTGGACAGCTTTCTTAATCACACCGACTTGGCGTATTGCTTTTCTTTTCTTTTCTTTTTGTTGTGTAGCTGTAGTGGGGAGTGTCCTCACTGTTTATTTTAGGGGCTGCCTGCAGCAGCTTCTAGGCAGCTCCTCTCCCCCATGCTTGGGCCAAACCTGAAGCTCGATTCTCTAGCCAAAATGTCATAATTCTCGGCCCAAATTTTCAAGAGGTACAAACTACTAACTACGAAGTGTTTCGTAAACCCATATTATCCGCTGAATTGCAATAATACAGTGTCTAATACAATGTGTTTCCATATGAAGGGCGCCTGCAGGCGTGCCCCGAATGAAAATATTATGAAATCAAATCAAAACTGGGAGAATCACTGGGAATGATGGAAGCTTGTGATTCATCTTACATAATTACTGCCACTAGGCTACACCGCACTATTTCAGCAGTTCTTGGCTGCTGATTGTGTTAGCATCAAGGTGCACTAGGCTGCATCAGGTTTGGCTGAATAGCCAGGCAGGGGAGCTGCCTAGAACCTACTTCTGGTGGCCGCAAAGTAAAGCACCGGCGCACACCAAGGGGATGCAATGGGCGAATAGCTGGGAATGATGGAAGCTTGTGGTTCGTCTTACATAAATACTGCCACTAGTCTACACCATGACCGCACTATTTCAGCAGTTCTTGACTGCTGATTGTGTTAGCATCAAGGTGCACTAGGCTGCGTCAGGTTTGGCTGAATAGCCAGCCAGGGGAGCTGCCTATAACCTACTTCTGGTGGCCGAAAAGAAAGCTCCGGCGCACACTAAGGGGATGCAATGGGCGAATGGCTGGGAATGGAAGTTTTGTATTCATCTTGCATAATTACATTGATTGCATACGCTTCATTTATGACTTGTTCTCGCCTCAGGCATGACGCAATGTTGGTAATGGCGGTCTTGGCGATATCCATGTTATTATTGTTGTGTGCTTGTATTGCGGTTGTGTAAATCTGATGTACCTCTCTTTTGTATTTCAACTTTTTTTAACAGCAGGCATGAAGCTCATCTCGAATAGCTTCTTCTCCATATGGCTCTTGTAATCCGTCTGCATGAAGTTCTTGTACATGTTTTCGGACAAGACCTCACGAATCCATGCATGAGCCATATATATGTACATCTATGCCATAACCAGTCAACTGTACTACGACGAAGTTTAGGAGTGTTTTTACTTGCCCTCATGCACCAACCGGCTTGTTGCAGCTAAAGCAGTAAGCAAATTATAAAAATGATCAACTTTGTCCTGGCTGCCCAACTCTTGGGCCAATGGTCCAGCTAGCCATAGCATGATGTGGGCAGCCAACCAACTCCTTCCTGCCCAACTTTTGGGCCAATGGTCCAGCTAGCCATAACATGATGTGGACGGCCAAGTAAAATGCAAGCCGGTTGTGAAGCATATTATACAAATCATCAACTCTGTCCTGAATTATCAATTCTAGGGCCAGTGGTCTAGCTAGCCATAGCACGATGTGGGCGGCCAAGCAACTCCCTCCCGCCCAACTCTAGGGCTAATGGTCCAGCTAGCAATAGCATGATGTGGGCAGCCAAGCAACTCTGTCTTGCCCAAATCGACCTGACTCCTACTTGTCCTTGTCATCTGCAAGTGTGCGCGGTTACAAATGGGATAAGATGGGAATACCGCATCCAATCACATAATAATATCCAATGTATCATAAATTCATAATGTATCATACTGTATCCAATCATATAATAATATCAAATTTATCATAATATATCATACTGTATCCAGTCATACAATAATATCCTACTGTACATAATTGTATAATAATATATCATACATGCATACTGTTCCCAATCATATAATAACATCCAATGTATCCTAATATATCATACTGTATCCAATCATATAATAATATGCAAGTGCACATAATTGTATCATAATATATCATACATTCATAATAATATAGCATTCTGTACCCAATCATATAATAACATCCAATGTATCATAATATATCATACTGTATCCAATCATATAATAACATCCAAGTGCACATAATTGTATCATAATATATCATACATTCATAATAATATAGCATACTGTACCCAATCATATAATAACATCCAATGTATCATAATATATCATACTGTATCCAATCATATAATAACATCCAAGTGCACATAATTGTATCATAATATATCATACATTCATAATAATATAGCATACTGTACCCAATCATATAATAACATCCAATGTATCATAATATATCATACTGTATCCAATCGTATAATAATATCCAAGTGCACATAATTGTATCATAATATATCATACATTCATAATAATATAGCATACTGTATCCAATCATATAATAATATCCAACTGCACATAATTGTATCATAATATAGGGTCATTTAGGGGGGGGGGGGGGGGGGGGGGGGGGGGGGGGGGCATATACTCACCCATCCAGTCACCCATCCACCCAACCACCTACACCCACCTGTTCCTACCTAATTGCATACCCTCTCCCCTACGTACTGCTATCCCACCCACCCATCCCACCAGTGCCTACCCTCAGCAACACCCAGGGGGGGGGGGGGGGGGGGGGGGGGGGGTATTCCAACCATCCTGCGCTCAAATGTAGATCTCCCTGCACAATTAAAGTTTCTGGTATGATGTTCAGATTCATTACATTGCATTGTCATAGGCAGGTCAGTGTTGACTCAAGACAAGCCCACTCGGCAACACCCAGGGGGGGGGGGGGGGGGGGGGGGGGGGGGGGGGGGGGGGGGTCTTTAGTCCATCCCGCACTCCAATTTAGATCTCCCTCAGTCTCCCTGCACAATTAAAGTTTCCGGTACAATGTTCAGATTCATTACATTACATTGTCATAGGCAGGTCAGTGTTGACCCAAGACAAGCCCACTCAACAACTCCCAGGGGGGTTCTTCCAACCATGCAAAACAACTAGGGATCGGCAAATCATATAATACTGACCAAAGGCAAGTATGATATCATATGGTGACATGATATCATGTGATATCATATTGCCTATCCCTACACACAATTCCTGACGTTGATGAGTCCCCCTTGACTCTGCCAAGCCGCGGGGGGTACACTTTGAGACCAGTACAAATGTGTTCATTGCACCATATGACCATATCACATCACACTTCATTTTTTAGTATGATGTTCAGACTCAATGAGCCAATTAAACAATTGATGTTTTAGTACTGAAAGCATTTTCAGCAGTAAATGAACTGAAGGATTTAATTTCAAAATTTCCCAGAAGTTGGGGTTGGATTGAATTGGATTGTTGCAAGTTTTTCCAGCCAACTCTGCGGTACTCTCAGTCTTCAAATTCCAGGAGACCCAGTCCCCAAGTTCGATATAGTATTAAACAACTCGTTAGCACTGCCTTAGCACCGCGTTATAGTAGCAGAAACCAGGGAGAGCACTAGGCAGATTTCCGTATGCGCCTAAGAAAATGGCGGTAAATAGGGTTAGCGGAAAATCCCCAAAACGACTGAAATAATTGTTCGCCATTACAGCGGATTTTCGAAACTGGGGGGCTCCATTAATTGACTGTAGTTACATATTGGCGGAATCTTGTTAACTTGTTTTATTTCCATTCAAACCTTAGCACTGCGTTATTGTAGCAGAAATCAGGGAGAATACTAAGCATAATAACCAGTTTAAATACTTGTCCAGGTATATCGACAGAAATGTGTGGGTAAACCTACAGTGAGATTTTATGTAAATATTTTATCAAGATATTTAAATGTTAAAAACAAAATCAATATTTTCTCCTGAAAAATCAAATTAATTCAGTATGGACCCTTTGAATGCTAATGCTGGTTATTGTGAATGCTAATGCTGGTTATGGTGTTGTTCCATGTTTTAACTGTACAGGGTAGCCAAATAAGCTAAGGGAACTTCGAGAACCCGGGGAACTTGCCCAACCATAATATCAAGAGGGGCTAAACATAAAAGGCACTGATAAACTGAACCCCCCCAAACAGTGTCGACAGGGGACCTGAGTTCGTGGTGATACAGTGATCAATTGGGTTTCGATTATAATCGCACTTGTAAATATTCACATTTTTCGCTTTCGCACTCACCTATTGCTAGCTCTTTATCTTTCATCTCGCTTTTGGTCTTGCCCATGGTGTTTAGACTTGAATTTGGTGTTCAGGGGTAGCCAAGTAGGCTTAAGGGACTTGCCCAACCTTAAAAACACGAAAGGCAGTAAAGAAAAACCAGCGTGCCCTAGCTCACCTGTTGCGCAGCCCCTTATCGGTCATCTCGCTTCTGGTCTTGCCCATGGTGTTCAGACGTAGAACGTGAACTTGGTGTTCAGGGCAGGGGTAACCAAATAGGCGAAAGGGACTTGCCCCAAAACACGAAAGGCAGTTTGAAGTAAAAAGCCCTAGCTCACCTGGCCGTGCCCATGGTTTTCAGACGTAGAGGGAAGCCGATTCACTCGTTGGCGGAGTAGTTTTCCCCGAAATTTATCAGACTAGACTCGAATATTCAATGCAATGAGCTGCAATGAGCGAAATATATTTTATGCAGTTTGAAGGTAGCTGGAATTCTGGATAACGATGTAGGATTCGTGTTCTTTTCTTTGATCTTGTCAGAATCAAGTTGCGTTGGGCTATTTACCGTTGGTACTTGGTTTTTTCCCGATCAGTCTCGGAACTTCGGAAGCCGGAACCCATCAAGAACCCTAGGTATCCTACCACAGCCCTTGAGAGATGACATGGAATAATCGATACACACTATCGATTATTCCATGCATTTAGCCCGTCGTACCGACGGCAGGCCTCCTCCGGGGGCCTCCCAGGGGGGCCTCCTCCACATCGCTGCAGGAATAAATGCGATGCCCATCAGCTATCAGCTATGCCCTCGCTGGAATTAAAGGCTGGGTGGGAAAAGCAGGGAGCAGCTGTCAGTGAGAAGTCCGAGAACAATCTGCGTACAGCGCGAAATTGTTAGGCATTGATGCCGGCAGGGAGTAGAAGAGCACGCATTCCCGCCCAGTGCAAAGCATGTTGGCCATAAGCGCGCCCTGTCAGAGCTTTGTTCCTGTTGCAAGTAAAAAAAGGGCGTCGAGCATTCAATTCAACGGCAGCAGTTATAATACTTGTGGAGAAATAGCTTCTGAGTGAGGGCTCATAAGCGATTTGGCCAAGACTGGTCTTTAACACCTGCTTGTCGCCGATTTGAGGTTCCCAGGGCTGGTCCATGCTTGTGCAGATTGAAAGATTTAGCGAGGAGCTGGGGATCACGCGATGGAAAAGCAGTCAGCGAGCGAGCAGAAGAAGGAGAAGAGAGTTTTGTAACGCGAAGAGCAGCAAGGTTAGGTGGTTCAGCAAGAGCTCATATCGAAGTTAGTGGACAGTAGAAGTGCGCGTGCAAATCCGGGAATGAAGAAAAAGTTGAAGACAAACATGCTTGGGTGAGGGAGCACAGCTGCCATTGTGGTGTGGGCCAAGACATCAGATCGCGGAGCGCAAAGAGAGCGCTTGGCGCAGTCGCAAGGTGAAAGCAGGTGAAAGTTGCGGGTTTGAACACGTCGGGGAGGTGAAAGCGTTTGAAAATAGAGGGTTGGGGTGGAAATGTGCCAGATCAGCACTCGACGGTTGAAATGTAAATGTGCCATACCAGCAGGAAAATGCTTGCCAGATAAGCAGAACCATTGCCTGTTAAGCCCTGAACCCGTGACTGTCGGTCGGTCACCGGTCGGTCGTCGGGCGGTCAACGCATCTTGAGTAGTACAGATCTTTTTGATGTCGTAGATTTGCATCCATAGATGATGAGTCGACAGTTATGTAGCGTTGGTTGAAGTTGGTTGGAGTGACTCATCATGCAACAAGATTTAAGACAACCCCGAGTTGTCTTGCTCAGTTATTGCGAGAAGAGCATGCCAGGAATTCCAATGCAGTTGCAAGCTTTGGGTTTGACCCAGTGGCTGGCTATTGGAGCTGGTGGGAAGCTGCCATGAGAAGACCCAAGAGAGACAATGGTCGTTGGCCAACACTGGCATGCCAATGAAAATGTGAACCATGTAACAATTCAAATGCAATCCAATCTCTAGCTCGGCAAAAAACAATAAGGACCTGGACAAGTCTTTAGCCTGTGTAATCCAGTATGCTACCAAGTTTACGTATGCTCCATAGATCATGCGTGTTTTTGCATATGGGACTAGGAATTTGAAGGTGTGCAGGTCTGAATTTGCTGAAACCATTGAACAATCAAATCACTAGCTCAGCCAATCCAATCTCTAGGTCATGCAAAAACAAAAAGGACCTGGGAAACCTGTCCAACCCGGGTAGTATGCTCCCTGGTTTCCATGGGTATCGCACATAGGGACTGTGAGCAGCCCAGAGTTGGCTGAACCATGTGACACTCCAATCCATAAACTGTCCATCTATGTTGGTACCGACATTTTGTATGTTATCATATGTTAAGCAGACAGTTGCCTACCCGAAGGCCTGAGCAACCATGGGTGTCACTCAGCCGAAGAGGCAGGTATCCAGACGAGGCGAATGGCTACATGGACAAGTCTTAAAACTGTCTCATCCGTCTATTTGGCAAAGCCCCCCCTTCTGGGGGGTTAAGAGCCCCCATATTCACCCCGTTGTCCGCTTGTGCAACCAAGACGAAGCCTGACACGTCAGCCAACTGTCTCATAACTAACTGGCTTCGGTCAGCTCCATCTGTCGTCCCGTTGCCAACACTCTCCGCTAATTTTCCGCGCCGCTTGCGACGCTGCATAGGACTTGTTTATGTGGGTATCGCACATGGCATTGGAAGACGGCGAGCAGCCCAGGGTTGGCTTAAAAACCGTGTAACAATCCAATCTAATAAACAAAAGTGGGATCAATGGCCACAGGGGGGGTGTTAGTGAGTTCACACGTCCTCCACTGATTCTTTTGGGGGCTATGCGGTTTCTAGGCAACTCATTTGCCCCGTCCTTGGGCCAAACCTGAAGCTAGCTAGTGCGGCAGGCAGCTGACATGGCAGGCACTCCAATGCAGCTGTGAGCTTCTGGCTTGACCCAGAGGCTGACCAGGTACATGGAAGCTGCAAGGTGTTGCCCAAAAAAGAAACAGTGACACCTACAATAGTACTACTTGCATGAGACCTATTCAGTGTTTTCTTTTCAGCTAAGAGCAGCAGCTTCTAGTCAGCTCCCCTGACTGGCTATCCAGCCTGGCGCAACCTCGAGCACCTTGAAGCTGGCATAATCAGCTGTTCAGAACTGCTGAAACAGTTTGGTGTAGCCCAGTGGCCGGCTCAGGGAGCTGCCAAGAAGCTGCTACGAAAATCAGGAAAGAAAAACCATGACACTAGAATGTCATATAAGAAGATGGTGACAGATGTGTCAGCAGTGTTTTTCAGCTAAGAGGACCAGCTTCTAGGCAGCTCCCCAGACTGTCTATTCAGCCAAAGCTAATGCAACCTAGTATGTCTGGAAGCTGACAGAATCCGCTGTGCAGAACTGTTGAAATCTTGGTGCTACCCCAGAGGCTGGGTCAGGGAGCTGCCTAGAAGCTGCTGCTCGCAGCTGAAAAGAAAAACTATGTGTGTCAGTCCTCCTTAGGGACCCTGATCCCTCCTAGTCCCAATTGCGCCAACTACCTTTTCAGCTACGAACAGCAGCTTCTAGAAAGCTCCCCTGACTAACTATTCAGCCAAACCCAACACAACCTAGTGCACCTTAGACGCAGTCAGCTGTCTAGAACTGCTAAAATATTTGGGTGCAACAGTGGATGGCTCAGGTAGCTGCCTAGAAGCTACTGCTTGTAGCCGAAAAGAAAAGCTCTGAAGGCATATGTAGAAACTAATCTGGTTATAAACAGCGAGATCTACATACATGAACCTGGCCTGGGAGCTGTCCCGAGGATATTAGCCTGCATCTGATTGTATCTTCTAATATACTATGTTTCAGCTACGGTAGTCAGTCAAAAAAGGCTCCGATTCTTTGGAACAAGCCTTTGTGTGGGTTTTGCAAGTCGATGAAATAGTCCTGCTTTCCGATGAGCCGGCGTGCAGCGTTCTCGAATGCAATGCCGCTCAGCGTGAGCTCTTTCTGGAGCACGAGGGGCTCTCCTCGATTGGTGGAGACAATGACCTGAACAGAGGTGTGGGGGTGGGGGAGGTTGAAGGGCTGATAGTGTTGGGGGCGTGATTGTGAGGGTCGAATGCAATGCCGCTCAGTGTCAGTTCCTTATTAGGCACGAGGGGCTCTCCTCAGTTGGTGGAGACAATGAACTGAAGATTGTGTGTGTGTGTGTGTGTGTATGTGGTGGTGGTGGGGGGGGGGGGGGGTCAGAGGGATTATTGTGTCCGGGGTATGAGGGTCGAATGCAATGCCGCTCAGCATAAGCTCTTTTTTAAGCATGAGGGGCTCTTCTCGAATGTTGGAGACAGTGACCTCAAGACAGGACGTGAAAATCGATGGATGAATTACAATGATGATGATGACGACAACGTTGCAGCAAACAAAGATAAAGCCTGGAGGGGCGTGGTGTGAAGGGGACCCTCCCGTACGCCGCAGGTCACCATGGCAGACATAGTACGTGTCACCCTCCAGGCGGAAGGGACTCCTTCATGCGACATGTGGCAAGAATGCTTGTACACGAGGCAATATATTATATGTTAGGCGTAGAGATGTGTTTGTCTACAGTTCCCACATGGCATGCATAATTAGAGAACGGCAAATCATATGATGTTGACCAAAGACGAGTATGATATCATACAAAAATCATATGATTTAATATCATATGATATGATGGCCCAGGCCAAAGTTACCTAGTCAGACCACCGGCATCATATGATATCATATCATATCGGCATCATATGATATCACATCATATCGGCATCATATGACATCACATCATATCATATGATGACATGATATCATTTTGCTGACCCCTACGTATAATAGACTCATGCTGCAAGCACATAATGCTGGTATAGGCAGCAATGCATGGCTCATGTACACCCACCCCCTTCTCCCCCTTCACTCCGCCCACAGATAGAGTACATCCTACTGGCTCTTGTACAATTTCCCAACCTGGGGATCCTCTGGGATGGCACCCAACAACGGAATGCCCAGCTTCCTTTGCACATCCCCCCCCTTAACTCTGCCCAAAGACAGAGTGCATCCTACTGTCTGATCTATAATGCCCTCAAGTCCCCTCCAACCTGGAGATCCTCTGGGATGGCACCCAACAACGGAATGCCCAGCATCCTTTGCATCCCCCCCCCCCCCCCCCCCTCCCCCCTCTTAACTCTGCCCACAGACAGAGTGCATCCTACGGTCTGATCTATAATGCCCTCAAGTCCCCCCCAACCTGGAGATCCTCTGGGATGGCACCCAACAACGGAATGCCCAGCATTTCTTGCACATCTCGCACTGACATCACCCACCCCCTCCTCCTACTCCCCCTTAATTCTGCCCACAGATCTATGCACACAGATATATAATGCCCTCAAGTCCCCTCGTACCTGGGGATCCTCTGGGATGGCACCCAACAACGGAATGCCCAGCATTTCTTGCACATCTCGCACTGACATCATGTCATTCTTTTGGATCATGTCTGGTCGAACCCTGTTGACCAGCAGCTTGACATTGTACACTCCATTGGCCTCAAGGAGACCGGCAACACGATCTGTGCAGTTTAGTGTGTGGTTTGGTAAGTATGTGGGTTGTGTGGGTAGGTATTTGGGTAAGTAGGTAGGTAGGTAGGTTGCGAATATTGGATACACAAGGACCAGCAGCTTAACGGTACTTATTCCCTCCACCAATCTATATGTTAACATAAACTACAAGAAATAAGGAAAAATTCAGGCATGCTTTTTTCTTTTTATGGTTGGGAAAACGTTTCTACCTTTCCAGCTGTTTGTTGTTCCCTATCTCCTGGTAAGAGAAACTTTCCTTTCGGACAACAGCAAGATATTGTTTGAAGTTTTAGGGGCTAGGGTGTTGCTCTATTACGATGAGGTACTTCGTATTGCACCGTCGCGCTATTCATGGCTATTGCTGCTTCCTTCGCGGCGTCGGCCGCAAAATAGAAACTATGTTGGCGGTGCTCTCTTCCGCGTCCCTGCTCGGCATCCTCCATTGCTGGGCGGCCGGGGCGGGTGTTTGTGGCGAAGCTCGATGCTTGGCCCTTGTGTACGCAGTGCGTCGTGGGGGCTTGGCCTTCCTTATCCGTATTTATCTCTCTCACCCTGATCTACGGTCCGCTCCTTGGGTGGCTTTCCTCATGTCTCTGGTCTATCGGCTCGGGTTCCCCACTTCGCCCTCCGCCATTCACGCCCGATCACCTCTCTTCGTCCCCCCAACCCTGTCTGGGGCCGCGGCACCCCGCCCCCCGTCGTCTCGGCGGGACTGCTAAGCGGACGAATGCTGGGGGGCCGGTGTGGAACTGTAGCGGTTCTGAGAATTGTCGAAGTGTAGGTTAGAGAGTAGGGGCGTTGACGATGGTAGAATTACGTGGTTATAGAAACAAGAGAAGGAAGTAGTACAGGAACAAGATAAGCCTACAAGCGGCACCAGAGCAGCTTAGCTTAAGCCTTACAGACAAGGCGTAACTTTGGGTGAGTACAACTCCCTTGGGCCGCAGCAAGGGGGGAAGGAGACCGGTAACACGATATGTGCAAGTGGGTGTGGGGGTAGGTAAGCAGGTGGGTGTGAAGGTAGGTAAGCAGATGGGTGTGGGGGTAGGTAAGTAGGTGGGCTGTGTGGGTAGGCAGGTAGGCAGGTAGGTTGCCAATCTTGGATACGCAAGGACCATCAGCTGAACGTTGTACACTCCGTTGAACTCTACAGGTGCCCAGCAACACGATCTAATTGACTGGGGAGATGGCGTTGATAGAATCCAAACCACACCATATGCCCCACCCAGCACCCAACATCCCAACACCATATGCTCCACCTAAAACCCACCATCTCAGCACCACATGCCCCATCAAACACACACCATCACGACACCATATGCCCCACCTAACAACTTAATCTCCCCTACCCCATCCTAACATACCTGCATCTCTGATGGAAGTGATCTCTTGGGATGGTTATGACGAGCGCTTCCTTGCCTGGGGGTTGGCGTTAATCCAACCCATACCACACCATATGCGCCACCTAACACCCACCATGTCAACACCACGTGCCCCATCAAACACGCACCATGTCAACACCATGTGCCCCATCAAACACCAACCATCTCAAAACCATATACCCCACCAAACACCCACTATCTCAGCACCACATGCCCCATCAAACACACACCATCACGACACCATATGCCTCACCTTACACCTTAATCTTCCCTTCCCCATTCTAACATACCTGCATCTCTGATGGAAGTGATCTCTGGGGTGGTGACGATGAGCGCTTCCTTGGCTGGGGAGATAGCATTGATAAAACCCACGTCGATTCCAGCAGGGCAGTCAATGAGGATAAACTGGTAGCCTAGGTCAATCATAGAGCTTGTGATTTCATCCATGTGCTTTCGGGTGACATTGTACCTTCGCAGTGGTGTGAGTTGGTGTGTGTCGAAGTGTTGGGTTGTGTGTTGGGTGTGTGGTGGAGTGTGTTGGTGTGTGTTGGAGTGTTGTGATTGTGGTGTGCGGTGTGATTATGGTGACGTGGTGTGTGTAGGTGTGTGTTGCAGTGGTGTGTGTTGGTGTGCTGTGATAGTGGTGGTGTGGTGTAGTGGTGTGTGGTGGTGTGGTCGTGTGTAGTGTAGTGGTGAGTGGTGGAGTGGATTGCAAGCTATAGGAAGTTAGTTTAGCATCTCCTTCCTTCTTGTCTCTGATAAGCGCCCGGTCTCTCTCTCTCTCTCTCTCTCTCTCTCTCTCACACACACTCTTTGTCTTCCCCCTCCCTCCAAAATGTGTCTCACTACCTCCCTCCCTCCGTCTGCCACCCATTGCCAGGTAGTGCCACCAATTGCCAGCTAGTGCCACCCAGTGTCAGTAGCCTCACCTCTGCCTGTTCCGTGACATTGACAGCAATGACAGGTTCTTCCACCTCTTGTCCCTGATAAGCGCCCGGTGTCTCTCTCTCTCTTTTTCTCTCTCTTCGCCTTCTCCCTCCCCCCCACCCTCCCCCCCCACCCCACCCCCATTTGTCTCCCTCCCTCCCTCTGCCAGCTAGTGCCTGTAGCCTCACCTCTGCCTGTTCCGTGACATTGACAGCAATGACAGGTTCTTCCACCTCTTGTCCCTGATAAGCGCCCGGTGTCTCTCTCTCTCTCTCTTTCTCTCTCTTCGCCTTCTCCCCTCCCCCCCCACCCCACCCCCATTTGTCTCCCTCCCTCCCTCTGCCAGCTAGTGCCTGTAGCCTCACCTCTGCCTGTTCCGTGACATTGACAGCAATGACAGGTTCTTCCACCTCTTGTCCCTGATTAGCGCCTGGTCCAGGCGACACTCTCCCTCCAAAATGTCAATGGCCGTGTAAAGGATGCGGTTTTCCAAGCCCAGCAGCAGATCCAGGTTACTGCATAACGTAGACGAGCAGAGTGTTAAAAGTGAATTCAAGGTGAATTCAAATTGAATTCAATTGATTTATCTCCAATCCCAACAGCAGATCCAGGTTACTGAATCACATGGACGATCAGAGTGTTGAAAGTGAATTCAAAGGTGAATTCAAATTGAATCCAGTTTATCCATGACCAAGCCCAGGATCAGATCCGGGTAAGTTAATTCAGTTGATTCAGATCCAAGCCTGGAGCAGATCCAGGTAACTGAACCACTTAGATGATCAGAGTGTTGGAGTTAATTCAGTTCATTCAGATCCAAGCCCAGGGGCAGGCCCAGATTAGTTAATTCACTTCACACAGATCCAAGCCCAGGTGTAGATCCAGGCTACTGAATCACATAAATGTTCAGATTGTTGGATTTAATCCAGTCTTGCATGAGATACAGCGTGCAGCATTTCAACTCCTGCCATACCTACGAAAGTCCACCACCAGCATGGACCAGGGCGATCTTATAGCCCAGCTTCTAGTGAGCACCCGCCAGACCAAGACCATGACACACAGGCCAATGCACAGCCACCTACGGAAGTCCGATATAAGCCTCGACTAGGGCGACCTCATAGCCCAGCTTCCAGTAACCACCCCCCAGACCAAGACCATGACATACAGGCCAATGCACAGTCACCTACCGGAGTCCAATATCGGCGTCGACTAGGGCGACCTTGTAGCCTAGCCTGGCAATTGACATTCCGAGGTTGGCAGAGGTAGTAGTCTTGCCTACGCCTCCCTTGCCTGAGGTCACGACAATGATACGGGCCTCGCCTTCCATGCTTACTTCCTCTTCAAAGCTCTGGACACCGACATAGCGACCCTGGCGCTGGTTCAAGCGAGGTGCGAGGCCGTGGGGGGTGATGAGGGTCTGCAGCAGGTCGGAGAGATATGGTTAGGCTATGGAATAAGGTCGGTGCGAGGCTGTCAGGGTGTTGGCAGTCTGCACAGGTCTGCAACAGGGGGACATGGCAAGCTCTGGGCTCCGACATAGCGTGCTTGGTCTGGTTCAATCGAGGTGTGATGCCGTGGTGGGTGATGAGGGTCTGTAGCAGGTCAGGAAGGTATGGTTAGGCTATGGGATGTGGGTAAGGCCGGTGCAAGGCTGTGGGGTTGTTGGCAGTCTGCAGATGTCTGCAGCAGGGGGAGGTGGTAAGCTCTCGGCACCAACATAGCGTGCTTGGTCTGGTTCAATCAAGGTGTGAGGCCGTGGAGGTGATGGGGTCTGTAGCAGGTCGGGAAGGTTTGTTCAGGCTATTGGATTTGGGTCAGGCAGGTTTGCAACAGGTGTGTGGGTTTTAACAAGGGGGGAAGCAGGAAAGGGCTCAACTGACAAGTTCGATGAAGCGTCGCCTGCGACGCTAAAAATTGGCAGAGAGTGATCGCGACGGAGCTACAGGTGGCAAGGGAAGCGAGTTAGTTACGAGACCGTTGGCTGACGTGTCGGGCTTCATCGCGGTCAGACGGATGGATGGATGGATGGATGGATGGATGGATGGATGGATGGACGAACGGACAAGTGGGTAACACTAGGGGTTCCCGCTCCCCAGAAGGGGGGGCTCCGCCAAAACAAAAGCCCTGTGTGATGTGGCAAGCCGTGGACATAGAAGTAGCGTACTTGGTGCTGGTTCGTGCGTGGTGTGAGGCTGCACGGGGGGTGAGGTGTGTGGGTGGGACTGGGGTGGTGTGAGGCCGTGCCGTGCCGGTGAGGGGGGGGGGGGGGGGGGGGGGGGGGGGGGGTGGGGTGTGGGGGCTGGTTCAGGCGTGGTGTGAGGCTGCACGGGGGGTGAGGGGGGTGAGGGGGGTGGGTGGGAACTAAACAACACCACAGCGCAACACCATCCACCACAGCAACACAACTGTGGGTGCCAGGTGTTCACAACAACACAACATATGCACACCAACCACCACAACAACACAACCGTGCGTGCCAGGTGTTCACAAGAACACAACATATGCAAACCCACCACCATAACAACGCAACTTAGTGTGCCAGGTGCTCAGAACAACACAACATACGCACACCAACCACCAACCACCACAATAGTGCTTGCCAGGTGTTCACAACAACACAACATATGCACACCCACCACCATAGCAACGCAACCGTGCTTGCCAGGTGTTCACAACAACACAACAAATGTACACCCACCACCATAACAACGCAACTGTGCTTGCCAGGTGTTCACAACAAAACAACATATGCACACCAACCACCACAACAACGCAACCTTGTGTGTCAGGTTTTCACAAGTCCACCAACCACCACAATGAAGCAACACAACAACATCAACCACCACCGCATCACATACCACCACAACACCAAAAACACATAACCAAACACCACAACAACCACCACAACTAAGCAACACCACATCACCAGCCACCACAACATATCAACACTGCATCACCAACCACCACATCACCAACCACCACAATTAAGCAACACCACATCACCAACCACCACAACATATCAACACTGCATCACCAACCACCACATCCCCAACCACCACATCACCAACCACCACAACTAGGCAACACCACATCACCAACCACCACAACATATCAACACTGCATCACCAACCACCACATCCCCAACCACCACAACTAAGCAACACCACATCAACCACCACCACAACATATCAACACTGCAACACCAACCACCACATCCCCAACCACCACATCACCAACCACCACAACTAAGCAAACACCACATCAACCACCACAAATATCAACACTGCATCACCACCACCACATCCCCACACCACATCACCAACCACCACAACATATAAACACTGCACACAAACAACAATCCCCAACACCACAACTAAGCAAACACCACATCACCAACCACCACAACCAATACAACACTGCATCACCAACCACAACATCACCACCACCACATCACCAACCACCACGACCCTAAGCAACACCCCATCACCAACCACCAAACATATCAACACTGCATCCCCAACCACCACATCCCCAACCACCACAACTAAGCAACACCACATCAACCACCATCACAACATATCAACACTGCAACACCAACCACCACATCCCCAACCACCACATCACCAACCACCACAACTAAGCAATACCACATCAACCACCGCCACAACATATCAACACTGCATCACCAACAACCACATCCCCAACCACCACAACACCAACCACCACAACTAAGCAACACCATGTTGCCAACCACCACAACACCAACCACCATGACACCAACCGTCACATCAACAACCACCACAACGCCAACCACCACAGCAAAGCAGCACCGAATCACCTACCACCACAACACCAACCATCACAGCACAGCAAAGCAACACCACATCAACAACCAACACAACACCATCCATCACAGCAAAGCAACACCACATCGCCAACCACCACAACACCAACCACCGCAACAAAGCTACACCATGTCAGGCTGGCATATCGCATGTTGGTATTTGCCGAGGTATGAACAGGATTTGAATTTGTGTACTGTTCCTGCAACCCTGTGATTGCATGAAGCACTCAGGCATGTGGTGTATTAGTCATTGTACTGCCCAGGCTCTTCCTTCAAACAGTCTTTGATGCATGACCAGGATTTGAATGTGTCCTGTACACACCAACATTGCCTTATAGATTTCCAAGATGTGTATCGAGCACAAAACAGGCATGTGTGCAAGTGCGTGTCACTTTCTTACGCACCTGCTTGCTGCGAGGCCACGACACCTGGGGAGCGGTCGAGGCAGTGCGCCTGCAGGGAGGTGGGTGGTGGGAGGCAGCCAGTTAGTCAGATTGAAGGTCCGAAATAACGAGCGGGTTTGAGCTCACACGCTCAAAAGTTCGATGATCATGGATGCGAGGGCATCCATCAATCAGTACGAGGCGTATCTGGTGCGAGCTGAGAATGTTGTTTTGGGCGTGGTGCAGTTCCAAGGAGGGGTCCAGGCTACCACCCACGATGAAGAAGTCGCTGAGGAACGAGGTCAGCCCTAGAATCATCGATGATATGCGGAGGTGCACTGAAGCGTGCGCGACCTAGGGTGGTGCGCTCTAGTCGCAACTCGAAATTGAACTTGGAGTCATGGCTCCATCGAGTAAGGCTACTCGCCATCTTCGGCAATAGCATCAGCATTCATAGCAATTTCTCGCTGCTATAGTCGCTAGCTGCCACATTCAACATCCAACGCATGAGCTCTAGCATGCGTACTGCTGACAAACGGTCCATACGCAGAAGGAGAGCTTCTGCCACAAGCGGTTATTTTAACCATCGTAGGAGGCATCGAGGAAATAGGCTTGTGAATGCCAAGGCGAAGTGGATTCACTTGCGAGTAATTATTCACTCATTACCTGGACATGCATTGGGCGGAGACTGAGCTCCTGCTGCTGCTTGCAGCGCTGCTAATAGGGACGAGCTTGGTTGCGGCGAGCATTCTTGCAGATATGGATTGCGCGGATGCAGCGGGCGGGGGATGGAACAGGCTATTGGTGAATCGCTGTTGGGATCGAACTCGATGTGTTCACACGTTGTTCAAATTCGCATCATTCAAATTGAGGGGCATGCCACTAGTCGGCACAGCTGGTGGGACCTATGTTGGATGCTTTTCCCTCTTGTCCCGAAAGGGGGGCCGGGGACACCGAGGCCTACAATCGCAATCGCCGCGAGCCGGGGGCGGGGGCCGGAGCCATCAAGTCTGCAGCCAGCTCGGAAGAAACTTCAACTCCTGCCTTGGTGAGATGTGGGGATAGAGAAATAAATAAGTAGTACTCCTTATTAAGAGGCGTGAAGTCGAGGGGGCCAGCCTGCTTGCTTGCACTAGGGCAAACCACCAAATGCGGATAGAAATATTCGATCTGTCATGTACATTATTATGTGACAGCGCTTAAGCTTTGAAGCCCCCATCTACGTGAATCGCGAAAAAGAACTACCGGCAGTCGAAGCAGGAGTAGGAAAAAAACCACTCCCCCCACGTCTAAAAACCCTGAGGACTTACTCAACTCGAGGTCCTAAGTGGTGCCAGTAGACTACCCTTACCCAAGGCCTACTCATGGGTGGTCTCAGAAGGTCATTTGAAGGTCTGAGTAAACAGTTCGAAATAAACTGAGGAGGGCTGGCCCCCTGGCTGACCCCTCCTCCCAACCCCCCTAAATGAGGTGCCCAGAATGACCTGAAAAGTAACTCAAAATATCGCCACGATTTATGCCATTACAGACCCATTCCCAGAAAAAATCGGCCTGGCTAAAAATCTTGAGGCCTGAGCTCTTCCTGCGCTAAACCTGGAGAACCAAAGTTATGAACCAGGCACTGCCAGCATGTAACTTGAATACCCCTAGCTACACTTTCACGTAAAACGAAAAATGCAAAATGTAGTACCCTGAAATCCTCGTCATATGTGACACAATCTCCGCTTCTGACGAAACAGACTCTCCAGCATTGAAGTTAATTACTCTGGGCTGTACTCGCAAGTGGTGCAAGCTTACCAGAGTCCAGAGGGCCCGTACTTAAATTGAGTTTCTAACATGCTTCAGACTGGCCCGCGACTAGTCAAGGGGGTACTGTAGACCCTCAAAGGGTCGCAAAGGGGTAGTTATCTTCAATGTAGCTTGTCTGATCTCCGGTTACTCGCGATTCCGCCTTTAAGATTTGAGACGTCATGATGGTGACTTTCCCCAGCTGCGGCTTACGGGGGGGGGGGGGGGGGGGGGGGGGTCCCCTTAACGTCACGCCCCTCCAGGCGTTTTCTTTCTTTATGCAGGTTATATTACTGCTGTTTAATGGAAGGGGGACTCAAACGTTTCATATCTCCTTCACTCTTAAATTGAAATTGAAATTGAAATTGAAATTGAAATTGTTACATCCGTGTAATACCGTTACTCACAGGACGTGAAGTTAAGGACACCATAGCGTAAGCCGGAGCTAGCTATAGTCACCGTCACTCTTAAACAGCAATAAAGCAAGGCGGAAAAGAAGGAATAGAGCAAGGGAGTTTTTACACATGAGATATTGCCAGAGAGATTTCAGTGTAATTAATTTGAGCTTTGAGGGTTCAGACAGAAAAGCGGAGAAAGTCCTCCAAAAGTGCTCCCATTATGCCCATACCATACACTTAAGGCCCTGATATCAAGTGATTGTAGATCAGGTGAGCGTTTTTGGGCGGAGCCCCCTCTTCAAGGGGGGGGGGGGGGGGGGGGGGGGGGGATGTTTACCCATTTGTCCAACCGACCGACCTACTATCCATCCATCTGACCGCAATGAAGCCTGACACGTCAGCCAACGGTCTCGTAACTAACTAGCTCCCGTTGCCACCTGTCGCTCCGTCGCGATCACTCTTCGCCATTTTTTAGCGTCGCATGCGACGCTGCATAGAACTTGAACAGTCTAGCCTAGGTCTAACCTGTTAAGGCGTAGCCAACAGGGCGCAACATTTTGTCATTTTGGGTTGCCCTTTTGATGCAACTGCCTCCAGGGTACTTCAAAAGGCCAAATTGGCCATCGCTTTAGCGCACTTGGCAACAAAACAAATGCGCTTTTTCGTCCAAAAGGGTTTAAAAATTCGTCCTAAAGGGTTTAAAAATTGGTCATGCAGTACCCTGGTAGACAAATAGGCTATATAAACAAGTAGTTATACTTGTTGTAGACGACTTATACGTCTCTACCTGAATAGGCAAAGTGTGGGGCGGTCACTACCTGGTCCCGAGTTTTCTGCCGCACCGCAGTACTGTGCACTACAGACTGTTCTACTATATCATCGCCTCTGTGCGACTCTCTCTCTCTCTCTCTCTCTCTCTCTCTCTCTTCTATAGCCACTGTAACGATTGAGTCTGCTGTCTCTATCAAGTACCAAAATACTAGATAAGAGAGAGAGGATATAGTTACATACTCAGCAAAAATCAATGCCGAGACTGAACAGCGCCGGGGCAGCTGGACAGTTTTATAACAGTGAGGGTTTGGGCAACATACCCCTCAGAACCTGGTCCAGGAGGTGACCTCCAAAAAAGCGTACGAAAGAGCAAATTAAAAGGCTTGACAACAAGCAAAGCGAACAGCTTACAGTGTATAAAACGTTCCCAACAAATAAACTTGCTGATCAAGTTTTACTACTAAATAACAGATAGCTCGTTTTAGTGATACGATTGGTCTAGTGGTACACCGAATCGCTTAAACGAAGCAGGGTCGGGGATTCGATTTCCCCTACGGTCACCCTGAGCGTTGCAGGTCGTTGTCAACCGCGATGGTAGCTTGTCCAGTCGAGGTGGTAGACCGTTCCATGCCCGCGTACGAGGGGTTCCCTTAATACCACGCCCCACCAGGCATTATCATTACTACTAAATAGACTTGATGATCAAGTATTTATCCTTAATATACTTGATGGTGAAGTATAAATACTGAATATACTTGATGGTCAAGTATAAATACTGGATAAGTTAAGTTTACACTGGTTCTTAACACATAAATACCCTGGTCGGCTTTTATTAATAGCTTCCAGCCAGCTACCTTGCGGGCTTAACTCAACTATTTAGGCTACTATTTGCCATGGTGACCAGGGTATTACAAAGCGCGCACGGCAGCGCGTTAACGCGCTGCCTTTTTGAGCTCCCTGTGGGCGCAGCGCGCAGGTTTTGCGCTTTTTGCACTACAAAGCACTGACCAATTTGAAGTTTGTGCGCTTTAAGCGCTGACCAAGTTGACAACTTGTAGTACCCTGATGGTGACTTTCCCCAGCTGCGGCGTACAGGAGGGTCCCCTTAACACCACGCCCTTCCAGGCGTTATCTATTTTTAGGCAAGTCTGGACAGCTGAACGTATCAGCTTCAAGGTGCCCTAGGTTGCGTCAGGTTTGGCTGAATAGCCAGTCAGGGGAGCTGCCTAGAAGCTGGTGCTTGTAGCCGAAAATAAAAGCTCTCGTCGGCCCTGGCCTTGAGTAACAGACGGCAGCTGTACATTACCATTTTGTTATATACATTGGCAGCTGCCGATACTGTTTCTCCTAGCGGGTTGTGCCCCCCCCCCCCCCCCCCCCCCCCCCCCTCCCCCACCCCCACCCACGACCAACCATCCATGAAACCACGACTATTTGCTTCGGCTGATCCAACTGCCACCTCACTAAAGTTAGGAATCGCCAGCCCGTGCCGATCACGGTCGCATCTACCGTCCAGCCTTGGATTGCCTTCTTGCAGAGGAAGGGTGAGCCCATGCCGATCACGGTCGCATCTACCGTCCAGCCTTGGACTGCCTTCTTGCAGAGGAAGGGCGAGCCCGTGCCGATCCTGGTCGCCCGCCATCATCCCCAGCAGGTTGTGCCGCCCCCCCATCCATGAACCCGCCGCTCTTTGCTTCTGCTGATCCTACGAACAGCAGCTCTCCGTCATCGGCGAACGCAGCGTTGATGGCGGCTTGCACACGAGGATCAACGCCGGGTCCCTCATAATCATAGGTGGTCCTCTCAGGCATGTCAAGCTGTGTGTGTGGAGGGGTGGGGGTGGGATGAGAGGGTGGGGGTAAGGGGTGTGAGGGAGTGGTCGGGTGAGGGTGGGGGTGGAGGTAAGGGATGTGAGGGTGTGGTCTGGTGAGGGGGTAAATGGTTGATGGGCTGATGGCAGCTTGAACACGAGGATCAACGCCAGGGCCCTCATAGTCGTAGGTGGTCCTTTCAGGCATGTCAAGCTGTGTGTGTGGAGGGGTGGGGGTGGGTTGAGAGGGTGGCGGTAATGGATGACAGGGTGTGTTCAGGTGAGGGTGGGGATGGGGGTGGGGATGGGGGTGAGGGTCGGTTGAGAGGGTGGGGGTAAGGGATGTGAGGGTGTGGTCGGGTGAGGGTGGGGATGGGGGTAGGGATGGGGATGGGGGTGGGTTGAGAGGGTGGGGGTAAGGGATGTGAGGGTGTGGTTGGGTGATGGTGGGGGTAAGGGATGTGAGGGTGTGGTCTGATGAGGGGGTAACTGGTTGATGGGCTGATGGCGGCTTGAACACCAAGATCAACACCTGGTCCCTCATAGTCGTAGGTGGTACTCTCAGGCATGTCAAGCTGTGTGTGTGGAGGGGTGGGGGTGGGTTGAGAGGGTGGGTAAGGGATGCCAGGGTGTGATCGGGTGAATGTGGGGGTAAGGGATGTGAGGGTGTGGTCTGGTGAGGGGGTAAATGGTTGATGAGCTGATGGGGGCTTGAACACGAGGATCAACGCCAGGGCCCTCATAGTTATAGGTGGTCCTCTCAGGCATGTCAAGCTGTGGGGGTGGGTTGAGAGGGTGGGGGTAAGGGATGTGAGGGTGTGATCGGGTGAGGGTGGGGATGGGGGTTAGGGTGGGGAGGGGGGTGGGTTGAGAGGGTGGGGGTAAGGGATGTGAGGTGTGATTGGGTGAGGGTGGGGATAGTGGTGGGGAGGGGGGTGGGTTGAGAGGGTGGGGGGTAAGGGATGTGAGGGTGTGATCAGGTGAGGGTGGGGATGGGGGTTAGGGTGGGGATGGGGTGGGTTGAGAGGGTGGGGGTAAGGGATGTGAGGTGTGATTGGGTGAGGGTGGGGATAGTGGTGGTGGTGGTGGTGGGGGGGGGTTGAGAGGGTGGGGGGTCAAGGGATGTGAGGGTGTGGTCGGGTGAGAGTGAGGAAGAGGGTGGGTGGGGCTGAGAAGTGGGGAAGGTTATAGGGTGCGCGGGGGATGCAGGGTGTGTGTGTGTGTGTGTGTGTGTGTGTGTGTGTGTGGGGGGGGGGGGGGGGGGGGGGGGGGTAAGGGATGTGAGGGAAGTGTATATGCGCCGCAGATAGTGGACCGCACTACCTAGCCCATCGTTTGCAGTGATGTGCCTCTGCCTCCACCAACCCACCCTACAAACCCATACACCCACTATCCCAGGCCGCTCAGTGACAGAGAGATAGTGGACCGCACTCCCCAGGCCATCGTGTTGCGCCGTGAAACATCGTCAAGCACTAATCTGCTTAAAAAAAATACGTAGTAACAAACAAGACAAGCACTAACCTCTTGAAGGACAAGTCCTATGCAGTGTCGCAAGAGATGCCGGAAATTGGCGGAGTGTGTTGGCAACATAACGGAAGGTGGCAACGATGGAGCTGACCGAAGCGAGTTAGTTACGCGACCGTTGGATGACGTGTCAGGCTTCAAGCAATTTTTCGGTCGGACGGAAAAATGGGTAAACATGGGGGCTCCCGCCCCCTTGAAGAGGGAGCTCCGTCAAAAATACGTAGTAACAAAACAAGACGAGCACTAACCTCTTAAGGAAAAATGCTTAGTAACAAAACAAGACAAGCACTAACCTCTTTAAGGAAAAAATACATGCTAACAAAAGAGTCATGCACTCACCTCTTGAAAGCAAAACAACAACAAAAAGGGAGTAAAACATTGTCAAGCACTAATATCTTTAAGAACAAAAACATGGTAACAAAAACGTTGACCCCCCCCCCCCCCCCCCCTGTGGCCCCAAACTTTCAAGGACCAGCACTTTTTTTCTACTGGGCCAAATTAAGAGATTAAAACGGATTCTTCATCCTCTTAATGATATCTACAAAGTTGGGTGATGGTGTCATTTTGGTATGAAGTTGCCCCCCCCTTGCAAAAACATGGTAAAAAAACGTCAAGCACTCACCTCTTGAAAGCAAAACAACAACAAAAAGGGAGGAAAAACAATACAACATGTTGTGCCAGATGCTGAGACTGGCCTCCACATGGTGCTGGTGGTCAGGTCCCGCTTGCTCATAAAGGCACAGTAAACAAATACTCAGTAAACAAAAAATAAAATAAAAAATAAAGCACTTACCTCCAGGTTGAGGCAGGTCTCGCCTTTTTGAAACGTGGCTTCATGTCGCTCCCGTTTTGCTTCGTGTTGTGTTGTGTTGTGTTTTGTGTTGAGTTGTGTTTTGCTCTGTCGTGCTGTTTGTGTTGTGATGGTGGTTGTGATGGTGGTTAAGAGGGTGGTTGAGAGGGTGGTTGACTCACCTCCAGGTTGAGGATGTTCTCACTCTTGAAGCGAGGGTTCATGTCGCCCATGGCACTCGCCAGCTTGGCAAAGTCTGAGGTTGGGCGGCGTGTGCCTGATGCGGAGACTGGCCTCCTCATGGTGCTGGTGGCGGGGTCCCGCTTGCTCATAATGTCACTCAGGCGCTCCAGCACCCATACCTCTCGCTCGTCGTCCCAGTGTGCACGTCGCATCACCTAAATGGTGGGTGGGGTGGGCAGTGGTTGGTGTGGGGGTAATGGGTGGTGGTGTGTGGTTGGTGGTGGTTGGTGGGCGGTGGGGGTGAGTGGTGTTACAGCACCCATAGCTCACGCTTGTCGTCCCAGTGTGCACGTCACATCACCTAAATGGTGGGAGGGGTGGGCAGTGGTTGGTGCGTAGGGGTTAGGTGTGGTGGTGTGTGGTGTGTAGTGTGTGGTGTGTAGGGGTTAGGTGTGGTGGTTGGTGGTTGGTGGTTGGTCTGTAGGGGTCAGGGTTAGTGGTTTGTGGTGGGTGTGGGTGAGTGGTGTTGCAGCACCCATACCTCACCCTTGTCGTCCCAGTGTGCACGTCACATCACCTAAGTGGTCGGTGGTGAGGGTGTTGGTGGGTGGTCGTTGTTGTTGTTGCTGGTGGCTGGTGGCTGGTGGTGGTTGGTGTGTAGGGGTCAGGGGTAGTGATTGTTGGTGGTTGGTAAGGGTGTGGGTGGGGGTGAGTGGTTTCCAGCAGCCATACCTCACACTTGTCTTCCCAGTGTGCACGTCGCATCACCTAAGTGGTGTGTGGGGTGGACAGTGGTGTGTGGGTGGTCGTTGTTGGTAGCTGGTGGTGGTAGGTGTGCAGGTGTTAGGGGGGGTGGTTAATGGAGGTTGTGGTTGGTGGTTGGTGGTGTGGGTGAGTGGTGTTGCAGCCCCCATACCTCACCCTTGTCGTCCCAGTGTGCACGTCGCATCACCTAAGTGGTGGGTGGTGAGGGTGTTGGTGGGTGGTCGTTGTTGTTGTTTTTGGTGGTGGTGGCTGGTGGTGGTAGGTGTGCAGGTGTTAGGGGTGTTGTGTGGTGTGTGTGTGTGGATGGGAGGGTGGTGTGTGGTGTGTAGGGGTATGTGGTGTGAGGTGTGTAGGGGTGGTGGTGTGTGGTGTGTGGTGTGTACGGGTTAAGTGTGTGGTGTGTGGTGTTTTGTGTTACGGGGTGGTGCGTGGTGGGTGTAGGGGTTAGTGGAGGTGGTGTGTAGGGGTGGTGTTGGTGCGTAGTGTGTGTTGGGGTTATGAGAGGTGGTGTGTAGGGGTGGTGGGCAGTGTTGGTGTGTGTAGGGGTTAGGGGAAGTGGTGTGTAGGGGTGGTGGGCAGTGTTGGTGGGTGGTAGACATCACATTTCATCTTGCAACATGCGAATGGACTCAATCAAATCCTCCTATTCTATTCTCTCATATTCTGTTCTTGTCTGTTCTGCTTTGTGGTATGCTATGTTGTTATATGCTATGTTGTGATATGCTCTGATGTGATAAACCATGCTATGATCTGCTGTGCTATGCTATGCTATCCTATGCTATCCTATGCTATCCTTTGATATTATATCATATTCCGTTCTTGTCTGTTCTGCTCTGTGATATGCTATGATGTGCTATGCTATACTATGCTATCCTATTATATCATATCATATTCTGTTCTTGTCTGTTCTGCTCTGTGATCTGCTATGATGTTATATGCTATGATGTTATATGCTATGTTGTGATATACCATGCTATGATCTGCTATCCTATGCCATCCTATTCTATTCTATCATATTGTGTTCTTGTCTGTTCTGCTCTGCTATGCTATGCGGTTCTTATGCTAATGCTATGCCGTGCCCATCACCTGGACCTCCTATTCTATTGTTTTATATTCTGCTATGCTGTAATGTGCTATGATATTCTCTGAAAAAATGCTATGCTATGCTATGCGGTGCCCACCACCTGGACCTCTTCTTCTATTGTTTTATATTCTGCTATGCTGTTATGTGCTATGATATTCTATGAAAAAGATGCTATGATGTGCTATGCTATGCTATGCGGTGCTATGCTATGCTATGCGGTGCCCACCACCTGGACCTCCTATTCTATTGTTTTATATTCTGCTATGCTGTGATGTGCTATGATATTCTATGAAAATGATGCTATGATGTGCTATCCTATGCGGTGCTATGCTATGCTATGCGGTGCTATGCTATGATGTGCTATGCTATGCTATGCTATGCTATGCTATGCTATGCTATGCTATGCTATGCTATGCTATGCCCACCACCTGGACCTCCTATTCTATTGTTTTATATTCTGCTATGCTGTGATGTGCTATGATATTCTATGAAAAGATGCTATGATGTGCTATGCGGTGCTATGCTATGCTATGCTATGCGGTGCTATGCTATGATGTGCTATGCTATGATGTGCTATGCAGTGCTATGCTATGATGTGGTATGCGGTGCTATGCTATGATGTGCTATGCGGTGCTATGCTATGATGTGCTATGCTATGCTATGCGGTGCTATGCTATGCTATGCGGTGCTATGCTATGATGTGCTATGCTATGCTATGCGGTGCTATGCTATGCTGTGCCCACCACCTGGACCTCTTATTCTATTGTTTGACATTCTGCTATGCTGTGATGTGCTACGATATTCTATGAAAATATGCTATGATGTGCTATGCTTAGCCCCTTTCAGTGATATACAATGGTCTAGTGGTAGACCAGATCACTTGAGGATGACGAGCCGGGGGTTCAACTCCCCCTTCGGTCGCTCTTGGCATTGCAGGTCGTTGTCAGCCGCGATGGTAGCTTGTCCAGTTGAGGTAGGAGACCGCTCCCCACCTGCGTACGACGGGCTCCCTTAACACCACGCCCCACCAGGCGTTATCATTACCTTTTTATGTGCTATGCTATGCGGTGCCTTTGCCGGTCCCACCCAACCCACCTTCTGCACCTCCTCTGTGGGGATGAACGCCTCAATCACCATATCCTTCAACTGCATTTGATCTTGCAACATGCGAATGGACTCAATCAAGTCCTCCTTCTCCCGTTGGAATTCTGCGTACATGTCCTCCACCTCTGCATTGACCTGCAAGGGGGGAGTTTTTTATTATGGGGTGGGACGGGGTGGGACGGGGTAGGAGGAGGGGTGAAGGTGGAGGGCAGTTGGAATTCTGCGTACATGTCCTCCACCTCTGCATTGACCTGGAAGGGGGGAGGGGTTGGGAGGGGTGGGTGGGAGTGGGGGTAGAGGTGGGGAGGGGTGGGGAAGTGGAGGGAGGGTTGGAGGTGGGTCGGGGAGGAGGAGTGAGGAGGGAAGGGGGGGGAGGAGAGGGGAGGGGTAGGGAAGTGGGTGGGGAGGGGTGGGGGTGGGGAGGGTGGGGTGGGGTTGAGGTGGAGGTGGGTTGGTGTGGGAAGGGGTGAGGAGGGGTGAAGGTGGAGGGAAGTTGGAACTCTGCGTACATGTCCTCCGCCTCCGCATTGACTGTGGTCAGGATACAGGCTGAATTGGGGGCGAATAATCAAAGTGTCTTCAACTTCCTAGTTTTCTGCTCAGCGTCTTGTCAGCCTTGCTGCTAAGAACACGAACACTCTAAATAAAACATGCATACATTTGTTTTCAAAACAAAATAAAGTATAAAAAAACCGTTTTATTTATACAAAGATTAATACAAACCAAGCCCACCTCTTGGAACTTTCTCCACACTTTCTTCAACTTCTTAGTCTTCTGCTCAGCATCGCTGACAAGAACACGAACACTCAAAATAAAGATGCATAAACTTGTTAAAAATATATATATATATATTTATAAAAAATAATAATAAAAACCAACCCCACCTCTTGGAACATTTTCCACAGCTTCTCCAATTTCTTAGTTTTCTGCTCAGCCTCCTCGGCCTTGCTGCTAAGAACACAAACACGCAAAATAATACACGCATACATTCTTTTTCAAAATACATTTCCTTCCCCCAAAATAACAAGAATAACCAACCTCACCTCTTGGAACTTCTTCCACAGCTTCTTCAACTTCTTAGTTTTCTGCTCAGCCTCCTCAGCCTAGCTGCAGAATTTATCCTCTTGTGCCAGCTGAGACTCTTCCATCTCAGCAACCCTCTTCGCCTCCTCCTTCCCCCGCCTCATTTCAAGTTCATCCGCCTACCCACACACCATTACCAACCCACACACCAACACTAATCCACACACCAACACCAACCTCCTCCACCTCAGCGACTCGCTTCGTCTCCTCCTTCTTCCAAACCCACACCAAGCTGCAGACCAACACCAACCTAATCCATCTCAGCGACTCCCTTCGCCTCCTTCCCCTCCTTATAAACCCCCACACCAAGACCCACACCAAGCCACACACCAACACCAACCACACCGAACTTGAAAACACACAGTAAGCTCACCTCTTGGAACTTTTTCCACAGCTTCTTCAACTTCTTAGTTTTCTGCTCAGCCTCCTCAGCCTTGCTGCCGAATTTATCCTCTTGCGCCAGCTGAGACTCTTCCATCTCAGCAACCCTTTTCGCCTCCTCTTCATCCTTAATCCGTCTCTTAACAAGTTCCTCAGCCTTCCGTTGGAGTTCGGCCTCTTTCTTCTTAGTCACTGCCTCCAGGCCACCACGTGCCTCACCCTACAGGTTGGTGTAGTTGTTGTTGGTGGTGTGTGTGTTTGCGTGTGTGCGTGTGCGTGTGTGTGTGAATGTGTGTGTGTGTGTGTGTGTGTGAATGTGTTGTAGTGTGTGTGTGTGCGTTGGAGCTCGGCCTCTTTCTTCTTTGTCACTGCCTCCAGGCCACCACGTGCCTCACCCTACAGGTTGGTGTCGGTAGTGGTGTGTGTGTGCATGTGTGTGTGTGGGTGTGGGTGTGGGAGCAACTCTCTTCGCCTCCTCCTCATCCTTAATCCGTCTCTTAACAAGTTCCTCAGCCTTGCGTTGGAGTTCGGCCTCTTTCTTCTTGGTCACTGCCTCCAGGCCACCACGTGCCTCACCCTACAGGTTGGTGTAGTTGTTGTTGGTGGTGTGTGTGTTTGCGTGTGTGCGTGCGTGTGTGTGTGTGTGTGTGTGTGTGAATGTGTTGTGGTGTGTGTGTGTGTGCGTTGGAGCTCGGCCTCTTTCTTCTTGGTCACTGCCTCCAGGCCTCAACGCACCTCACCCTACAGGTTGGTGTCGGTAGTGGTGAGCGACCTTTTGGCCAGAGCTTCCTTCTCCTGCGATATCTGCTCACCCACCCACCCACCCACAAACCCCCAAGCTCCCTCACCCACCCAAACACTCACCCACCCACGATGGGTGCCGATATCTGCTCACCCACCCACCCACCCACCCCAGCTCACTCACCCAGCCAAACCCTCACCAACCCATATGAATACTAGCCAACACCCCACCACAGCCCACGCAAACACCCAAGCTCACTCACTACCACCAAACACTCACCACCCCTATGAATACTAAGCCAAACACCCACCCACCACGCCAACACCCCCCACCACGCCAAACACCCCACCATTCCTCAACAAACACCACCATTTCCGCCCAAACACCGCACTGCCGCAACCAAACAACCCACCAATCCATAACGCCAAAACCACCAATTCCGCACCAAAACCCCCACCAGGCCACCCAAATCACCCCCCAACTCCTGCACCAAAGCCCCCACATTTCCGCACCAAGACAAAAACACCCACCCATGCCTCACCCAAACACACCACCAGCCACGCCAAACACCCACCATGCCGCACCAAACACCCACCATGCCGCACCAACACCCACCAAGCCACGCCAAACACCCACCATGCCGCACCAAACACCCACCAAGCCACGCCAAACACCCACCATTTCCGCAACAAACACCCCCAAGCCACGCAAACAACCCCCCAGGCCCGCACCAACACCCACCAATCCACGCCAAACCACACCCTTGCCGCTCCAACACCCCCCATGCCTCAGCCAAACACCCACCAAGCCACGCAAACGCCCACCGATTCGCACCAAACAACCCACCATGCCCTCACCAACACCCACCATGCCGCACCAAACACCCACCATGCCGCACCAAACACCCACCAAGCCACGCCAAACACCCACCATGCCGCACCAAACACCCACCATGCCACGCCAAACACCCACCATGCCGCACCAACACCCCCATCCACGCCAACACCCACCACACCACGCCAAACACCCACCAAGCCACGCCAAACACCATGCCGCACCACCCACCACACCACACCAAACCACGCCACCCACCCATCATGCCACACCACCCACCACACCAAACCACGCCACCCACCCACCCAAACAGGTCACCCACATTGAGAATCCTGCCCTCCATAGACTTCAGCTTTCTGGCCAGGGCTTCCTTCTCTTGGGCTATCTGCCCACCCACACAGTCACACACTCCGAAACTCACCCACCACCACCCACCCACCCACCCAAACATGCCACCCACATTTTGGCTAGGACTTCCTTCTCCTACAGACCTACCCATCCACCCACACAGTCACACACTCCGAACCACCCACCCCCACCCACCCACCCACCCACCCAAACATGCCACCCACATTTTGGCTAGGACTTCCATCTCTTACAGACCTACCCATCCACCCATTCAGTCACACACCCCGAAGCTCACACACTAACCTATACCACTCAACAACTCAACTGAATTCTAGCCAAACACGCCACTCACCTTGAGAATCTTGCCCTCCATAGCTTTCAACGTTTTGGCCAGGGCTTCCTTCTCTTACAGCTATCTGCTCTGCCGTCCACCCAACATGCCACCCAAAATGCCACACCGCACCACCAAGCACGCCACACCAGCCAGCTTCAGAATCTTGCCCTCCATAGACTTCAACTTTTTGGCGAGGGCTTCCTTCTCTTACAGCTATCTGCTCTGCCGTCCACCCCCACAGTCACACCCACCCACCCACCCACCATGCCCTGCCAAACACCGCACCCCGCCACCCAAAATGCCACACCGCACCACCAAGCACGCCACACCAGCCAGCTTCAGAATCTTGCCTTCCATAGACTTCAACGTTTTGGCCAGTGCTTCCTTCTCTTGGGCTATCTGCTCTGCCGTCGACCCCCACAGTCACACCCACCCACCCACCATGCCTGCCAAACACCGCACCCCGCCACCCCAAAATGCCCACACCGCACCACCAAGCACACCACACCACCCACATTCAGAATATTGCCCTTCATAGACTTCAACTTTTGGGCCAGGGCTTCCTTCTCTTGGGCTATCTGCTCTGCCGTCGACCCCCACAGTCACACCCACCCACCCACCCACCCCCCCACACCCGTAAAACACCGCACCACGCCACCCAACATGCCACACCGCACCACACCACCCAACATGCCACACCGCACCACGCCACCCAACATGCCACACCGCACCACGCCACTCAACATGCCACACCGCACCACGCCACTCAACATGCCACACCGCACCACGCCACCCAACATGCCACACCGCACCACGCCACCCCAACATGCCACACGCCACCACGCCACTCAACATTGCCACACCGCACCACGCCACTCAACATGCCACACCGCACCACGCCACTCAACATGCCACACAACGCACCAACTCCACTCAAGCATCACACACCGCACCACCCACTCACATGCCACACAAGCACCGTCACCACCCACTAACATTCCACCCGCCCGACGTCACCACGCCACTCACATGCCACATATCCGCACCAACGCCACTCAACATGCTCACAGCCGCAACCCCGCCACTCAACCATCACACCGTCACCACGCCACTCAACATGCCACACCGCCACACACGGCACTCCACTCCACATGCACACAAAAATCCCGCACCACTCACTCACATGTCCACAAGGCCGCACCACCCACTCAACATGCCACACCCGCACCAACGCCACTACAACCTCCACATCGCACCAACTACGTCACTCAACATGCCACAACTCCCCCTCACCACTCCACTCACATGGCCACAACCGCACCACGGCCACTCAAAACATGCAAACCGCACCACGCCACTCAACATGCCACAACACCGCAACGCACCCACGCCACTCACATGCCACACCCACCAACGCGCCACTGCACATGCCACAATCGTCACCAGGGCACGCCACTCAACATGCCCCCAAATTCACCGCACCACGCCACCCAACATGCAGAATCTTGCCCTCCATAGAGTTCAACTTTTTGGCCAGGGCTTCCTTCTCTCGGGCTATCTGCTCTGCCGTTGTTCCCCACAGTCACAACCACCCACCCACCCACCACCCCCCTCAAACCCACCCACCCTTCTGCCACAACAATGAGCTTATCTGCTCTGCCGTAGGCAAACTTGCGCTTATTACTTTAGACGGGCATGAGGGGTGTGTGGCGGTGGGTGGGATCGCGCGGTGGGGTTTTTTGGGGTGAGACTGGGGGGGGGGTGAGGTTGTGTGTGCGTGGTTGGGTTGGGGTGTTGTGGTGTGTATTGGGGGAGGGGGGGGAGGGAGCGGAGGGTTGTGTCGTGTGGGGTGGGGTGGGGTGGGTGGGGTGGGTGGGGTGGGTGAGGTTGTGTGTGCGTTTGTGCGTGTGTGAGGTTGGGGTGTGGGTGTGTGTATGGGGTGTGGGTGTGGGTGTGGGTGTTTGGGTGAGGTTGGGGGTGGTTTTGTGTGTGTACGGGGAGGGGGGGGGGGGGGGGAGGTATCTGCTCTTATATTGCCTTCACCTAGGCGCTCTCATCCTTTAGACGGCCCTGAGGGTGGTGTGGTGTGGTTGTGTGGGGTGATGTGTGAGGGGAGTGTGGATGTGTGGATGTGTGGTGTGTGGGTGAGGTTGGGGTGGGTGAGTGTGTCTGTGTAGAGAGTGCATGGTGTGTGTGGGGGATGTGTGTGGGGAGTGTGTGGGGTGTGTGGGGTGGTGAGGTTGGGGTGGTTGAGTGTGTCTGTGTAGGAATGCATGGTGGGTGGTGTGGGTGTGGGTGTGTGTTTGTGTGTGTGTGGGGGGGGGGGGATGTCTGCTCTGCCGCCGCCTTCACCTATGCGCTCTCATCCTTTAGACGGGGCCATGGAGGGGTGTTTTGAGGGGGTGTGTGAGGGGTGGTTGTGTGTGGGGGATGTGTGTGGGGAGTGTGTGTGGGGGGTGGGGGGGTGAGGTTGGGGTGGATTGAGTGTGTTTGTGTAGGGAGTGCATGGAGTGTGGTGTGGTGGGGGGTGGGGTGTGCGGGTGTGTGGAGTGTGTGTGTGTGTGGGGGGGGGTGGGGGGGGGATGTCTGCTGTCGCCTTCACCTTGCATTCTCATCCTTTAGACGGGCCTGAGGGGTGGGGTGGGTGGGGTGGGGTTGTGTGTGTGTGTGTGTGTGGGGGGGGGGGGGGGGGGGGGGAGGTTGTGTGGGTGTGTGTGAGGTTTGGGTGGTTGGTGTGTAATGTTGGTGAGGTGGGGTGGTTGTGGTTGTGGGGTATGTGTGGGGGGGATATCTGCTCTGCTGTCGCCTTCACCTTAGCGTTCTCATCCTTTAGACGGTCCTGAGGGGTGGTGCGGCGTGTGTGGTGTGGATGGGTGTGTGTGTGTGTGTGTGGTGGTGAGTGGTGGTGGTGGTGGTGGTGGTGGGGGGTGAGGTTGGGGGGGTGTTGGTGGCGGTTGTGTGTGTGTGTGTGGGGGGGGCTTGATGTGTGGTGGTGGGTGTGTGTGTGTGGGGGGGTGGGGGGTGGGGGGGGCGTGTGCTGTTGGGGTTGTTTAGTGTTGTGTTTGTATGGGGGGGGGGGGGGGGGGTTGGGGGAGTGTTTGGGTGGTGTGGGTGGGTGTCAGGGTTTAGGGGTTTAGGGTTTAACCCTAAACCCTGCAGGCCCAAGGGAAAGTGTAGTTGAACCATGCTGAGTAAACTGTCCTGCTACTGTTTTGTTTGGACCGGTTTGGTAAAATGAAAACTCCAGTATCTGACCGCCCCATGCAAAGGTGATGGTACTTGGGTAACCCAAAGGGGGTGCAGAATTGAGTTTTGACTATCACACAATCCCTATGTGGGAATTCTGAGGATGCCATTATGTGCGCCTTATTGTAAACCCCTAGAATCCATATCTAAGTTTTTCAAAAAACGGGTATTTATATTTAAGGGGGGTGGGGGGGTGGGGGTGGGGGTGCCAGCCCTCCTCAGGTTGTTTTAGGCGCGGGGAATGTGAACTTATTTTTGGGGAGTGAACTTATTTTTGGGGAGTGAACTTATTTTTTCCTACTCCCGCTTTAATGCAGATTTAAAACGCGCCTGATTAATTTAATACTTTAATCCAGATTTAAAACGCGCCTGATTAATTTAATACTTAAATCCAGATTTAAAACGCGCCTGATTAATTTAATACTTTAATCCAGATTTAAAACGTGCCTGCTTAATTTAATTATTTAATCTAGACTGTACCTGCTTCTCAGCCAACCGCGCCCTCTCGTCCTCCACCTTGGCTGCCTCTTCCTTAGCTTTAGCAGAGGCGTTTGCCTTCAGCTCCTCTAGCTGAGCCTCAGTGAGAGAGTGGCCCATGGGGGGGGGGGGGGGGGGGGGGGGGGGGGGTGGGGTGGGGGGGTGGCGGGGTGGGGGGGGGGGGGGGGGGGGGAGGGGGGGGGGGGGTTGGAGGTTTTTTGTTTGGGTGGTGGTGGTGGTGGCGTCTTTGGTGGTTGGTTGGTGGGTGGTGGTGGTGGTTGGTGGGGTGAATGGTGTGGGTTGTGCTGGTATGTGGTGGTGTGGGTTGTGGTGGGGGGTGGGGTGTGGTGGGTGTGTGTGGTGGGTGGTGGTGGGGTGTGGAGGGTGGTGGGTGTGGGTAGTGTTGGTGGGTGGTTTTGTTGGTGGGTGTGGTGGGTTGGTGGGTGGGGGGTGGTGTTGGTGGGTGGTGTGGGGGTGTGGTGTGGTGGTGTTGGTGGATCGGTGGGGGGGGTGGGGGGGTGGTGGTGGGGAGTGGTGGTTGTGGTGGGTGGGGGGGTGGGGGTGGAGGGTGGTGGGGTGGTTGGGTGGTTGTGGTTGTGGTGGTGTTGGTGGGTGGTGGTGGGTGGTAGGTGTGGAGGGTGGTGGTGTTGGTGGGTGGTGTTGGTGGTGTTGGTGGGTGGTGGTGTTGGTGGGTGTTGGTGGTGGTGGTGGGTGGTGGTGGTGGTGGGTGGTGGTGGTTGTGGTGGGTGGTGGTGATCAGATAAAGAAACAGGAAGGCCATATTGCGTGTGTGCGTGTGTGTGTGTGTTACTCAGTTGAGCCTCAGCGAGAGAGGAGCCCTGGTGGTGTTGGGTGGTGTTGGGTGTGTTGGGTGGTGTGGGTGGTGTGGGTGGTGTTGTGTGGTGTCGGGTGGTGGTGTCGGGTGGTGGTGGTGTACAGGGACAGTGCTTAAATAATTAGTCTTGTTGACTATTATTATTCACACCATCGACAGCTCCATCTCAGGTCTCATCTGCTCTACGCCAAATCACCCCACCCACATCATCTACACACCCCCACCCCATCCCCTCACCCACCCCACCCCCACCACCCAGTACGTGTGCGGCCATCTTGGCAGCCATCTCCTCCCTCACCAACATCAGCTCCATCCACACCATCCTAGCCCTCTTCTTCTCTACCCACACCCCACCCTACCACAACCCACCCGCCCTCATCCAACTTCCTCCCCCTCACCCCACCCCACCACCCAGTACCTGTGCGGCCATCTCCTCCCTCACCAACATCCGCTCCATCCACACCATCTGCAACTCCATCTCAGCCCTCATCTGCTCTACCCCAATCCAACACCACCACAACCTACCCCACCCCCACGCCCCTACCCACTCCACTCACCCCACCCCCACCACCCAGTACGCGTGGGGCCATCTTGGCGGCCATCTCCTCCCTCACCAACATCCACACCATCTGCCCCTCCATCTTAGCCCTCCTCTTCTCTACCCACACCACACTCCACCACAACCCACCCGCATTCGGCCAACTTCCCCTCTCACTCACTCCACCCCCCTCACCCCACCCCCACCACCCAGTACGTGTGCAGCCACCTTGGCGGTTCGTCCCTCACCAACATTCACTCCATCCACACCATCTGCCCCTCCATCTTAGCCCTCCTCTTCTCTACCCACACCACACCACACCACAACCCACCTGCATTCGGCCAACTTCCCCTCTCACTCACTCCACCCCCCTCACCCCACCCCAACACCCAGTACGTGTGCAGCCACCTTGGCGGTTCGTCCCTCACCGACATCCACTCCATCCACACCATCTGCCCCTCCATCTTAGCCCTCCTCTTCTCTACCCACACCCCACCCCACCACAACCCACCCGCTCATTCACTCCACCCCCACCACCGCCCAGTACCTGAGCGGCCATCTTGGCGGCCATCTCCTCCCAAACCATGTATCCACACCATCTGCCCCTCCATCTCAGCCCTCATCTGCTGTACCCCAGACCCACACCACCACAACCCACCCGCCCTCACCCACTCACTTCCCCCCTCACCCACTCCACCCCCCTCACCCGACCCCCACCACCAGTACGTGTGCGGCCCATCTCCTCCCCTCACAAACATCCGCTCCTCCACACCCATCTGCAACTCCATCGCAGCCCTCATCTGCTCTACCCCAATCCAACACCACCACAACCTACCCCACCCCCATTGCCTACCCACTCCACCCCCCTCACCCGACCCCCACCACCCAGTACGTGTGCGGCCATCTCCTCCCTCACCAACATCCGCTCCATCCACACCATCTGCAACTCCATCTCAGCCCTCATCTGCTCTACCCCAATCCAACACCACCACAACCTACCCCACCCCCATTGCCTACCCACCTCCACCACCCCTCACCCGACCCCCACCCACCCAGTACGTGTGCAGCCTTCTTGGCGGCCATCTCCTCCCTCACCCACTCAACTTCCCCCCTCAACCACTCCACCCCCCTCACCGACCCCCACCACCCAGTACGTGTGCGGCCATCTCCTCCCTCACCCACTCACTTCCCCCCTCACCCACTCCACCCCCCCTCACCCGACCCCCACCACCCAGTACGTGTGCAGCCTTCTTGGCGGCCATCTCCTCCCTCACCAACATCCACTCCATCCACACCATCTGCAACTCCATCTCAGACCTAATCTGCTCTACTTCACTCCAACCCCTCACTCACTCCGTCCCCCCCCCCACCCCTAACCCCCCTCCACCCTGCCCCCTCACCCACCCCACCTCCACCACCCAATTCCTGTGCGGCCATCTTGGCGGACATCTCCTCCTTCATCTGCTCTAACCCCACCCCAAACCCACTTCTACCTCCCACTCCAACCACTCCACCCCCACCACCTAATACCTGTGCGGCCATCTTGGCGGACATCTCCTCCTTCATCTGCTCTACCCCCACCCCCCACTCCACCCCAAAACCCACTCCTACCACCCCCTTCACCCTACCCCACCACCCAATACCTGTGCGGCCATCTTGGCGGACATCTCCTTTTTCATCTGCTCTACCCCCACCCCCCCCCCACCCTAAACCCACTTCTACCTCCCACTCCACCACCCCTCACCCAACCCCCACCACCCATCCTACCTGTGCGGCCATCTTGGCGGACATCTCCTCCCTCATCTGCGCCTCCATCTCCGCCCGCATCTTCTCCAGCTCCGCGGGATCCATTTTTTTGCTCTTCGTCACCACTCGCTCCGTCCCGCCGCCATCACCAACCACACCAACCGCACCACAACCCACCCACCTCACCAATCCACCCCCAACCCCAACCACTCATTCCCCCACTCCCTCACACACCACACACAATACCCTGTGCGGCCCATTTGGCGGCCGGCCACTCCTCCCGCATTCTGTGCTTCCATCTCAGACCGCATCCTCTCACCCCCCCCCACCCCACCTACCAAAACCCACGCACTCCTACCACCCCCCTCACTCCACCCCCACCACCCAATACCTGTGCGGCCATCTTGGCGGACATCTCCTCCCTCATCTGCGCCTCCATCTCCGCCCGCATCTTCTCCAACTCCGCGGGATCCATTTTTTTGCTCTTGGTCACCACTCGCTCCGTCCCGCCGCCATCACCAACAACCCCACCATCCGCTCCATCACCAAGCATGGCCTTCAGCTTGTTGATTTCGTCCTGGAACTCTCGAAGCATGGCGTCCTTTGGATCCTCGTTGATGCGAGGCTTGTTTTTGATGTTCTTGGCACGGTTGGCATACCTGCGACGTGTGTGGGTGGGTAGGATGAGGGAGTGGGTGGGTTGGGGGGTAGGTGGGTTTGGGGGCGTGGGTTTGGTGGAGTGGGTGGGTGGTGGGTTAGTGGGTGGGGGGGGGTGGGTGGTTAGGTGGGTGGGTGGGTAGGTGGTGCCGTGGGTGGGTGGTTGTTGTAGGTGTGGGTGGGTGGGGGGGTGGTTGGTGGGGTTGGGTGGTGGGTGGGGGGGGGAGAGGGGGGGTAGGTGGGGGAGTGGGTGGATAGGTGGGGGAGGTAGGGGGTGGGTTCAGCTTGTTGATTTTTCCTGGAAACTCTTTGAAGCTGGCGTCCGTTGGGTCATCGTAGGTGGGTGGGTGAGTGGGTGGGTGGGTGGGTGGGTAGAGGTGGGTGGGTAGGTGCGGTGGGTGGGCAGGTGGGTAAGGGGGGTGGGTGGTGGGGGGAGGTAGGTGGGGGGTGGGGGGGGTGGGTGGGTAGTTGGTGGGTGGGTCGGGGAGTGGGTGGTGTGGATGGGGGGTGTGTGGGTAGGGGAGGGGGGTGGGGGAGGTCGGTGGGTGCGGGGTAGGTAGATGGGTGGTTCAGCTTGTTGGATTTCGGCCTGACACTATAGAAGCATTGAGTCCTTTGGGTTCCTCATTGATGCGAGGCTTGTTCTGATGTGCTTGGACGGTTGGATACCTGGAGTGGGGGAGTGGGTAGGATGAGGGAGTGGGTGGGGGGATGGGGGAGGTAGGGGCGTGGGTGGGCTGTGTCGGCGTGGGTGGCGGGGTGAGTGTTAGGTGGGGGGTGAGCGTTGAGGTGGGTGGGTTGAGTGGGTTTTGGGTTGAGTTGGGTGGGGGGAGTGGTAGGTGGGTTGATAGGTGGTTGGGTAGGTAGGTGGGTGGATGGGTATGTGGGAGAGTGGGGGGGTAGTGGTGGTGGGTGGGTGAGTGTTAGGACGGTGGGTGAGTGGTTTAGGTGGGTGTGTGGTTTTGGTTGGGTAGTTGGTGGGGTAGGTGGTGGGGTAGATAGGTGGGGGTTGGGTGGTTAGGTGTTTTGGGTGGTGTTAGTGGGGGAGTGGGTGGGTAAGGTGGGTGGGTGGGGTTGGGTGGCTAGATAGGGTGGGGGGGTTAGTGGTGTTGTTGGTTTAGTGGGGAGTGTGTGGGTGGATTAGGTTTGGGGAGTGGGTGGGTGTGTCTTTTTGTTTTTGATTTGTTGTTTGGGGTGTGTTTGATTTGGTTTGTTGTTTATTTTGGTGGGTTATTTTGAGTTGTTTGAATTGGTGGGTGGGGTGGGTGGGGGGAGTGGGTAGGTGGGTAGGTTGGGTGGGGGAAAGTGGGGGTGGTAGGTGGGTGGGTATCCCTTGGTGGGGAGTGGGTAGGTGGGTGGGTGAAGTGGTTAGGTGGGTGGGTAGGTTGGGGGAAGTAGGTTGAGTGGGTGGGTTGGGTAGGTGGTTAGGTGGAGGAGTGGGTGTTTAGGTGGGTGGAGGGTGGGTAGTTTGGTGGGTGGGTAGGTAGGTGGGTTTGGTTGGGTTGGTTGTGTGGGTATTTGTGTTGGTAGTGTTGTTGTGGGTTAGGTAGTGTTGGGTATGTGGGTTTTATGTGGGTTAATGTTTTGGTGTTTGATTTTTGTAGTTGTGTGGTTGGGTAGTGGGGTAGGGTAGGTTTGGTTTTGTGTGTATTGTGGGTGTTTTATTTGTTTTGGTTTGTGGTTGTTTTGTTATTTATGTATTGTGTTTGTGTGTTTGGGGTTTTTGGGTGGGGTGTTTGGGGATTTTTTTTTTAGTTATTTGGTGTGTGTTGTGGTTAGGTGTGGGGGTCTGTATGGTGTGGTTGTTTGTGTGTGTGTGTAGTGTGGTTGGGTTAGTTGGTGGTTGTTTTAGTTGGGAAGGTTGGTGGGTGGGCAAGGTTTGGTGGGCAGGTGGGTGGGTGGTTAGGTGGTGGGTAGGGTAGGTAGGTGGGTCCGGGGAAGTGGATTGGTGGGTGATTGGGTGGGCAGGTGGGTGGTGGCGAGTGGGTGGGTGGGGTAGGTGGTAGGTAGGTAAGGTGGTCGGGGAAGTGGGATTGGGTGAATGGTGGGTGGGTGGGGGGGTAGGTAGGGTGGGTTTAGGTGGGTGGGTAGGTGGGGGTATGGGTGGGGTGGGGAGTGGGTTAAAAAGGTTGGGGGTGGTACGGTTGGTGGGGTGGTGTATGTGGGTGTGTAGGTGGGTGGGTGGGTGGGTAGGTTAGTAGTTAGGTTTTTATGTGGTTGTGTTGTGTGTGTTTGGGGGGGTGTGGGGGGGTAGGGTTGGTGGTTTTTTTAGGTTGGTTTTTTTGTTTGTTTTGTGTTTGGGTTGTGTTGGTAGGTGGGTGGTGGGTGGGTAGGTGGGTGTGGGTAGGTGGGGTGGGCAGGTGGGTGGGGCAGGTGGTGGGGTGGTAGGTTGGTAAGGTTTAGGTAGGTGGGTCGGGGGGAGTGGATGGGTGGGTTGGATGGGTGGGTAGGTGGGGGGGCGAGTGGGTGGGTGGGTATGTGGGGTAGGTAAGTTATGTGGGGTCGGGGAGTGTATGGGTGAAGGGGTGGTGGGTGGGTGGTGTGGGTAGGTGGTGGGGTAGGTGGGGTTGGGTAGTTTGGGGTATGTGTGGGTGGGTGAGTGGGGTTAGGTGTTGGTGTTATGGATGTTTGGTTTTTGTGTTTAGGTTGTGTGTTTTGTTTGTGTGTAATTTTTTGTTTGGTTGGTAGTTTAGTTTGTTTTTTTTTTTTTTTTTTTTTTTTTAGGGTTGTTTTTTATGTTTTTGTTTTTTGTTTTTTCTTTTTTTTTTTATTGTGTTTTTGTATTTTGTGTTTGTTTTTGTAGGTGTTGTGTTTCTTTTTTTTTTTTCCCTGTGGGTGGGCCCAGGGGGGTGGGTGGGCAGGTGGTTGGGCAGTGGGTGGGTAGGTACGTGGGTAGGTAGGTAGGTGGGTCGGGGGAGTGGATGGGTGGGTGGAATCGTGGGTAAGGTGGGTGGGCAGGTGGTGGGTGGGTAGGTGGGGTAGGTAAGGTAGGTGGGGTCGGGGAGTTTATGGGTGATGGGGTTGATGGGTTAGGTGGATGTGTGGGTGGGGGTGGGGGTGTGGTGGGTAGGTAGTTGGAGTGGGTAAAGAGTTGATAACGTGTGGAGTGCACAACGTAAAGAAAACTTACCTAAGGGTGGACAGGGGACTCATCAAAAGTTTTTACACAAAGCAGGTCCCCATGTTGGCTACCAGCTCTGGCGGGGGGGGGGAACCCAGACTCCACATACACTTGAGGTTGGGTGGTTGGTGGGTAGACTATTGGGGGGGAGTGGTTGGTTGGTGGTTATGTGGGGAGTAGGACGGGTAGTGGTGGGTAGGGTTGGTGCCACTTGGGATTTAGACGGGTTAGATGTGTGGGGGGGAAGTGTCAGCTTGGGGGAGTAGGTTTGTAGTGGGGTTGAGGCGGTGTGTGGGTGGGGAGTAGGTTGGGGGTTAGGTGGTAGGTTGGGGGAGTAGGTTTGGTAGGTGGGGGAGTAGGTGGTAGGTGGTGGGGCCAGGTGGGTAGTGGGGGATGGTGGGTTGGTGGGGGGTGGGGTGGGTAGGTGGGGGAAGTAGGCTGGGTAGGTGATGGTGGGTAGGTGGTGGAGTAGGTGGTAGGTGGGTTAGGTTGGGTGGGCAGGTTGGGCAGTGGGGGAGTAGGTGGTAGGTGGGAGGGTAGGTGGGTAGGTGGGGAGTGGTGGTTTGGTGGGTGTTGGGTAGGTGGGGGAGTCGAGTGGGTAGGTGGGCGTTGGGTAGGTGGGGAGTTAGGTGGGTACTGTGGGTGGTGGGTGGGTAGGTGGTAGGTGGGCAGGTGGGGAGTAGGTGGTAGGTGGGTGGGTGGGTGGTGGTGGGTAGGTGGTTTATGGTGGGCAGGGGGGTGGGGGGAGTAGGGTGGGTAGGTTGTTGTGGGTTGGTAAGGTGGGTGGGTGGTGAGTGGTAGGTGGGGCAGGTTGGGGGAGTGGGTTTTAGGTAGGTGGTAGGGGTTTGTGTAGGTGGGTAGGATGGGCAGGTGTGGAGTAGGTGGGTAGGTGGGTGTGGGGTGGTAAGGTGGCTGGTGGGTGAGCGGTAGGTGGGACAGGTGGGGATGGGTAGGTGTAGGTGTTTAGGTGGGTAGGTGGGGTAGTGTGGGTGGGTAGGTGGGTAGGTGGGGCAGTGGGGGAGTAGGTGGGTAGGTTGGGGGGTGGGTGAGTTGGTAGGTGGTGGTGTGTAGGTGGGGAGTGGTGTGTGTGGAGGTGAGTGGGTATGTGGGTGCTTGGTGAGTGGGTGGGTTGGGTAGTGGGGGAGTAGTGGGTAGTTAGGTAGGTGGGTCGGGATTGGATGGGTGGATGGGTGGTGGGTAGGTGGGGTTAGTTAGGTCAGGGTGGGGTGGGTGGGTGGTAGTCGGGTAAGGTGGGTGGGGTGGGTGTGGTAGGTGGGGGATGGGTTGGGTGGGTTCGGTAGGTGAGCCAGGTAAGAGTTGAGACTTAACCTAAGGGGGGCAGGACTCATCAAGTTTTTCTAGTTCACAGGCTTCCCATGCCTGCCTTACCATCCCACGGTGGGTGGGTTGGGTGGGTGGGTGGGTTGGGTGGGTGGTAGGTGGGTAATTTGGTAAGTGGGTGGCTAGGGTGAGTGGGGTAGGTAGGTTAGCCTTAACTTACCTGAGGGTGGACAAGAACTCAATTAAAGTTCCAGTCCGCCTGGGTTCCCCATGTAGGCTACATCCATAGTACGTGGTGATGGGTTGAGTGGGTTGGGTGAGTGGGTGAGTTTCGGTGTGTATGTAGGTGGGTTAGGTGAGAGTGATTAAAGGAATTTCACACGTCCAGAAACTTACCCTGAGGGGTGGACATGGACTCATCAAGTTTTTCCAGTCACCAGGTCCCCATTGGTTGGTGAAGGTGGGTCGGTGAATGTGTGGGTGGGGTGGGTGAGTGTGGGTGTGGAGGTAGGTGGGTAGGTGAGAGTGATGAATTGTGAACATCACACGTCAGACTTACATACATACATACATACCCTTGCGTCAGACTTACCTGAGGGTAGACAGGGACTCATCAAAGTTCCAGTCGGCCGGGCCCCCCCCCGTTTTGGCGGACATCCACTTGTCTTTGTGTTGCCACTTCCCCAATGATCCCCTGTGAGGGTTGGGGGGGTTGGGGGGTTGGGGTGTTGGTGTGGTGTGTTGAGTGTTGTGGGTGTATGGTAGGGTGTGGGGTGGGGGTGGGGGGGTGGGATGGAGGAGGAAATTATATGGGGGGGGTGGGGTTGGGGGTGGGGTTTGGGGGGATTTGGGGTTGGGGGTTGGGGGGTGGGGGTTTGGGGCTGGGGATTCGCCGCTGTCTCCTGCCGTTGGGCCGGTGTGGTGGGCTTGGTGGGGTGGGTGGGGGCCCTTCGCTGCGTCTCATTCCTGGGCCCCCCCCCACGGCGATGTGTGGCGTGGGGTGGTTGGGGTGGGGGTGGGTTGGGTGTGGGGGGGGGGGGGGGGGGAGGTACATAGGCACTGTGCTTTGCCTTCGTTCTGCTAGCACTAAGTGTGCTGCCTTGTGTGCCAGACTCCCTAGTGGCCCACCACGAGGGACAGTGGTGGTGTGGTGGTGTGGGGGCGATGTTGTGTGTTGGTGGGGGGTGTTGGGGGAGTTGTGGGGGGGGGGGGGGGCGGGGAGCTACCTAGGCACTGTGATGCTTCGTATATGCTAGACCTTAGTGTGTGCCTTGTGCGCAAGAATTCTTAGTGGCACCACACAGGGAAAGTGGTGTGGTGTGTGGTGGTGTGGGGAGCGATGTGGTGTGCGTGGGGGGTGTTGCTGGGGTGTTGGGGTTGTTGGGTGGTTGGGGGGTGTGTGGGGGAGGGGGGAGCTTACCTAGGCACTGTGCTGCTTTTGATCTGCTAGCCCTAGTGTGCTGCCTTGGTGCCAGACCTCCTAGGGCCACACAGGGAAGTATCCGGGGGTGTGGGGGCGATGTGGTGTCGCGTGGGGGTTTTGGGGTGTGTGGGGGGGGGGGGGCGGGGAGGGGGAGCGTACCTAGGACTGTGCTGCTTCGATTGTAACCTAGTGGGCTGCCTTGGTGTGCCAGACTTCCTAGTGGGCCCACAAGGAAGCAGTGGTGTTGGTGTGGGGGCGATGGGGTAGTGTCGTGGGGGTTGGGGTTTGGGAGTGTTGGGGGGGGGGGGGGGGGGGGAGCGCCTAGGCATGGGGGGGAGCTACCTAGGCACTGTTGCTGCTTTCGTATTGATAGCCCCTTAGTTGCTGCCTTGTGTGCCAGATCCTAGTGGCCCAACAGGGACACGTGGGGGCTGTGGGGCGATCTTTTCGTATTGGTGTGTGCGTGGGGGGTTTTGGGGTGTTGGGGGGGGGGGGGGGGGGAGCGTACTGGCACTGTGCTGCTTATTGTATCTGATAACCATAGTGTGCTTGTCTTGTGTGCCAGACTTCCTAGTGGCCACACAGGACAGTGGTGGTGTTGTGGTTGTGGGGGCGATGTGTGTGTGTGGGGGGGGGGTTGTTGGGTGTTGGGGGGGGGGGGAGTGTACTAGCCCACTGGTGCTGCTTTCGTATCTGCCTAGCACTTATGTGCTAGCTTGTGTGCCAGACTTCCTAGTTGGCCAAACACAGGGACAGGTGGGGGTTGGGGTTGTGGGGGCGATGTGTGTGTGCGTGGGGGGTTGGGGTTTGGGGTGTGGGGGGGGGGGGGGGGGGGGGGGAGCGTACCAGGACACTGTGCTCGTTTCGTAATCTGCTAACCCTTAGGTGCAGCTTGTGTGCTCCGATAGGCTATTAGCCCCACACAGGAACAGGGGGGTGTTGGTGGTGTGGGGCGTGTGTGTGTGCGTGGGGGGTTGGGGGTTGTTGGGGTGTGGGGTGGTTGGGGGGGGGGGGGGGGGAGGACGCGTACATAGGCACGTGAGCTTGCTTCGTATCTGATGCCCTAGTTGCTTGCCTTGGCCAGACTCCTGAGGCCCACAGGGACAGTGGTGGGTGCTGGGTGTGTGGGGGCGCGATGTGGTGTCTGCGGGACCGGGGGTGTGGGGGTTGTTGGGTGGGGGGGGCAGCTTGTACCTGGGCAACGGGCGCTTTGTAGTCTGTAGCCCTTAGGTGTGCTGCCTTGTGTGCCAGGACTGCCTAGTGGCCCACACAGGGGGGACAGTGGTGGTGGTGCGTGGTGTGGGGCGATATGCGATTTGTGCGTGGGTGGTTTGGAGAGTGTTGGGGGGGGGGGAGGAGGGGGGGAGGGGGAAGCGTACCTAGGCATGTGCTGCTTGTGTATTGCTAACCTTAGTGTGTGAGCCTTGGTGCCAGACTTCATAGTGGCCCACACGGGACAGGGTGGGTGTGGTGGTGTGGGGGCGATTGTGTGTGTGCGTGGGGCGGTGTGGGGGTGTGTTGGGTGTTTGGGGGGGGGGAGGGGGAGAGCGTACCTAGGGCACTGTGCTGTTTCGTTATTGCTAGCTTAGAGTGTGTGCCTTGTGTGCCAGACGTCTAGCAGGGCCCACAACAGGGACCAGTGTGTGGTGTGTGGTTTTGTGGGGGCGATGTGTGCTGTGGTGGGGGGGTGTTGGGGTGTTGGGGGGGGGTGTTGGGGGGGGGGGGAGCGTAACTAGGGCACTGTGCTGGCGTTCGTAATTGCTAGGCCCTTAGTGTGCGTGCCTTGTGTGCACAGATTTCACTGTTGGCCCACCAGGGACGTGGTGGTGTTTTGGTGTGGGGGTGGAGATGGTGTGGGCGTGGGGGGGTGTTGGGGTGTTGGGGTGTTGGGGGGGGGGAGGTAAGGACTGTGCTGTTAGATATGCTGTAGCATTAGTGTGACTGAACTGGTGTGCAAGATCTAGTGGCCAACACACGGGAACAGTGGTGGTGTGGTGAGTGTGGGGGCGATGGTGTGTGGTGGGGGGGTGGGTTGGGAGTTGGGGGGGGGGGGGGGGGGGGGGGGGGGAGCGTACCTATGCAATGTTGCTGCTTTCGTATTGCGTAAACCCTTAGTGTGTGGGCCTTGTGTGCCAGCGAATCCTAGTGGCCCACACAGGGACAGTGGTTGGGTGTTGGTGGTTTGGGGGCGATGTGTGTGGCGTGGGGGGTGTGTGGGGGTTGTTGGGGGGGGGGGGGGGGGGGGGGGAGCGTACTAGCACTGGTGCTTTCGTATCTGCTAGGCTTGAGTGTGCTGCCTTGGTGCCAGACTCCTAGTGGCCCACACGGGACAGTGTGGTGTTGGTGGTGTGGGGGCGATGTGGTGTGTGTGAGGGGGTGTTGGGGGTTGGGGTGTTGGGGGGGGGGGGGGCGTCCTAGCACTGTGCTGCTTTCGTATCTGCTACCCTTAGTGTGCTGCTTGTGTGCCAGACTTCTAGTGGCCCACACAGGGACAGTGGTGGTGTTGGTGGTGTGGGGGGTGGTGTGTGCGTGGGGGGTGTTGGGGTGTTGGGGTGTTGGGTGTTGGGGGGGGGGGGGGGGGAGCGTACCTAGGCACTGTGCTGATTTCGTATCTGCTAGCCCTTAGTGTGCTGCCTTGTGTGCCGACTTCCTAGTGGCCCCACACAGGGACAGTGGTGGTGTTGGTGGTGTGGGGGCGATGTGTGTGTGCGTGGGGGGTGTTGGGTGGTGTGTTGGGGGGGGGGGGGGGAGCGTACTAGGCCTGTGCTGCTTTGTATCTGCTAGCCTTAGGTGCTGTGCCTTGTGGCCAGACTCTAAGGGCCACACAGGGAGTTGGTTGTTGGGGGTTTTGTGGGGGCGATTGTGTGTGTGGTGGGGGGGGGGGGTGTGGGGTGTTGGGGGGGGGGGAGGTACCTTAGGCACGTGCTGTCTTTAGTATCATTGCTAGCCTTAGTGTGCGCCTGTGTGCCAGAATTCTAGTGCCCACACAGGGACAGTGGGTGGTGTGGGGGCGAGTGTGTGTGCGTGGGGGGGGGGGTTTGGGTGTTGGGGGGGGGGGGGGGGGGGGGGGGAGCGTACCTAGGCACTGTGCTGCTTTCGTATCTGCTAACCCTTAGTGTGCTGCCTTGTGGCCAGACTTCTAGTGGCCACACAGGGACAGTGGTGGTGTTGGTGGGTGTGTGGGCGATGGTGTGGTGGCGGGTGTGGGGTGTTGGGTGGGTGGTGTTGAGGGGGGGGGGGGGGGGGGGGGGGGGGGGGGGAGCGTACCTAGGCACTGTGCTGCTTTCGTATCTGCTAGACCTTAGTGTGCTGCCTTATGTGCCAGACTTCAGTGGCCAACACAGGGACAGTGGTGTGTTGGTGGTGTGGGGGCGATGTGTGTGTGCGTGGGGGGGTGTTGGGGTTGTTGGGGGGGGGGGGGGGGGGGAGCTACCTAGGCACTGTGCTGCTTTGTATCTGCTAGCACTTAGTGTGCTGCCTTGTGTGCCAGACTTCCTAGGGCCCACACAGGGAAAGTGGTTGGTGTGGTGGTGTGGGGCGATTGTGGGTGGCGTGGGGGGTGTTTGGGGTGTTGGGGTGTTGGGGGGGGGGAGCGTACCTAGGCACTGTGCTGCTTGGATCTGCTAGCTTAGTGTGCTGCCTTGTGTGCCAGAGATCCTAGTGGCCCACACAGGACAGTGGTGGTGGTGGGGGCGATGTGTGTGTGCGGGGGTTGGGGTTGTGGTGTTGGGGGGTGGGGGGGGGCGGGGGGGGGTGGGGGAGCGTACCTAGGCACTTGTGCTTCGTATCTGCTAACCCTTATGTGCTGCCTTGTGCTCCAGACTTCCTAGTGGCCCACACAGGGAAAGTGGTGGTGTTGGTGGTGGGGGGCGATGTGTGTGTGCGTGGGGGGTGTTGGGGTGTGTGGGGGGGGGGGGGGGAGTGTACCTAGGCACTGTGCTGCTTTCGTATCTGCTAGCCTAGTGTGCTGCCTTTGTGTTGCCAGACTTCTAGCGGCCCACACAGGAGGACATTGGTGGTGTTGGTGTGGGGGCGATGTGTGTGTGTCGTGGGGGGTGTTTGGGGGTGGGTGTTGGGGTGGGGGTGCGGGGGGGGAGAGGTACCTAGGCACGTGCTGCTTTCGTATCTGCTAACCCTTAGTGTGCTGCTTGTGTGCCGAATTCCTAGTGGCCCACACAGGGAAGTGGTGGGTTGTTGGTGTGTGGGGCGTGTTGTGAGGGGGTGGGGGTGTGTTGGGGGTTGGGGTGTTGGGGTGTTGGGGGGGGGGGGGGGAGGTATAGGCACTGTGCTGCTTTCGTATTGCTAGCCCCTTAGTGTGCTGCCTTGTGCCAGACTCCTAGTGGCCCACCAGGACAGTGGTGGTGTTGTGTGGTTTGGGGGCGATGTGTGTGTGGGGGGGGGGGTGTGTGGGGTGTTGGGGGGGGAGCGTACCTAGGCACGTGCTGCTTTCGTATCTGCTAGCCCTTAGTGTGCTGCCTTGTGTGCCAGACTTCCTAGTGGCCCACACAGGACAGTGGGGTGTGGTGGTGTGGGGCGGATGTGTGTGTGCGGGGGTGTTGGGGTGTTGGGGGGGGGGGGTAGCGTACTAGGCACTGTGCTGCTTTCGTATCTGCTAGCCCTAGTGTGCTGCCTTGTGTGCCAGACTTCCTAGTGGCCCACACAGGGACAGTGGTGGTGTTGGTGGGTGGGGGCGATGGGTGTGTGCGTGGGGGTGTTTGGGGGTTGGGGGGGGGGGGGGGAGCGTACTAGGCACTGTGCTGCTTTCGTATCTGCTAGCCCTTAGTGTGCTGCCGTGTGTGCCAGACTCCTAGGTGGCCCACACAGGGACAGTGGTGTGGTGTTGGTGTGTGGGGGCGACGATGTGTGTGTGCGTGGGTGGGGGGTGTTGGGGGTGTTGGGGGGGGGGGGGGGGCGTACTAGGCCTGTGCTGCTTTTGATCTGCTAGCCCTTAGTGTGCTGCCTGTGTGCCAGACTTCCTAGTGGCCCACAGGGACAGTGGGGGTGTTGGGTGTGTGGGGGAGATGTGGTGTGCGGGGGGGGTGGGGGGGTGTTGGGGTTGGGGGGGGGGGGGGGGAGCGTACCTAGGCACTGTGCTGCTTTCGTCTCTGCTAGCCCTAGTTGCTGAGCTTGTGTGCCAGCTTCCTAGTGGCCCACAGGGACAGTGGTGGTGTGGTGGGGGTGTGGTTGTGCGTGGGGTGGTTTTGGGGGGTTGGGGGGGGGGGGGGGGGGGGGGGGGGAGCGTACCAGGCACTGTGCGCTTTTGTATCTGCTAACCCTTAGTGTGCTGCCTTGTGAGCCAGACTTCCTAGTGGCCCACACAGGGACGTGGTGGGTGTTGGTGTGTGGGGCGATGTGTGGTTGGGGCGTGGGGGGGTGTTGGGGTGTTGGGGGGGGGGGGGGAGTGACCTAGGCATGTCTGCTTGTGTTCTGCTAGCCTTAGTGTGTGCCTTGGTGGCCAGACTTCCTAGTGGCCACACCAGGGACAGTGGTGGTGTGTGGTGTGGGGGGGGATGTGTGTGTGCGTGGGGGGTTGGGGGTGTTGGGGGTGGGGGGGGGGGGAGACGTACCTAGACACTGTGCTGCTTTCGTATCTGCTAACCCTAGTGTGCTGCCTTGTGTGCCAGACTTCCTAGTGGCCCACACAGGGACAGTGGTGGTGTTGGTGGTGTGGGGGCGATTGTGTGTGGTGGGGGGGTGTTGGGGTGTTGGGGTGGTGGGGTGTTGGGGGGGGGGGGGGGGGGAGCGACCTAGCACTGTGCTGCTTTCGTATTGCTAGCCCTTAGTGTGCTGCCTTGTGTGCCAGAGACTTCCTAGTGGCCACACAGGGACAGTGGTGGTGTTGGTGGTGTGGGGGCGATTGTGTGTGTGTGGGGGGTTGGGGTGTTGGGGTGTTGGGGGGGGGGGAGGTACCTAGGCACTGTGCTGCTTTGTATCTGTAACCCTTAGTGTGGCCTTGTGTGCCAGATTCCTAGTGGCCCACACAGGGACAGTGGTGGTGTTGGTGGTGTGGGGGCGATGTGTGTGTGCGTGGGGGGGTTGGGGTGTTGGGGTGTGGGGTGTTGGGGGGGGGGGTGGGGGGGGGGGGGGGGAGCGTACCTAGGCACTGTGCTGCTTTCGTATCTGCTAGCCCTTAGTGTGCTGCCTTGTGTGCCAGACTTCCTAGTGGCCCACACAGGGACAGTGGTGGTGTTGGTGGTGTGGGGGCGATGTGTGTGTGTTGGTGGGGGGGTGTTGGGGTGTTGGGGGGGGAGCGTACTAGGCACTGTGTGGCTTTCGTATCTGCTAGCCTTAGTGTGGTGCCTTGTGTGCAGACTTCCTTAGGGCCCACACAGGGACAGTGGGGGTGGTGGTGTGGGGGCGATGTGTGTGTGCGTGAGGGGTGTTGGGGTGTGGGTGTTGGGGTGATGGGGGGGGGGGGGGAGCGTACCTAGGCACTGTGGCTTTCGTATCTGCTAGCCTTAGTGTGCTGCCTTGTGTGCCAGACTCCTAGTGGCCCACACAGGGACAGTGGTGGTTTGTTGTGGTGTGGGGGCGATGTTGTGTGTGGTGGGGGGTGTTGGGGTGTGTTTGGGGGGGGGGGGGGGAGGTACCCAGGCACTGTGCTGCTTTCGATCTGCTAGCCCTTAGTGTGCTGCCTTGTGTGCCAGACTTCCTAGTGGCCACACAGGGACAGTGGTGGTGTTGTGGTGGTGGGGGGAGAGTGTGTGTTGCGTGGGGGGTGTTGGGTGTGTTGGGGGGGGGGGGGGGGGAGCGTACCTAGGCATGTGCTGCTTTGTATCTGCTAGCCCTTAGTGTGCTGCCTTGTGTGCCAGACTTCCTAGTGGCCCACACAGGGACAGGGGTTGGTGTGGTGGTGTGGGGGCGATGTGTGTGTGCGTGGGGGTGTGGGGTGTTGGGGTTGTTGGGGGGGGGGAGCGTACCTAGGCACTGTGGCTTTCGTATCTGCTAGCCCTTAGTGTGCTGCGTGTGCCAGACCTCTAGTGGCCCACACAGGACAGGGTGGTGTGGGGGGGTGTGGTGTGCGTGGGGGGTTTGGGGGTGTTGGGGGGGTGGGGGGGGGGGGGGAGCGTACCTAGGCACTGTGCTGTTTCGTATCTGCTACCCTTAGTGTGCTCTTGTGTGCCAGACTTCCTAGGGCACACAGGGACAGTGGTGGTGTTGGTGGTGTTGGGGGCGATGTGTGTGTGGCGGGGGGGTGTTGGGGTGTTGGGGGGGGGGGGGGAGGTACTAGGCACTGTCTGCTTTCGTATCTGCTAGCCCTAGTGTGCGCCTTGTTGTGCCGACTTCTAGTGGCCCACCACAGGGACAGTGGTGGTGTGGTGGTGTGGGGGCGATGTTGTGTGTTGGGGGGGGGTGTTGGGGTGTTGGGGTGTTGGGGGGGGGAGTGTACCTAGCACTGTGCTGCTTTCGTATCTGCTAACCCTTAGTGTGCTGCCTTGTGTGCAGCTTTAGTGGCCACACAGGGACCGTGGTGTGTGGTGGTGTGTGGGGGCGATGTGTGTGTGCGGGGGGGTGGGGGGTGGGTGTTGGGGTGTTGGGGGGGGGGGGGGGGAGCGTACCTAGGCCACTGTGCTATGCTTTCGTATCTGCTCGCCTTAGTGTGCTGCCTTGTGTGCCAGACTTCCTAGTGGCCCACACAGGGACAGTGGTGGTGTTGGTGGTGTGGGGGCGATGTGTGTGTGCGTGGGGGGTGTTGGGGTGTGGGTGGGGGGGGGGGGGAGTGTGTACCTAGGCCACTGTGCTGCTTTCGTTTGCTAACCCTTAGTGTGCTGCTGTGTGCCAGACTTCCTAGTGGCCCACACAGGGACAGTGGTGGTTGGTGGTGTTGGGGGGGCGATGTGTGTGGCGTGGGGGGTGTTGGGGTGTGGGGTGTTGGGGGGGGGGGGGGGGGGGAGCGTACCTAGGCACTGTGCTGCTTTCGTTCTGCTAACCCTTAGTGTGCTGCCTTGTGTGCCAGACTTCCTAGTGGCACACAAAGGGACAGTGGTGGTGTGGTGGGTTGGGGGCGATTGTGTGTGTGGTGGGGGGTGGTGTTTGGGGTGTTGGGGGGGGGGGGGGAGTGTACCTAGGCACTGTGCGCTTTCGTATCTGCTAACCCTTAGTGTGCTGCCTTGTGTGCCAGACTTCCTAGTGGCCCACACAGGGACAGTGGTGGTGTGGTGGTGTTGTGGGGCGATGTGTTGTGTGCGTGGGGGGTGTTGGGGTGTTGGGGTGTTGGGGGGGGGGGGGGGGAGCGTACCTAGGCACTGTGCTGCTTTCGTATCTGCTAACCCTTAGTGTGCTGCCTTGTGTGCCAGACTTCCTAGTGGCCCACACAGGGACAGTGGTGGTGTGGGGGTGTGGGGGGCGATGTGGGTGTGCGGGGGGGGTGTGGGTGTGGGGTGTTGGGGGGGGAGCGTACCTAGGCACTGTGCTGCTTCGTATTTGCTAGCCTTAGTGTGCTGCCTTGTGTGCCAGACTTCCTAGTGGCCCACACAGGGACAGTGGTGGTGTTGGTGGTGTGGGGGCGATGTGTGTGTGCGTGGGGGGTGTTGGGGTGTTGGGGGGGGGGGGGGGGGGGGGGAGCGTACCTAGGCACTGTGCTGCTTTCGTATCTGCTAACCCTTAGTGTGCTGCCTTGTGTGCCAGACTTCCTAGTGGCCCACACAGGGACAGTGGTGGTGTTGGTGGTGTGGGGGCGATGTGTGTGTGCGTGGGGGGGGGTGGGGGGTTGGTGTGTTGGGGGGGGGGGGGGGGGGGGGGGGGGGGGAGCGTACCTAGGCACTGTGCTGCTTTCGTATCTGCTAGCCCTTAGTGTGCTGCCTTGTGTGCCAGACTTCCTAGTGGCCCACACAGGGACAGTGGTGGTGTTGGTGGTGTGGGGGCGATGTGTGTGTGCGTGGGGGGTGTTGGGGTGTTGGGGTGTTGGGGGGGGGGGGGGGGGGGGGGGGCGTACCTAGGCACTGTGCTGCTTTCGTATCTGCTAGCCCTTGTGTGCTGCCTTGTGTGCCAGACTTCTAGTGGCCACACAGGGACAGTGGTGGTGTTGGTGGTGGGGGCGATGTGTGTGTGCGTGGGGGTGTTGGGGGTGTGGGGGTGTTGGGGTGTTGGGTGTTGGGGTGGGGGTGGGGGGGGGGGGAGCGTACCTAGGCACTGTGCTGCTTTCGTATCTGCTAGCCTTGTGTGCTGCCTTGTGTGCCAGACTTCCTAGTGGCCCACACAGGGACAGTGGTGGTGTTGGTGGTGTGGGGGCGATGTGTGTGTGCGTGTGGGGGGTGTTGGGGGTGGTGGGGGGGGGGGGGGGGGGAGCGTACCTAGGCACTGTGCTGCTTTGTATCTGCTAGCCCTTAGTGTGCTCCTGTGTGCCAGACTTCCTAGTGGCCCACACGGGGAGTGGTGGTGTTGGTGTGTGGGGCGATGTGTGTGTGCGTGGGGGGTGTTGGGGTGTTGGGGTGTTGGGGGGGGGGGAGCGTACCTAGGCACTGTGCTGCTTTCGTATCTGCTAGCCCTTAGTGTGCTGCCTTGTGTGCCAGACTTCCTAGTGGCCCACACAGGGACAGTGGTGGTGTGGGGGCGATGTGTGTGTGCGTGGGGGGTTTTGGGGTGTTGGGGGGGGGGGGGGGGGGGGGGGGAGCGTACCTAGGCACTGTGCTGCTTTCGTATCTGCTAGCCCTTAGTGGTGCTGCCTTGTGTGCCAGACTTCTAGGGCCCACACAGGGACAGTGGTGGTGGTTGGTGGTGTGTGGGGGCGATGTGGGTGCGTGGGGTGTTGGGGTGTGTGGGGGGGGGGGGGGCGTGTACCTAGGCACTGTTGCTTTCGTATCTGCTAGCCCTTAGTGTGCTGCCTTGTGTGCCAGACTCCTAGTGGCCCACACAGGGACAGTGGTGGTGTTGGTGGTGGTGGGGGGCTGTTGTGTGTGGTGGGGGGTTGTTGGGGTGGGGGTGTTGGGGTGTTGGGGGGGGGGAGTGTACCTAGGCACTGTGCTGCTTCGTATCTGCTAACCTTAGTGTGCTGCCTTGTGTGCCAGACTTCCTAGTGCCCACACAGGGACCGTGGTGGTGTTGGTGGTGTGGGGGCGAGGTGTGTGTGGTGGGGGGGTGTTGGGGTGTTGGGGTGTGGGGGTGTTGGGGGGGGGGGGGGGGAGCTACCTAGGCACTGTGCTGCGTTCGTATCTGTAGCCCTTAGTGTGCTGCCTTGTGTGCCAAGACTTCCTAGTGGCCCAAAAGGGACAGTGGTGGTGTTGGTGGTGTGGGGGGAATGTGTGTGTGCGGGGGGGGTGTTGGGGTTGTTGGGGGGGGAGCGTACTAGGCACTGTGTGCTTCTTATCTGCTAGCCCTTAGTCTGCTGCCTTGTGTGCCAGACTCCAGTGGCCCACCAGGGACAGTGGTGGTGTTGGTGGGTGTGGGGGCGATGTGTGTGTGCGTGGGGGGTGTTGGGTGTAAGGGGGGGGGGGGGGGGGGGGGGAGCGTACCTAGGACTGTGCTGCTTTCGTATCTGCTAACCTTAGTGTGCTGCTGTGTGCCAGACTTCCTAGTGGCCCAACAGGGACGTGGTGGTGTGGTGGTGTGGGGGCGTGATGTGTGTGTTGTGTGCGTGGGGGGTGTTGGTGTGTTGTGTGTTGGTGTGTGGGGGGGGGGGGGGGGGGGGGGGGGGAGCGTACCTAGGCACTGTGCTGCTTTCGTATCTGCTAGCCCTTAGTGTGCTGCCTGTGTGCCAGACTTCTAGTGGCCCACACAGGGACAGTGGTGTTGTGGTGGTATGGGGGCTGCGGTGTTGGTGTGCGTTTGGGGGGTGTGGGGTGTTGGGGGGGGGGGGGGGAGTGTACCTAGGCACTGTGCTGCTTTCGTATTGCTAACCCTTAGGTGCTGCCTGTGTGCCAGACTTCTAGTGGCCCACACAGGGACAGTGGTGGTGTGGTGGTGTGGGGGCGATGTGGTGTGTGCGTGGGGGGTGTGGGGTGTGGGGTGTGGGGGGGGGGGGGGGGGGAGCGTACCTAGGCACTGTGCTGCTTTCGTATCTGCTAACCTTAGTGTGTGCCGTGTGTGCCAGACTTCCTAGTGGCCCACACAGGGACAGTGGTGGTGTTGGTGGTGTGGGGGCGATGTTTGTGTGTGTGCGGTGGGGGTGTTGGGGTGTTTGGGGTGTTGGGGGGGGGGGGGGGGGGAGTGTACCTAGCACTGTGCTGCTTCGTATCTGCAACCCTAGTGTGCTGCCTTGTGTGCCAGACTTCTAGTGGCCCACACAGGGACAGTGGTGGTGTGGTGGTGTGTGGGGCGATGGTGTGGTGCGTGGGGGTGTTGGGGGTTGGGTGGGGTGTTGGGGTGTGGGGGGGGGGGGGGGGGGGGGGAGCGTACCTAGGCACTGTGCTGCTTTGTATCTGCTAACCCTTAGTGTGCTGCCGTGTGCCAGACTTCCTAGTGGCCACACAGGGACAGTGGTGGGTGTGTTGGTGGTGTGGGGGGCGATGTGTGTGTGGGGGGGGGGTGTTTGGGGTGTTGGGGGGGGAGGTACCTAGGCACTGTGCTGCTTTCGTAATTGCTAGCCCTTAGTGTGCTGCCTTGTGTGCCAGACTTCTAGTGGCCACACAGGGACAGTGGTGGTGTTGGTGGTGTGTGGGGGGGCGATGTGTGTGTGCGTGGGGGGTGTTGGGGGGTTGGGGGGGGGGGGGGGGGGGGAGCGTACCTAGGCACTGTGCTGCTTCGTATCTGCTAAACCTTAGTGTGCTGCTTGGTGTGCCAGACTTCCTAGTGGCCACACACAGGGACAGTGGTGGTGTTGGTGGTGTGTGGGGGCGATGTGTGTGTGCGTGGGGGGTGGGGTGTTGGTTTTGGGTTGGGGTGGGGGGGGGGGGGGGGGGGGGGGGGGGGGGGGGGGGGGGGGGGGGAGCGTACTAGGCACTGTGCTGCTTTCGATATCTGCTAGCCCTTAGTGTGCTGCCTTGTGTGCCAGACTTCTAGTGGCCACACCAGGGACAGTGGTGGTGTTGGTGGTGTGTGTGGGGGCGATGTGTGTGTGCGGTGGGGGGTGTTGGGGTGTTGGGGTGTGGGGGGGGGGGGGGGGGGGGGGAGGCGTACCTAGGCACTGTGCTCTTCGTATCTGCTAGCCCTTAGTGTGCTGCCTTGTGTGCCAGACTTCCTAGTGGCCCACACAGGGACAGTGGTGGTGTTGGTGGTGTGGGGGCGATGTGTGTGTGCGTGGGGGGTGTTGGGGTGTTGGGGTGTTGGGGTGTGGGGTGTGGGGTGGGGGGGGGGGGGGGGGGGGAGCGTACCTAGGCACTGTGCTGCTCGTATCTGCTAGCCTTAGTGTGCTGCCTTGTGTGCCGACTTCCTAGTGGCCCACACAGGGACAGTGGTGGTGTTGGTGGTGTGGGGCGATGTGTGTGTGTGCGTGGGGGGTGTTGGGGGTTGTTGGGGGGGGGGGGGGGGGGAGCGTACCTAGGCACTGTGCTGCTTTCGTATCTGCTAGCCTTAGTGTGCTGCCTTGTGTGCCAGACTTCCTAGTGGCCCACACAGGGAAAGTGGTGGTGTTGGGTGGTGTGGGGGCGATGTGTGTGTGCGTGGGGGGTGTTGGGGTGTTGGGGTGGGGGGGGGGGGGGAGCGTACCTAGGCACTGTGCTGCTTTCGTATCTGCTAGCCCTTAGTGTGCTGCCTTGTGTGCCAGACTTCCTAGCGGCCCACAGGGACAGTGGTGGTGTTGGTGGTTGTGGGGGCGATGTGTGTGTTCGGGGGGGGGTTGGGGGTGTGGGGGGGGGGGGGAGTGTACCTAGGCACTGTACTGCTTTCGTATCTGCTAGCCCTTAGTGTGCGCCTTGTGTGCCGAACTTCCTGTGGCCCACACAGGGACAGTGGTGGTGTTGGTGGTGTGGGGGCGATGTGTGTGTGCGTGGGGGGGGTTGGTGGTGGGGGTGGGGTGTTGGGGGGGGGGAGTGTACCTAGGCACTGTGCTGCTCTCGTATCTGCTAACCCTTAGTGTGTGCCTTGTGTGCCAGACTTCTAGTGGCCCACACAGGGACAGTGGTGGTGTTGGTGGTGTGGGGGCGATGTGTGTGTGCGTGGGGGGTGTGGTGGGTGTTGGGGTGTTGGGTGTTGGGGGGGGGGGGGGCGTACCTAGGCACTGTGCTGCTTTCGTATTGCTAGCCTTAGTGTGCTGCCTTGTGTGCCAGACTTCCTAGTGGCCCACACAGGGACAGTGGTGGTGTTGGTGGTGTGGGGGCGGATGGTGTGTGCGTGGGGGGGTGGGTGTGGGGTTGGGGTGTTGGGGGGGGGGGGAGCGTACCTAGGCACTGTGCTGCTTTGTATCTGCTAGCCCTTAGTGTGCTGCCTTGTGTGCCAGACTTCCTAGTGGCCCACACAGGGACAGTGGTGGTGTTGGTGGTGTGGGGGCGATGTGGTGTGCGTGGGGGGTGTGGGGGTGTTGGGGGGTAGGGGGGGGGGGGGGGGGGGGGGGGGGGGGAGCGTAACTAGGCACTGTGTGCTTTCGTATCTGCTAACCTTAGTGTGCTGCCTTGTGTGCCAGACTTCTAGTGGCCCACACGGGACAGTGGGGTGTTGGTGGTGTGGGGGCGATGTGTGTGTGCGTGGGGGTGTGGTTGTGTTGGTGTGTGGGTGGGTTGGGGGGGGGGGGGGGGGGAGCGTACCTAGGCACTGTGCTGCTTTCGTATCTGCTAGCCTTAGTGTGCTGCCTGTGTGCCAGACTTCTAGTGGCACCACAGGGACAGTGGTGGTTGTGGTGGTGGGGGCGATGTGGTGTGCGTGGGGGGTGTGTGGGGGGTGGTGGGGTGTTGGGTGTTGGGGGGGGGGGGGGGGGGGGGGGGGGGGGAGCGTACCTAGGCCTGTGCTGCTTCGTATCTGCTAGCCCTTAGTGTGCTGCCTTGTGTGCCGACTCCTAGTGGCCACACAGGGACAGTGGTGGTGTTGGTGGTGTGGGGGCGATGTGTGTGGCGTGGTGGGGGGTGTTGGGGTGTGGGGGTTGGTGTGTTGGGGGGGGGTGGGGGAGCGTACCTAGGCACTGTGCTGCTTTCGTATCTGCTAGCCCTTAGTGTGTGCCTGTGTGCCAGACTTCCTAGTGGCCCACACAGGGACAGTGGTGGGTTGGTGGTGTGGGGGGCGTGTGTGTGTGCGGGGGGGGGTGTTGGGGTTGTTGGGGGGGGAGCGTACCTAGGCACTGTGCTGCTTTCGTATCTGCTAGCCCTTAGTGTGCTGCCTGTGTGCCAGACTTCTAGTGGCCCACACAGGGGACAGTGGTGGTGTTGGTGGTGTGGGGGGGGGGCGATGTGTGTGTGCGTGGGGGGGTGTTGGGGTTGGGGGGGGGGGGGGGGGGGGGGAGCGTACCTAGGCACTGTGCTGCTTTCGTATCTGCAACCCTTAGTGTGCTGCCTTGTGTGCCAGACTTCCTAGTGGCCACACAGGACAGTGGTGGTGTGGTGGGTGGGGCATGTGTGTTGCGTGGGGGGTGTTGGGGGTTGGGGTGTTGGGGGGGGGGGGGGGGGGGGGGGGGAGCGTACCTAGGCACTGTGCTGCTTTCGTATCTGCTAGCCTTAGTGTGCTGCCTGTGTGCCAGACTTCCTAGTGGCCCACACAGGGACAGTGGTGGTGGGGTGTTGGTGGGTGGGGGGCGATGTGTGGTGCGTGGGGGCTGTTGGGGTGTTGGGGGGGGGAGCGTACTAGGCACTGTGCTGCTTCGTATCTGATAGCCTTAGTGTGCGCCTTGGTGCCAGACTTCCAGTGGCCCACACAGGGAAAGTGGGGGTGTGGTGGTGTGTGGGGGGCGATGTGTGTGGCGTGGGGGGGTGTGGGGTGTTGGGGGGGGGGGGGGGGGGGTAGCGACCTAGGCACTGTGCTGCTTTCGTATCTGCTAGCCCTTAGTGTGCTGCCTGTGTGCCAGACTTCCAGTGGCCCACACAGGGAACAGTGGTGGTGTTGGTGTGTGGGGGCGATTGTGTGTGTGCGTGGGGGCTGTTGGGGTGTTGGGGGGGAGCGTACCTAGGCACTGTGCTGCTTTCGTATTGCTAGCCTTAGTGTGCTGCCTTGTGTGCAGACTTCTAGTGGCCACACAGGGCAGTGGTGGTGTTGGTGGTGTGGGGGCGATGTGTGTGTGCGTGGGGGGTGTTTGGGGGGTGGGGGGGGGGGGGGGGGGGGGGGGGGGGGGAGCGTACCTAGGCACTGTGCTGCTTTCGTATCTGCTAACTTAGTGTGCTGCCTTGTGTGCCAGACTTCCTAGTGGCCCACACAGGGACAGTGGTGGTGTTGGTGTGTGGGGGCGATGTGTGTGTGCGGGGGGGTGTTGGTGTTGGGGTGTTGGGGGGGGGGGGGGGGGGGGGGGGGGAGCGTACCTAGGCACTGTGCTGCTTTCGTATCTGCTAGCCTTAGTGTGCTGCCTTGTGGCCAGACTTCCTAGTGGCCCCACACGGGACAGTGGTGGTGTTGGTGGTGTGGGGGCGATGTGTGTGTGCGTGGGGGCTGTTGGGGTGTTGGGGGGGGAGCGTACCTAGGCACTGTGCTGCTTTCGTATCTGCTAGCCCTTAGTGTGCTGCCTTGTGTGCCAGACTTCCTAGTGGCCCACACAGGGACAGTGGGGGGTGTTGGTGGTGTGGGGGGCGATGTGTGTGTGCGTGGGGGGTGTTGGGGTGTTGGGGGGGGGGAGCGTACCTAGGCACTGTGCTGCTTTCGTATCTGCTAGCCCTTAGTGTGCTGCCTTGTTGCCAGACTTCCTAGTGGCCCACACAGGGACAGTGGTGGTGTTGGTGGTGTGGGGGCGATGTGTGTGTGCGTGGGGGTTGTTGGGGGGGGTGTGGGGGGGGGTGTGGGGGGGGGGGGGGGGGGAGCGTACCTAGGCACTGTGCTGCTTTCGTATCTGCCAGCCCTTAGTGTGCTGCCTTGTGTCGCAGACTTCCTAGTGGCCCCACAGGGACAGTGGTGGTGTTGGTGGTGTGGGGGCGATGTGTGTGCGTGGGGGGTGTTGGGGTGTTGGGGTGTTGGGGGGGGAGGGAGGTACCTAGGCACTGTGCTGCTTTGTATTGCTAGCCCTAGTGTGCTGCTTGTTGTGCCAGACTTCCTAGAGGCCCACAGGGACAGTGGTGGTGTTGGTGGTGTGGGGGGGCGAGTGTGTGTGTGCGTGGGGGGTGTTGGGGTGTTGGGGGGTTTGGGGGGGGGGGGGGGGAGCTACCTAGGCACTGTGCTGCTTTCGTTCTGCTAGCCCTTGTGTGCTGCCTTTGTGCCAGACTTCCTAGTGGCCCACACAGGGACAGTGGTGGTGTTGGGGTGTGGGGGCGATTTGTGTGTGTGCGTGGGGGGTGTTGGGGTGTTGGGGGGGGGGGGGAGCGTACCTAGGCACTGTGCTGCTTTGATCTGCTAGCCCTTAGTGTGCTGCCTGTGTGCCAGACTTCCTAGTGGCCCACAGGGACAGTGGTGGTGTTGGTGGTGTGGGGGCGTGTGTGTGTGTGTGGGGGGTTGTTGGGGTGTTGGGGGGGGAGCGTACCTAGGCACTGTGCTGCTTTCGTATCTGCTAGCCCTTAGTGTGCTGCCTTGTGTGCCAGACTTCCTAGTGGCCCACACAGGGACAGTGGTGGTGTTGGTGGTGTGGGGGGCGATGGTGTGTGGCGTGGGGGGTGTTGGGGTGTTGGGTGTGGGGGGTGTGGGGGGGGGGGGGGGGGGGGGGGGAGCGTACCGTCATGGTGTGCGCTATGCGTGGATCTGTGCTGCCATTTCTGCTACTTGGTGTGCCATTCATTCTAGTGGCCCACCGGGACAGTGGTGGTTTTGGTGGGAGAGTTGGGGCGATGTGTGTGTGCGTGGGGGGTGTTGGGGTGTTGGGGGGAGCGTACCTAGGCACTGTGCTGCTTTCGTATCTGCTAGCCCTAGTGTGCTGCCTTGTGTGCCAGACTTCCTAGTGGCCCACACAGGGACAAGTGTGGTTGTTGGTGGTGTTGGTGGTGTGGGGGCGATGTGGTGTGGCGGTGGGGGGGGGTGTTGGGGGTTGGGGGGGGGGGGGGGGGGGGGGGGCGTACCTAGGCACTGTGCTGCTTTCGTATTGCTAGCCCTTAGTGTGCTGCCTTGTGTGCCAGATTCCTAGTGGCCCACACAGGGACAGTGGTGGTGTTGGTGGTGTTGGTGGTGTGGGGGCGATGTGTGTGTGGTGGGGGGGTGGTTGGGGGGGGGGGGGGGAGCGTACCTAGGCACTGTGCTGCTTTGTATCTGCTAACCCTTAGTGTGCTGCCTTGTGTGCCAGACTCTAGTGGCCCACACAGGGACAGTGGTTGGTGTGGTGGTGTGTGGGGGCGATGTGGTGTGTGTGCGTGGGGGGGGTGTGGGGTGTTGGGTGTTGGGGGGAGCGTACCTAGGCACTGTGCTGTTCGTATCGCTTGCCCTTAGTGTGCTGCCTTGTGTGCCCAGACTTCTAGTGGCCCACACAGGGACAGTGGTGGTGTGTGGTGGTGTGGGGGCGATGTGGTGTGTGCGTGGGGGGTGTTGGGGTGTGGGGGGGGGGGGGAGCGTACCTAGGCACTGTGCTGCTTTCGTATCTGCTAGCCCTTAGTGTGCTGCCTTGTGTGCCAGACTTCCTAGTGGCCCACACAGGGACAGTGGTGGTGGTGGTGGTGGGGGGCGATGTGTGTTGTGCGTGGGGGGTTGTGGGGTGTTGGGGTGATGGGGTGTTGGGGGGGGGGAGCGTACCTAGGCACTGTGGCTGCTTTGTATCTGCTAGCCCTTAGTGTGCTGCCTTGGTGCCAGACTTCCTAGTGGCCCACAGGGACAGTGGTGGTGTTGGTGGGTGGGGGCGATGTGTGTGTGTGGGGGGGTGTTGGGTGTTGGGGGGGGGGGGAGCGTTCTAGGCACTGGGCTGCTTTCGTATCTGCTAGCCCTTAGTGTGCTGCCTTGTGTGCCGACTTCCTAGTGGCCCACACAGGGACAGTGGTGGTGTTGGTGTGTGGGGGCGATGTGTGTGTGCGGGGGGTGTTGGGGTGTTGGGGGTGTTGGGTGTGGGGGGGGGGGGGGAGCGTACCTAGGCACTGTGCTGCTTTCGTATCTGCTAGCCCTTAGTGTGCTGCCTTGTGTGCCAGACTTCCTAGTGGCCCACACAGGGACAGTGGTGGTGTTGGTGGTGTGGGGGCGATGTGTGTGTGCGTGGGGGGTGTTGGGGTGTTGGGGGGGGGGGGAGCGTACCTAGGCACTGTGCTGCTTTCGTATCTGCTAGCCCTTAGTGTGCTGCCTTGTGTGCCAGACTTCTAGTGGCCCACACGGGACAGTGGTGGTGTTGGTGTGTTGGGGGCGATGGTGTGTGGCGTGGGGGGTGTTGGGGTGTTGGGGGGGGGGGGGGGGGGGGGGGGGCGTACCTAGGCACTGTGCTGCTTTCGTATTTGCTAGCCCTTAGTGTGTGCCTGTGTGCCAGACTTCCTAGTGGCCCACACAGGGACAGTGGTGGTGTTGGTGTGGTGGTGGTGTGGGGCGAGTGTGTGTGTGGCGGGGGGGTGTTGGGGGGGGGGGGGGGGCGTACCTAGGCACTGTGCTGCTTTCGTATCTGCTAACCCTTAGTGTGCTGCCTTGTGTGCCAGACTTCCTAGTGGCCCACACAGGGACAGTGGTGGTGTTGGTGGGTGGGGGGCGATGTGTGTGTGGGGGGGGGGGTGTGGGGTGTTGGGGTGTTGGGGGGGGGGGGGGAGCGTACCTAGGCAATGTCGCTTTCGTATGCTAGCCTTAGGTGCTGCTTGTGTGCCAGACTTCCTAGTGGCCCACAAGGGACAGTGGTGGTGTTGGTGGGTGTGGGGGCGATGTGTGTGTGCGTGGGGGGTGTTGGGGTGTTGGGGTGTTGGGGGGGAGCGTACCTAGGCACTGTGCTGCTTTCGTATCTGCTAGCTCTTAGTGTGCTGCCTTGTGTGCCAGACTTCCTAGTGGCCCAAACAGGGCAGCCGTCGCTTAAGCTGCTGATTGGCCGCACTCCGGAGACGGCAGCATCATTTGGAAACCCACTGCTTGGGAGCGTGTTGTACATGTACCTGCAGGGGGAGGGGAGGGAGATGATTGGGTGAGGCTGGTGTGTGTGTGTGGTTGGGTGTGGTGGGTTTGTTGTTGTTGTTGTTGTTGTTGGGGGGGGGGGGGGGGGTACTACATTTACGTGCATGCGGAGGGAGAGATGACTGGGTGAGGCTGGTGTGTGTGGGTGTGTGTGGTTGGGGTGTGTGGTGTGTGTGTGGGGGTACATGTACGTGCATGGGGTGTGTGGTGTGTATGTGTGTACGTGGTTGGGGTGGTGTGGGTTGTGGGGGGGAGATGATTGGGTGAGGCTGGTGTGTGTGTGTGTGGTTGGATGGGGGTGGGGTGTGTGTCTGTGTGGTGGTGGGGGTACATGTACCTGCAGTGGGAGGGGGAGATGATTGGGTGAGGCTGGTGTGTGTCTGTCTGTGTGTGTGGTTGGTTGGTTGGTTGGTTGGTTGGTTGGTTGGTTGGTTGGGGGTGGGGGGGGGGGGGGGGGGTACATGTACCTGCAGTGGGAGGGGGATATGATTGGGTGAGGCAAGGATGTGGTGGGATGGGGGGCGGGGAGCAAGTGTGCGGAAGGAGAGCAGATGAACAGAAACATTAGCGCAAGAAGAAACAAATCATCACATCATTTGGAAACCCACTGCTTGGGAGCGCGTTGTCCATGTACCTGCAGGGGGAGGGGGGAGATGATTGGGTGGGGCGGAGGATGGGTGGGTGGGGTGGGTGGGAAGGGGGGGGGGGGGGGGGGGGGGGGGGGGGGGGTCATGTACCATCAAGGGGAGGGAGAGATGATTAGGTCAGACTGGTGTCAGTGGGTGTGGGAAGGGGTGGGGGTGGGGGTGGGGGGGGGGAGCGTGTTGTACATGTACCTGCAGGGGGAGGGAGAGATGATTATAGGTAGGTAAGTATGCAGATAGGTATGTTTGTATGCATGTAGATATGTAGATGTAGGTAGGTAGGTAGGTAGGTAGGTAGGTAGGTAGGTAGGTATACAGAGAGGTATGTTTGTATGCATGTAGATATGTAGATGTAGGAAGGTAGGTAGGTGGGTAGGTAGGTAGGTAGGAAGGTATGCAGATAGGTAGGTAGGTAGGTAGGTAGGTAGTTATACAGATAGGTATGTTTGTATGCATGTAGATATGTAGATGTAGGAAGGTAGGTAGGTAGGTAGGTAGGTAGGTAGGTAGGTAGGTAGGCAGATAGGTATGTTTGTATGCATGTAGATATGTATATGTAGGTAGGTAGGTAGGTAGGTAGGTAGGTAGGTAGGTAGGCAGATAGGTATGTTTGCATGCATGTAGATATGTAGATGTAGGTAGGTAGGTAGGTAGGTAGGTAGGTAGGCAGATAGGTAGGTAGGTATGTTTACATGCATGTAGATATGTGGATGTAGGTAGGTAGGTAGGTAGGTAGGTAGGTAGGTAGGTAGGTAGGTAGGTAGGTTGATAGGTAGGTTGGTAGGTAGGTAGGTAGGTAGGCAGATAGGTAGGTAGGTATGTTTGCATGCATGTAGATATGTAGATGTAGGTAGGTCGGTAGGTAGATAGGTAGGTAGGTTGGTAGGTAGGTAGGCAGGCAGGTAGGTATGTTTGTATGCATGTAGATATGTAGATGTAGGTAGGTAGGTAGGTAGGTAGGTAGGCAGATAGGTAGGTAGGTATGTTTGCATGCATGTAGATATGTAGATGTAGGTAGGTAGGTAGGTAGGTAGGTAGGTATGTTTGTATGCATGTAGATATGTAGATGTAGGTAGGTAGGTAGGCAGGTAGGCAGATAGGTAGGTAGGTATGTATTCATGTAAATATTAAGATGTAGGTAGGTAGGTAGGTAGGTAGGTATGTTTGTATGCATGTAGATATGTAGATGTAGGTAGGTAGGTAGGTAGGTAGGTAGGTAGGTAGGTAGGCAGATAGGTATGTTTGTATGCATGTAGATATTAAGATGTAGGTAGGTAGGTAGGTAGGTAGGTAGGTAGGTATGTTTGTATGCATGTAGATATGTAGATGTAGGTAGGTAGGTAGGTAGGTAGATAGGTCAGTAACACATATTAATATGAACATCAACATGCATGAGGTACTTACCATGTACCTGCAGGGGGAGGGGGGGTGATTGGGTGAGGCTGGTGTGTGTGTGGGGGGGGGGCGGGGGAGGGGGGGGGGGGGTTGTTCATGCACCTGCAGGAGGAGAGAGAGACGATTATGTGTATGTATGTAGATATGCAGAAGTAGGGGGATCATCCTTCAAGCGCCCCACCAACCTACCCACCCACAGCAACCCACCCACCCACACCACCATCCACACCCACACCACCACCCACACACCCACTCCCTCATCTATAAACATTCCCATCAGCGCCGGTGTGGTCTCCGGAGCCCACACCGGCAGGAACCAACTTGGGTGTAGGGGGCTCGTCCTCCAAGTCCCTCCCCCCCCCCCCACCCCCCCCCCCCACCCCCACCACCACCACCAACAACCCACACCCATCCCACACCACCACCAACCCACACCCATCCCCACACCACCACCAACCCACACCCATGCCACCCACCCACTCCCTGACTTATCAACATTCCCAGTAGCAGCGGCGTGGGCTGCAGCAGGACCCAGCTTAGGTGTAGGAGGCTCGTCCTCCAAGCCCCCCCCCCCCCCCCCCCCCCCCTCCCCCCCCCACCACACACCCACCAACCCACACCCATGCCACCCACCCACTCCCTGACTTATCAACATTCCCAGCAGCGGCAGCGTGGGCTGCAGTAGGGCCCAACTTAGGTGTAGGGGGCTTGCTCTTCAAGCGCACTGTCCTCCTTCCGTCGCTAATACTCACACACACACACACACACCACCACCAACCCACACCTATGCCACCCACACCACCCACCCACTCCCTCGCCTATCAACATTCCCAGTAGCGGTGGCGGGGGCTGCAGCAGGACCCAGCTTAGGTGTAGGGGGCTCGTCCTTCAATCGCACTGTCCTCCTTCCGTCGCTAATACTCACACACCCACACACCACCACCAACCCACACCTATGCCACCCACACCACCCACCCACTCCCTCACCTATCAACATTCCCAGCAGCGGCAGCTCCGGCAGGCCCCAGCTTAGGTGTAAGGGGCTCGTCCTTCAATCGCACTGTCATCCTTCCGTCGCTAATACTCAGCGAGGCTAGTGAGCGCCGCACATTGCCCCCTCCTGTTGCTCTAGTCGTCCCTGCTGGAGAATCCGAATTTGAATTCGAATTCGCAGCAGTCTTGTTGCTCGTCCCGGGTCCGAAGTCCCAGCCTGGGAGTGTGCGGAAGTCTGATTCTTTGTCGGCGTCGCGGGGTGGAGACGACTGGGCGTTTTCGCTTGCTCAGTTCGGAGATCATTTCGGGCACGCCGGCGGGCTGTGAGGCCTGGGGATGGTGGAGGGGGGGGGGATGGGGAGATGAGGTCAGGAGCTCTGTGTGTGTATGTGTATGTGTGTGTGCATGAAAGCATGTGGGTGTCTGTGTATGCCTGGGAGCGTGCGGAAGTCTGATTCTTTGTCGGCGTCGCAGGTGGAGGCAACAGGGCGTTTGCGCTCGCTCAGTTCAAATATCATTTGGGGCACGCCGGTGGGCCTGGGGGGGGGGGGGGGGGGGGGGGGGGGAGGGATTAGGTCAGGTGCTGTGTGTGTGAATGCATGTGTCTGTGTAGGTGCGCCCCCCAGGGGCAACTACTACCAGTGTGGGTGTGAGTGGGTGTGGGTGTGCCCCCCAGGGACGACTACTATTAGTGGTTGTGGGTGTGAGTGGGTGTGAGTGGATGTGGGTTTGAGTGGGTGTGGGTGTGAGCGGATGTGAGTGGATGCGGGTGTGAGTGGGTGTGGGTGTGAGCGGATGTGGGTGTGAGTGCAGGATGAAGGCCCATGCTGGCCTTTGCAAAATCAGAAGCTAACCGAGGCAGACAAAAATGAGGATATCTCGTTACCTGAGGCATGCTTCCCTGAGCAACAAAGGGATGCTGCAGCAGCTGCTTAGCCGTAGGTCGGGATGCTGGGTCATTTTTGGTGTGAAAAAAAACTTATTGTTACCCGAGGCATGCTTACCTGATAAAAAATAAAAAATAAAGTGTAGAACTTATATCTCCTTGAAACTCCTAAAAATTAAGACTTACGTGAGCAACAAAGGGATGCTGCAGCAGCTGCTTAGCCATAGGTCGGGATGCTGGGTCATTTTAGGTGGGAAGAAAAAAACTGATTGTCACCCATGGCATGCTTACGTGAGCAATAAAGGGATGCTGCAGCAGCTGCCCAGTCGTAGGTGGGGATGCAGGGTCCTTTTTGGTGTGAATACAAACTTTTTGTCACCCGAGGCATGCTCACTTGATAAAAAAACTTGAAACTCGAGAAAACTCTAAAAAAATCAAACTCACCTGGGTAACTAAGGGATGCTGTAGCAGCTGTTTAGCCATGAGTCAGGATGCCGGGTCCTTTTTTGTGTGAAGAAAAAAAAGAAAAAACTAACAGTCACCCAAGGCATGTTTACCTGATAATAATAATAGAATTATAAAAACTCATGAAAACTCCTAACAAATTAACTCACCTGGGAAACTAAGGGATGCTGCAGCAGCAGCCTAGCCGTCAGTCGGGGGGCGGGGGGGTCTGTTTTGGTGTGAAAAAACTTATTGCCACCCAAGGAATGCTCACCTGGGAAAAAACTCCACCTATTGCCACCCAAGGAATGCTCACCTGGGAACTTATTGCCACCCAAGGAATGCTCACCCGAAAAAAAGCTTGCCACCCTAGGCATGCTTGCCTGAGAAAACCAAACTCTTAAAAACTCTCTAAAACTCCTAAAAAATAAAACTCACCTGAGCAACAAAGGGATGCTGCAGCAGCTGCCTAGCCATAGGTCGAGACTCCGGGTCCTTGAAGGTGTGGAGAAACAAGATATAAACGAATTGTTACCGAGGCATGCTCACCTAGGGGGGAAAAACTTGTCGCCCAAGGCAATCACACTTGATAAAAAAAAAACTCATGAAAACTCAAAAAAATAATAACTCACCTGAGCGACGAAGGGATGCTGCAGCAGCTGTCTAGCCGTCGGTCGGGATGCCGGGTCCTTTTGCAGACAATCGGCTAAGAAACTACAAAGCAAGCTGCTGTGTGGGCTTCCCTCTCCGCTCTCTAGGAGGGGGGGTGGGTTCTTGGGGATGAGGAAAAGGACGCGCATGGGGTGGATATAGGCATGGGGGGGGGATACAGTTGAAATATGCATTTAGGATTTGGGTGGGGTGGTGGGGTGGGGGTGGGGAGTAGGTTTGGGTGTGTGGTTTGGGGTGGTGTGGTTGGGGTGTGTGGTTGGGGGTGTGGTGTGGGTGTGTGTGGTTGGGGGTGTTGGTGGGGTTTGGTGTGGGGTGGTTTGGTTTGGGGGTGGTGTGGTTTGTGTGGGGGGGTGGTTGGTGTGTGTGGGGGTTTGGGTGTGGTGGGTGTGAAGGTTTGGGTGTGTGGGTGGGTGGTTTTGTGGACGGGTGTCGGTGGCGGTGGTGGGTTGGGTGGGGTGTGTGTGTGTGTGGGGTGGGTTGTGGCGGTGGGTTGGGTAGGTTTTTGTGGTGGTGGGCTGGGTAGGTTTGGGTGTGTGGGGGGGGGGGGGTTTGTGGCGGTGGTGGCGGGTGGTGGGTTGGTTGTTCTTGGTGGGATGGTGAGTTGGTGGTGGTGGTGTGTGTGTGTGTGTGTGTGTGTGGTGTGTGCGTGCGTGTGGGGGCAGGGATGGGATGGGTTGATGAAGATAAGGGAAAGGATGTGCTGGGGGTGTATATCGGCATGGAGTGGGGAGCCAGTTGCCATCTGCATTGAGGGGTGGTGTGGTGAGGGGGGTGGGGGCGGTGGGGGCTATGGTGTTTTTAGTGGGTTAGTGGTGGTGGTGGTGGTGGTGGTGTGTGTGGGGGTGTGTGTGTGTGGGGGGGGGGGGGGGGGGGGGGGGGGGGGCAGGGATGGGTTGATGAAGATAAGGGAAAGGATGTGCTGGGGGTGTATATCGGCATGGAGTGGGGAGCCAGTTGCCATCTGCATTGAGGGGTGGTGTGTGGTGGGTGGGGTGGGGTGGGGGGGGCGGTGGGGGCGGTGGTGTTTTGGTGGGTTGCTGTTGTTGTTGGTGGTGGTGGTGGTGTGTGTGTGTGTGTGGGGGGGGGGGGGGGGGGGGGGGGGCAGGGATGGGTTGATTGAAGATAAGGGAAAGGATGTGCTGGGGGTGTATATCGGCATGGAGTGGGGAGCCAGTTGCCATCTGCATTGAGGGGTGGTGTGGTGTGGGGATGGGTGGTGTAGTGTGGGGATGGGTAGGGTAGGGTAGGGTTGGGTTGGGTTGGGTTGGGTTGGGTTGGGTTGGGTTGGGTTGGGTTGGGTTGGGTTGGGTTAGGTGGGGATGGGTTTTGGGTTGGTTGGGTTGGGCTGGGTTGGGCTGGGTTGGGTTGGGGGGCAGGGAATAGATGTGCTTGGGGTGGAGCTCGTAATAGGGCAGGGTTACAGTTGCCATCTGCACTGAGAGGTGGGGTGGGGTGGTGGCCGTGGGGTAGTATGGGGATGGGTAGGGTGGTGTGGGGTTTGGATTGGTTTGGTTTGGTTTGGGTGGGGATGGTTTTTTGTGGGTTTGGGTGGGTTGGGTTGGTTTGGGTTTGGTTTGGTTTGGTTTGGTTTGGTTGGGGGGGGAGCAGGGATTGGTTGATCAAGATAAGGGAAAGGATGTGCTTGGGGTGGAGCTCGGAATAGGGCGGGGTTCCAGTTGCCATCTGCATTGAGGGGTGGGGTGGTTGTGGTGGCCGTGGGGTGGTGGCCTGTAGCAGTGATGCTTACGGACCAAATATCTGCCTTTTTAGCGTACCCCTTTCTCAATGATTTCAAACTCTACTCCGACCCATCTTTCAGCTTTTCAAGCTTCACAACCCTTTTTCAATCATTTCAAACTCTACTCCGACCCATCTTTAAGCTTTTCAAGCTTCACAACCCTTTTTCAATCATTTCAAACTCGACTCCGACCCATTTTCAAGCAGTTCAAACCTTTTCAAGGTAATGATAATGCCTAGTGGGGCGTGGGGTTAAGAGAGCCCGGCGAGGAGGAGCGGTCTCCTACCTCAACTGGACAAGCTACCATCGCGGTTGACGACGACCTGCAACGCCAAGAGCGACTGAAGAGGGAGTCGAACCCCCGACTCTTCATCCTCAAGCGATCTGGTCAACCACTAGACCATTGTTTATCACTGAAAGGGGCTGAACCTTTTCAACTCACCTCTATAGCAGTGATGCCTAAGGACCATATATCAGCCTTTTCGGTGTAACCCTCATCAGTGGACTGGATCACTTCCGGAGCCATCCTGCAGTGAATGTACACAGGGATCGGAATATTGTATGATGCTGACCAAAGGTGAGTATGATATCATACAACTTACATTGCATATGCTTGCATTGCACAAGATATCATACAAATGGACTGGATAACTTCTGGAGCCATCCTGCCGTGAACATACATGGGGACCGGCATATCACATGATGCTGACCAATGGTGAGTATGATACAAATTGAAACATATCATACAAATTGCATTGCATTGCCCATGATATCATACACATTGCATTGCGCATGATTGCATTGCGCATGATTGCATTGCCCATGATATCATACAACTTGAATTGCATTACCCATGATTGCATTGCCCATGATTGCATTGCACCTGATTTAATACAAATTGCATTGCATTGCACCTGATTTAATACAAATTGCATTGCATTGCACCTGATTTAATACAAATTGCATTGCATTGCACCTGATTAAATACAAATTGCATTGCATTGCACCTGATTTAATACAAATTGCATTGCATTGCACCTGATTTAATACAAATTGCATCGCAATGCTCGTGATTGCGTTACACATGATTCATTGCTCATGATATCTTACACATTGAATTGCATTGCGCATGATTGCGTTGCACATAATTGCATTGCACATGATATCATACAACTTGCATTGCATTGCTCTTGCTTGCATCGCACCTGATATAATACACATTGCATTGATTGATTGCAATTGATACCATACAAAATGCATTACGTTACATTGCACATGCTATCATACAAATTGCATCATGGGATATGGTATATAAATGGTAACTTTAGACTTGTCAGCCTGCCAGCATCAAATGCTATCATATTGCCGTTCCCTACACCTGCATCGTGGACTCAGAACAGCACCCACATCTTGCATCAAGAACAAACCATGAAGACAACACACACATCATATACGCAGAACATACCATCGGGACAACACCCACACTCAAATCATGTCTCAAGAACACGCCCACACTCCCACACCCAAGCGCACACCCACATCAGGCCTCAAGAACAAGACCCCAGGACAACACACACATCATATATACAGAACATACCATCAAGGGAACAACCTTACCCACATCATGTCTCAAGAACACGCCCACACAGCCACACCCACGCGCACACCCACATAATGTCCCCGGGACACACCATCAGGTACACACACACATGTCTTCAGAGCATGCCCACACGCACACCATGTCCTCAGAGCATAGCCACACCCACACATACACCCCGTCCTCAGAACCTTTCAGGACCACACACACACATACACTTACACCAACCACCAACTTGCCTGCCCTCCTCACAGGTTTGGGTGGCAACATACATGCGCCACCGACACCCTAGTATTCCCAAGTAGCACCCACCCCACCCGTATAGACCCCGCACTGACCCAGGCACACAGGTAGCACTCCAACTTGACTGTAGTACCAACAACTTGCCTGCCCTTCAAACCAGGATGGGGCGTCTACATACATGCGCCACCGACACCCTAGTATTCCCAAGTTGCATCCACCCCACCCGTATAGACCCCGCCCTGACCCAGGCACACAGGTAGCACTCCAACTTGACTGTAGTACCAATAACTTGCCTGCCCTTCAAACCAGGATGGGTTGCCTACATACATGCGCCACGGACACCCTAGTATTCCCAAGTTACATCCACCCCACCCCTAGACACTCCGCCCTGACCCTCGCACAAAGCTGGCACTCCAACTTGACTGTAGTACCAACAACTTGCCTGCCCTCCTCACCAGGTTTGGGTGCCTACATACATGCGCCACCGATACCCTAGTATTCCCAAGTTGCACTCACTCCACCCGTATAGACCCCGCCCTGACCCAGGCACACAGGTAGCACTCCAACTTGACTGTAGTACCAACAACTTGCCTGCCCTCCAAACCAGGATGGGACGTCAACATAAATGCGCCACCAAAACCCTAGTGCTATAACATGCCACCCTACCGCCCCACCCATGAACACACGTACTGCTCCAGTTGGACTGTACTGCCAACAAGGCTTTTCATAATTGCCTTCCTCACCAGAATGGGGTGCCAACGAACGTGCGCCTCCGAAACCCTAGGGTTCCGGTCAACTGCCCAGATACCCCGAAGTCCGACATCTTCACGCTCCCATCCTTTGACATCAGGATATTCGCGGCTTTCACATCTCGGTGGATGCGCTTCTCGTCGTGCAGGTATGCTAGTGCGTTCAACACGTTTCGGACGACGTAGGCCACTGTGGGCTCATCCAGGGGCAAAAATTGTACCTGAGGAAGTACAGGTTGTTATTCTGGTTGATATTTAGTTGATATTTTGGTTGGTTTCATGGTTGCTATTCTGGCTGCTGTTATGGTTGGCTTTCACGTCTCTGTGGATGCGCTTCTCGTCATGCAAGCATGCTAGTGCGTTCAACACATTTCAGACGACTTAGGCAACTGTGGGCTCATTCAGGGGCGAAAATTGAACCTGAGGAAGTACAGGTTGTTATTCTGGTTAATATTCTGGTTGTTATTTAGTTGGTATTTTTGTTGGTTTCATGGTTTCATGGTTTCATGGTTTCATGGTTTCATGGTTTCATGGTTCTAGCTGCTGTTATGGTTGGCTTTCACACCTCTGTGGATGCGCTTCTCGTCATGCAAGTATGCTAGTGCGTTCAACACGTTTCAGACAACTTAGGCAACCGTGGGCTCATTCAGGGGCGAAAATTGAACCTGAGGAAATACAGGTTGTTATTTAGTTGGTATTTTTGTTGGTTTCATGGTTTCATGGTTTCATGGTTCTAGCTGCTGTTATGGTTGGCTTTCACACCTCTGTGGATGCGCTTCTCGTCATGCAAGTATGCTAGTGCGTTCAACACGTTTCAGACAACTTAGGCAACCGTGGGCTCATTCAGGGGCGAAAATTGAACCTGAGGAAGTACAGGTTGTTATTTAGTTGGTATTTTTGTTGGTTTCATGGTTTCATGGTTTCATGGTTCTAGCTGCTGTTATGGTTGGCTTTCACACCTCTGTGGATGCGCTTCTCGTCATGCAAGTATGCTAGTGCGTTCAACACGTTTCAGACAACTTAGGCAACCGTGGGCTCATTCAGGGGCGAAAATTGAACCTGAGGAAGTACAGGTTGTTATTTAGTTGGTATTTTTGTTGGTTTCATGGTTTCATGGTTTCATGGTTCTAGCTGCTGTTATGGTTGGCTTTCACACCTCTGTGGATGCGCTTCTCGTCATGCAAGTATGCTAGTGCGTTCAACACGTTTCAGACAACTTAGGCAACCGTGGGCTCATTCAGGGGCGAAAATTGAACCTGAGGAAGTACAGGTTGGTATTCTGGTTGGTTTCTTGGTTGCTCTTCTGGTTGTTGTTATAGTTGGTGAACTGGCAGGACACCTCATCGCGGGAATATGCTTAAAGTTTTTCAGCTACGAGCAGCAGCTTCTAGGCAGCTCCCTGGGCTCATCAAACCTTAAGCAACCCAGGCACCTGGAAGCTGATATCCTCAGCTTTCCAGTGCTCCTGGAATCTTTGGATTTGGTCCAGGCGCGGTCTCAGGGAGCTGCCGAGAAGCTGGTGCTGGTAGCCGAAAAGACAATGGGTCTGCTAGTGCGTTCAACACGTTTCGGACGACATAGGCCACTGTGGGCTTATCCAGGGGGGGCAATTGCACATGAGTAAGTAGTGGTAGTAAAACGATTGTTTGGGGTCCAGTTTATCAGTGCTTTTTCATTTTAAGCCCTTCCCACACGGTTGGGCAAGTCCCTTTCGCCTATTTGGCCTACCCCTGGACTGTAACATACGTACAGTGGTTGGTATGCTGGTTAGTAGACTGGTTAGTAGACCAGGGTACTACTTCTTGCCAAATTGGTCAGCGCTTTTTAGTGCCAAAAGCGCAAAAACTGCACGCTGCGCCCACAGGGGGTTGAAAAAACGAAACGCGCAGAGGGGCTCAAAAAGGCAGCGCGGCACCGCGCTGCCGCGCAAGCTTAGTAGTACCCTGTAGTAGACTGGTTGGTATAATGGTTGATATGGATTGGGGGTTTTGTAACACTTTGCTCTTCCTAGTTAGTACACCGAGTTTAAGAATTTGGACCGAGAAACAAGAATTCTGACAATTCTGAGAATTGTTGTAGTTTTTGCTCAGGAAAAGTGGAGGTACAAACTACGAACTACAAGACCCAAATCCAAATCATCCGCTGAATGGCTATAAGGAAACTCCTGGCCACCTTCGGATACATTTCCCCCATTGCCAGAAAAGACAGTTTACAGTGCTGCCATATTAGCTTTGGAACTCTCTAGAGTGGACCAGAGTTTTGATTTCCCACTACCAGCAGCGACCGCTACCTGGGAGCCTGTTTTGGACAAACCTTCCGCTACCATGAGACTTGGCCCTGGCCCCCAACCCCCCCGGGCCGGCCCTTCGGGCTGCCTACCCAAATTGCTACCAGGAGCCCAACCTTGAAACACGTTATCCCTGATCGCTGCCAGAAGACCCCCTGTCTGAAACGAAACAAAAAGCTATGGAGAGGCCTACAGAAGGAAACCTAAAATCCCAAATTAAGATATTATGCAACACAGAAAAAAGAAGCTCATAATTAAAAGGTCTGAATAACATGCCACAATGCGCTGGATCTACGGAGCTTAAACCAAAGCTAGACAATTCTTATTCTGAACACAATATGCAACACACATTTGCTTGCAAAGCTTGAACAGCATGCAACACAAGCTTGAACAACATGCAACACACAAAACAAGATTGTACTACATGCAACACAAAACAAGTGTGTACAACATGCAAGACATTAAAATATTGTGCAACATACAACACAGAAAGGAGGAGTACGTACAAGGTCAGAAACGGAACATGCCAGTAGCTCCATGACAATCACGAGCTCGCTGGATCCGGGTCGAATGATGCATCCATAATATTCTGTGATATTTGAGCACCGGCAGCCAGCTAGTGTCTGGATTTCCTGCGACAGCATGCACAAGGGCGAAACGTTGAGCCTAGAGGCAAATGAATTGTGAAGTTAACGAAACAGCATGGCACCATGGCAGTTATGGTTAAGTAAACGAGGCAGCATCGTAAAATGGCAGTAATTGTCAAGCATGCAAAACAGCATGGTACAATGGCAGGATGTTCACTGACGTGGTGAAGAGAAATCCCCCAGTTCAATATTTAACCCAATGCTCTGGGGTCCGCATCAATAAAGATGAAGTGTGGAGTCTCTCTGGTGTCACCGTCATTGCCTTGTCCTAAATAAACCGGCTCACCTTGTTTATGTCTTCTATGTCATCCTCCCTGCAATTGCAGAAGGTGTGGATGGGCAAAAGTGGTGAGTTATGTGCTGGCCTAGGGTGTGAGCCCTGACTGAAAAGGGAGCTTCAGGGGGGTAGAGTAGCAATTCAGAACTAGGGACCTACAGATTCTCTAGGTCGATGACCTTCATCGCCACGTACGCGCCAGTTTTCTTGTCCAGCCTGCACCAATTGCGATAAATATGAGAGGAGAGGGACAAATCGTAGAGGGCTGAAAAACAGGACGTACCCTTTGAACACATCCCCATAACTCCCTCTCCCAATGCATTCTAGGAGCTCGTAGTCGTCAAAAGAAGCCATCGAATGCTACTTCAAACTCTCTAGCCGATCACGATAGCAAGTATTGCAAAATATGAGGACGTAAGTTCTCAGAATTGCTGTTGCTAGATGGGAATAATTATAAGCAGCGAGCTTATGTCGTAAACGCTCAGATAGATTGCACAGAATGAAGAGCGGAGACAGACACGTTGCGATGGTCCCCTTCGTTTCGCCCAAGCAGCGGAAAAGGCCACAACGGCGATTTCATCTGGAACCGAAAACCAGAGGTTCAATGCATCTTCAGGAATCCGGATGTGTCTTGATGAGTACGACAGAGTAGTTGGGTTGCTGGAGGCAACTTTGATCGAGTTTGTCACACCGCATACCAGACTCGCAGATGCGGGCCACCCGGGGCCACCTGCGGGGGAAACCAGTACCTGGCCGTACAGAAACCTGGAACCGCCTGGAACCACTTTCACCACAGGCCTCGGCCTCGCGGATGCATCCGGTCATCTATCACCACACACGCTCACAGGCACACAGGTATTATTCATTCCTCCTTCCGCTTTCCTCGTTTCCTTCTTCCACAGCTCGCTAGTATGATTCATTCCAATCGCGTGTCTCGCATGCACTCTTCTGGCAAATTATCGGCTGGCGGGGCCACGCCAACCCGGCTCCACCCCCGGGGCCTGGTTTGCATGCGTGCCATAGCATACTCGAGTGCTGCGGCTGCCGCTAAGTCTGGATCTGTTATCGCTGATGCCACTAGCACTATCGCTGACGCCTCTGCGCGACCTCAGTCTATGCTGAGCCAAGCACTGGACAAGGTCCAGGAAAAAATGGTGCGCGCAAGCAGCAAAAACAGCCTAGCACTTAAGCCATTCAGAAGTGCTTGCGTTTGACTCCTTGTTGACGCGTGGGAACCCAACCTTGGGGCAAGGTGTTAACCCGACATCGAGTGGCCAGAACAAGCCAGTACCCTTAGCCTCAGATCAGGTAGACTGGGCTGATTCTGCTGGAACACCAAAATTGCTAGAGACATAATTCACCTTCATGACCAGACTGTTGGAATATTTAGTTGTTCTACAGTCTTATTGGGGCCAGGCATTTGGAAAACAAATTGCATGCTCTCTGAAAAACAGACGCTGCCTCCCCCAAGCTATTTGGAACCAATTTGACCAGTTTTACACCCAAATCATAAAATCGCTGCTCGCTGAAAATCGAGGTAGAATTTGGTGTACCTTGATCACCCTGCATGGGTTCCCTCTCCAGCTTGGAAATGACAGAATAGAGGAGCATCTGCCATGTGCTACTTGTACATCTGTACAGTAACTTGGTTAGTAAAAAAAGGGAGAATTCCGCAGGTGCTATTCCTGCGTATGATCCCGAGTATTTAAAATTCATTGCACAGTAGAACAAGGCTAATCCTGTTTCCCAACCGTAGTACATGGAAGCAGTACGGTGGCAAAACTTTGCAGCTTTTAGGTCGAGGAATATCTCAACTGTAGTACATGGAAGCAGTACGGTGGCAAAAACTTTGAAGTTTTGAAGTTGAAGAATTGACCTCTGGTCTACGTTTCCAAATTCACTCATTTGGGGTCAATACAGCCTCAAGAGACCATTTCTCATTTAAATTGAGGAGGGAACAGCATATCATATGATGTTGGCTTAAGGCGAGTATGATATCATTTGATATCATACAAATGGCATCATATGATATTGTATATAAATGGTCATTCAACCTAGTAAGCTTCATTTTGAGAACAAGTTGGGGCCTCATTGAGGATGAGTACCGGTAGGGGCGGGCATGTCATATGATGTTGGCCAAAGGTGAATATGATATCATATGATATCATACAATTGCATTATATGATATCATAGTGCCATTCCCTAAAAAAAGGCAGCAGAATAGACACCGCATTGGAGGAAAGGGTCAGAAATATTGGTTCACATGGTGTACTACATTCGGTTGCATGGCTGTTCAAGCAAACAGACAAAAGACAACTGCGCACTCTTGATCTGCCCATGCATATTTTCCTCTATAAATCTTCATCTGCCCATGCATATTTCCCTATTTCCCCCCCCCTCCCCCCCCCCCCCCACTCTTACCACCGTACCCCCCGCTGAACTCCACTCTGAGATACTTTTTTATACGTTTAATATGCCCAAGCTTGCCCCCCCCCCCCCCCCCCCCCCCTTTATTTCATTTTACACTCAATCAGGGTATTGTACTTTGTTTATTTTACTGATCTGTTTGAGACATAATCATTATATACTAGGTATTTTTTAAGGGGGGAAAAGTAGTGTTCCTATGTAGCCCCTAGAATCCCCCGGGGTGCTACTAGTAGCTTTATTATGTTTAACATGCGACCTGCGAAGCTTCTAATGTATAGGGACCGGCATTTCATATGATGTTGACCAGGGGGGAGTATGATATCATATGATATCATACAAATTGTATCATATGATATTGTATGTAAATGGTACATTTAGCCTAGTCAGACTGCCGGCATGATTTGATATCATATGATGACATGATATCATATGATATCATATTGCCATTCCCTACTAGCGTAGCACCCCCCTTAACATGAAAGTACTTAAATTAACAATTGTATAATAGATATGCCCAAACTTGGTCCCCCACCCTCCTGTAGAACAGAAGATAATGATGATGATGGTTACATATTTCCTGGTGATTTACTGGGCTCCAAATGTGCCCTCGGCCTGACAGAGTCAAGGGGGACTTATGAACATCACGCACAAAGAAGAAAAGAAGTGAAGACAAAAATGTGCCAATCTGTTCGGTGAAAAAGATCGTCAGTGATTCGAGTACATCAATCCAGACAGAATCGAGATCCAAGCCCACTAGTAGGAGTAGTAGCAGTAGTAATAGATACTTGAGCGTCCTGATGATCAGAGAAACGTTTCTGATCTGCATACGCGCCCCCTCCCCATGCTGAACCCTGACCTGAGATACTTTTTGTGCTACCCCCCTGCAGAACACTCGAGTAGGGACTTGATGATCTAGGACACTTTCTAAGTTGCTTATACTTGCTCGCATCCCCCGCGCCCCTCCTCCTCACACACCACTCCCCATACTGAACTCCTCACACATGCCTCCTCATACTGACCTGATATATTTTTTCTTTACCCTGAACAACATCAGAGACTTGAACATCCCTGTGATCTAGTACACTTTTCTAAGTTGCATATACTTGATACCATCCCCCGCGCCTGTTCTCCTCACACCCCCTTCCCATACTGAACTCTTCACACACTCCCCCTCCTCCTCACACACACACACACTCCTCACGCATGCCTCCTCATACTGACCTGATATATTTTTTGTGTCCCCTGAACAACATCGGAGACTTGAACGTCCCTGTGATCTAGGACACTCGTCTAAGTTGCATATACTTGCTCCCATCCCCCACGCCCCTCCTCCTCCCACCCCCCTCCCCATACTGAACTCTTCGCACACTCCCCCTCCTCACACGCACACCATCCTCACACACGCCTCCTCATACTGACCTGAGATATTTTTTCTTTCTCCCCCGCAGAACACTAGAGACTTGAACGCCCATGTGATCTAGGACACTGTCTACGTTGTGTATATTTGCCCCCATCCCCTCCCCCCCCCCCCCCCCCCCTGATCACCCCTCCCTCCTCATGCTGGACTCTGACCTGACATGCTTTTCTTACTACCCCCTGCAGAATACACGAGACTTGAACGCCCCTGTGATTTAGGAAACTGTCTACATTGTGTGTATTTGCCCCCATCCCCCGCCCCCCTCCGTCTGACACGCCCCTTCTCATACTGAACTCTAACCTGAGACATTTCCCCCCCCCCCCCCTGGAGAACAGTAGAGACTTGAACCTCCCTGTGATCAGGGACACTGTCTGCGTTGTACGTCATTGCCCCCATCCCCCACGCCCGCCCCCCTCCTCATGCTGAACTCTGACCTGAGATATTTTTTCTTTCCCTCCTGCAGAACACTGGAGACTTGGATATCCCTGTGATCAGGGACACTGTCTACGTTGTACGTAATTGCCCCCATCCCCCACGCCCGCCCCCCTCCTCATGCTGAACTCTGACCTGAGATATTTTTTCTTTCCCCCCTGCAGAACACTGGAGACTTGAATATCCCTGTGATCAGGGACACTGTCTACGTTGTACGTAATTGCCCCCATCCCCCATGCCCGCCCCCCTCCTCATGCTGTACTCTGACCTGAGATATTTTTTCTTTCCCCCCTGCAGAACACTGGAGACTTGAATATCCCTGTGATCAGGGACACTGTCTACGTTGTACGTAATTGCCCCCATCCCCCACGCCCGCCCCCCTCCTCATGCTTAACTCTGACCTGAGATATTTGTTCCTTCCCCCCTGCAGAACACTGGAGACTTGAATATCCTTGTGATAAGGGACACTGTCTACGTTGTACGTAATTGCCCCCATCCCCCACGCCCGCCCCCCTCCTCATGCTTAACTCTGACCTGAGATATTTTTTCTTTCCCCCCTCCAGAACACTGGAGACTTGAATATCCCTGTGATCAGGGACACTTTTCTTGGTTCCATATACTTGCCCCAATCCCCTGCGCCCCTCCTCCCCACACATTCCTCACCATGCCAAACTCTGACCTGAGATATTTGTTCTTTCCCCCCCTGCAGAACACTGGAGACTTGAATGTCCCTGTGATTTAGGACACTGTCTAAGTTGTGTATACTTGCCCCCATCCCCCGTGCCCCTCCTCCTCAACCCCTCCTGGGCATGCTGAACTCTGACCTGAGATATTTTTTCTTTCCACCCTGCAGAACACTGGAGACTTGAACGTCCCTGTGATCAGGGACACAGTCTACATTGCCCCCATCCCCCACGCCCCCCCCCCCTCCTCATGCTGAACTATGACCTGAGATATGTTTTCTTTCCCCCCTGCAGAACACTGGAGACTTGAATGTCCCTGTGATCAACCTTGACAGCATTGATTTAGAGCAGCAGAAGGCAAACTTGCAAGCTGCCGCGGAGCAGATTTTGCAGCGGCAGCAGGTGGCAAGTAAGAACTTCGCTGAGGCCCTAGGCATTCCCACAGCACTTCCAGGTAGGTTGCAGAAGATATGCTTGAATGTGGTTTGAGGAGGGCGGGTTGAATATCTTGTATCGTCCTATGGTGTACCGTGCAAGCTGCTGCCGAGAAGATTTTTTTGTCGCCAACAAGTGGCGAGTAAGAACTTTGCTGAGGCCCTAGGCATTCCCACGGCGCTCCCAGGTAGGTTGCAGAAGATATGTTTGGATGTGGTCTGAGGAGGGCGGGTTGAATATGGTGTACCGTGATTTGCAAGCTGATGCCAAGTAGATTTTTCAGCGCCAACAAGTGGCGAGTAAGAACTTTGCTGAGGCCCTAGGCATTCCCACAGCACTGCCAGGTAGGTTGCAGAAGATATGTTTGGATGTGGTCTGAGGAGGGCCGGTTGAATATCTTGTACCGTCCTATGGTGTACTGTGATTTGCAAGCTGCTGCCGAGTAGATTTTGCAGCACCAACAAGTGGCGAGTTAGAACTTTGCTGAGGCCCTAGGCATTCCCACGGCGCTCCCAGGTAGGTTGCAGAAGATATGCTTGGATGTGGTTTGAGGAGGGCCGGTTGAATATCTTGTACCGTCCAATGGTGTACTGTGACTTGCAAGCTGCTGCCGAGTACATTTTGCAGTGCCAACCAGGGGCGAGTTAGAACTTTGCCGAGGCCCTAAGCATTCCCACGGCGCTCCCAGGTAGGTTGCAGAAGATGTGTTTGGATGTGGTCTGAGGAGGGCGGGTTGAATATGGTGTACCGTGACTTGCAAGCTGCTGCCGAGTAGATTTTTCAGCGCCAACAAGTGGCGAGTAAGAACTTTGCTGAGGCTCTAGGCATTCCCACGGCACTTCCAGGTAGGTCGCAGAAGATGTGCTTGGATGTGGTTTGAGGAGGGCGGGTTGAATATCTTGTATCGTCCAATGGTGTACTGTGACTTGCAAGCTGAAACGGCTCGTCTGTTTAATATTAACCAATATTCACTAATTTTAACTCACTTAGCCTTTCGTTAAGTATAAGGAGGTCGGGTTGAATGTCTTATATCGTCCTATGGTGTACTGTAATTTGGTGATGTGAAGTGGTTGTGCACTGTGGAGGGCGGGGAGAATATCTTGTATCGTCCTATGGTGTACTGTGATTTGGTGTTGTGAAGTGGTTGTGCACTGTTGAGGGCGGGGAGAATATCTTGTATCGTCCTATGGTGTACTGTGCTTTGTTGTTCTGAAGTGGTTGTGTGCTGTGGATATGCTGGTAGGTAGCAGCTTTTATCAGAAAGGATATGGCTGTGTGTGGAAGTGTTGGTTTCTAGGGATATGCCCGTCAGGGTAGTACTAAGCGCTCGCGGCAGCGCGGTGCCGCGCTGCCATTTTGAGCCCCTCTGCGCGTGTCGCGCAGTGTTTTCACCCCCATGTGGGCGCAGCGAGCAGTTTTTGCGTTTTTTGCACTAAGAGCGCTGACCAATTTGGCAAGGAGTAGTACCCTGATGCCTGTATGTGAAAGTGCTTGTAACAAGATATTGGCCCGTATGTGGTAGTGTTTGTGTGCTGTGGATATGCTTGCAGCTTTTATCAGAAAGGATATGGCTGTATGTGGAAGTGCTTGTAACAAGATATTAGCCCGTATGTGGTAGTGTTTGTGTGCTGTGGATATGCTTGCAGCTTTTATCAGAAAGGATATGGCTGTATGTGGAAGTGCTTGTAACAAGATATTAGCCCGTATGTGGTAGTGTTTGTGTGCTGTGGATATGCTTGCGGGTAGCAGCTTTTATCAGAAAGGACATGGCTGTATGTGAAAGTGCTTGTAACAAGATATTAGCCCGTATGTGGTGGTGTTTGTGTGCTGTGGATATGCTTGCGGGTAGCAGCTTTATCAGAAAGGACATGGCTGTATGTGAAAGTGCTTGTAACAAGATATTAGCCCGTATGTGGTAGTGTTTGTGTGCTGTGGATATGCTTGCGGGTAGCAGCTTTTATCAGAAAGGACATGGCTGTATGTGAAAGTGCTTGTAACAAGATATTAGCCCGAATGTGGTAGTGTTTGTGTGCTGTGGATATGCTTGCGGGTAGCAGCTTTTATCAGAAAGGACATGGCTGTATGTGAAAGTGCTTGTAACAAGATATTAGCCCGTATGTGGTAGTGTTTGTGTGCTGTGGATATGCTTGCGGGTAGCAGCTTTTATCAGAAAGGACATGGCTGTATGTGAAAGTGCTTGTAACAAGATATTAGCCCGTATGTGGTAGTGTTTGTGTGCTGTGGATATGCTTGCGGGTAGCAGCTTTTATCAGAAAGGACATGGCTGTATGTGAAAGTGCTTGTAGCAAGATATTAGCCCGTATGTGGTAGTGTTTGTGTGCTGTGGATATGCTTGCGGGTAGCAGCTTTTATCAGAAAGGACATGGCTGTATGTGGAAGTGCTTGTAACAAGATATTAGCCCGTATGTGGTAGTGTTTGTGTGCTGTGGATATGCTTGCGGGTTAGCAGCTTTATCAGAAAGGACATGGCTGTATGTGAAAGTGCTTGTAACAAGATATTAGCCCGTATGTGGTAGTGTTTGTGTGCTGTGGATATGCTTGCGGGTAGCAGCTTTTATCAGAAAGGACATGGCTGTATGTGGAAGTGCTTGTAACAAGATATTAGCCCGTTTGTGGTAGTTTTTTGTCAGATAGGATATGGCTGTATGTGCAGGTTTTTGTACTTAGGATATGCCGGTATGTGAAAGTGCTTGCATGAAGAGATTAGCTTGTATGTAGCAGTTTTTTGTCAGAAGGGATATGGCTGTATGTGCAAGTGTTTAAGTTGTGCTTGATTCAAAGGATATGCTTGTATGTAGAAGTGCTTATTACAAGGGGTTTTTATGTGTATGTATGTATGTCAGTCCAAGGGTAGGCCGAATAGGCTAAAGGAACTTGCCCAACCGTTAAATGTGTATATGTTGCATTGTTATATGTGTATATGTTGCATTGTTATATGTGTATATATTGCTTTGTTGTTATATGTGTACATGTTGCATTGTTATATGTGTATATGTTGCATTGTTGTTATATGTGTATATGTTGCATTGTTATATGTGTATATGTTGCATTGTTATATGTGTATATATTGCATTATTGTTATATGTGTATATGTTGCATTGTTATATGTGTATATGTTGCATTGTTGTTAAATGTGTATATGTTGCATTGTTATATGTGTATATGTTGCATTGTTATATGTGTATATATTGCATTGTTGTTATGTGTGTATATATTGCATTGTTGTTCTATGTGTATTTGTTGCATTGTTATATGTGTATATGTTGCATTGTTATATGTGTATATATTGCATTGTTGTTATATGTGTAAATGTTGCATTGTTATATGTGTATATGTTGCATTGTTGTTATATGTGTATATGTTGCATTGTTGTTATATGTGTATATGTTCCATTGTTGTTATATGTGTATATGTTGCATTGTTATATGTGTATATATTGCATTGTTGTTATATGTGTATATGTTGCATTGTTGTTATATGTGTATATGTTGCATTGTTGTTTTATGTGTATATGTTGCATTGTTGTTATATGTGTATGTTGCATTGTTATATGTGTATATATTGCATTGTTGTTATATGTGTATATGTTGCATTGTTTTTTGTTGTCCTCTGTTGGCTAGGTTAAGCTCGAAGCTGCAGGGAGCCATCCACGTACCTAACAAGTTATATGCAGCGTCGCAAGTGAGGCTAAAAAATGGCAGGGCGTCGGGTGGTAACGGAAGGGATTTTGTTATGAGACATTTGGCTTGCGTGTCAGGCTTCGTCTCGGTCGGTCGGTCGGACGGACAAATGGGTAACCCTGGGGGCACCGCCAAAAAATACATTGTCATAGATATCGGAAATATTTCCAGGCTAAATATTTTCTGCCCCTAACTCAATCCCTCCCCCCCAACCTCCTTCCTCCCTCCCCCTCACCCCCAACTCCTTCCCTCCCACCAAATTCACCATCCCCTTTTGCCTTGCCCGATTGCAGAGATCAGCCTTCCAGACCTCAACAATGCTCAGCTGCCCAACATGAACAACTTTAAGGATGGGGCTGTGGACATGGCGGGCCAGGCCGGTGTCTCTCTCCTCAGTTCTCTGGACAGCTTGCAAGCTGCAAGCTTGAATGACGTCACTAACGCCGCCTGGGCACCTGGAGGGGCGTTGTTTGCAATCAATAGTGTTGTTGGGGGAGCATGGTCGTCTGTATCTTCCAACTTTGCTGTGTTCGGAGACAACTGGTCACTCAATATATTCTTCTTTGCTGCTATTATCGGAATCACTTACTCCTTGGTAACAGCGCCCAAGTATTAGATGATTTCGTCACGGGGGATGTCTGGCGTGCATGTTCGTCTGTCTCTTCCAACTTTGCATAATTTAGTGAGCGGTGTGAGAGTGTTATTTGGTGTGTGTATTGTAGCATGAGTGGCAGGTGTGACTGTGAGTGTATCAGTGGAAGGATATTCGACCAGTATCAAAATGTTTTCTGGCTGAAGAGTAGAGTGGAGTTTTTGCAGAGGCAAGATAGATGTTACTGCTGTTACAGGCGCACTAGGATTGAATTTGGATTGTTACATGGTTCTTCAGCCAGCTCTGGGCTGCTCACCATCTTCCAATTCGAAGTCCCCGCGTGCGAAACCCACGGAAACGAGGGAGTCTACATCCACATTATGTTATGCGGAGGATTCTCAATTTCTCATTGGGGGGGGGGGGGGGGCTTGATACAAACCTAGACAAGCGGACTAATGTGAGCAAGGCCAGTTATTATTGGGCTACTGAGCACATGTGGATGACATTGTAAACAGGAAGGAAAGTTCCTGTGCGTGTATTTTACAGTCCAGGGGTAGGCCTAATAGAAACTTGCCTAGCCGTGGCAGGAAGGACTAAGCAGAAAAAGGCATTGATGAACTGAGCCCCAGACAATCGTTTTATCGACGGGGGTCCTGAGTTCGTGCTGCAGTGTCATTTTTATTCTACACGTATCGTTGAATCCTCATCCCACATGGGATGATGGTTTAATTTAGCGTTTATTGTCTCATTTGTAATACAATGTTTAAGGTATCCCCATCCTTCAAAGGAATCAGGATTCGTGACCAGCTTCATGCTCTAGTCTTTATCAACCAATTCAGGTTCAATTTCCAGGTTATAAAAAAAACATCCTCGGAGTATTGTGAAGTACATTCTAACATGCAATGCATTTCATCTTCTCCCACTCGTCTACCATCAACCACCATACCACAGCACCTGCAAATATGAACAGAACGAGAGGAACTCCTAAAATATATGGAATTCGTGCTGATAATAATTGTGGTAGCCTGGCCGACCACCGACGACCACCGACCACTGAGCACCGACCAGCTACCGACCAGGTACCACACACAGGACAACTAGCACCGCCACTGACCCTTGACCCTGAACCCGATCCCGCCGTCATTCAGAATCCGATAAATACCGAAGCCGAATCCCTGGAGGTCAGTCTACGTGAGCTGAGTATACTTAGGTATACGAGGTATTCCTGAATCCTTTCAGTTTTACCTCTCCGTTTACCGGACGCCATCGCCGGCATTTACAAGTGGTTTCTGGAGCCTGGCACACACAGGTTCGATCCTGACCGGAACCATGATTCTGGAAAGCCGACTCCTCATGACAACGTACTGGCTGATGGTGAGATGTAATCCGATGAAGCCCTTGAACGCATTACACGATCTGAAGCCGAGCTACCGACAGCCTCGGTGAACGATCGATCTGGTTTGGACGGACTGGAAATCCGCCTGAACCACGATCTAGTCTAAGGAAGTACCGATACTGATCGGTGCAACCGAGGACGGTTGCTGTGGGTGAGGGGAGTACTTGTAGTAGCCCGATTGTAGTACTGTCGGATTGATAACCGATTGTCGCCTCCGACAGTACATATCCGATGTATATATCACGGGATGAGGATCGATGAGACATCTATCTCTGTGCACCTTTTCCTAATCATCCTGAGTGGTCTAGTGGCCTCTCACAATCATGCTTGCTTGCTGATATTTTCTTTTCTGAGGTTTTGTTGTCAGATGCCTCCCGGTTGTTGCGGGGCGAGCCTCCTCTTAGGGCAACAATGGCCTGTCGAATGACAGGTCATGGTAATGTCATGTAATGTAGGTAATTAATGTAATTAATGTAAATGTACTGTAATGTAATGTCTGTAATGTAAAAAAAAACAAAAAAATGTATGTCCGTCATGTCCTGTAATGGACTGTAAATGTCTGTCATGTACTGTCAGTTCAGTAATCTCATGCCTGTCATGGCCAGTATTACTGTCCTATCCTGGTTCATCCCTGTCCTGATCATGCCCATGTCCTTACGGTCTGTCCTATTCCTGGTCTGTCACCCCCATTGTATCTCCTTCGACGTCCTAGCCATGCCCTGTCTGTAATGTACTGTGCTGTGATGTCCTGTGCTGTGCTGTGCTGTCATGTCATGTCTGTCTGTGCTGTTGCTGTGCGGTCGGTACAGGTCTGTCCTGTGCATGTCCGGTCCATGGGCGTGCCTGGTGCAGGGCTGTTCTGTGGCTTGCTTTCCTGTGCTGTGGCCCTGTGCTGTGCTGCTGCCTGTCTGTGCGTGCTGTGCTGTGCTGTGGCTGTGCTGTGCTGGCCTGGGCGGTGGCTGTGCTGTGCTGTTGCAGGTGGCTTCCTTCCTGTACTGTCCTGTCCTGTCCGGTCTGTCCATGTCATGTCCTGTCCTGTCCTGTCCTGTACTCTCCTGCCTGTCCTGGTCCGGTCCGGTCCGGTCACGGTACGGATCCGGTCCGTTCCGGTCCGGTCGGTCCGGTCCGGGCAGGTCCGGTCAGTTCCGGTACGGTCCGAAGTCAGGTCCAGGTCCGGTCCGGTCCGGTCCGGTCCTGTCCGGTCCGTCCAGGTCGGTCCGATCGTCCGGTAAGGTCCGGTCCTGTCCTGTCTCCGGTCCGGTCCGGTCGGTCCCGGTCCGGTACCGGTCCGGGCCGTCCGGTCTGTCGTCCGGTCCGGTCGGTCCGGTCGGTCCGGTCCGGTCCCGGTCGGTCCGGTCCGGTCCGGTCCCGGTCCGGTCGGTCCGGTACGGTCCGGTCCGTCCGGTCCGGTCCCGGTCCGGTCAGGTCCGAGGTCACGGCCGCGCAGGTACGGTCCGGTCGGTCCGGTCCGGTCCGGTCCGTCCGGTCCGTCCGGTCCGGTCCGGGTCCCGGCTACTTCCGGCCGGTCCGGCGGTTCGGTCCGGTCATGTCACGGTACGTCCGGCCCGCTGTACTGTCCTGTCCGTCAGAGTCCTGTCCGGTCCGGTCCGGTCCGGTCAGGTCCGAGTCCGGTCCAGGATCCGGTCCGGTCCGGTACAGGTCCGTCCGGTACGGTCCGGTCCGGCCCAGGTCCGGTCCGGTCCGGTCGGTCTCGGTCCGGATCGGTCCGGTCCGGATCCGGTCCGGTACGGCCGTCCGGTCCGGTCCGTCCGGTCGTCCGGTCCGGTCCGTTCCGGTCAGGGCGGTGTCGGTCCGGTCCGGGTCGGTCCGGTACCAGGTACCTGGCACTTGGACTTGAATAATGGGATCACGGGCCAGCTAAGCTATTTCGCTTGCTCGCCGTCCTTCGGCGGAGAAGGCATACACATCTTCCAACTTGAACGCAGCGTCTTGAACGTGACCTAATCAACTAACTTGCCTAAGACTAATAGTCTTGAAACTGAACACTAATAACCCTCACTTGAAACTACTAACTCCCATAGTCTTGAACTTGCACGAATAACACGACTTGAACTAAACCTATAGTCCTTGCACTTGAAACTTGGTTTCCTGACTTCACCTTCCTGGGCTTTTTCGCCGCTTCGGCCTTACCAGATTAATTCCACAAAAAGTTTCTGATCCCCTCTACCGTATATTTTATCCAATCTCTTCATACAATCATCGATAAACAAAGGCAATGATATATATTAACCTCGTCTATTCACTTGGACTGGGACTTAATCAAATGGCTCTTGTACTTTCATAACTGTTAGGTTTGTGTTCGGAGTCCTACCTCCTGGGTTGAAGATCCTGTCAAACAAACAGCAATACGCAAGGGATAAGATCTCGTACTTCAGTATGATTATAGTAACAACACTGATACGATTCTGCCCAGACTTGATCAGACCGTCCCGGCGTCCTTAACTCGCGAAGTCGCCTGGTGTCAACGGGCCACCTTCGGTGCGGCACCTTCGGTGTCGGTGTCGGCCCCCACGTCCTAGGGGGCGGGGGGCACGCGTGCCACAGTCAGGTCTACGGTGATAAAACATGTCCACGCACACTCCTTCCCCCCCCGGTTACACAGGATCAGTTTAACACAACGTGCACCTGATCTGCACCCTGACCAGTTCCGCAGGCCTTGCCTCTTGCACTCCTCTTAATTCATTGGTGCAGCACCCTCGCCATGCCGCTGTGCACTCTTTCTTTCCTCCTCTCACTCTGCGAATTTCCGCGAAATATGTAAAACGGCAAAACAACAGACAGCTGCTGGGTACAGAATCACGTAGGTCGGCCACCGACAACCCGTACTTCGGGCTGAAACCAAGCACCTGGACGACATGAGCGTTAGTTGGGAGCCGATTCGCGAGCAGGCCTATGCGCTTGCAGACACCGGGGATGTCCCCTCGGCTTTGGACGTCTTGCATGGGGCCTTACGGGTACTTCAAACTTGAACCCATGGAACTGCCTTAGACCTGGGCATGTCTTTTAACTGTCTGCAGCCCTGTTATTACATTCCGTGCTCGGGAGTGTGTTATACAAGTGGTACCATATACTAGTGGTACCAATGTTTACTCCGCTAGCAGACGGTGAGCAGCCTGAAGGCTGATATACCATAAACAAAAACAAGCTTAACCCATGCTGAACCCAAACAAGCTTAACCCATGTGATGACATTCTGTTCTCAACTAGTCTTTTCCGAGGACCCCCTTTGGACAGCTTCCTTAATCCACGCAGGCTAAGCAGCTGGCTCAGGGAGCTGCCTAGAAGTTGCTGCTCGTAGCCAAACAGAAAAGCTATGGTCATAAGAGGGTCTCATAGGCGATACTCCAGTTAAGCCGACGATCCCATAGGAGATACTCCAGTTCAGCCGAGGGTCTCATAGGAGATACTCCAGTTAAGCCGAGGATCCCATAGGAGATACTCCAGGTCAGCCGAGGATCTCATAGGAGATACTCCAGTTAAACCGAGGGTCCCTTGTACTTCTTGTTCTTTCTACATGTATGAGATACTGCTATATATATGTGTTCTTCATTTTTGTTCATGATGCTCACAATTCCCCCTTCATTGTTGTTCATGATGCTCACAATTCCCCCTTCATTGTTGTTCATGATGCTCACAATTCCCCCTTTATTGTTGTTCATGATGCTCACAATTCCCCCTTCATTGTTGTTCATGACGCTCACAATTCCCCCTTCATTTTTGTTCATGATGCTCACAATTCCCCCTTCATTGTTGTTCATGACGCTCACAATTCCCCATTCATTTTTGTTCATGATGCTCACAATTCCCCCTTCATTGTTGTTCATGACGCTCACAATTCCCCCTTCATTGTTGTTCATGATGCTCACAATTCCCCCTTCATTGTTGTTCATGACGCTCACAATTCCCCCTTCATTGTTGTTCATGACGCTCACAATTCCCCCTTCATTGTTGTTCATGACGCTCACAATTCCCCCTTCATTGTTGTTCATGATGCTCACAATTCCCCCCTTCATTGTTGTTCATGATGCTCACAATTCCCCCCCTTCATTGTTGTTCATGATTCTCACAATTCCTCCCTTCATTGTTGTCTCATGATGCTCACAATTCCCCCTTCATTGTTGTTCGTGATGCTCACAATTCCCCCTTCATTGTTGTTTATGACGCTCACAATTCCCCCTTCATTGTTGTTCATGATGCTCACAATTCCCCCCTCATTGTTGTTCATGATGCTCACAATTCCCCCTTCATTGTTGTTCATGGTGCTCACAATAACCCCTTCATTGTTGTTCATGCCGCTCACAATTCCCCCTTCATTGTTGTTCATGACGCTCACATTCCCCCTTCATTGTTGTTCATGATCGCCACAATTCCCCCTTCATTGTTGTTCATGACGCTCACAATTCCCCTTCATTGTTGTTCATGATGCTCACAATTCCCCCTTCATTGTTGTTCATGACGCTCACAATTCCCCCTTCATTGTTGTTCATGATGCTCACAATTCCCCCTTCATTGTTGTTCATGATGCTCACAATTCCTCCTTCATTGTTGTTCATGATGCTCACAATTCCCCCTTCATTGTTGTTCATGATGCTCACAATTCCCCCTGCATTTGTGTTCATGATGCTCACAATTCCCCCTTCATTGTTGTTCATGATGCTCACAATTCCCCCTTCATTTGTGTCCATGATGCTCACAATTCCCCCTTCATTTGTGTTCATGATGCTCACAATTCCCCCTTGACTCCCTCAAGCCGCAGGCTCTTTTGGAGTCCACTAGGGCACGAGGGAAAGGTAATTCTCCTCCTATCCTCCTCCTCCTCCTCCTCCTCCTCCTCCTCCTCCTCCTCCTCACATTATCTCTTCATTTCTCCTCACAGAAGCATGATGGATGCGCTCCGTGGCTAGTGCATCCACAACTTAAAAGCACCAAGCCCCTCATCCTCCTTCTCATTCTCATCGGCATCATGAGTTCTTCATTTCTTCCCGCAGGAGCATGATAGATGCGCTCCGTTGCTGAACCAAAACAAGCTCAACCCATGCTTAACCAAAACAAGCTCAACCCATGCTTAACCAAAACAAGCTTAAGCCATGCTTAACCAAAAGTCTCAGGAGCATGATGGATGCTCTCCGTAGTGGGAGACTCCCCCTCCTCCTCCTCCTCCTCCTCCTGATCTCTTCATTTATTCCCGCGGGAGCATGATGGATGCACTCCATGTGCATCCACAACTTAAAAGCACCAAGTTCCTCCTACTCCTCCTCTTGCTCCTTGGACACTCATAAATCCACATGTACATCCACAACTTAAAAACACCAAGCTTCTCCTCCTCCTCCTCCTCCTCCTCCTCCTCTGCCTCACCCCTCCTAGGGCACTCGTCCTCCTTCTCCTTCTCATTCTCATCGTCATCCTTGTCTCTTCATGTCTACTCTCAGGAGCATGATGGATGCGCTCCGCTGTGGGAGACTCTTGCTCAACTTTACAACGAAGCTGATGAACCTAACAAGTGCTTAGAAGCAGCATCAACTGCTGTTAGAATTGAACCCAAGGTGCGCACTCTTGTATGTGTTGCACACTCTTGTAGGTGTTGTATATATTGTATGTATTAGTCCTTTCTTTTCTTGCCTTTCCTTTCCTTTCTTTTCAAGGTGTGCACTCTTGTAGGTGTTGTACGTGTTGTATGTATTGTATGTATTAGTCCCTTCCTTTCCTTTCCTTCCCTTTCCCTTCCTTCCCCTTCCCGTCCCCTTCCCCTTCCCCTTCCCCTATCCCCTTCCCCTTCCCTTTCCCCTTCCCCTTCCCCCTTCCTCCCCTTCCCCTTCCCCTTCCCTTATCCCCTTCCCCTTCCTGCCCTTCCCCTTCCGCCTTCCCCTTCCGTTCCCCTTCCCCTTCCCCTTCCCTTCTCCCCTTCCCCTTCCTCCCCCTTCCCCTTCCCTATCCCCTTCCCTTCCCCCTTCCCCTTCCCCTTCCCCTTCCCCTTCCCCTTAACCCCCTTCCCTTCCCGTTCCCCTTCCCTTTCCCTTCCCCCTTCCCCTTCCCCTTCCCCTTACCCCTTCCCCTCCGCCTTCCCCTTCGCCCTACCTTCACCCCTTCATACCCCTTAACCTTCCCCTTCCCCTTCCCCTTTCCCCTTTTCCCCCTCCCGCTTTCCTTCCTCCTGTCCCTTCCCTTACCCTTACCCCCCTTCACGCCTTCCCATTCAGTCGCCTTTCCCCCCTTCCCCTTCGGGGCCGTCTTCCCATTCCCCTTCTCCGCCTTCCGCCTTCCGCCCTTCCCCCAATGTCACCATTGCCCCTTCCCTTTCCGCATTCCCCTTCGCCCTTGTCCCATTCCCATTCCCATTCCCCATTCCACATATTCCCATTCCCCTTCCCATTCCCATTTCCCATTCCATGTCCCATTCCATTCATTCCCTTCCCCATCCCATCCCATTCCATTCCCCATTCCCATTCCCATTCCCGTCCCATTCCCCATTCCCATTCCCTTCCCATTCCCATTCCTATTCCCATTCCAATCCCATTCACATTCCCCATTCCATTTTTCCCATTCCCATTCCCATTCCTTCCCTTCGTTCCCATTCCCCTCCCATTCTCCACCCCCCTTTCCCCTTCCCTCCCCTTCCCTTCTTCCCCTTCCCCTTCCCTTCCCCCTTCCCCTGTCCCCCTTCCCCTTCCTTCCCCTTCCCCTTCCCCTTCCCCTTTCCCCTTCTTCCCCTTCCCCTTTCCCCTTCCCCTGTCCCGCTTCCCCTTCCCATTCACCCTTCCCCCTTTCCACCTTCCCCTTCCCCTCCCCTTCCACCTTCCCCTCCCCCCTTCCCCTTCCCCTTCCCCTTCCCCTTCCCCCCCTTCCCCTCCCCTTCCCCTTCTCCCCCTTCCCCTTCCCCTTTCCCCTGCCCCTTCCCCCTTCCCTATCCCCTTCCCCTTCCCCTTTCCCCTTCCCTCTCCTCTTTCCCCTTCCCCTCCCTTTCCCCTCACCCTCACCCTCACCCTTCCCCTTCCCTTTCCCTTTCCCCTCCCCCTGGCCCCGGCCCCTGCCCCTCCCCCTTCCCTGCCCCTCCCCTCCCCCTTCCCTCCCTTCTCACCTTCCCCTTCCCCTTTCTCTTCCACCACCCTTCATTTCTCCACCCCTTCCCTCTCGATCCTCCCCTCTCCCCCCTCACCCCTCCGTCCCCACCTCCCCCCCCCTTTCCCACCTGCCCCCCAACCACCCAACCACCCAACCACCCTTGGGATCAGACTGAACAGTGTTTTGCCTGTCCTATGCCGCATGTCTACAGAGTTGTACTGCCCAAGTGGTGTACGCACGGGCTTGCCGGAATGTTGGACTTCTGAAAGAGAGTGTCGGAGCATACGCGCTAGCTTTGGTAGGTACATGTGGTTGTTTGGTGGTTGGTTGTTGGTTGTTGGTTGGTGGGTGGTAGGTACTGGGAGCTGGCTTTGGTAGGCACATACTGGTGGTTGGTTATTTGTTGGTGGTTGGTTTTTGGTTGTTGGTTGGTTGTTGGTAGGTACTGGGAGCTGGCTTTGGTAGGCACATACTGGTGGTTGGTTAGTTGTTGGTGGTTGGTTGTTGGTTGTTGGTTGGTTGTTGGTAGGTACTGGGAGCTGGCTTTGGTAGGCACATACTGGTGGTTGGTTAGTTGTTGGTGGTTGGTTGTTGGTTGTTGGTTGGTTGTTGGTAGGTACTGGGAGCTGGCTTTGGTAGGCACATACTGGTGGTTGGTTAGTTGTTGGTGGTTGGTTGTTGGTTGTTGGTTGTTTGTTGGTAGGTACTGGGAGCTGGCTTTGGTAGGCACATACTGGTGGTTGGTTAGTCGATGGTGGGTGGTTGGAAGTAGTTACACGCTGACTTCTGTAGGTGCATGTTGTTGGTGGTTGGTTGGTTGGTTGGTTGGTTGGTTGGTCGGTTGGTTGGTTGGTTGATTGGTTGGTTGGATGGATGACACCATCACCCACCCACACTCACACATACACACAGCAACACACACACAGTTTGCATCCTACAGGCTTTACACCCTCCCGACAAGGGTGGTATTGAGAGACTAAGATGCACGAGGCTGTTGATCTGATGGAGCAAGATAAAGACCTCAAAGTCGGTCTGCCCACCCACACCCACACCCACACCCACACCCACAACCACTCACACATACACACACCCACACCCACTCACACATACACACACCAACACCCACTCACACATACACACACCAACACACACGCACACATACACCCACAGACACGCACACTCACACATACACACACTAACACCCTCTTACACATACACACCCACTCACACCCACACCCACACCCACACCCACACCCACACCCACACCCACACCCACACCCACACCCACACCCACTCCCACACACCCCACCCCACACCCACACCCACACCACACCCACACCACACCCACTCACACACCCACACCCACACCCACACCCACACCCACACCCACACCCACACCCACACCTAAACCCACTCACACACCCACACCCACACCCACACCCACACCCACTCACACACCCACAAACCAACACACACTCTGTTTGCATCCTACTGGCTTTACACCCTCCCAACAAGGGGGAAGAAGATGCACGAGGCTCTTGACCTGATTAAGCAAGAGATAGACCTCAAAGTCGGTCTGCCCACCCACACCCACACCCATTCACACATACACACACCAACACGCACTCACACATACACACACAAATACGTACACACACACACACACACACACACACACACACACACACACACACACAAACACGCAAACCAACACCCACACCCACACCCACTCACACCCACCCACCCACACCCACACATCCACTCACCCACCCACACTCACACATACAGACACCAACACACACACCCACGCCCACTCACCCCCCCCCCCCACACACACACCCCCACTCACACCCACCCACACTCACACATACAGACACCAACACACACACTGTTTGCATCCTACAGGCCTTACACCCTCCCAACAAGGAGGGTACTGAGGAGGAGAGGCGTGAGGCTGTTGAACTGCTGGAGCAAGAAATGGCTATCAGAGTTGGTCTACCGAGTCTTCGCATTGGTCAGAGTTTTGGTGCGTCCCAGTTTTTATCTTCCAGATTTGTGTAGGTCCACTTGTGTAGCAAACTTTGTGACTGCACCGGTGAGGCTGTTGATCTGCTGGAGCAAGAAATGGCTATCAGAGTTGGTCTACCGAGTCTTCGCATTGGTCAGAGTTTTGGTGCGTCCCAGTTTTTATCTTCCAGATTTGTGTAGGTCCACTTGTGTAGCAAACTTTGTGACTGCGCCCGTGAGGCTGTTTGATCTGCTGGAGCTAGAAATGGCTATCAGAGTTGGTCTACCGAGTCTTCGCATTGGTCAGAGTTTTGGTGCGTCCCAGTTTTTATCTTCCAGATTTGTGTAGGTCCACTTGTGTAGCAAACTTTGTGACTGCGCCCGTGAGGCTGTTGATCTGCTGGAGCTAGAAATGGCTATCAGAGTTGGTCTACCGAGTCTTCGCATTGGTCAGAGTTTTGGTGCGTCCCAGTTTTTATCTTCCAGATTTGTGTAGGTCCACTTGTGTAGCAAACTTTGTGACTGCGCCCGTGAGGCTGTTGATCTGCTGGAGCTAGAAATGGCTATCAAAGTTGGTCTACCGAGTCTTCGCAATGGTCAGAGTTTTGGTGCGTACCATAGGGTTTGGAGGGAGAGGATAGGGGGGAGTGGGGGGGGGGGGGGGGGGGGGGGAACAAGACCCTCACCTTCTCACACATACACACGCCAACAAGCGCACTTGAATTGGTCAGAGTTTTGGTTTGTCCCAGATTTGGTCTTCCAGATTTGTGTAGGTCCAGTTGTTTAGCAAAACTTGTGACTGCGTCCTCCTGTCTGCCGATTCTTCGAATTGGTCAGAGTTTTGGTGCGTCCTGTAGGCTTCGGAGGGAGGGGGATAGGAGGGTGGGTGGGGTGGGTGGGGGGATAGGTGCCAACCGAGTACGCGTGTTGGCGTGTGTATGTGTGAGAAGGTGTGAGTCTTGGTTGGCCCTTCCCCTCCCCCTCCCCCTCCCCCTGGCCCTCCCAGGAGGGTGGGTGGGTGGGTGGGTAGGTGCCAACCAAGTGCGCGTGTTGGCGTGTGTATGTGTGAGAAGGTGTGAGTCTTGGTTGGCCCTCCCCCTCCCCCTCCCCCTCCCCCTCCCCCTGGACCTCCCCCCCCCCCCCAGGAGGGGGGGTGGGGGGGTGGGGGGGTAGGTGTCAACCAAGACCCGCACCCTCTCACACATACACACGCCAACACACACACTCTAATTGGTCAGAGTTTTGGTGTGGCCTATGGGGTTCGGATTGGGGGGGGGGGGGGAGGGGGGGGGGGGGGGGGGGGGGGGGGGGGGGGGCAACCAACACACACACACACACATGCACACACACACACTCGCTCACATACACACACTAAAACCCTCACACACTAACACACCAACACCAACACACCCACACACACTCACACATGCACACACTACGACCCACACACACTCACACATTAACACACTAACAGTACCAAACATTGTGACTGCGCCCTCCTGTGCAAAAGCCAGCGTTGGTCAGAGTTTTGGTGGAGTTTTGATATGTAGTATCATCTTATGATATCTTGACCTTGATGCTGCACACTTCAGGTTTTAATACACAACACACAACACACAGCACACATCTCACACAACACGCAACACACACAATGCACAACACAAGTTATGTGAACCTTGATGCTGCACACTTCAGGTTACAACACACAACACACAACGCACAACACACACAACACACAACACACGCAACACAACACACACACCACACACATCACACATCACACACAAATAGGATCCCCGAATGCAGTATCATATGTTGATATCTGAACCTTGATGCTGCACACTTCAGGTTACAACACAACACACACAACACACAATACACAACACGCAACACACAACACACATAACACACAATACACAACACGCAACACACACACAAACAATACACAAATCAAGATATCTGGACCTTGATGCTGCACACTTCAGGTTCTGCTGCCGGACCTAGCTGTGTGTTGTGGGACTCAGGCATTATGATGGTCACGCAACAAACAACACACAACACACACACAATACGCAACACACAAAATACACAACACAACCCAAGATATCAAGACCGTGATGCTGCACACTTCGGGTTACAATAAACAACACACAACACGCAACACACAGCACGCAACACAAACAACACACAACACACAACACACAACACACAGCACACAACACACAACACACAACACACAACACACACTCCAAGCAAATCAAATGGCATTAGGGATTAAGAGGATTAACAAAATATTGTATTATTAGTATTAGTAGTAGTAGTAGTAGTAGTAGTAGTAGTAGTAGTAGTATTATTATTATTTAGATTATTATTATTATTATTACTATTTTTATTTTTTTATTTAGAGTATTATTATTTAGATTATTATATTATTATTATTATTATTATTATTATTATTATTATTATTATTATTATTATTATTATTATTATTATTATATTCTAGCATTAGGGATTAAGAGCTATTTACTTGCCAACAAAATAGTGGATGTCCTGAATGATTTACGCAACTGGGACAGGCATTATAATTTGTTTTATATGTAAACTATGTTGAACCATCTTTTCCGGATTCAGGTTCTGCTGACGGACTTGGCTGTGTGGTGTGGGACTCAGGCATTATGGTGGCGAGGTATTAACATACACAACATGCATCACACACAACTAGGATCTCAGTATCCAATATCATCTATTGATATATGATCCTTGTTGCTGCACACTTCAGGTTACAACACAACACACACAACACACAAAACACACACAACGCACAACACACACACACACACAACACACAACACACAACACACATCTCACACAAATAGGATCCCCGAATGCAGTATCATCTATTGATATCTGAATCTTGATGCTGCACACTTCAGGTTACAACACACAACACACAACGCACAACGCACACAACACACAACACACACAACACAACACACACACAACACAACACACACATCACACACAAATAGGATCCCCGAATGCAGTATCATCTATTGATATCTGATCCTTGATGCTGCACACTTCAGGTTACAACACACAACACACAATACACAACTCAAGATATCTGGACCTTGATGCTGCACACTTCAGGTTCTGCTGCCGGACCTAGCTGTGTAGTGTGGGACTCAGGCATTATGATGGCTAGGTATTTGGTTGACAACTGCTCTTGTGAGTTGGTGGTGGCTGTGAGGGTTTTTGGCGGAGCCCCCTCTTCAAGGGGGCGGGAGGCCCCATGTTTACCCATTTGTCCGTTTGACAAAAAAATTGAAGTTTTACACGTCAGCCAACGCTCGTGTAACTAACTCGCTTCGGTCAGCTCCATTGTTGCCACCTTTCAATCCGTTGCCAACACACTCCGCCAATTTTCCGCGTCGCTTGCGACGCTGCGTAGGACTTGTTGTTGTGTTGTCATGGTGCATTGTGGTTTGGGGGACTATCTGCAACAACGCGACAACTGCTCTGGTGAGTTGGTGGCGCCTGTTAGGGTTGTTGTTGTGTTGTTATGGTTTATTGTGGTTTTAGGGGACTATCTGGCGCAGGGCCTAGCTGCATATATAAATAAATATAAAATAAATAAATAAATAAATATAAAATAAATGTAAAATAAATCAATACTAACGGTCTTCAACATTGAACACATGGATGAGAAGCATAAATTCATTCATTCATTCATAGTACGCCTTATTACGAGGTGTGAGGTTGAGGGGGCCAGCCTGTTTGCTTTCACCGGGGCCAACCACCAATAGGAGGGGGGGGGGGGGGGGGGGGGGGGGGGGGGGCTATCACCCCCCTGGATGAGAGTTTTGGGCCTGTTCCATGTGTCTTTTGCAAGCAACAATGGACTTGTTCGTGCAGTGCCTAGCTGCATATTTGTTTTCCTTGTATATATGATTCGTTGTATATATTTTTCTTTGTATACATTATTTTCCTTGTATATATGATTCGTTGTATATATTTTTCTTTGTATACATTATTTTAATTTATATTTCAATATTTGTACTAAACTATTTCAGGCTGTCTATATATACAACGCAAAAAAAAACGCAACGCACAAAATCACAACACTACACACACACACACACACACAAAAATTGATGAACTGAATTCCCTCTGTCGCTGCCAGCTGAGCTCAAGGGCAAACACGTAGTGGAACTTGGCTCCGGAACCGGCATCGTGGGCCTAACTGCGGCTGCCCTGGGAGCCCACGTCCTCCTAACTGATTTACCAGACGCCATTCCATCCCTCAAGCGCAACATCAACAGAAATCGAGAAATCATCACGAGCGCCTCGGGTGCCGCAGTGACTCAAGTGGTTGACTGGCACAGAGATTTTAAGATGCTTGGGGCAATGGGCAAGGAAGAGGGCCACACTACCTTGCATTGGGTTTTGGCTGCTGATCTCGTGTACCAGGTATGACGGATATGACAAACTATCTGACCAAACAAACAAACAAACAAACAAACAAACAAACAAACAAACAAACAAACAAACAAACAACTTCCCACATCGCCTCGACTATATCACCACCACCACCACCACCACCACCACGACCACACACTCACACAGACCACCACCACTTCTGCCTCTACCGCCACCACAACCCACCACCACCATCACCACTTCCACCACCACCACCACCATGACCAGACACTCACACAGACCACCACCACTTCTGCCTCTGCCACCACCACAGCCCACCACCACCATCAACACTACAACCATCACCACCACCACCACTGCCACCACCACCACCTCCACGACCAGACACTCACACGGACCACTACCACTTCTGCCTCTGCCATCACCATTACCACCACCACCACTACAAACACTCCCACTACCACCACCACCACCATCTCCACCACCACCTCCACCACCACCTCCACCACCACCTCCACCACCACCACCACCAACACCATGTACTCTCCCCAGGTCTCTCATGCACCTATGGTGGCCGCCCTTCTAGGTTTCTTAGCAGAGCAACACCCCCACAGCCGCATCCTCCTAGCTCACAAACATCACCAACACCAACAACACCAACAACACCAACACCAAAAACACCAATAATGCCACCACCACCACCACCAACAACAACGCCAACATTTCCAACACAACCACTACAACCACTCCCACTACCACCACCACCATCACCATTGCCTCCACCTCCACCCCCACCACCCCCATCACCACCATCACTTCCACCACCACCCCCATCACCACCACCATGTACTCTCCTCAGGTCTCCCAAGCACCTATTGTGGCCGCCCTTCTAGGTTTATTAGCAGAGCAGCAACCCCACAGCCGCATCCTACTAGCTCACAAGCCTCACCAACACCAAAACCAACACCACCAACACCAACACCACCACCATCACCACCACCATGTACTCTCCCCAGGTCTCCCAAGCACCTATTGTCGCCGCCCTTCTAGGTTTCTTAGCAGAGCAACATCCCCACAGCCGCATCCTCCTAGCTCACAAGCATCGTCAGGACTGTGTTGATGAAGCCCTGATGGCGGCCTTTCAACAGCATGGCCTTGAAGCCAAGCCAATTTTGGATGAGAAGGGGTCTGCCTGGCACCAGATGTCAGCTAGCATTTCCATTTATGAGCTCAAACATACCACCTGATGGCTTTCTTTCAACAGCATGGACTTGAAGCCAAGCCAATTTTGGATGAGAAGGGGGCTGCCTGGCACCAGATGTCAGCTAGCATTTCCATTTATGAGCTCAAACATACCACCTGATGGCTTTCTTTCAACAGCATGGACTTGAAGCCAAGCCAATTTTGGATGAGAAGGGGGCTGCCTGGCACCAGATGTCAGCTAGCATTTCCATTTATGAGCTCAAACATACCACCTGATGGCTTTCTTTCAACAGCATGGACTTGAAGCCAAGCCAATTTTGGATGAGAAGGGGGCTGTCTGGCACCAGATGTCAGCTAGCATTTCCATTTATAGACTCAAACACGCCACCTGATGGCGGCCTTCCAACTGTCCAACACCATGGATTTGAGGCCTAGCCAATTTCGGAAGAGAAGGGGGCTGCATGGCACCAGATGTCAGCTACCATTTCCATTTTTGAGCTCAAACACGCCACCTTGTGTAGCGATGGCGGCCTTTCAACAGCATGGACTTGGAGCCAAGCCAATTTCGAATGAGAAGGGGGTACCTGGCACCGGATGTCAGCTAGCATTTCCATTTATGAGCTCAATCACACCACCTTATGGCTTGCTTTCAACAGCATGGCCTTGAAGCCAAGCCAATTTTGGCTGAGAAGGGGGCTACCTGTCAGTTTCTGCCAGCTAACATTTCAATTTTTGAACTCAAACACGCCACCTGATGGCGGCCTTCCAACTGTCCAACAGCATGGCCTTGAAGCCAAGCCAATTTTGGCTGAGAAGGGGGCTACCTGTCAGTTTCTGCCAGCTAACATTTCCATTTATGAACTCAAACACGCCACCTGATGGCGGCCTTCCAACTGTCCAACAGCATGGCCTTGAAGCCAAGCCAATTTTGGCTGAGAAGGGGGCTACCTGTCAGTTTCTGCCAGCTAACATTTCCATTTATGAACTCAAACACGCCACCTGATGGCGGCCTTCCAACTGCACGGTGTAGAAGCCAAGCCAATTCCGGATGAGAAAGGGGCTACCTGGCACCAGATGTCAGGTAGCATTACCATTTTTGAGCTTAAACACACCTCCTGATGGCTGTCTTTCAACAGCATGGACTTGAAGCCAATCCAATTTCGGATGAGAAGGGGGCTACCCGGCACCAGATGTCAGCTAGCATTTGTATTTATGAGCTCACACACACCACATGATGCCTGACTTTCAACAGCATGGACTCGAAGCCAAGCCAATTTTGGCTGAGAAGGGGGCTACCTGTCGACAGATGTCAACCTGGCAACAGGGGCAGGACAGCAGCACAACCTGCCACAACCAGGGTACTTCAGGAGGACCCCCAGCTCTGCTGCCTGGGACGCAACCAATTGTATAGCCCGCGTCCTGCGACGCAACGGACCCTTTCTTCTGGTCAATGGACCCTCCCAACGTTGCATCCTGCAAGGCAACGGAACCTTCGACGTTGCGTCTGCGGCGGAGGACGCAGCGTCCTGAACAACCCTGCTGCCAACTGTGAATTTTAACGGAATTTGTAGAGAGAGGATATTGTTATATACTCAGCAAAAATCAATGCCGAGACTGAACAGTGCCGGGGCAACTGGGATGGACAGTTTTATTACAGGAGGGTTAGGCAACATACCAGGGCAATTCAAAGCGTGCGCTTTTGAGCGTTGTCTTTTTCACCCCATCTGCGCTTTAAGCGCAGTTTTTTGCAACTCCCTGTGGGCGCAGCAAGCAATTTTTGTGTTTTTTGCACTACGGAGCGCAGTTTTTTTGTTTTCAAGTGCGCTAAAGCGCTGGCCAATTTGGCAATTTGAAGTACCCTGCAACATACACCTCAGAACCTGGTCCAGGAGGTAACCTCCCAAAAGCGTAAGAAAAGGCAAGTTAAAAAGCTTAACAAAAAAAGCAAAGCGAACTACTTAGGTATGGAGAAAAATAGCGAGATAAGAGTATATTGTAGAAGGGCTAAGAGTTGCCGCGGCCTAATTAGCGAGATTCCAAAAGAAGAAGTAACAGGACAAAATGCACAGAATATCCACCTGAAAAACAAGGAGAGAGGCATAGGGCTCTTGAATGGCAAACATTTTAAGTTTTTTTTGCGTTCTAACTGGTTATAATGTACTTATTTGCATGCATCACCATCGAAGCATGGTCCGACGAGAACAGGTTCCCTCTACCGAACTGATCCGATATCCCGATCTCCTGTGCTAATCACACGGCCATATTTTTGCTGTTCGACGCCCTCCCTACAGCCTACCCTCAGCCTGGTAACCCTGCGATTATCGCTCTGCACCCTCCTTCGTGGAGCGATTGTTTGGCGATCAGGATGGAGAAGCCACGCAGCTGCGGTAGGGACCAACCAACAAAGCTACCAGGCGGCTACCCGCAAAGAAAGCTCCGAAGCTTTATGTGCCTTGACTCGTCACGAGTCCCCAGTCTTGCAGCCACGGCCCAACTGACTACGTTGCTCAGTTCCCGTTGTATGTATGTATGTATGTATGTATGTATGTATGTATGTATGATACAGTCCAGGGGTAGGCCAAATAGGCTAAAGGGACTTGCCCAACCGTATAGGAAGGGCTTAAAAAGAACAAGCACTGATGAACTGAGCCCCAAACAATCGTTTAAACGACGGGGGCCCTGAGTTCGTGCTACAGTGATAATTAAATTATACATTTTTAATAATAACCCGTTGTACGTTGATGATTATACCACCACATTACATTTTATTGGGGGGTGCCAAGACTGTAAGGTTTTGACACATATTTCAAATTGTCGACAACCACGGAGGTCGGAATACGGTATTCCGAATACCGGGACTCGGGAGTTGAGCTGTGCACTCAGCCCCCCTCACGTCGTCTAATTGACTCTGTAACGTACATACCAGGTTATAACATGTTTAACTGGGTGCAGATAGACAGACGTAGGGCAATTAGTAGCCTTGCCACTTTGCCCCAAGGAAAGAAATGGCCGGCGTGGGCAGCGTTATGGCCCGCTAAGGGGACTGGGCGGGGACACACTGGGCACGGTTGGGCAAGTCCCTTTAGCCTATTGGGCCTACCCCTGGACTGCCACATACATGTACACATGGGTGGATTCCTACTGAGCTTAACTCGAATTGAGGGGAGCAGGATCCTGCCTGCCTGGAGTTGAGGTAAGGGGGGAGGTAGGGGGGCGGGGGGGGGGGGGGGGGGGGGGGGGGCGGTGTAACCAGGCAAAAGCCCGACATTGTTTTGACAAAGTGCGGTTTCAAAAAATGCCCTCAAAATTGCATCGGAAGAGTAAAACAGAAGTCCGGTTTTGCAAGCACATTTCTGACAGGCCATTGTCCTACCCTGACAATGTGAATATGTGATGCCTGGTTACACATTACCCCCCCCCCCCCCCCCCCCCCCTACTTAAACCCTAAACCCCTCCCCCCGCCCTCCAACTCCAGGTAGGCACAGGATCAGGGGAGCAAGACTTTGGAGCCGGGTAACCATGGAGCCGGGTCGAATCAGATACTCATGAGCGTGTGGGGATGGGTCTGTATGGGTCGTTAAGTACGGATAACCGACGAACCATCCCGTATTCCAGTCCAGTGTGTATAATACAATGTGAATTGCGTTCTGGATGGTCGGCCACGTATGAAACTTCGAAACATCCGAAGGGCCCAACCGAAAATTACCGACTCATGTAATATCAGGGCCCGCCGTCGGCTGTTCGCCGCATCGGCTGTTCAGAAGGAGTGACCGACGTGCCAGCCCATATTATCATACTAGGTCGTGCACCGCCACCTCATCAACATTTATTTGCCGGCTCCAGGCGCAGGCGCTTGAGAAGTGGGGAGCAAGGGGGGAGATACTCGCGACCTCGGAACTTTGAAAAATATATGCCTAGTGATGCGGACAGCTTCCTTTCTGCCATGCACAATTCTGCTGCCGAAGCCGACGCTGGCCAGCGCGCAGATAAGCACATGCAATACTACAACGGACCATCTACCCATCCAGTCCGATGGGAATCCACCCAAAATCCTAAGTAGGCTGAGCGGAGACCCGCAGAGGCCGAGGGCCCTCGTGAGGGTGAGGGTGAAATCTAGCAGGGGCAGGGCCCCCCTCCCCCCCGCCCCCGCTGCTCAGGCGTCTGCGCCTGCAGCTACCAGGCGGTTTCTTGAGCTGCCGGTCATTTGGTCTCGCGCTTTGCCAGCGCCAGCGCCATCCCCCTCTCCTCCCAAACCCCGGTCACGTGACAGACGGCCCATTGGCAGACGGCCCTTTCTTGACATGACATGAGGACCCCCGCTAAACTGGACCTCGAACTGTCAAACAGATATATTAAGAAGATTCCCTCCTCCATCTCCCATATACTTATTTTCCCACCTCCGCCCAAGCCCCAAGATCAAGTAAGTTGCGTGCACAGGAAATTATGGTGGACAACAAGATTGCAGCCTCTGAAGGAACTGGAATGGCGTCCAAGTTTCCATCCATCAAAGGCGAGGGCCCGCTGCACATCAGCAGCTACGTCGATTTGTGGTCCATGATTACAGGAGCCAAGGGCCCCACTGGGTTCAACAACCGCAGCACCGCCGAGCAGGTAAGAGCATTCTCGCTGTTGAGACCGATGGAGACGTCATCAGTCCACGTCAAAACTTCATCGGCGATGTCAAAACCGCACCGGATGTCATGGCTTTCTTGACTACGAACTTGACCTTGAATGAGACGCCCCAGCCTTCAAGCTGCTCGCCATCCTCTGAAGTTTCATCGGCATTCGTCAGAGCATGAGATTATTCACCCCTTGGAGCAGGACAACCTGCTACTTGTCTAACTTGACATCTCGAGTATGTCTTTTCGATACGTCCCCTCGCCCCCTCGGTCTAGTTCTGTCTCACCCCTTTCAAAGCCCTGGGAACCCTTCTATGCACAATCCTCCTACGGCAGCCTGCACCTGTTCAGGTTGCTAAACAGGCGAGCAGGGTGTTCAACACCTACATGTTCAACCAATGATGTACATAAACAGGTGTTTAACATCCTGAACACCTATTTAACATCCTGAACATGGTGCTGGCTGCGGTTGGGATGCAACCAAAGAATCAACTGATGGCTCTGTCGTGATTCACTAATGACCTAATAATCTCACCCACCATTGACCCCATGACCTGCATGCCATGGGGTCAATGGTGGGTGAGATTTTACCTGACCTTGCTGGAACCGCAGAAATAGCAAGTACCATACGTCTTGCCAGGGTGAGTAGTGGTCTTGTCCATGCACAGAGAGCAGAGTATATCAGGGTACTACTCCTTGCCTAATTGGTCAGCGCTTAAAGCGCACAAACGTCAAATTTGTCAGCGCTATTTAGTGCAAAAAGTGCAAAAACTGCGCGCTTGAAAAACTGCGAGGGGCTCAAAAAGGCTTTCAGCATTCTGTTTGCGGAATAGAACGACAGGAAAGAGAGGCATTGATGCAAAACTACAGGATGAGTTGCTAGAGGAGAGGCGCTTCAAAAAGAGGTGCTGTCACTGAGGATTGAGATGAGGGTCTAGGGTCAGACAGACAAAAGACACAGGTGAAATGACAGTATGCAGTAAGACAGCTAACTCTTGCTCAAAATCTGCAGGCTGACTGAACATGGATAGTATAGACACTTCCACATCATTATCCTCAGTACATAGCACGCTCACAAGGGCTTATGCAGTTATAAGACAGGTCCAGGTGGCAGGCTAGTGTAACCAGGTCCAGGTGGCAGGCTAGTGTAACCAGGTCCAGGTGGCAGGTTAGTGTAACCAGCAGGTCCAGGTAGCAGGTTAGTGTAACCAGGTCCAGGTGGCAGGCTAGTGTAACCAGGTCCAGGTGGCAGGTTAGCGTAACCAGGTCCAGGTGGCAGGTTAGTGTAACCAGGTCCAGGTGGCAGGTTAGTGTAACCAGGTCCAGGTGGCAGGTTAGTGTAACCAGGTCCAGGTGGCAGGTTAGTGTAACCAGGTCCAGGTGGCAGGTTAGTGTAACCAGGTCCAGGTGGCAGGTTAGTGTAACCAGGTCCAGGTGGCAGGTCAGTGTAACCAGGTCCAGGTGGCAGGTTAGTGTAACCAGGTCCAGGTGGCAGGTTAGTGTAACCAGGTCCAGGTGGCAGGTTAGTAAATATGCTGGTGTACAACAGCTTGTATCAAATGCGCTGTGGGCAGTTTTTTTCAAGTTGTCTCCTGATATGCCCAGTGATATGTTTTCAAATCTGAAAGTGTTTTTTGTTTCTAGCTTCATGATATAAGGCCTCCTCGCTCTGTGGACAACGTTTGATCTTTTCATAGCTTTGTGTAGCTTTTTAGGGCCATTTAGGTCAATTTCCCCCCCCTTTTTCTTATTCTTTTTTTAGCAATAATTTCACTAAAATGGGGTCAAAACTAGCGATCGCTATATTTAGTGGGAAAGAAATCCCTGGACAAGCCCATCCACACGATGTGAGAGAATGGCTAGATGGTGTGGTCTAGTAGGCCACGCCCTGGTAAAATAACAATGAACATCTTCCGGTTGTGGTCGCTTGAAAAGGGTAAGTCGCCAGTTGATTTACTGGTTGTTGGGCCCAAGCAAGGGTCTAACTGTCATGGTTATTTTACCAGTGAGGAAGTGGTGTAATAACAACAAACATCTACCGGCCGTGGTCGCTGTTAAAGGGTAAGCCGCCAGTTGGTTTACCCTTTGTTGTTGTTGTTGTTGTTGTTGTTACATTACATGACTTTACATTACATTACATTACATGTTAAAGTCTACTTGACACCGCGAGGGTGTATGAGACTCTGTGCTTTACACAAAAAGAAAAAGCACCCACAAAGCAAAAAAAACCATGTTGTTGTGATTAGGCCAAAACAAGGGTCTGATTGACGTGATTATTTTACCAATGGTGGTCTGGTAGGCCACGCCACAAAGGTGGTTTGAAGGAAATCGCGGAGCACTGTTGGGTTGGCTTGGGTTGAGGGATGGAGATCACTAAGCACTGTCCTTTTGGAGCTATGTGTGGCAGCTTCTAGGCAGCTCCTTTCACCCACTGTATGTAGGGCCAAACCTGAAGCTAGCTAGTGCGTCTGATAGCTGGCTTGACAGGCAATCCAATAATGCAGCTGTAATCTTTGGGCATGACTCAGCCGCTGGCTAATGGAGCTGAGTGGAAGCTGCTACGTGTACGTCAAAAAAATAGCAGTGTCATGCAGGCTGGTCCTTGTATCAAAGTTGCTTAAAGGGATAATTGAAGGGAGCAATTGTATGGACGGTGTTTAAAGGGAGAATCAAATTGTTCCAGAGCTTTTTTTCTCTCCGGATGCATGTATACAACCCGCTATACCACTGGAGGGTACTGGACTGTAAGAGTATATAGATTACTTACCCCAATAATTGATCATGTGCAGGTTGTATGTTTGTGTATGTATATATATGTGTATGTATATATGTGTGTATGTGTGTATGTATGTGTATGAATGTATGTATGTATGTGTGCGTGCGCATGTATGTGTGTGTTGTGTGTATGAATGTATGTTTGTATGTATGTGTGTGTGTATATACAGCTGAATGTATTTATGTATTTGAGCACCTTGATGTGTATGTAGTTTAGCACCTTGGGCGCATACCTGCTTCGTTCTTTCTGCTTGTTTCACTGCCTTATCTTGCTTACAACCTTCCACCTAAATGTATTTGACAGTCTAGGGGTAGCCAAATAGGCTAAAGGGACTTGCCCAATCTTAAAGACAGGACAAGCAGTTTAAAAACAAGCAAAAGTGAACTGAACCCCAAAGTCAGCTGGAGTTGGTTTGTATGTGTGTATTTATGTATGTATGTATGTATATGTGTATATATGTATGTATGTTTGTATGTATGTATGTATGTTTGTTACCGTCCAAGGGTAGACCAAATTGGCCAGCGCTTTCGCGCACTTGAAAAACAAAAAACTGCGCTTTGTAATGCAAATTGCGCAAAAAATGCTTGCTGCGCATACAGGGGGGTGCAAAAAACTGCGCAAAAGGCGCAGTGGGGCTCAAAAAGGCTGCGCGCCAGCGCGCAAAAGCGCGCGCTTGGAAGTACCCTGCCGTGAATGAAGGGTTAGGTGGATGTACTGTTCACAAAAAACAACAAGCTATGTTGAACTGAAGCTCAACAAACACATTGTAAATGTGCTGGTTATCAAGGGATGGAATGGAGAGGGGCAGGTTGCCATCGTAACTGGATGTGCCACAGGCGACTTGCCCAATCTTGAAGACAGGACATGCAGTTAAAACAACAAGCTATGTTGAACCGAAGCCCAACAAATGGTTCATGTGCAGGTTATCAAGGGATGGCATGGAGAGGTAATGGTTGCCGTCGTTACTGGATGTGCCACAGGCGACTTGCCCAATCTTGAAGACAGAACATGCAGTTAAAACAACAAACTATGTTGAACGGAAGCCCCCCAAATGGTTCATGTGCAGGTTATTGAGGGATGGAATGGAGAGGGAATGGTTGCCATCGTTACTGGATGCGCCGCAGGCCACTTTCCCAATCTTGAAGACAGGACATGCAGTTAAAACAACAAGCTATGTTGAACTGAAGCCCAACAAATGGTTCATGTGCAGGTTATTGAGGGATGGAATGGAGAGGGGAAGGTTGCCATCGTAACTGGATGCGCCACAGGCATCGGTAAGTAGGGACCGATGGTCATGGTCAACTGCGATGGTAGCTTGTCCAGTTGAGGTGGTAGACCGTTCTCTGCCCGCGTACGATGGGTTCCCTTAATACCACTCCCCACCAGGCGTTCTCATTAATTTAGGGACCGGCATATCATATAATGTAGACCTAAGGCGAGTATGATATCATATGAAATTGCATATAAATGGTAACTTTAGCCTAGTCAGACTGCTGGCATCATATGAAATCATATGATGACATGATATCATATGATATCATATCATACTGTCGTTCCCTGATGATGACGCATGGATGCCTTTCCTCCCTGTCAGTTACAATGTCATGTAACTGGTTCAATTCTTTAAAACAAATCAGATGTCATCCATCCCTGCAGGCTTTGAATCTGTTAAGGAAAGAAGTGCTTGCCTTGTGTCAGCTATGGCCTGCCAATTAGAATGTCATGTAACTGGTTCAATTCCTTAAAAAAAAACTGATGCCTCCATCCCTGCAGGCTTTGAGTATTCCCAGGTGCTATCGGAGAAGGGATGTGCTAGGCAAATACTATACTGTACTGTACTGTACTGTACTGTACTGTACTGTACACTTACAGACATAGATGTTGATGGAGTGTCGTTGGAGTATTGATGGAGAGTTGATGGAGTATTGGTGGAGTGTTGATGGAGTATTGATGCCTTCCTTCTCTCAGAGATTATTTCCCTCTACCTATCCCGATCGCTACCCGAGACCCTGTTATTGCCGAAACGTTCTCTACCTGAGACCCTCGACCACCCCAGCTCTGGTGGGGCGCTGCCCCCAGATTATCCCGAGGCGGCCCTACTGAAGCTACCAGGACTCTGTCCCTGGAGGAGACCTAGACCCATGAAGATACCTGGTACTCCACTTTCTGATCCGAAAAACACCTCTGCTCTCCCTGCAGGCTTTGAATCTGTCAAGGTGCTGTCAGAGAAGGGATGTGAGGTGGTTGTGACTGCTCGCAGCGTGGATAAGGCTAAGGCTACGGTTGAGAAAATAAAAGCGCTTGTGCCCAGCGCAAAGCTGATCCCTATGGCGTTGGATATTGGAAACTTTGCCTCTGTCAAGGAGTTCGCTGCTGCTTTCCTCGCCACTGGCAAGCTCCTGAACATATTGTTGTGCAGTGCTGTAAGTGCCCCCCCCACCCCCCCCAGCCCCCCACCCCACCCACACCCACACACTCTCACACACACACACACACACACACACACACACACACAACTCCGCCTCTGTCAAGGAGTTTGCTGCTGCTTTTCTGGCCACTGGCATGCATGCTGTTTGTATGTATGTGTGTGTTGTATGTGTGTGTGTGAGTGTGTTGTATGTGTGTGTGTGTGTTGCATGCTGTTTGTATGTATGTGTGTGTTGTATGTGTGTGTGTGAGTGTGTTGTATGTGTGTGTGTGTGTTGCATGCTGTTTGTATGTATGTGTGTGTTGTATGTGTGTGTGTGAGTGTGTTGTATGTGTGTGTGTGTGTTGCATATGATTTGTTGTAGGGTGTGTTCGTATGTGTGTTGGGGTGGAGGTGTTGTATGTGTGGGGATGTGTGTGTGTTGCAATGCTGTTTGTAGGTAGGTGTGTTGTATGTGTGTGTATGTGATGTGTTTGAGTGTGTGAGTGTTTGCATGCTGTTGTATGTATGGTGTGTGTGAGGTGCTGTGATATGTGCTGTGTGTTGCATGCTGTTCTTGTTTGTATGGTATGTGTGTGTTGTATGTGTGTGTGTGAGTGTGTTGTGTATGTGTGTGTGTGTTGCATGCTGTTTGTATGTATGTGTGTGTTGTATGTGTGTGTGTGAGTGTGTTGTATGTGTGTGTGTGTGTGTTGCATTCTGTTTGTATGTATGTGTGTGTTGTATGTGTGTGTGTGAGTGTGTTGTATGTGTGTGTGTGTGTTGCATGCTGTATGTATGTATGTGTGTGTGTGTGAGTGTGTTGTATGTGTGTGGTGGGTATGATGTTTGGGGTAGTGCTGGGTGTATGTGTGGTGTGAGGGTGTTGTATGTGTGTTTGGTGTGTTGTTGCATGATGTGTGTATGTATGTGGTGGTGTGGTATGTGGTTGAGTGAGTGTGTTGGATGTAGTTTGGGTGTGTGTTGCATTGATGTGGGTATGTAATGGGGTGTGGATATGTGGGGGTGTGAGTGTGGGGCGATGTGTGTGTGTGGTGGTGTGCATGTGTGGTGTGGGTGTTTTTTGCATGGTTTGTATGTATGTGTGTGTTGTGAGGGTTTATGTGTGTGTGTGAGTGTGCAATGCGTTGTATGTATGTGGTGTTTGTATTGTGTGTGTGGAGTGTGTTGTATGTGTGTTGGGGGTGGGGGGTGAGATGGACGGTGTGGTAGGTCAGTGGTGTGGTGTATGGCCGTGTAGCGGTGATGTGTGTTGTAGGTGCTGGGGGCTGCGTGTGAATGTGGTGTGTAGGTAGGGGGTGTGTGGTATGTGTGGTGTGGGGAGTGTGGGTTGTATGTGTGGGGGGTCTGTTGAATGCTGTTGTAGGTATGTGTGGGTCTTGTAGGGGTGGCTGTATTGGTTGAGTGTTGTTGTATGTGGTGTGGGTTGCAGGCTATGTTGTATGTATGATGATCTGGGGCGGATGGTGAGTGTGATGTATGTGTTGTGGGTTGGCATGGTTGTTTGTTTGTTGGTTATGGATGTGTGGTGTAGGTGTGTGTGGGAGTGTTGTTGTATCGTGCGGGGTGGTGTGGGCTGGCATGGTGTTTGCTAGTAGGAGTGCTTGTATGTGTGTGTGTGAGTGTGTTGTATGTGTGTGTGTGTGTTGCATGCTGTTTGTATGTATGTGGTGCTGTGAGTGTTGCGTATGTGTGGGGGGGTGT
>JACBWV010000552.1:8572024-8694659 GCA_013435795.1 Chlamydomonas sp. ICE-L
CCCCCCACCCCGCCCCCCCCCCCCCCCCCCCACCCTCAGCCGCCTTTTGTCATTAAGAGGTGTTGATGTTGACTAACATTTGTATTGACAGGGTACAAAGGCATGAGGAAATGTGTGGTTGCTGTCTAGTTGGTACTAGTGTTGTATGGGTTTGTCATTTGGTGTGTGTTACGTTGCTTGTGCAGGGGGCCACAGGCCTGATGGCGGTTTGTTTTTTAAAAGTTGAGAGGATAGGGTATAGGGGTGGGCTTACCTTGTACCTTGTTGGTTTGTGTCTGCCCCTTCTCAAAAGGTGTAGATATAGCCCTTGCCTAAGGACAAATGAAAGACTACCCCAACCCCCCAAGTTTCTTCATTAACCTGCTCACCCTTGCCCCCCCCCCCCTCATGCCGCTTTTGTCATTAAGATGTGTGTGAGTTGATTAACATTTGTCTTGGAACAGGGTACAAGCATGAGGAAATGTTGTGGTTGCTGTCTAGTTTGGTCTGTGTGTTTGTATTTGTGTGTGTGTACGTGCTTGTGGGGGGCAGCCTGATGGCGGTAAAGTTGAGAGGATAGGGGTAGGGGGGGTCTTACCTTGTCCTTGTGGTTTGTGTCTGCCCCCTTCTCAAATGGCGGGTAGTTAAGCCCTAAGGACAATAGAAAGACTACCCCCCCCCCAGTTTCTTCTTAACCTCCACCCTTTCCCCCCCCCCCCTCATGACGCTTTTGTCATTACGATGCTTTGTGTGAGTTGTTAACATTTGTATTGGAACCGGAGTACCAAGCATGAGAAGATGTTGTGTTGCTGTTAGTGGTGGCTGTGGATGTTTTGATTTGTGTGTGCGTACGTGCTTGTGGTGGAGCAGCCTATGGCGGTTAAGGTTAAAAGTTGAGAGGATAGGGGTTAGAGGGGTGGTCTACGCTTGTCCATTTGGTTGGTCTGCCCCCCTTCTCAAAAGCGGGTAGTAGATATAAGCCCTAAGGACAAAAGCAAGACTTACCCCACCCCCCCACAGTTTCTTCTTAACCTCAACCCCCCCCCCACCCACCCCCTCTCATGCCGCTTTTTTGTCATTAGATGTGTGTGAGTGATTACATTTGTCTTCGGAAAGGGTACAAGCATGAGGAAATGTTGTGGTGCGTCTAGTTTGGTCTGTGTGTTGTTAGTGTGTTTATGTGTGTGTGTGTACGTGATTGTTGGGGGTACAGACTGAGGAGGTTTTAAAGTTGGAGGATAGGGGTGGGGGGGTGTGGGGGGTTTTTTTTGGGGGGGGGGGGGGGGGGGGGGGGGGGGGGGGGTTTTCTTTTTTTTTTTAAAAAAAAAAAGAAAAAAAAAAAACCTTTTGTCCTTGTGGTTTGTGTCTGCCCCCTCGTCAAAAGGGGGTGGTGGTTTGTTGCGGGTGGTAGATATAAGCCCTAAGGACAAAGCAAGACTACCCCGCCCCCCAGTTTTTCTTAACCTAGCCACCACCACCCCACCCCCACCCCCTCTCATTGCCGCTTTTGTCATTAAGATGTGTGTGAGTTGATTAACATTTGTCTTGGAACAGGGTACAAGCATGAGGAAATGTTGTGGTTGCTGTCTAGTTTGGTCTGTGTGTTTGTATTGTGTGTGGGAAAGCGAGATGTTGTGGGGGGCAGCATTACGGTGAGATGGCGGGTAAAGTTGAGAGGATAGGGGTAGGGGGGTCTTACCTTGTCCTGGTGGTTTTGTGTCCTGCCCCCCTTCTCAAAAAAAAAAAAAAAAACAAAAAGGGGGGGGTAGATATAAGCCCCTAGGACAAAGCAAGATACCCCCCCCCCCCCCCCCCCCCCCTAAGTTTCTTCTTAACGATGCCCCCCCACCCCCCTTCATGGCCGCTCGTTCATTAAGAGTGTTATGTGTGTGAGTTGATTAAAATTTGTCTTGGAAACAGGTACAAGCATGATGAAATGTTTGTGGTTGTGGTTGCTGTCTAGTTTGGTCTGTGGGTTTGTATTTGTGATGTGTGTCGTGCTTGTGGGGGGCAGGCAGCCTGGATGCGTGGGGTGGTTGTAAAGTTGAGAGGATAGGGGGGTAGGGGGGGTCTTACCTTTGTTCTTGTGGTTTGTGTCTGCCCCCCTTATCAAAGGCGGGTAGATTTATAAGCCCTAAGGACACGAAGCAGCAAGATACCCCCCCAAGGTTTGTAGTGAGGTCCACCACCGAAATTTCTTCTTACCTCCCCCCCCCCCACCACTCCACACCAAACAACCCCACACCCACCCCCCCCCCCCCCCCCCCCCCCCCCCCCCCCCCCTCATGACCGCTGTTGTCATTAAGATGTGTGATGTTGACTACATTGTCTTGGAACAGGGCACAAGCATGTGATTGAAATGTTTGTGGTTGCTGTCTAGTTTGTCTCGGTTTGTGTTTGATTGTGTGTGTGTAGCGTGCTTGTGGGGGGCAGCCTGATGGCGGTAAAGTTAAGTTATAAGTTGAGAGGATAGGAGGTAGGGGGGGGTCTTACCTTGTCCTTTGTGGTTGTGTCTGGGTGTTCCCCTTCTCAAAAGGGGGGTGGGTTAGGGTAGATATAAGCCCTAAGGACAGAGCAGCCAGGACTACCCCCCCAGCCCCAGTTTTATTCTTACCTCCCCCCCACCCCCTTCATGCCGCTTTTGTCATTAAGATGTGTGAGTTGACTAACATTTGTCTTGGAACAGGGGGGTATACAAGGATGAGGGGGACATGTTGTGGTTGCTGTCTAGTTTGGTTGTGTGTTTGTAATTGTTGGGATGTGTACGGTGCTTGTGGGGGCAGCCTGATGGCGGTTTCTGGTTAAAGTTTGAGAGGATAGGGGTAGGGGGAGTCTTACCTGTCCTTGTGGTTTGTGTCTGCCCCCTTCTCAAAAGGGGGGTAGATATAGGCCCTAAGGACCAAAGCATAAAGACTACCCCCCCCCCCCCAGTTTCTTCTTAACCTCCACCCTTCCCCCCCCCCCCTCATGCCGCTTTTGTCATTAAGATGTGTGTGAGTTGATTAACATTTGTCTTGGAACAGGGTACAAGCATGAGGAAATGTTGTGGTTGCTGTCTAGTTTGGTCTGTGTGTTTGTATTTGTGTGTGTGTACGTGCTTGTGGGGGGCAGCCTGATAGGGGTAAGGTTGAGAGGATAGGGGTAGGGGGGGTCTTACCTTGTCCTTGTGGTTTGTGTCTGCCCCCTTCTCAAAAGGCGGGTAGATATAAGCCCTAAGGACAAAGCAAGACTACCCCCCCCCCAGTTTCTTCTTAACCTCCACCCCCCCCCCACCCCACCCCCTCTCATGCCGCTTTTGTCATTAAGATGTGTGTGAGTTGATTAACATTTGTCTTGGAACAGGGTACAAGCATGAGGAAATGTTGTGGTTGCTGTCTAGTTTGGTCTGTGTGTTTGTATTTGTGTGTGTGTACGTGCTTGTGGGGGGCAGCCTGATGGCGGTAAAGTTGAGAGATAGGGGGTAGGGGGGTCTTACCTTGTCCTTGTGGTTTGTGTCTGCCCCCTTCTCAAAAGGGGGTAGATATAAGCCCTAAGGACAAAGCAAGAACTACCCCCCCCCCCCAAGTTTCTTCTTAACCTCCACCCTTCCCCCCCCCCCCTCATGCCGCTTTTGTCATTAAGATGTGTGTGAGTTGATTAACATTTGTCTTGGAACAGGGTACAAGCATGAGGAAATGTTGTGGTTGCTGTCTAGTTTGGTCTGTGTGTTTGTATTTGTGTGTGTGTACGTGCTTGTGGGGGGCAGCCTGATGGCGGTAAAGTTGAGAGGATAGGGGTAGGGGGGGTCTTACCTTGTCCTTGTGGTTTGTGTCTGCCCCCTTCTCAAAAGGCGGGGTAGATATAAGCCCTAAGGACAAAGCAAGACTACCCCCCCCCCCCAGTTTCTTCTTAACCTCCACCCTTCCCCCCCCCCCTCATGCCGCTTTTGTCATTAAGATGTGTGTGAGTTGATTAACATTTGTCTTGGAACAGGGTACAAGCATGAGGAAATGTTGTGGTTGCTGTCTAGTTTGGTCTGTGTGTTTGTATTTGTGTGTGCGTACGTGCTTGTGGGGAGCAGCCTGATGGCGGTAAAGTTGAGAGGATAGGGGTAGGGGGGGTCTTACCTTGTCCTTGTGGTTTGTGTCTGCCCCCTTCTCAAAAGGCGGGTAGATATAAGCCCTAAGGACAAAGCAAGACTACCCCCCCCCCCCAGTTTCTTCTTAACCTCCAACCCCCCCCCCCACCCCACCCCCTCTCATGCCGCTTTTGTCATTAAGATGTGTGTGAGTTGATTAACATTTGTCTTGGAACAGGGTACAAGCATGAGGAAATGTTGTGGTTGCTGTCTAGTTTGGTCTGTGTGTTTGTATTTGTGTGTGTGTACGTGCTTGTGGGGGGCAGCCTGATGGCGGTAAAGTTGAGAGGATAGGGGTAGGGGGGGTCTTACCTTGTCCTTGTGGTTTGTGTCTGCCCCCTTCTCAAAAGGGGGGTAGATATAAGCCCTAAGGACAAAGCAAGACTACCCCCCCCCCCCCCAGTTTCTTCTTAACCTCCACCCCCACCCCACCCCCCCCTCATGCCGCTTTTGTCATTAAGATGTGTGTGAGTTGATTAACATTTGTCTTGGAACAGGGTACAAGCATGATGAAATGTTGTGGTTGCTGTCTAGTTTGGTCTGTGTGTTTGTATTTGTGTGTGTGTACGTGCTTGTGGGGGGCAGCCTGATAGGGGTAAGGTTGAGAGGATAGGGGTAGGGGGGGTCTTACCTTGTCCTTGTGGTTTGTGTCTGCCCCCTTCTCAAAAGGCGGGTAGATATAAGCCCTAAGGACAAAGCAAGACTACCCCCCCCCCCCCCCGTTTCTTCTTAACCTCCACCCCCCCCCCCCCCCCCCCCCCCCTCATGCCGCTTTTGTCATTAAGATGTGTGTGAGTTGATTAACATTTGTCTTGGAACAGGGTACAAGCATGATGGAAATGTTGTGGTTGCTGTCTAGTTTGGTCTGTGTGTTTGTATTTGTGTGTGTGTACGTGCTTGTGGGGGGCAGCCTGATGGCGGTAAAGTTGAGAGGATAGGGGTAGGGGGGGTCTTACCTTGTCCTTGTGGTTTGTGTCTGCCCCCTTCTCAAAAGGGGGGTAGATATAAGCCCTAAGGACAAAGCAAGACTACCCCCCCCCCAGTTTCTTCTTAACCTCCACCCTTCCCCCCCCCCTTATGCCGCTTTTGTCATTAAGATGTGTGTGAGTTGATTAACATTTGTCTTGGAACAGGGTACAAGCATGAGGAAATGTTGTGGTTGCTGTCTAGTTTGGTCTGTGTGTTTGTATTTGTGTGTGTGTACGTGCTTGTGGGGGGCAGCCTGATGGCGGTTTAAGGTTGTTGAGAGGATAGGGGTAGGGGGGGTCTTTACCTTGTCCTTGTGGTTTGTGTCTGCCCCCTTCTCAAAAGGCGGGTAGATATAAGCCCTAAGGACAAAGCAAGACTACCCCCCCCCCCAGTTTCTTCTTAACCTCCACCCTTCCCCCCCCCCCTCATGCCGCTTTTGTCATTAAGATGTGTGTGAGTTGATTAATATTTGTCTTGGAACAGGGTACAAGCATGATGAAATGTTGTGGTTGCTGTCTAGTTTGGTCTGTGTGTTTGTATTTGTGTGTGCGTACGTGCTTGTGGGGGGCAGCCTGATGGCGGTAAAGTTGAGAGGATAGGGGGTTAGGGGGGGGTTCTTAGCCTTTCCTTGTGTGGTTGTGTCTGCCCCCTTCTCAAAAAGGGGGTGTAGTAGATATAAGCCCAAGGACAAGCAAAGACTATCCCCCCCCCCCAGTTTCTTCTTAACCTCCCCCCCCCCCCCCCCCCCGCCCCCCCCCCAAAAAAAAAAAAAAAAACCACAAAAAAAAAAACAAAAAAGAAAAAAAAAATAACAAGAAAAAAAAAAAACAAAGATAAAGAAAAAAAATGAATCAAAAAAACAACAACAAAGAAAAAAAGACAAAAAAAACCAAAAAAAAGAAAAAAGAAAAAAAAGAAAAAAAAAAACCCACCCCCCCACACCCCCCCCCCCCCACCCCCTACCCCCCCCCCCCTACCCCCCCCCCCCCCCCCACCCCCCCCCCCCCCCCCCCCCGTCCCCCCCCCCCCCCCCCCCCCCCCCCCCCTCCCCTCCCACCCCCCCCCTCATGCCGCTTTTGTCATTAAAGAGGCTGTGAGTTGACTTTAAACATTTGTCTTGAACAGGGGGTCAAGATGAGGAAATGTTGGGGTGCTGTCTTAGTTTCGTCTCGGTGGGTTTGTATTGTGTTGTGTGTACGTGCTGTGGGGGGCAGACTGATGGCGGTTAAGGTAATGGGTTAAAGTTGAGAGGATAGGGGGTGGTAGGGGGTGGTCTTACCTTGTCCTTGTGGTTTGTTGTCTGCCCCCTCTCAAAGTGTGATGTATAAGCCCTAAGGACAAAGCAAGACTACACCCCCCCAAGTTCTTCCTTAAACATCCACCCTTCCCCCCCCCCACCCTCATGCCGCTTTGTCATTAGATGGTGGAGTGGGACTAAACATTGTCTTGGAACAGGGTCAAGCATTGGAGGAAATGGTTGTGGTTGCTGTTCTAGTTTGGGTCTGTGCGTTTGTATTGGTGAGTTGTGTGTACGTGCTTGTGGGGAACAGCATGTAGGCAGCCTGATGGCGGTTAGTTATAAAGTGAGAGGAAGGGGGGTAGGGGGGTCTTACCTTGGCCTTGTGGGTTTGGGCTGGCCCCCTCTCAAAAGGGGGGTTAGAATAGCCTAAGGACAAGCAAAAGGACTACCCCCCCCCCCCAGGTTCCTTTTTTTTTTTTCTTAACCCAACCTTCCCCCCCCCCTCATGCTGCTTTTGTCATTAAGATTGTGTGTGAGTGAGTTCACATTTGTCTTGTGGGAACAGGGGATTACAAGCATGAGGGAAAAAATGTTGTGGTTGCTGTCTAGTTTGGTCTGTCGTGTGTTTGGTTTGTGTGTGTGTAGTGCTTGTGTGGGGGCACAGCCTGTAGGGGGAAGGTTGAGAGGATTCGGGGTCGGGGGGGGGTCTCTTACCTGTGTCCGTGGTTTTGTGTGCTGCCCCCTTCTCAAAAGGGGGTAGTGGGTGATAGATATATAAGCCCTTAACGGACAAAGCAAGACTACCCCCCCCCCAGTTTCTTCTACCTCCATCCCTCGCCCCCCCCCACCCCCCCTCATGCCGCTTTTGTCATTAAGATGTGTGTGGGTTGATTAACATTTGTCTTGGAACAGGGTACAAGCATGAGGAAATGTTGTGGTTGCTGTCTAGTTTGGTCTGTGTGTTTGTATTTGTGTGTGTGTACGTGCTTGTGGGGGGATGGCCCCGGCCAGCTGGATGGCGGGTGTAAAGTTGAGAGGGAGGATAGGGGGGGCTAGGGGGGGGGTGGGTCTTGTCTTACCTTGTCTTGTGGTTGTGTCGCCCCCTATTCTCAAAAGGGGTGGGGCGGAGGTGGGTGGGTTTGGGGTGGTGGTTAGCCAGTAACGCCCCCACCTTTGGTTGGGGGGCCACAGCTAGTCCGCTTTATATGGGCGGAATAGCTTACCCATAGACATATACAGAGGCGGTAATAGCTTACCCAAAGACATAGGCGGTAATGGCTTACCCCTAGGCGTACTAGCGAGTGGGCCCCAGCTAAAGTAAAGGCTGCCCAAGACTTGCGAGTACCTTTATTTTATACCCAGAGGAATAGGCCATTCAAGTGGGACCCCTCCCTAGGGGGCATTAAGGGGCCCACTTGCGAGTACCGCCCAGGTACAGGGGCCATCCAAGTACCTTTAGGGCCTATGACTCTGGGCATTAAGGGACTCAAGGTACCTTTTGGGCCTATTCCTCTGGGCATAAAGGTACCCGCAAGTATTACCATAGGCAGCTAAAGTAAAAGAAAAGAGGGCTGCCTAATACTTGGCGAGTCTTACCTTAGGCAGCTTTTATTTATTGTAGCTGCCTAAGACTTTAAGTGGGACCCCTCCCTACCCTAAGGGAAGGGCCCAGTTAAGATATAAGCCCTAAGGACAAAGCAAGACTACCCCCCCCCCCAGTTTCTTCTTAACCTCCACCCCACCCCCCACCCCCCCCTCATGCCGCTTTTGTCATTAAGATGTGTGTGAGTTGATTCACATTTGTCTTGGAACAGGGTACAAGCATGAGGAAATGTTGTGGTTGCTGTCTAGTTTGGTCTGTGTGTTTGTATTTGTGTGTGCATACGTGCTTGTGGGGAGCCAGCCTGATGGCGGTGGTAATTAAAGTTGAGAGGATAGGGGTAGGGGGGGGTCTTACCTTGTCCTGTGGTTTGTGCTCTGCCCCCTTCTCAAAAGGGGGGTAGATATAAGCCCTAAGGACAAAAGCAAGACTACCCCCCCCCCCCAGTTTCTTCTTAACCTCCCCCCCCCCCACACCCCACCCCTCATGCAGCTCTTGTCATTAAGATGTGTGAGTTGATTAACATTTTGTCTTGGAACAGGGTTACAAGCATGAGGAAATGTTGTGGTTGCTGTCTAGTTTGGTCTGTGTGTTGTATTTGTGTGTGTGTACGTGCTTGTGGGGGCAGCCTGATGGCGGGGTAAAGTGAGAGGATAGGGGTAGGGGGGGGTCTTACCTTGTCCTTGTGGTTTGTGTCTGCCCCCTTCTCAAAAGGCGGGTAGATATAAGCCCTAAGGACAAAGCAAGACTACCCCCCCCCCCCCCAGTTTCTTCTTAACCTCCACCCTTCCCCCCCCCCCTCATGCCGCTTTTGTCATTAGTAAGATGGGTTGAGTTGATTCACATTGTCTTGGAACAGGGTACAAGCATGAGGAAATGTGTGGTTGCTGTCTAGTTAGGTCTGTGTGTTTGTATTTGTGTGTTGTGTACGTGCTTGTGGGGGGGCAGCCTGTGGCGGTAAAGTTGGAGGATAGGGGTAGGGGGGGTCTTACCTTGTCCTTGTGGTTTGTGTCTGCCCCCTTCTCAAAAGGGGGGTAGATATAAGCCCTAAGGACAAAGCAAGACTACCCCCCCCCCCCCCACTTCTCTTAACCTCCACCCCCCCCCCCCCCCCCCCCCCCCTCATGCCGCTTTTGTCATTAAGATGTGTGTGAGTTGATTAACATTTGTCTTGGAACAGGGTACAAGCATGAGGAAATGTTGTGGTTGCTGTCTAGTTTGGTCTGTGTGTTTGTATTTGTGTGTGCGTACGTGCTTGTGGGGGGCAGCCTGATGGCGGTAAAGTTGAGAGGATAGGGGTAGGGGGGGTCTTACCTTGTCCTTGTGGTTTGTGTCTGCCCCCTTCTCAAAAGGGGGGTAGATATAAGCCCTAAGGACAAAGCAAGACTACCCCCCCCCCCCAGTTTCTTCTTAACCTCCCCCCCCCCCCCCCCCCCCCCCCCCCCCCCCCCCCCCCCCCCTCATGCCGCTTTTGTCATTAAGATGTGTGAGTTGACTAACATTTGTCTTGGAACAGGGTACAAGCACGAGGCAATGTTGTGGTTGCTGTCTAGTTAGGTCTGTGTGTTTGTATTTGTGTGTGTGTACGTGCTTGTGGGGGGCAGCCTGTAGGGGGTAAGGTTGAGAGGATAGGGGTAGGGGGGGTCTTACCTTGTCCTTGTGGTTTGTGTCTGCCCCCTTCTCAAAAGGGGGGTAGATATAAACCCTAAGGACAAAGCAAGACTTCCCCCCCACCCACCATATATTATCAACCTCCCCCCCCCCCCTGATGCCGCCCATGTCATTAAGATGTGTGTGAGTTGATAGGCATTCGTCTTGGAAGAGAGTTCTTGTATGAGGCCTTGTTGCCTTCTAGTTTTGTCAGTGTATGTGTGCGTGCATGCATGTCTATGTGTGTGTGCTTGTGAGGTGCAGCATGAAGGGGGTAATTTTGAGAGGATAGGGGGGGGGGGGGGGGTAAGGGGGTCTTTCCTGTCCCTTGTGGTTTTTGTCTGTTCCCTTCTTTAAAGGGGGGGCAGATATAAACCCCAAGGACGAAGCAGGACTCCCCCCCCCCCCCCCCCCCCCCCCCCCCCCCCCTTGTATCTTCTTCTACCTCCCCCCCCCCCCCTCATGCCGCCCATGTCATTAAGATGTGTGTGAGTTGGTTGGCATTAGACGTGGAACAGGTTACAAGCACGAGGCATTTTTGTTGTTGCTCGCTAGTTTGGTCTGTGTGTTTGTATATGTGTGTGTATGTGCTTGTGGGGGGCAGCCTGATGGAGGTAAGGTTGAGACAATAAGGGTGGGGGGGAAGGTAAGGTGGTCTTACCTTGTCCTTGTGGTTTGTGTCAGCCCCCTTCTTAAAAGGGGGGCAGATATGAACCCCAAGGACAAAGCAAGACTCCACCCCACCCTACCCCCGTATCTTCTCAACCTTCCCCCACCCTCATGCTGGCATGCCATTTAGATGCGTGTGTGTTGATTGGCATTCCTAGTGGAGCAGGGTAGAAGTACAAGGCTTTGATGTTGTTGCTTTCTTGTTTGGTCTTTTTTTTTTGCGTACGTATGTGCATGTGCGTGCATGTATATGTGTGTGTCCTTGTGGGGGCAGCCTGATGGGGGTAAGGTTGAGACGATAAGGGTAGGGGGGGGGGGGGTCTTACTGTGTCCTTGTGATCTGTATCAGCCCCCTTCTGAAAGGGGGGGCAGATATATATCCCAAAGAAAAAGCAAGACCCCTATTTTCTCAACCTTCTCGATCTCATGCTGCCAATGTTGCTAAGATGTGTGAATTTATTAGCATTCGTCCAGAGAGGGAGAGGGTACATGCATGTAGCCTTGTTGTTGCTTGCTAGCTTGGTCTTTGTGTGTATCTCTACGTTTGTGTGTGTGTGTGGTTGTTTGTGTATCTTTGTGTGTGTATGGGTGTATCATTGTGAGCGTGTGGGTGGGTGGGTGCAATTATTAGCATGTGTCCAGGAAGAGGGTACATGCACGAGGCCGTGTTGTTGCTTGCTTGCTTGTTTGGTCAGTGTGTGTATCTATGTGTGTGTGGGTGCATGTGTTTGTGTGTGTGTAGCTGTGTGTGGGTGTATCCGTGTGGGTGCGTATCTGTGTGTGTGGGTTTGTGTGCGGAGAAGCATTATGGGGGTAAGCTGGAGAGGAAATGGGGATGGGGGTCTTGCCTTGTACTACGGGTTCACATCTGCCTCCCTCTGGGGGAGGATGACAACACCTACACCCATATTCCGCGTGCGTGTATGTGTACGTTGGTGTTGATGGTTAGGGGGTGGGGTTGACACACCGGCACATGCACCCACAACCACATAAGCTGGGTTGGGAAGCAAATGTATATTTGTATTTGTATAGGCCGAAGAAACGAATGCATATAAACGTTCAAGCACGTATGTAAATGTTTTGCGCTTCTGGAGAAATACTTCCACATGGGTTTAAAGGTGTTGCCGCGTTACTAATTTCATTGGGATCACATATCAACTCTGAGAAGAAAAAAAACTGTGACATAACTCACCAAGTTTGTCAGCGACCTCGAACACTAAGGCGCACCCGTAGAGATTCGAACTCAGCACCTTCTTCTTTGGAGGAGCTCTGCCATTGAGCCATTCGCTGAAACGGGGATACACACACATGCATACAAACCCGGACCCACACAGCATACCGCTGCAGTCCAAGAATGCACCCCCCCACCCACACCCTCACACACACACACATACGTGCATACAAACCCAGACCCACCAAGTTTGAGAGCTCAACCTTGTGCCCACAACCAGGGTACTACTTCTTGACAAATTAGTCAGCGCTTTTTAGAGCAAAAAGCGCAAAAACTGCGCGCTGCGCCCACAGGGGGGTGAAAAAACTGCGCGGCACGCGCAGAGGGGCTCAAAAAGGCAGCGCGGCAGCGCTTAGTAGTACCCTGCCCACAGCACAAACATGAGAGAGCTGGGAGGCTGTATCTTCTTCCAGGATGAATGGCGATCAACTCACACACACGGAGGTGGAGGGGGGTCGATAGGGGGAGGGGGAGGGGGGAGCTGAACGACAAGGGGGGAATAAGGGGGGGAAGGTTGAGAAGGTAGGGTGGGTGGGTGGGGGGCACCGTGTCCTTGGGGTTTACATCCGGCCCCTTTCACAAGGAAGGTGTGTCCCTCCTCGAGAAAGGGGGGGGGGGGGGGGGCTGATTGAGGAGATGAAAACACTACAAATTGGTCTGCACGATTTTGCTCACATTCTAGCTCAACCAATAAACTCGTGTATCGGTCACATCTATGGTTTAGGGTTTGAGCCATTAGGGTTTTAGTCCACCAGAGCAGGGGGAAGGTAAGGGCTGGTCCTTTTTTTTTTTACAAGGTTTTATACGCCAGGTTTAGCGTCTGCACATTGCAGCCAACAATTACCCCCCATCCAAGAACCGCGGAAATCAGGGATTTCAAGTGCACATGTCTCGGTGTAGATTCGAACCGAGGACTCCTTCGGTTGTGGTGACAATTCCAACCTGAACACCACTCGGTACTTTAATACCTGAATAGCCAAAGGGATGTGACGAACTCATCCAGGGTTTATTATTTCAGGGTTTTCCATTATATGAAACCCTGGCAGCTTGTCTGACGTGGTCAATAGGTGTAGTGGTGAATGTTCGTTTGGTCGAGGGCCGGCATCTCACACCAACCCTAAGTGTGCCTCCTCTTTTTTAGGAGTGGCAACGGGACATGTGAATCATGTTCACCGATGTTGGTGGCGCATGTAGACTGTGTATGTGTGTGTAGGTCATGTGGGTAAGTGTGTTTGGTCTGGAGCTTGCATGAGAATCATGTGCGTGGGCAGTGGTGGCGCAAGTGGGCTGTGTGTGTGCATGTAGGGCATGTGGGTTGGTGTGTTTGGTCTGGAGCTTGCATGAGAATCATGTGCGTGGGCAGTGGTGGGGCATGTGGACTGTGTGTGTGTGTGTAGAGCTTGTGGGTTGGTTTGTTTGTTATTGAGCTTGCATGGGAATCATGTGAGTGGGCAGGAGTGGCATCCTCAGGGTTGCTAGTTTGCGTCGGGAGATCCACCTCCTGGGGAGAAAGTCCTTCCACAACTAAAAACAAAATGAATTAACGAGTACCAAAGTTGCCAAAGGCAATGGCCTACCGTCATCTGAATAGCCAAAGGGTTCACTTGAATTAAAACAATACCTAAAGATGTGTCGGCTGATAGGAATCGAAAAAGGAACTGATATCAAGAGAAAGGATTACTTGCTTCAATTGCTTGCTTGCTTGCTTGCTTGCTTGCTTGCTTGCTTGCTTGCCCCCTTAGCATCCTTGCTTGCTTGCTTGCTTGCTTGCTTGCTTGCCCCCTTAGCATCCTTGCTTGCTTGCTTGCTTGCCCCCTTAGCATGCTTGCTTGCTTGCTTGCTTGCTTGCTTGCTTGCTTGCTTGCTTGCTTGCTTGCTTGCTTGCTTGCGTGCTTGATGCATTAGCTCAATACTCAGTGTAAAAGTTGAAACCCAATGAATTGCTTCCCTCTATCCTCAAATTAGGTGACCACCACCGAATATGTGCATGTGACAGATGTGTATTCGTATCTTTCCGTGCGTGCTTGCGTGCTTGCTTGCTTGCTTGTGTCATGCATTAGCTCAATACTCAATTTACAAGTTGAAGCCCAATGCATTGTTTTCCTCTATCCTAACATCAGGTGACCACCACAGAGTATATGCGTGATGGAGATGCTTATTTGCTTGCTTGCTTGCTCGCTTGATTGATTGATTGATTGATTGATTGATTGATTGATTGATCGATTGAGTCCTGCATTAGCTCAATACTCAGTGTAAAAGTCGAAACCCAATGCATTGTTTCCCTCTATCCTCAAATCAGGTGACCACCACAGAGTATGTGCGTGATGGAGATGTGTATTTGAGTGCTTGCTTGCTTGCTTGCTTGCCTCATGCATTAGCTCGATACTCAGTGTAAAAGTTGAAACTGAATGCATTTTTTCCCTCCATCCTCAAATCAGGTGACCACCACAGAGTATGTGCGTGATGGTGATATGGAGGATATGGAGGAGGGAGCAGGTGTGAGTATGAACTCTCCCACAGCTGACCCGGCTGCAGATGTGGCTGAGATCATTTCACCAAATGGTACCACCCAACGTCCACCATCGGCTTGGGCACGCCAAACAAGTAACGAAGAGTGAGTGGGAGTACACAGCGCTTATATTTTGAAATAAGTACAAATATGTATGCAATGATGAAAATAAATAACTCTCCCACAGCTGAGCCTTACTACAGTACTTATAGGCCCTTCTGCATCTCGGTGACACACACTCATAGGTGAGCATAGCAATTGACAAGATGAAGAAAGGTGAGTAGCCTCCCCCTCCCACCCACCCACCCCTCCTCACCACCCCCACCCCCACCCCCACCACACACACACACATGCACACCTAAGGTCCTAGCCAGTAGCCTGAGCTACTACGGGTCAGCTGCGAGGTTGGGGATAGCAATTGACAAGATGAAGAAAGGTGAGTAGCCTCTCCCTCCCACCCACCCACCCCTCCTCACCACCCCCACCCCACCACCACACACGCACCCACCCACCTAAGGTCCTAGCCAATAGCCTGAGCTACTACGGGTCAGCTGCGAGGTTGGGGATAGCAATTGACAAGATGAAGAAAGGTGGGCAGCCTCCACCCACCCCCACCCACCCACCCACCCACCCCTCCTCACCACCCCCACCCCACCACCACCCACCCACCCACCCACCTAAGGTCCTAGCCAATAGCCTGAGCTACTACGGGTCAGCTGAGAGGTTGATCATAGCAACTGACAAGATGAAGACAGCTTCCCGGTCAAGCCCTCAGGCTGGGTCAACTGCTTACAATAAATCCCAACTACTTCCAACTACTTCCGATGACTCTCTGCAGAGTCCTTCGGCTTTAAGTCACAAGTCAGTTGCGATTCAGTTGCAATTCACAACCCAAATCCTGACTCCAACACAAGCAGGCTAGAAGAAACACTCCTGCAATATCTCCACTGTTAATACCTCAATAAAGGTCTCAGTTAAACCACCAATAGGTGCATTCAGTGCTATATCTCAGTGTTTTGACGCAGTGTGAAAGCGTACCTAGATAAAGTACTTGGTTAAACCACTAAGTGGTTTAGGCAGTGTTACATCTCAGTGTTTTGACACTGTGTAAAAACATACCTAGATAAAGTACTTGGTTAAACCACTAAGTGGTATAGTCAGTGTTACATCTCAGTGTTTTGACGCAGTGTCAAAACATACCTAGATAAAGTACTTGGTTTAACCACTAAGTGGTGCAGTAAGTGCTACATCTCAGTATTCTGACACAGTGTGAAAATATACTTAGATAAAGTACTTGGTTAAACCACTAAGTGGTAGAGTCAGTGCTATATCTCAGTATTTTGGCACAGGGTGAAAATATACCTAGATAAAGTACTTGGTTAAACCACCTAGTGGTACAGTTAGCCAGGGTACTACAATTTCTCAAATTGGTCAGCCCATAAAGCGCACAAACGTCAAATAGGTCAGCGCTTTGTGGTGCAAAAAGCGCAAAAACTGCGCGCTGCGCCCACAGGGGGTTGAAAAACTGCGCGAAATGCGCAGTGGGGCTCAAAAAGCGTGTAGAAAATTGCGCTGCCTCACGCGCTTTGTAGCACCCTGTAGTCAGCTGTTGTATAAAGTGATCTACTAATGACTAGACCAGGGTACTTCAAATGGCCCAATCGGCCAGCGCTTTAGCGCACTTGAAAACAAAAAAAATGCGCTTTGTAGTGCAAAAAGCGCAAAATTTGCTTGCTGCGCCCACAGGGGGTTGCAAAAAACTGCGCTTAAAGCGCTGAGGGGGTCTAAAAGTCAGCGCTCAAAAGCGCAATAGCGCGCGCTTTGAATTACCCTGGACTAGACCCCTAAATGCTACAGGCAGGTGTGGCAAAGGGATCAGCTAAATCGGTACCTAGAGCTTTCTTTCGGTGTTAGGATTATGAGTCAAAACATTGATGTGTTTCAACATGGAAGTAGGTGAGATATAGGTTGGGAACGGCAGTATGAAATTGAAATTGAAATTGTTACATCCGTGCAATACAGTTACTCACAGGACGTGATGTTAAGGACACCACAGCGTAAGCCGGAGTAAAAACGAAAAACGAAGGTAGGGAACGGCAACATGATATCATACGCTCTTCTCTAGGTTTCTGAAGCAGATTATTAAGATTCCGAACAGCATAGACACGTGGGTTACCTTGTTAGGGCTCCACAGAAAACTCATGAAGATGTGTTATAGTATGGCTTATATGCAGGGAACAACAACGTGATAACATATGATATCATGTCATCATATGATATCATATCATATGGTCTTTGATGTCATCATATGATATCATGTCATCATATAATATCATATCATATGGTCTATGATGTCATGATATGATATCATGTCATCATATGATATCATATGATATCATATCATAGGCAGTCAGCCAAGGCTAAAGTTACTATTTACATACAGTTTCATATAATGCAATTTGTATGATATCATATGATATCATACTCGCCTTTGGTCAGTATAATATGATTTTCTGGTCCCTAAATATAGCTGAAAGGGCGAAAGGCCCTGAATGTTACACATCTTTTGCCTCTATATATCGGTCGGGGCTGGCATATCACATAATGTTGACCAAAGGCGAGTATGATATCATATAATATCAGACAAATTGCATCATATGATATTGTATGTAAATGGTAACTATAGCCTAGCCAGACTGCCAGCATCATATGATATCGTATGATGACATGATATTGTATGATATCAGATTGCCGTTCCCTATACATCAGACTTGCTCTCTCGAGTTGTCTATCTTTCACACATCTGGCCATCACACTCTGTCTAATAGTGTCACCTGCCACCACTCTCTGAGCCATCACTCTCTGTGCCATCACTCTCTGTGCCATCACTCTCTGTGCCATCACTCTCTGTGCCATCACTCTCTGTGCCATCACTCTCTGTGCCATCACTCTCTGTGCCATCACTCTCTGTGCCATCACTCTCTGTGCCATCACTCTCTGTGCCATCACTCTCTGTGCCATCACTCTCTGTGCCATCACTCTCTGTGCCATCACTCTCTGTGCCATCACTCTCTGTGCCACCACTCTCTGTGCCATCACTCTCTGTGCCATCACTCTCTGTGCCACCACTCTCTGTGCCATCACTCTCTGTGCCATCACTCTCTGTGCCATCACTCTCTGTGCCATCACACTCTGTCTAATAGTGTCACCTGCCACCACTCTCTGTGCCACCACTCTCTGTCCGAGAGTGTCACCTGCCACCAGACCAAGTTCGACTTGACCAAGCTATACGAGAGGCTCGCTTCACAACTATTAACTGATAAATCGACAGTCACAGTGCCCTTCCCAATCGTTCTTCTCCCTTTGTGGCAGAGGTTGAAGCTCTGAACTCATATTGAGCCTTGTCTTATACAGGAATCCTCGCCCTACATATGGGCTCAGCTGTGGGAGAGTTCATTCTTTTCAGCATTTGCATACATTTTTTTTATTTATTTCAAAATATAAGCGCTACAGACTACCACTCACTCTTTGTTACTTGTTTGACGCGCCCAAGCCGATGAAGGACGTTGGATGGTGCCATTTGGTTAAATGATCTCAGCTACATCTGCAGCCGGGTCAGCTGTGCAGACTCGTTGATCACTGCGCTCACACAACTTGAGTTCAAAGCGCACCTTCAGAGAATACAGTACGTGAGCACAAAGGCTCTTCAGCCAGTAATTGGATTCATTTGCCGTAACATGATTTAGACCTGAAGTTACCTTCCAAACCATAAGCGCGATACCTACCTCTGTCTTTCCTGAACGCATGCAGTCCCACCCCCCCCCCCACCCCCCCCCACACCAACACACAACACACACCACACACTTACCCCAGTACCCAATCCAACCCCACACCCCTCCACACACACACCCCTCCCCCCCTACACACACACCAACTTCAACCAGTACCCCCCACCCAACCACCCACCCACCCGTACCCTTACCCCAACCCACACCACCAACTTACCCCAGTACACCCACCCACCACCACCCACCCATATCCTTCCCCACCCCCCCCACCACACAACCTTACCCCAGGAACAAGCGTGCATGACTCCATCCTCTCACATCACCTCCTCCCCCTCCTGTTTGCTTCAATTGATAAACATCGTCCTGTGTGCGACAGCTACCAGTTAATCCATCCTAAATCCCGTCACCCAGTAATTTGTGCTACTTGCAAACAGGAAATTAGTTGCCCCTGAGATTTGCCTATGGTTGCAGGTGCCATACACATTCTAAACGATAGCAAAAGTCTACAGAGGCTCTTCTCGTTCATCTACCTACCACCATGTTTCCCTTTGCACGACACCATCCCAGAATACCAATATTACAATATAGCTCCATCTCCTCACTCTGAAGGCGAAGGCGAAGGCGAAGGGACCTACAAACACCCCGCCCACCCTGAACTCTCTTCTCCTAAAAGCACTAAACTGCACATGAAGATTTGTGTCTGCCAACCCTGACAGCGTACAGTCTGACCAAAGATGCATTTAGTCTTTAGTCGAACTCTTGCCTCAGCCTGTACGTCGTCAGGGTTTGCGGACACACATCTTCATGTGGAGTTTAGTGATTTTAGGAGAAGAGAGTTCAGGGTGGGCGGGTGTGTCTGTAGGTCCCTTTGTCTTCGCCAGTAGAGAGACTGGGGAGATGTATGTATGTATGTTACAGTCCAGGGGTAGGCCAAATAGGCTAAAAAGACTTGCCCAACTGTTAGGAAGAGCTTAAAAAGAAAAAGCACTGATGAATTGAACCCCAAACAATTGTTTCACCGACGGGGGCCCTGAGTTTGTGCTACAGTGATAATTTAATTGTACAATATAAGAGAGGGGAGATAGAGCCAGTGGATATTCATTAGTCATTAGCAGACTCTTTAGTTTTCTTCTTTTCAGCTACCAGTGGCACCTTCAAGGCAGCGCCCCTGCCTTGCTATTCAGCCAATCCTAGCACAACCTAGTGCACCTTAAAGGTTACAGTATCAGCTGCCCAGAAGTGCTGAATTATTTGGCTGTAGCACAGTTGCTGGCTCAGAAAGCTGCCTAGAAGCTGCTAAAAAAGGGTGAAAAGAAAATCCCTGAGTAGACTCTTTGTCACGCAATCCAACGTAGCAAGTTGCCCAGCCTTGAAAATCAAGATTAGTTGGCCGATTGGCTGGCTGGCTGGATGTTTGGTTTGATGGTTTCATCCCCGTTTGACGAATGGCTCAGTGGCAGAGCTCCTAGAAAGACGTAGGTGCCGGGGTTGAATCCCCACGGGTGCACTTAGTTGTTCGCGGTCGCTGTCAACCGCCATGATAGCTTTGTCCAGGTAAAGTAGCAGCCTATTCCCTAACGCCGCAAGACGGAGCTCCCTTAATACCACGCCCCACCAGGCGTTATCATTACTTTTTGTATGGTTTCAATTCCGCAGTTGTCATTTCCTCAGTCTTTCTCTATCCCTCCCTCCCTCCCTCCCTCCCTCCCTCCCTCCATCCATCCAACCATCCATCCATCCATCCACCCACCCATCCATCCATCCATCCATCCATCCATCCATCCATCCACCCATCCATTCATCCACCCATCCATCCATCCATCCACCCACCCACCCACCCACACATCTATCCATCCATCCATCTAACCCCCCCCCCCCCCCCCCCCCCCCCCCCCCCCCCCCAACTACAAAATCCGGTGGGCTACTCAACGTTTATGAAATCAGGCTTGAGTAGCCCACTCAGCTACACAACCTTGCCTAGAGAAATCTGAAAACAACCCATCCATCCATCCCCCCACTCTGTGCCCCCCCCCCTCTCTCTCTCTCTCTCTCTCTCTCTCTCTCTCTCTCTCTCTCTCTCTCTCTCATAAAGTCACACTAGTCACACTCACGATCATGCCCTCTTCAAACAGGTTCCGCCGGCGTAAGGATGCCGTGTTGGGCCCAGCTGACATCACACGCATTGATGAGTTGGGGAAAAACGTGGTCCCAGGGGGGGCCAACTGCAGATTGGTGGGAGGCAGGTGGAGGTAAGTTAAGGGTGGGTGGGTGAGAATGGGGATTGGGTGGGTGAGGATGGGGTAGGATTCAAGGGGTGCATCTTGGTGGGAGGTATGTGTAGGTACGCGGGCGGTATATGGAGGTTTGTGGTGTGTGTGTGTGTGTGTGAGGATGGGAGTGTGGTCCCAGGGGGGCCCAACTGCAGATTGGTGGGAGGCAGATGGAGGTACGTTAAGGGTGGGTGGGGATGGGGGTAGGCTTCAAGAGGTGCATCTTGGTGGGAGGTATGTGAAGGTGTGCAGGCGGTAAATGGAGGTTTGTGATGTGTGTGTGTGTGTGTGTGTGTGTGTGTGTGTGTGAGGATGGGAGTGTGGTCCCAGGGGGGGCCAACTGCAGATTGGTGGGAGGCAGGTGGAAGTAAGTTAATATATTGTTGGTGTGGAGCGGGTGTGTAGTGTATTATTATTAGTGTGGATTATTATTAGCGTGGAGGTAGGTGGACGGTGTGTGAGGAAGGTGGAAGTAGGTGGATGGTGTATGAGGAAGGGGGAGGTAGGTGGAAGGTGTGTGAGGAAGGGGGAGGCAGGTGGACGGTGTGTGAGAAAGGGGATAGGAGATGACTGCATGTTGGCGGGAGACAGTCGTGACCCCTTGAAAAAGTCAAATTTCCCCTTTTTCTTGGTTCGCTGACTCACTGGGTTTTGCACTCTTGCAACTGCACAGGTACATTCCAAGACCCACAGATGGTGACACAATGTACACAGGTGTGCGCATGTGGGGGGGAGGATGAGGTGTGTGTATATGTATGTGTATGTTACAGTCCAGGGGTAGGCCAAATAGGCTACAGGGACTTGCCCAACCGTGATAGGAAGGGCTTTTAAAAAGAGAAGCACTGATGAACTGAACCCCAAACAATCGGTTTACCGACGGGGGCCCTGATTTTGTGCTACAGTGATCATTTAATTCTACTATGTGTGTGTGTGTATGGGGGGGGGGGGGGGGGGGGGGGGTCATATCAATGGGGTCATGGGTCAAAGTTTTGGGTTTGTGTTAAGGTTTGTGGTTCAGGTTGAACGCATGCATGGGGTTGGGGGTTGGGGGGAGGGGGGGGGGGATAATAGGGGAGGGTGTGTGTGGGGGGGGGGGGGAGGTGGGGGGTCATATCAATGGGGTCATGGGGTCAACTATTTGTTTTAAGGTTTTGGGGTAGAGGTTGGACGCATGCAGGGGGGGGGCGGGGGGGGGGGGGGTCATATCAATTGGGTCAAAGATTTTGGTTAAGGTTTGGGGTAGAGGTTGGACGCGTGCAGGGGGCTGTGTGTGTGTGTGTATACATCAATGGGGTCCAAGGTTTGGGTTTGGGTTAAGGCTTGGGTTGTGGTTTTGAAGTAGAGGTTGAACGCATGCAGAGGGGGGTGAGGTGAAGGCTGATATCAATGGACGAGGTCATGGGGTCAAAGGGTCAAGGGGTTGGGGTTGGGGCAGGGATGAAGGTTGAAGGTTGATTTGGTCAGGGGGAGGTGTGGTGCGGAGTGGGTGTGTACCGGTGGGTGTGTATGTGTGTTTCTGAGTGTGCGTGTGTGTGTGTGGGTGGTGGTGGTGGTGGTGGTGGGGGAAGGGGGGGCTTCAATTGAGACAGCATGTCTAATCATGCAAGATATCTGTGCTTCTCACACTTCTCACTCCCCATCCCTTCCACTCCTCATCGGATTCCCTGCTACAGACTGTTACTGCATACAAGGGGCAGATTAGGACCAGGCTCTGGTGCTGGTGCTGGAGGCGGTGGTGGTGGTAATCATATAACAGATCTGTTCGTCTCACCCTTCTCACTCCCCATCCCTTCCACTCCTCATCGGATTCCCTGCTACAGACTGTTACTGCATACAAGGGGCAGATAAGGATCAGGCTCTGGATGGTGGTGCTGGTGCTGGTGCTGGTGGCGGTTGTAATCATACAACAGATCTGTTCGTCTCACCCTTCTCACTCCCCATCCCTTCCACTCCTCATCGGATTCCCTGCTACAGACTGTTACTGCATACAAGGGGCAGATAAGGATCAGGCTCTGGAGGGTGGTGCTGGTGCTGGTGCTGGTGCTGGTGGTACTCATACAACAGATCTGTTCTTCTCACCCTTCTCACTCCCCATCTCTTCCACTCCTCATCGGATTCCCTGCTGCAGACTATTACGGGACTGTGGCTGGAGGTGTGGACCAATGTGTCTACTACGGCCGCTCCTACAAAAACACAAGCCAAGACTTTGTGGCAAATCAGATGGTAGGCACATTATGTTGCTCTACTGTTGATGCTGACAATATATTCTCTGATGAGGATTGATGGGTCACACTTCCTCTTATCGGGTCTCTGCATGCTACACTTGATGTTACACTTGATGTTATACTTGATGTTACACTTCGAGTCACACTTACTCTTATCGGGTCTCTGCATGCTACACTTGATGTTCCACTCTGGGTCACACTTACTCTTATCGGGTTCTACCCAGGGGGGTGCGTCCGAGGGCCCTGTTAATCCAGGACCTAAGTTCCAATTTACACGTCGCTTAGGACAATTACAAGGTCTTACTCATAAAAACACGAGAGTGTATAACTGCTTGCAATACTGCTGTACTGCAGTTGTTTACTTCACACTTTGTGTGCAACTGAATGTCAAACTACATTCTACGCTTCACCTTCCGTCTTTGGCAGAGCCCCCTCTTCAAGGGAGCTGGAGCCCCCATGTTTACCCATTTGTCCGTCCGACCGACCGGCCGACCGACCGACCGTCTGACCACGCTGAAGCCTGACACCTCAGCCAACGGTCGCGTAACTAACTCGCTTCCGTTGCCACCTGTCGCTCCCTCGCGGTCACTCTCCGCCAATTGTTAGTGTCGCATTCTACGCTTCACCTTTCATTTTCTGTTTGACAGGATGCCACATTGTTAGTAAGCTTGTCATACCACACCACCACAACCCCACCAAACCATCACACCACCACCATCCAACCACCAAACCACCACCATCCAACCAACATAACCCCACCACCACCACAGCTCCTCCACCACACCTCTCACCACCACATCACCACCAACACCACTCACCAGTCACCACCACACCAACACCAACACCACATCAACACGTCCGCCCAACAAAACCTGACAAAACAAAACTGACAGAACTGACAAAAATCACAAAAACTGACCTTGCGTGTATCACCTCTCTCACCGACTCCTCAGGTTGGGGACAGTGATTACCAGAAGGTAGGACTCCCCTCATTATTGGTTATAGTTTGTGGCAGAGCCCCCCTTCAGTTGAGGCGGGACCCACATATCCACCCATGTGTCCATCTGTGTTTGTTTGTTTGTTTGTTTGTTTGTTTGTTTGTTTGTATGTTGTTTCTTTGTCCATCTGTTTGTTTGTTTGTTTGTTTGTTTTTCCATCTGTTTGTTTGATTAGTTGTCTGTTTGTCTGATTTTTTCCCCATCTTTGTGTGTGTTTATTTGTCTGTCTGTCTGTCTGTCTGTCTGTTTGTCCATCTGGTTTGTTTGTTTGTTTGTCTGTGTGTGTGTGTGTGTTTGTTTGTTTGTTTGTTTGTCCATCTGTTTGTTTGTTTGCTTGTTTGTTTGTCCATCTGTTTGTTTATTTATTTATTTGTCTGTTTGTTTGTTTGTTGTTTGCCTGTTTGTCCATCTGGTTTGTTTGTTTGTTTGCTTTTCTATCTGTTTGTTTGTTTAGTTGTCTGTTTGTTCGTCTGTTTATTTATTTATTTGTTTGTTTGTTTGTTTGTTTCTCCATCTGTTTGTATGTTTGTTTGTTTGTTTGTTTGTTTGTCTGTTAGCCCCTCCTGATATCATGGTTGGTCAGGTCCCTTTAGCCTATATGTCTACCGCTGGACTGTAGCAACATACATCATCTGCGTAGCACGCACTCCAGGCCCTTGTTGTTTACAATTTGCTGGGGGTCAGTTCACCAGTGCTTGTTCTGTATACAGCCCTTCCCAATATTGACCCTACACCCTAAACCCTTTAAAACCTGAAACCCTTTACACCCTTAACCCAAATGAATGATCAACCATTGAATCATTCCCCGAACTGGAATAACTCCTGCTACCACATTGTTTAACAGACTCATGCACACACTCACACACACACTCACTCTCACTATATCACTCTCACGCCCACCCACCCATCCATGCACCCACCCACCCACCCATCAACCAAACTCCTGCTACCAAATCATTGAACAGGTCAAAGCAAGCATGCCAGGAATCCAACCACCCACTCACCCACCCACGCACAAACCCACTCTCACTCACTCACCCATCCATGCACCCACCAACCCATCAACCAACATTTGCTACCACATTGTTAAACAGATAAAGCCAGCATGCCAGGAATCAGTGCACTGCAAACCCACTCTCACTCAATCGCTCACCCGCTCACCCACTCGCCCATCCCTGCACCCACCCACCCATCAACCGAACTCCTGGTACCACATTGTTAAACAGATCAAAGACGGATTGACTCACGCACACACTCATGCACAAACCCATCCCTATAATCACTCACAAGGATTCCACCCCCCTACGCACCCACCCACCCACCCATACACACACCCATCCAAACACCCCCACTCACCCTCCACCCCAACCATCACCAACCAACTCCCCCTTCCCCACGCACCCATACACACATCCAAGCACCAATACACCAACCTACTCACCTCATCCACGCACACATCCACCACCATAACACAACAAATGAAAGAAAACAAATAAACACACAGAAAAAACCACCCATCCACCACACCAACTCACACTTACACGAACCAATCCAACAATACACGAACCCATCAAACAACCTAACTCAACAAATCCACGCCACATAAACCCATCCACCCACAACATCCCGCAACCACCAAACCATCACACACACCAACCACACAACCAATCACCATTACACGACCCATTCCACCAATCACGCACCCATCCACCCACCTACTCACCCATCCACGCACACATCCAACCCAATCCCAACCACAACATCCACGCACCCACCCACCCATCCACACACCCATCCACACACCCACTCACCCTTCCACGCACCCATCCACCCATCCACGCACCCATCCACCCACCTACTCACCCATCCACGCACACATCCACCCATCCACCCACACATCCACGCACCCACCCACCCATCCACCCAACCATCCACGCACCCATCCACCCACCTACTCACCCATCCACGCACCCACCTGACCATCAACCGGTCGCTGGTTTGCGTTGGGAGACCCACCTCCTGGGGTGAAATACCTTCCACAACTTTAAAAACAAAACGAACTCCTGCTGCCACATTGTTGAAATAAACAGATAAAAACAAGCATGCCAGGAATCCAACCTCCCACCCACCCACCCACCCACCCAGCCACTCACCCACCCACGCACAAACGCACTCCCACTAGCTCACCCATCCTTTCCTCCACCCACCCCACAACCAAACTCCTGCTACCACATCGTCGAACAGGTAAAAGCAAACATGCCAGGAATCCAACCACCCACTCACTCACCCAACCACTCACCCACACACTCATCCACCCACTCACCCACCCACGCACAAACCCACTCTCACTCACTCACCCACCCAAACAAAAACCCACACAAAAACCCACTCTCACTCACTCACCCACCCATTCACCCACCCACACACACACACTCCCACTCACTCACCCATCCATGCACCCACCCCACCCACCCACCGAACTCCTGCTACCACATTGTTGAACAGATCAAAGACTGATTGACTCATGCACACACTCACGCACAAACCCACTCTCACTCACTCACCCACCCACTCACCCACCCACCCATCAACAGAACTCCTGCTACCACATTGTCAAACAGGTAAAAGCCAGCATGCCAGGAATCAGTGCACTGCGAACCAGAAGCGGTATCAACATGGAAAAGCACATCCTTCACACATCCAACCGACATCGCTTGGAGACCATCTCGGCAAGCGCTGCAATAACTGAAAAGGACATCCACCGCATGAGCGAATTTGCTCGTATGAGGTATGTGCGTGTGTTTGTGTGCATGTGAGTGTGTGCATGTGTGTGTGTGCATGTGAGTGCGTGCATGTGAGTGTGTGCATGTGTGTGTGTGCATGTGAGTGCGTGCATGTGAGTGTGTGCATGTGTGTGTGTGCATGTGAGTGTGTGTGTCCATGTGTATGTGTTTGCATGTGTGTGTGCATGTGTGTGTGTGTGTCCATGTGTGTGTGTGAAGGCTATTGTTACTGCACTGTGATGTTTTATCTTGTTTGTGTTTTATTGGGGCCTTTTATTGTTTTGTTTTTTATGCCTAACCCTAGACTGTAAGGATAACGCCTGATGGGGCGTGGTGTTAAGGGAGCCCGTCGTACGCGGGTGGGGAGGGGTCTCCTACCTCAACTGGACAAGCTACCATCGCGGTTGACGACGACCTGCAACGCCCAAGAGCGACTGAAGGGGGAGTCGAACCCACCCTAGACTGTAACATATACACATTTAGGGATCGGCTATTTTATATAATAATTAATCTTATATAATATTATATAATATTACTATACATTAGTTGATGCTTGTTGTTGAAGCAATCAAAGCCAGCTGTGCCGCCACATACATTTTTACGAGTTTATTGTTTCTGTACATTTTGTATTTTACATTTTTACGAGTTTACTTTTTCTGTAAATTTTTACGAGTATAATTTTCCCTTGCTGTCCTGTTTTTTTCATCTTTGACCACTCTTCTACCGTCAACCACCATATCACAGCACCTGCAAATTCTGCCAGAACGAGAGGTACTCCTTTCCGATTAAACTTTTAAGTTGTGAGCTCGAAGACGTAGTCTTGCTATACGAGTATACAAGTAAAAAATGTCCCTGCTTTTCTGGGAACTTACCCGTGGCAGTGTGCCGGTCATAACATACCCCCTTCTTACTTCAGTGCTTGTGAGGGCACGTACCGCAGACACACAGCAGTACAGTCTACAGTGTGCCAGTCATAACGTGCCCCCTTCTTGCTTCCGTACTTGCAGGCCTACTTGAATCACACAAAACAATCGTTGCTCATCTATCTGCGCGACATGGATGAACAGTGCATGCATGTGTATGTTACAGTCCAGGAGTAGGCCAAATATGCTAAAGGGACTTGCCCAACCGTGTTAGGAAGGGACTCAAAAAGAAAAGGCACTGATGAACTGGACCCCAAACAATCGTTTTACCGACGGGGGCCCTGAGTGCATGCCACTGAAGTGTGGCAAGGTGCAAAATAGAGAACATAGATAGATAGATAGATAGATAGGTAGATAGGTAGATAGATAGATAGATATGTAGATAGATAGATAGATAGATAGATAGATAGATAGATAGGTAGGTAGGTAGATAGGTAGATAGATAGATAGATAGATAGATAGATAGATAGATAGATAGAAAGGTAGGTAGGTAGGTAGATAGATAGATAGATAGATAGATAGATAGGTAGGTAGATAGGTAGATAGATAGATAGATATGTAGATAGATAGATAGATAGATAGATAGATAGATAGATAGATAGATAGGTAGGTAGGTAGATAGGTAGATAGATAGATAGATAGATAGATAGATAGATAGATAGATAGATAGATAGAAAGGTAGGTAGATAGATAGATAGATAGATAGATAGGTAGGTAGATAGGTAGGTAGATGGATGGATAGATAGATAGATAGATAGATAGATACATAGATAGATAGATAGATAGATAGATAGATGTTACTGTACTCGAGAGTCCTAGGGTAGTTGCCTAGTTGGCAGGTTATAGTGAGACCTGCAGACCTGCCCGCTCGATAATATATATACAAGAATAAATACAATAATCAGAAGCAATTAAAAAAGGCATGACTCCCTGAACCTGGGACCAGATGCCTCGGGTACAGGGAATCATGCATTTTTTCTTATTTCGGGTACTCGGGTACAAGGAGTCATGCCTTTTTTCTTTTTTCATATCTCGGGTAGTCGGGTACAGGGAATCTTGCCTTTTGTACTTTTTTCTTATCTCGTATACATGCATGTGTGAACCAGTGTTGGTGCACTAGGTAAATGTGCAATAGAGAAATGTACATATGGTAGGGATTGAAACAATGAAGTAGACAGGATATTGAAATTGAAATTGTTACATCCGTGTAATACATTCACTCACAGGACGTGAAGTTAAGGACACCATAGCGGAAGCCGGAGCTAGCTATAGTCACCGTAAGTAGACAGGATACATGTTGTTACAGTTTCATAGGTGGGCCAAATAGGCTAAAAGAACTTGCTCAAATATAGGTAGATATTGAAACAATGGAGTAGGTAGGTAGGTAGGTAGGTAGGTATGCGTTGATAGAACAATTTACTCCCCAGGTAGTGGGTCCGGACCTCCCAAATGTTGAAATAGATAGAGAGTGTTGACCTCCTCGTTGGAGCAGGGTACTACAAAGAGTATGTTTTCCGTGAGAGCGTAAGCTTTTGGATCCCATTTACGTGATTCACGTAAAACAAGAAACCCGACCAGCCTGGAGATCCCAGGTTACGTGCCAGGCAATGCCAGCACGTAACTTGAAGATCCCCATCTCCGCTCTCTAACTTCTCCCAAAATGGCAAATTGGAGTAGCCTGCGATGGAGTACCCTGATATTGGCCTAACGAATAGACAGCAAATGATTTGTTCGCGTTTACATTTTCCTGGTAATATTGTTTCTACCGCTGAAGATGGCGAGCAGCCAAATTGCTGGCTGAAGCTATGTAGTGGTGTTGATCCTATTCTTGTTTTCTCCGCCCCCAATGGAGTACTGAGCAGCCTTCAAGCTGAGCATAGAACGTGTAATTAAGCCAGTAACGAACTAAATATAGCCAAGCTAGCTTTCAGACGCACGAGCTAGCTTCAGGCATGGCTCAAGGATGGGAGAAAGGAGGCTTAAAGCTTCTGGTCAGCTGCTACGTGTAGCCGCAAAAGAGAAAGAGGGCGTCCATGCAACCCTGGTTGGCAGTTGAGCATTTGGTGGCCTCAGACTTGGTGCCCACCCGCTATTGTGGTCCGGAAAATTAAAGCATGTGAGATGATGGTTTAATTGCAATTGTAGAATTAAATGATCACTGTATCACGAACTCAGGCCCCGTGTTGGCCAAACGATTGTTTGGGATTCAGTCCATCAACGAGTTTTTATTTTTAGCATTTACCGCCACGGTTGGGGAAGTTCCTTTAGCCTACCGGTATCTGGCCTACCCCTGGACTGTAATATACATGCATACATACATACATATCGTACATGCATACATACCATCAGGACTGCTACCCAATCGGACCCAGCGTTGAGAAGCCACCCCCAACATATTCAGACCTGGACCCAATCATGGTGAAGGCCACATAAGGCTAATCAGCAACGAGTTCTAATACCAGTAATAAGAACAATACTTATAATAATAATTATTCATAATAATAATAATAATTTGTTCATTTAGAAATAATTACAATTTGAATGAATCTCTACAACTCGTAGGAATCGCTACAAGTCTTACGGAGACCGATATGTCTTACAGCTTTTTGCAACTGGTAGAAATGAATCCCAGGCCCCGGACTAAGCCAAATCATCCTTGCCTACGACGGAGCCAAGGCTTGGCCATACTTGTATGTTTGATCCTCATATCTATTTATGGATGTATGTATCAATGTATGGATATATGTACTGCTCATATATATATATACTGCCCATACATACAGGTCAAAGTGACCCTAGGCCTAGGCTGCCCTCTACACATCCTGGTCCCTTGGACAATCCAACAGGAAAACGTGCGATACTATATATATAAGAAGTGACCTATAAGTCGCTGTGTGAGTCATACAGGCAACTGTCACCGCAGACCTAGGCCTCCACATCTGTCGTTTGTGAGTCAGTGACAAGGATCAGCCCCGGTCAGAGGTGGTGGTCGATGTGACCATGGCTGCTATCTGCTAACAACCATCCAAATCATCTGCTATCTGCTACCAACCATCCGATATCTGCTAACAACCATCCAAAATGTCACCGGGACATCGTTGTGTGAGTCATATGGAACCCTGCTAACAGAGGCTGGTCATTGTCACAGACACACAAACCACTAAGATGTGGAGGCCTAGGTCTGGTGCTACCTTTGCTTGTATGACGCACATAACGATGTCTCCGTGATATTTTGGATGGTCACATCCACCACCAACACTAACAAGGGCTGATCATTGTCACAGACACACAAACGACAGATGTGGAGGCCTAGGTCTGGTGCTACCGTGGCCTGAATGACTGAAATAACGATGTCTTTGTGATATTTTGGATGGTCACATCGACCACCAACACTGACCGTGGCTGGTCATTGTCACATACACACAAATGACTAAGATGTGGAAGTCTATGTGTCCTGCATATCATATGATGTTGACCAAAGGCGAGTATGATATCATATGATGTCACACAAATTGCATCATACAACATTGTTCATACATGGTAACTTTATCTTAGTCAGACTGCCGGTATCATACGATGTCATGTGATGACATGCTATCATATGATATCATATTGCCGTTCCCTATCCATACGACCATCCAAGAAGTCAATCTTGTGTGATACATGCAGGCCCCAGATCTAGGTGGGAGCCCCCAGGGTTACCCATATGTCCATATGTCCGACCATCCCGCCGAGACGAAGCCTGACATGTCAGCCTATGGTCTTGTAACTGACTCGCATCCGTTGCCACCTGTTGCTCCGTCCCGAACACCTCTCTGCCAATTTTTAACGTCGCTTGCGACGCTGCATAGAACTTGGGCCTCTACATCATCTGCATCCATCACTGTACCCAGCCCTGGTTGGTAGTGCTCATGATCCAATAAGTCCATGCGGTAGTCGCATAGGTCCAGGGAGCCACAGGAGCTTGCAGTGGGAGAGTTTCTTTTCCCAACCAATCACATGCAGGCAACACTTTGCCAAGATCTAGGCCTCTGCATCACCTGCATCCATCACTGTACCCAGCCCTGGTTGGAAGTGCTCATGATCCAATAAGTCCATGCGTATGTGTGGCATATGCACAGGGAGCCACAGGAGCTGGCAGTGGGAGAGTTTCTTGTCCCAACCAATCACATGCAGGCAGCACTTTGCCCAGATCTAGGCCTCTGCATCACCTGCATCCATCACTGTACCCAGCCCTGGTTGGAAGTGCTCATGATCCAATAAGTCCATGCGTATGTGTGGCATATGCACAGGGAGCCACAGGAGCTTGTAGTGGGAGAGTTTCTTGTCTCAACCAATCGCAGAAAGGCGACGCTAACCCTAGATCTAGGCCTCTGCATCATCTGCATCCATCACTGTACCCAGCCCTGGTTGGTAGTGCTCATGATCTAATAAGTCGATATAGGAGTCGTATAGGTCCAGGGAGCCACAGGAGCTGGCAGTGGGAGATTTTTTGTTGTCCCGACCGATCGCATAAAGGCAACTCTAAGCCCATATCTAGGCCTCTGCATCATCTGCATCCATCACTGTACCCAGCCCTGGCTGGTAGTGCTCATGATCTAATAACTTAATAAGTCGATGCGGGAGTGGTACATGTCCAGGGAGCTACAGGAGCTACCGGTGGACAATTTTCATGTACCAACCAATCGCAAAAAGGTGACACTAAGCCCAAATCTAGGCCTCTGCATCATCTGCATCCATCACTGTACCCAGCCCTGGCTGGTAGTGCTCATGATCTAATAACTTAATAAGTCGATGCGGGAGTGGTACATGTCCAGGGAGCTACAGGAGCTACCGGTGGACAATTTTCATGTACCAACCAATCGCAAAAAGGTGACACTAAGCCCAAATCTAGGCCTCTGCATCATCTGCATCCATCACTGTACCCAGCCCTGGTTGGTAGGGCTCATGATCTAATAAGTCCATGCGGGAGTCGTATAGGTCCAGGGAGCCACAGGAGCTACCAGTGGGAGAGTTTCTTGTCCCAACCAATCGCATGAAGTCGTCGAATTCAAGTCCTTCATTGGCATCCAGTGCAGTGTCCATAAGCATTTCTTGGATAGCAAGGTTCACCTGGGGTGGGTGGGTGGGTGGGTGGGATGGGTGTGTGGGGGTTGGTGGTGGTGAGTGGGGTGGGTGTGTGGGGGTTGGTGGTTGTGTGTGGGGTGGGGGGGTGGGATGGGTGTGTGGGGGTTGGTGGTGGTGAGTGGGGTGGGGGGGTGGGGTGGGTGTGTGGGGGTTGGTGGTTGTGTGTGGGGTGGGGGGTGGGATGGGTGTGGTGGGGGTTGGTGGTGGTGAGTGGGGTGGGGGGGGGGATGGGTGTGTGGGGGTTGGTGATTGTGTGTGGGGTGGGGGGGTGGGATGGGTGTGTGGGGGTTGATGGTGGTGAGTGGGGTGGGGGGGTGGGATGGGTGGGGGTTGGTGGTGGTGAGTGGGGTGGGGTGGGTGGGATGGGTGGGTGGGGGTTGGTGGTGGTGGAGTGGGGTGGGGGTTGGGATGGGTGTGTGGGGGTTGGTGGTTGTGTGTGGGGTGGGGGGGTGGGATGGGTGTGTGGGGGTTGATGGTGGTGAGTGGGGTGGGGGGGTGGGATGGGTGGGGGTTGGTGGTGGTGAGTGGGGTGGGGTGGGTGGGATGGGTGGGTGGGGGTTGGTGGTGGTGAGTGGGTGGGTGTGTGGAAGTGGGGGGTGGTGGTTGGTGGTGGTGTGGGAGTGGGGGTGGTGGTGGGGTGGGGTGGGGAGGTGTTGGTAGGGGAGGAAGTGCGGGAGTTGGGAGGTGAACATGGTGGGGGGCTGGGTCCACGAGCATCTTTTGGACAGCAAGGTTTAATTGGGGATGGTTTGGTTTGGCGTGGTTTGGCATGGTTTGGCGTGGTTTGGTTGGTAGTGCTGCGGTCAGATTTTGGTTTGGCGTGGTTTGGTTGGTAGTGCTGCAGTCAGATTTTGGTCAGACTGGGTGCTTTTGAGACAAGTGTTCTAGTCCCTTTTGCTTTCGTAAACCTCCTCCTCACTCCTCTCTTCGATAGCTTAGTAAACATGGGGATGGTCTGCTTTTGAGTGCTGTGGTCTGATTTTGGTCAGACAGGGTGATTTTGAGACAAGTGTACTAGTCCCTTATACTTAGCAAAGCTCCCTTCCACCACTCAATTGGATATCACGGTCGACACAATAATGGTTTGGTTTGGTTTGGTCTGATTTGGAGTGTTGTGGTCTGATTTTGGTCAGACAGGGAGCTTTTGAGACACGCGTCCTAATATCTTATGCTTAGCAAAACTCCCTTTCACCCCTCTCTTTGATATCAACCTGGTTTATGTGGTACACGCCCTCTTTGATAGCATGGTTGACACAGGGATGGTTTGGTTTCGAGTGTTGTGGTCTGATTTTGGTCAGGCAAACAGGTGTTCCAGCCCCTTATGCTTTATTGAGACCCCCCCCCCCCCACCCACCCACCCACCCACCCACCCATCCACACACATTCACACACACACCACCCCAACAGCATGCAGTATACATGACACATCAATAAATAAGTACATGTACACACAAACCAGTAGACACCGACAAATGAGTAAATGTGTGCGCAAATCAGTACATGAGTCCACTAACCAAGATGTGTGTAAATGTAGACATCAATCAATACATGAACATATATATTTTATTTATACACCAATGTATGAGGGCACGTAAATACACAGCAGGATACATCAGTACATGAGGACAAGCATACTGCCAATCAATACATGAGGGCACGTACCGCATACACCAATACAAACATGAGGACACAAATACACAAATCAATACATGAGCACAATTATAACCGATACATGAGGGCACGTACCGCATGCACCAATACATACATGAGGACACACAGACACAAATCAATACACGAGCACAATTATAAACCAATACATGAGGGCACGTACCGCATGCACCAATACATACATGAGGACACGCAGACACAAATCAATACATGAGCACAATTAAAACCAATACATGAGGGCACCTACAGCATACACCAGTACATACATGAACACATTGACTAAGACATGAGCACATGAATACATCAATCAATACGAGAACACATTTCTACATCGAAATATGAGGACACATATATGCAAAGCAGTACACACCAGTATATAAGGACACACACCGCATGCACCAATCAATAGATGAGTACATTGACCAAGAAATGAGTAAATGCACGTTAACATCGATCAATCGATCAACTGATCAATCAATCAATAAATGAATGAATGAATGAATGAATGAATGAATCAATCGATTAATCAATCAATACATACATACATAAGCACAATTATAAATTAATACACGAGGACAGATATATGCCGTAAACAGCAGTATGCACCAGTACACCAGGACGCGCATACACCAATACATACATGCGTACATGTATACACAAGTACACAAGGGTGTGCACTTGTGTATATATGTATACACAAGTAATTACTAGTTGTGTATACATATACACCCTCGTGTACATGTATACACAAGTACACGAGGGTGTATAACGCCTACACCAATACATACATGCGTACATGTATACACAAGTACTCGAGGGCGTGTACCACATACACCAATCAATGCATGTGTACATGTATACACAAGTACACGAGGGCGTGTACCGCTTACACCAATACATACATGCAGAAATGTATACACAAGTACACGAGGCCGTGTACCGCATAAGTTAATACATACATGCAGAAATGTATACACAAGTACACGAGGGTGTGAACCGCATACGCCAATCCAGACATGCGTACGTGTATACACAAGTACACGAGGGCGTGTACCGCATACACCAATACATACATGCGTAGATGTATACACAAGTACAAGAGGGCGCGTACCGCATACACCAATACATACATGCGTACATGTATACATGAGGACAAGCATACACACGGCAGTTCAACCCACCTCTTCCTCCGGAAGTTTTTCACCCAGCAGTCGCATAATCTCGCCCATGTTGATCCGACCCGTCTTGCTTGTGTCAATGTCTTCGAATGTCTTCATAAGACACTTTGTCCATTCTTCTCGGTGGTTTGCCTCAAAGGCTCGCCAGTCAACCTGCTCACAATAGGACGGAATAGGCAATCAGACAACAGAGCAAGGAGGAGATAGCGGGGAGGAGTTGCTGTACATGAAGCTTGATTGTGTCAATATCTTGGAATGTTGTCATAAGCCACTTCGTCCATTCTTCTGGGTGGTTTGCCTCAAAGGCGCGCCAGTCAACCTTCCCACAATAGGGAGGAATTGGCAATCAGACAATAGAGCAAGGGGGGGGATAGCAGGGAGGAGTTGCTGTACATGAAGCTTGATTGTGTCAATATCCTTTGAATGTCTTCCGAAGGCACCTTGTCCAATCTACTCAGTGGTGTGCCTCAAAGGCTTGCCAGTCAACCTGATCACAGCAGGGAGGAATAGGCAATCAGACAATATAGTGCAAGGAGGGGATAGCGGGGAGGAGTTGCTGTACATGAAGCTTGATTGTGTCAATATCCTTGAATATATTCATAAGCCACTTTATCCATTCTTCTAGGTGGTTTGCCTAGAAGGCTCGCCAGTCAACCTGATCACAGCAGGGAGGAATAGGCAATTAGACAATATATAGTGCAAGGAGGGGATAGCGGGGAGGAGTTGCTGTACATGAAGCTTGAGTGTGTCAATATCCTTGAATATATTCATAAGCCACTTCGTCCATTCTTCTCGGCGTTTTGCCTTTAAGGCGCGCCATTCAACTTGATCACAGCAGGGAGGAATAGGCAATCAGACAATATAGAGCAAGTGGGGGATAGCGGGGAGGAGTTGCTGTACATGAAGCTTGAGTGTGTCAATATCCTTGAATACATTCATAAACCACTTTATCCATTCTTCTCGGTGGTTTGCCTAGAAGGCTCGCCAGTCAACCTGATCACAGCAGGGAGGAATAGGCAATTAGACTATATATAGTGCAAGGAGGGGATAGCGGGGAGGAGTTGCTGTACATGAAGCTTGAGTGTGTCAATATCCTTGAATATATTCATAAGCCACTTCATCCATTCTTCTCGGTGTTTTGCCTTGAAGGCGCGCCATTCAACCTGATCACAGCAGGGAGGAATAGGCAATCAGACAATATAGAGCAAGTGGGGGATAGCGGGGAGGAGTTGCTGTACATGAAGCTTGAGTGTGTCAATATCCTTGAATACATTCATAAACCACTTTATCCATTCTTCTCGGTGGTTTGCCTAAAAGGCTCGCCAGTCAACCTGATCACAGCAGGGAGGAATAGGCAATTAGACAATATAGTGCAAGGAGGGGATAGCGGGGAGGAGTTGCTGTACATGAAGCTTGATTGTGTCAATATCCTTGAATATCTTCTGAAGCCACTTCGTCCATTCTTCTCGGTGGTTTGCCTCAAAGGCTCGCCAGTCAACTTGATCATGATGGAAAGGAACAGGGGTGGGTGGTTGGGGTGGTTGGGGGTGGGGGTGGGTTGTGCTGCTGTGTTTATGCTTGTCTTCATGTTGTGGTGTGTTAGTGTACTCATGCATTTATTTGTGTATACGGTACTCATGTACTGAAGAAGAAGAAGAAACTATCGGAGCGAACAGGGGTGCGTTAGGGTGGGTAGGGGGGGGGGGGGGGGGGGGGGGGGCGGTGTGTGTTGTGTGTGCGTGTGTGTGTGTGCGTTAGGGTGGGTAGGGGTTACAATTTAGGTCAAACAGACGATGGAGAAAAGTGGATAAGCAATCATGACTGACCCCCATGGCTTTCTTAAACACTCTTTTGAAAATGGCTTTCTTAAACACTCTTTTGAAAATTTCATCACTATCATCATCATCATCACCATCATCACCACTCCCACCACCACCACCACCACCATCATCATCATTATCATCATCAAAACCAGCACCACCATCATCACCATCATCACCACCACCATCATCATTATCATCATCACCATCATAATCACCATCATCACCACCACCAACATCATAATAACCATCACCACCATCATCATCACTACCACCACCACCATCATAATCACCCATCACCACCACCATGATCACCACCACCACCTTAACCAGCATCACCATCACCACCTTCATCATCATTATCATCATCACCACCATAATCACAACCACCACCACCATCACCATCATCATCACCACCACCACCACCACCATCATCACCACCACCAACACTATCACCACCATCATCACCACCATCATCACCATCATCATCACCACCACATCGCCACCACCATAGCACCACCACCACCACCACAATCACCGCCACTACCATCATTATCATCATTTGCAAGTTACGAGTCTCGACAACAAATAACCATAAGTACCGAACTCTTCATGAAATCATGACCATTATTCTGAAAATGTCATCATCAGCAGCAGCAGCAGCATCGGCAGCACACCTGGCTAGCAATGAACTGTGCCTGGCTGATGGTGGAGTTGGCGGAGCCCACAGCGACCTCCCTCAACAGAATCTCTACCTCAGAGGGGTCCAGCTGGTAACCTGGGGTTGGGGTTTGATTTGGGGGTTAGAGTTTGGGGATGGGGTTTGGGGATGGGGTGGAGGGTGGTTGGGTGGTTGTGTGTGTGGTGAGTGTGTGTGGTAGGGCCCGCCCTATATCCGCCGCTACAGCGACCTCCCTCAACAGAATCTCAACCTCAGAGGGGTCCAGCTGGTAACCTGGGGTTGGGGTTTGATTTGGTGGGTTTGGTTTGGTGGGTTTGGTTTGGGGGGTTTGGTTTGGAGGGTTTGGTTTGGTGGGTTGATTTTGGTGGGGTTGTTCTGGGGTTTTAGGTTTTTGGGGGGTTTTGGTTCTCGGGTTTTTGGTTTTCTGTGGGTTTGTTTGGGGGGGTTTGGTGGTATAGGTTGGGGTTTTGGTGGGTTGGTTCTGGGGGTTTGGTTTGGTGGGTTTGGTTTGGTGGGTTTGGTTCTGGGGGTTTGGTTCTGGGGGTTTGGTTTGGGGGGTTTGGTTCTGTGGGTTTGGTTCTGGGGGTTTGGTTTGGTGGGTTTGGTTCGGGGGTTTGGTTTTGGGGGTTTGGTTTGGTGGGTTGGGGTTTGGTGGTTTGGTTCTGGGGTTGGTTGGTGGGTTTTGTTCCTGGGGGTTGGTTTTGGGGGTTTGGTGGGTTTGGTTTGGTGGGTTTGGTTCTGTGGGTTTGGTTCTGTGGGTTTGGTTCTGTGGGTTTGGTTTGGTGGGTTTGGTTCTGTGGGTTTGGTTTGGTGGGTTTGGTTTGGTGGGTTTGGTTCTGTGGGTTTGGTTTGGTGGGTTTGGTTCTGTGGGTTTGGTTTGGTGGGTTTGGTTTCTGGTGGGTTTGGTTTGGTGGGTTTGCTTTGGTGGGTTTGGTTCTGTGGGTTTGGTTTGGTGGGTTTGGTTCTGGTGGTTTGGTTTGGGGGGGTTTGGTTCTGGTGGTTTGGTTTGGTGGGTTTGGTTTGGGGGTTTGGTTTGGGGGATTGGATTGGATGTGTGGTGAGTGTTTGCGGTAGTGCCCTCCCCATATCTGCCGCTACAGCGACCTCCCTCAGCAGAACTTCAACCTCAGAGGGATCCAGCTGGTAACCTGGAGTGTGGGGTGGGAGGGGGACCCCACCTCAAAGTCCACAACAAGGACTCCTGTAGAGCAAAAGGAAATACTTTTTCTTATTAGCCCTTCCTGCCACGGTTGTCCCTTTAGCCTATTGGGCCCACCCCTGGACTGTAACATACATACATAAACTAGGAATCCAGTGGAGCAACGGGAAAAGTGTCATCATCATCATCATCATCATCATCATCATTTGGTGTTTGACCCTAGTGAAAGCAAACGGGCTGGCCCCCTCAACCTCATGTTTCGTAATAAGGCGTACTTTTTATTTATTATATTCATCATCATCATCATCATCATCATCATCATCATCGTTATCATCACCACCACCATCATCATCATCATCATCATCATCATTATCATCACCTCCACCATCATCATCATCATCATCATCATCATCATCATCATTATCATCACCACCACCATCATCATCATCATCATCATTATTATCATCACCACCATCATCATCATTATCATCACCACCATCATCATCATCATCATTATCATCACCACCACCATCATCATCATCATCATCATCATCATTATCATCATCATCATCATTATCACCACCATCATCATCATCATCATCATCATCAACAACAATCAAAGTCCTCACCCATGTGCCGTAGTCCCTCACTGATTTCTTCATAAGACAGTTGCTCGTTGGCGTCGTAGTGCAGCTGGGACAACACTTCCACAAGCTGCTCCAGCTCACCTGATAGGTGTCAGCAAGGGTGTGTGTGTGTGTGGGAGGTGAGGGTGAGGGTGAGGGTGAGGGTGAGGGGCGTATATTCTGCATCAGCTCCCTGAGGTTGTGCGTGGGGGTGAGGGTGAGGGTGCAGGTGAGTATCGTTTATTCTTCATACGCTCCCTGCCCATGTCCTGTCTCTTAGTGCTGCTGGGACAACACTTCCACAAGCTGCTCCAGCTCACCTGGTAGGTTTCAGCAAGGGGGAGGGATGGGGGAGTGGTTGGGGGTGAGGGTGAGTAGCGTTTATTATGCATACTCTTTCTTCCCTCGTCCTGTCTTGTACTGCTGCTGGGTCAACACTTCCACAAGCTGCTCCAGCTCACCTTAAAGGTTTCAGCAAGGTTGGGGGGTGAGGGTGGGGGTGAGGGTGTGTATGAGGGTGTGGTTGTGGTTGTGGTTGTGGGTGAGGATGGGGGTGAGGGTGAGTAGCACATATTCTGACTACACTTTCTGCCCACGTCCTGTCTCGCAGTGCAGCTGGGTTAACACTTCTACGGGCTGCGCCAGCTCACCTGGTAGGTTTCAGAAAGGGGGAGGGGGATGGGGTGTGAGGGGGGGGGGGGGGGGGGGGGGGAGGGTGTGGGAGGGGGGGGATGTGAGGGTGAGGGTGAGGGTGAGGTTTTGGGTGGGGGTGAGGTTGAGGGTAAGGTTGAGGGTGGGGGTGAGTGTGAGGGCGGGGGCGAGGGTGAGGATGGAAGTGAGGGCAATGGTTAGGGTAAGGGTGAGGGTGAGGGTGAGGGTGAAGACAAGGGTGAGGGTTAGGGTGTGGGTGAGTAGTGTCGATAATATCGATGTTTTCATCCATTTGCATCCATTTGTTCTTCCCGCAGACGGGGAGCGGCAAAAATACTCATGTATAGAGCATGTCATAAAATCAAAGAAAGAAATACATCAACAGTGTTCCTTATTACGAGGCGTGAGGTTGAGGGGGCCAGCCCGTTTGCTTGCACTGGGGCCAACCATCATTAATTAAAACTGAATCTTAGTTCAATTTGATTAATCAATCATAAATGGTAAGGCGTACTTTTTATTCATTCAAGTGTGCATTTGGTGGTCGGCCCCAGTGCAAGCAAACGAGCTGCCCCCCTCAACCTCAGGCCTCATAATAAAGCGTAATATTTATTTATTTACTTGTTATTGAAGACGCCACCACTTAAAAAAGCTCCTCTGTTATGGGGTCTTTCAATATGCCTATGCCTATAAGATCAGGGTTTTTTATTTCAGATTTCTGTAGTCCAGGTTGAGTAGCTACTTGGGCTACTCAACCCCGATTTCAGGATATTTGCGTAGCCATCGCATGGCGGAGTGCCAAGCGCGGAGCCTGGGGGGGTCGGGGGGCAGTGCGTCCCGATATCGGGGGGTCCGGTGGGTGAAGCATTCGACGGAATGGCGACGGAATGGCGACGCGTCGTCGAAAAAAGAAACACTGTATAAGATCCAGTATTTTCTAGAACGCTATAGCACTTACAACACCTTGTATCTCAAATCAAACTAAGATGCAAACAAACGTGTTCTCACCTGTACCAGGGAGCAATAGGGCCAAGCCACATTCCGCCACGCCCCTCCTGACAGCAGCCACTTGATTGATGCAGACAAACCTGTTCTCACCTGTACCAGGGAGCAATAGGGCCAAGCCACATTCCGCCACACCCCTCCTGACAGCAGCCACTTGATTGATGCAGACAAACCTGTTCTCACTTGTACCAGGGAGCAATAGGGCCAAGCCACATTCCGCCACGCCCCTCCTGACAGCAGCCACTTGATTGATGCAGACAAACCTGTTCTCACCTGTACCGGGCAGCAATAGGGCCAAGCCACATTCCGCCACACCCCTCCTCACAGCAGCCACTTGATCGATGCAGACAAACGTGTTCTAACCTGTACCAGGAAGCAATAGGGCCAAGCCACATTCCGCCACGCCCCTCCCGACAGCAGCCACTTGATTGATGCAGACAAACCTGTTCTCACCTGTGCCAGGAAGCAATAGGGCCAAGCCAGATTCTGCCACGCCCCTCCCGACAGCAGCCACTTATTTGATGCAGACAAGCCTGTTCTCACCTGTACCAGGGAGCAATAGGGCCAAGCCAGATTCCGCCACGCCCCTCCTGACAGCAGCCAGTTGATTGGCATCAGGTCCACAGGAGAGATCCTCAGTGCAAGCATCCCCTGCCGGAACCAACAACGTCTCCCGTGCCTCCTGATTGTCGTTCCGTAGCTGCTTGTTGTGAAGCTGAAGTAAACACGAGGTGGATTGGCTTCTCCGTACTCCTCGGGTAGAGTTGGCGGCAGTCAGCACAGGCGTCAGGTCGTGTAACTGGTGGGTGCACGCAGGAGGGTGGGGTGGGGTAAGGTGTGGTGTGGGGAGTGAGGGTGGTGTGGTGTGGTGTGGGGAGTGAGGGTCGGGTGGGGTGGGGAGTGAAAGTGGGAACCAACAACGTCTCCTGAGCCTCCTGATTGTCTTTCCGTAGCTGCTTGTTGTGAAGCTGAAGTAAACACGAGGTGGATTGGCTTCTCCGTACTCCTCGGGTGGACTTGGCGGTAGTCACCACGGGCTTCAGGTTGTGTAATTGTTGGATCCACAGAAGGGTGGAGTGGTAGTGAAGATGGGTGTGTGGGGGGGTCAGGGTGAGAGTGGGAGTGGGAGTGGTAGTCAGGGTGTTCTCCGTACTCCTCGGGTGAACTTGGCGGTAGTCAGCACGGGCGTCAGGTCGTGTAACTGGTGGGCGTACGCAGAAGGGTGGGGTGGGGTGGGGTGGGGTGGGGTGGGGTGCGGAGTGGGGTGGGGTGCGGAGTGGGAGTGAGGGTGGATGGGGTGGGGGGGTCAGGGTGAGAGTGGGAGTGGGAGTAAGGGTGTTCCCCGTATTCTGGTGGACGTGGCGGTAGTCAGCATGGGCGTCAGGTTCTCTAACTGGTGGGCGCACATTGGATGGTGGAATGGGGTAAGGTGGGGTGGGGTGAGAAGTGGAAGTGAGGGTGGATGGGGTGGGGGGGGTCAGGGTGAGAGTGGGAGTGGGAGTGAGGGTGTTCACGCGTATTCTGGTGGACGTGGCGGTAGTTAGCATGGGCGTCAGGTTCTCTAACTGGCGGGTGCACACAGGAGGGTGGGGGTGGGGGTAAGGTGGGGTGGGGTGAGGGAGTGGAAGTGAGGGTGGATGGGGTGGGGGGTTCAGGGTGAGAGTGGGAGTGGGAGTGAGGGTGTTCCACGTATTTTGGTGGACGTGGCGGTAGTTAGCATGGGCGTCAGGTTCTCTAACTGGCGGGTGCACACAGGAGGGTGGGGTGGGGTAAGGTGGGGTGGGGTGAGGAGTGGAAGTGAGGGTGGATGGGGTGAGGGGGTCAGGGTGAGAGTGGGAGTGGGAGTGAGTGTGTTCCCCGTATTCTGGTGGACGTGGCGGTAGTTAGCATGGGCGTCAGGTTCTCTAACTGGCGGGCGCACACAGGAGGGTGGGGTGGGGTAAGGTGGGGTGGGGTGAGGAGTGGAAGTGAGGGTGGATGGGGTGGGGGGGTCAGGGTGAGAGTGGGTGTGGGAGTGAGGGTGTTCCACGTATTCTGGTGGACGTGGCGGTAGTCAGCATGGGCGTCAGGTTCTCTAACTGGTGGGCGCACACAGGAGGGTGGGGTGGGGTAAGGTGGGGTGGGGTGAGGAGTGAAGTGAGGGTGGATGGGGTGGGGGGGTCAGGGTGAGAGTGGGAGTGGGAGTGAGGGTGTTCCACGTATTCTGGTGGACGTGGTGGTAGTCAGCACCGGCGTCAGGTCGTCTAACTGGTGGGCGTACGCAGGAGGGTGGGGAGGGATGTGGAGTGGGAGTGAGGATGGGTGTGTGGGGGGGTCAGGGTGAGAGAGAGTGGGAGTGAGGGTGTTCACAGTATTCTGGTGGACGTGGTGGTAGTCAGCACGGGCGTCAGGTCGTGTAACTGGTGGGTGCACACAGAAGGGTGGGGTGGGGAGTGGGAGTGAGGGGGGTGAGGGGGAGTGAGGAGGGTGAGGGGGAGTGAGGGGGGTGATGGGGAGTGAGGGGGGTGATGGGGAGTGAGGGGGGGAGTGAGGGTGTGAATTCTGCAGCAATCCATTATGCGAGAAAGAGGGGCAAGATTGACCACCTCCACCGACACTACAACACTGATTGACACACCACCACCACCACCACACTGTGATTGACCCATCACCACCACCATCACACTATGATTGATACACCCCCTGACCACCACCACCACCACACGCACACACCAATACACAAACAGACACACACACGCAAAGACACACACAGACACACACGCGCAAAGACACACACAGACACACAAACGCAAAGACACACACAGACACATACACACAAAGACACACACAAACAAAGACACACACACATACATAAGCACACACAGACACACACACACACAGACAGATAAATATACTCACACACAAAGAAACATGCATAGAAATACACAGACACACACACACAAAAACACACACACACACAAAAATACACAACAAACACACACAAACACAATCACACACAGACACTCACAAAGGCACATATGTACACACACATACACACACTCAAAGACACACACACACAAATACACACACACAGACACACACACACACACACACAAAAAGACACGAATACATAAAAAGCCACACACACAAAGACACACACAGACACAAAGAGACACACACAAAGACACACACAATCACAAAGAATAAAGCAACCCATCAAGCAGACTAACAAACAAGCAATCAACCAGACAAACTGACGTTCAAACATCCGAAAAACATTCAGACAAACAAACAAACATCATTCAAACACAAATTGGAAAAACCCTAAACAAGCCAAAGGGGTGCTCACTATGAGTGAGCTGGCATGGTCAAGGCTAGGGAGGTTCTTCGCCACAGCCTTCCACTTGTCCTTCTTCAATTCTTTCCCTCCATGCATCCCCAACCCTGCACCAGCTCCTCCTTCCTTCATCACCAAATCGTGGAGAGGGATGGGCATTTCCATAGACCCATGGTGAGCATGGTGGACATTGCGGTGTTGACCTAAGCTTAGTGGTTGCTTCGCCAATGCTGGGTCCTCCATCACCACATCCCGACCTAGGTCTGGTGATGGCCTTGGGATCGATGTGGGATCTTCTACCACCGGCTGGAGATCGAAGGGCGTTTCCATAGGCGCATGGGGGACATGGTAGGCATGGTGGGCGTGAGGGTGTTGACCTAGGTCTGTTGATTGCCTTGGGATCGATGTGGGGTCTTCCAACACAGGCTGAAGCTGGTTGGAGTGAATTGGCCTCTTGCTTACAACGTGTACCGCCATCATATGCTCTTCAGAATGCGCGTTGATGGCTGCTTGTATGGGGTGGGAGTCAACCGCTGGGTGGGTGTCACGGGTGGGGGCACGTCCCTTGGCCCCCCCCTCCAGGTCTACGGAAGATGCGGGCTCTAATCCCATCAGGGCTGCATACGCCCCCTGCCCACGCCCTGTTTCCTCGGTGGACGTGTGCCTGGATAAGATGTCCCCAGGTGGCGTGGCCTTCTCTGCGATGGACGACTGCCTGGATAAGATGTCCCCAGGTGGCGTGGCCTTTTCTGCAATCGACGTCTGCCTAGATAAGAAGTCCTCGGGTGGCGTGGACTTCTCGGGGATGGTGAGCAGTGGGCCGTGGGCACTTGGAGAAAGCAACATAGGTCCTATGTTGTCAACCATGTCCTGATCAGGATCTTGACCCGCAGGCTGTACAGCCCTCGGGGTGTCTGCTTCATCGGCGCTCATAGGGTCAGCATCGGAGCAGCTGGTGCTGGTGGCACTACCGGCCTGTATCTTGTAGGGGCTGGAGGAAAGGGTGGGGCTCTGTAGAGGGGCGAGAGGAAGGGGAAGGGGTAAGCGGGTGGGTGGGTGAGTGAGTGGGTGTGCTGGTAGCACTGCCGGTCTGTATCTTGTAGGGGCTGGAGGAGAGGGTGGGGCTCTGTGGAAGAGCAAGAGGAAGGTGGGTGAGAGGGGGTAAAGCGGGTGGATGGGTGGGTGAGTGGGTGGGTGAGTGAGTGAGTGGATGTGCTGGGTGCACTGCCAGGTCTGTTATCTGTAGGGGCTGGAGGAGAGGGTCGGGCTCTGTAGATGGGGGCGGGGAGGGAGGGGGGAGGGGGTAAGCGGGTGGGTGGGTGAGTGAGTGGGTGTGCTGGTGGCACTGCCGTCTTGTATCTAGTAGGGGCTGGAGGAAAGGGTTGGGGGAGGGGGAGGAGTGGGGAGGGGGGAGGGGGTAAGCGGGGTGGGTGGGGGAGTGAGTGGGGTGGGGATTGGGTGGGTGAGTGAGTGAGTGAGTGTGGTGAGTGAGTGGGGTGTGCTGTGGTACTAGCCGGTCTGTATCTTAAGAGGCTGGAGGAGAGGGTGGGGCTATGTTGAGGAGTGATGAGGGAGGGGGGGATGAGGGGGGTAGGGTAAGGGGGAGTTGGGTGGGTGAGTGAGTGGTGAGTGGGGGGGTGGCACTCAGCACTGCAGTTCTGTATCATTGTTAGAGGGGGGGTGGGGGGCGGCTATGTGAAGGGGTAGAGAGCGGGAGGGAGGAGTGGGGGGGGGGTGAGGGTGTGAGTGGGTGGGGAGATATGATTGAGTGGGTAAGTGAGTGAGGGGGTGGGCGGGTTGGCTCAGAAGCTGCCGGTCTATTATTGTAGGAGGGTGGGTGGGGAGTGGGAGTGTGGGATCAGGAGGAGCTCTAGTGATGACGCTGGATAGGGGTTTGAGGGTCAGATGTTTTTAGGGGTCGACGTTTGTGGTGGGGTGAGTGGGGTTGTGGGTGGTGAGGGATGGTGAGTGGGGTGACTTATTAATTGTGAATGGAGTGAGGAGAGGTTGATGTGGTTGAGAGGAGGTGAGGGGGGGCATAGGAGGGGAAATGGTGTGACCCAGGGGTGGTGGTAGAGGAGGTGAGGGGGGTGAGGAGTTGATGGGGTGAAGGGGTTGAGTGTAAGTGGTGGTTGATCGGAGGGGTGGGCCGGGAAAATGTGGGGTGAGGATCGTAGCGTGGGAGAAAGTGCGGTGGAGTGAGGTGGGTGGTGAAGGGGGGTTTGAGTGGCGTGAGTGGGAGAGGAGGTGAGTGGGGGTGACGAAGGTGACTGTGGGCGTGAAGTGGGTGAGAGGTGAGTGGGGTGCGTGAAGGCATGAGTGGGTGGAAGGTGAGTGAGCGAGCAGGGACTGGTGAGGGGGAGAGGAGGGTAGGGCGTGTGTTGAGGAGTGACGTGGGTGAAAGTGGTGAGGGGTGACGCTGGGTGAGGAGAAGGTGAGGGTGATAGGGTGAAGTGGGTGAGTGGTCGAGAGGCAGGTGAGTGGGTTGTGAGGAGGGTGAGTGGGGGAAGGGTGAGTGGCAGGGAGGGGGAGAGGCGGGGTGGGAGTGGGTGAGGATGGTGAGGAGTGAGGGCTGAGGACGGTGAAGTGGGCGAGGGGAAGGGGGTGAGTGGTGAATGGGTGAGAGGAATAAGTGGGAGAGGAGGTGAGTGGGAGAGGAGGTGAGTGGGTGAGGAGGTGAGTGGGTGAGGAGATGAGTGGGTGAGGAGTGGAGTGGGTTGAATGGGTGGTGGGGCGGTGAGTGGGGATCTATGAGGAGGTGAGGGGATGAGGAGGTGTACTGATGTGGGGTGTGGTGAGGCGGGGGTGAGTGGGTGAGGAAGGTGCTCTGGAGTGGTGAATTAATGACATGGGTGGTGCGGTGAGGAGGTGAGGGGGAATTGGGTGAGTAGGTGAGGACGGTGAGGGAGGTGAAGGGGAGGGGTGAGGAGGGGTGAGGCGGAGAGGAGGTGGAGTTGGGCGAGGAGTGATGGGGAGGGGTGAGTGGGTGAGGTGGGAGAGGAGGTGAGTGGGTGAGGAGGTGAGTGGGTGAATGGGTGAGTGTGTAAGTGGGAGAGGAGGTGAGTGGGAGAGGAGGTGGGTGGGTGAATGGGTGAGTGGGTGAGTGGGAGAGGAGGTGAGTAGGTGAGTAGGTGAGTGGGTGAATGGGTGAGTGGGTGAGTGGGAGAAGAGGTGAGTGGGTGAGGAGGTGAGTGGGTGAGGAGGTGAGTTTTGAGGAAATCTGAGGAAGCAAAACCCACAGTAACCTTCCCCAATGCAAGCTGACAGGGAGGTTCCTTCAACCTAATGGCCATGGGCAAGGCGTAACGATTTCCATTTTTCCACAAACAGAGATACATTTACCCCTTTAGGGGTTGCATATTCACCCCTTTTGGGGTTGCATATTCACCCCTTTTGGGGTGGCCTATCCACACCTTTTGAAAATTTCCATTGTTTTCACGATTTCCATTTTTTCACAAACTGGGTGCGCCAAATGCCACTCCCCTATCCTCAGATAAAAGGGGCTTGGAACTTTTTCAAGTAAAATTTGCGAAACTCAAGGACAACTCAGTTAATATAAAAGTTCCATTAAGGCTGTCCAACATCATCCAAGCCCCGGCCTTTTATAAAATGCTTCATTCAACCAAAGGTTGCATCGTGACCCCTTACGACAAAATTAAGCACATGCTGTGTGTGTGTCTTACAGTCTACCCGGTAAAAGGCGCAGCTCAATAGGCTAAATATAGTCGCACAACCTCAATATTGGGAAAGGCTGTATACATAGCAAGCACTGGTGAACCGAACCCCAACAAATCGTAGACGACAGGGACTCGGAGTTTGTACTTCGAATATGATTTAACTCGCAATAATCATAATAATCATCATCGTCATCATCATCTTCATCATAATCATAATCATCATAATAATAATAACAATACTAATAACAATACGAATAATTATTATTATACTCCTATTCCTTCGTCTACTACTCCTTCTTCTACTACTCAGATAATAATAAAAATAACAGATAATAAGAAGAATAAGAATAATGATACTGGTAATAAACTTTTAATATAAAATACATACACCACTCACCACTGGGATCACAATATCACCATCAAGTGATTTAAAATTGAATTGTCAGTTTAATTGTAATAGAAAATATGAACACCACTCACCACGGGGATCACAATATCACCATCAAGTGATTTCAATTTGGATTTAAATTTAAATGTAACTTGTTATAAACAATATGAACACCACTCACCAGGAAGATCACAATATCACCATAAAGAAATTTGAATGTAAATTTAAATTGTGTTAGAAAATATGAACACCACTCACCACGGGGGTCACAATATCACCATCAAGTGATTTGAATTTGGACCTGTACTGGGCGTACTGCTGCTGCTCACGACCTGAGAGATCAAGACTGAGTCGTTGAACCTTGCGGTGGTCCTGACGACGCTCGTAGAGGCTATCCAAAAGCTTTTTTGCCTCATCATTTGAACACATGGAGCCGCCGACGCTGTAGCTGTTGTTGCTGTTCATCTGTTGTTGCTGCTGTTGTTGTTGTTGTTGTTGTTGTTGAGGATCATCTTGCAACTCAGAGCTGAGGTAAGTTTTGAGAGGGGGGAGGGGGGAATAAAAGGCTGTTAAGGAGCGTATGGCATGGTGTGGTGTGGTGTAGTAGGGTGTGGTGTGGTGTGGTGTGGTGTAATAGGGTGTGATGTGGTGTGGTGTGGTGTAGTAGGGTGTGATGTGGTGTGGTGTCATGGTGAGGTGTGGTGTGAGCACATGGAGTTGCCGACGCTGATGCTGTTGTTGCTGTTCATCTGTTGTTGCTGTTGTCGTTGTTGTTGTTGCTGTTGTTGTTGATGTTGTTGTTGATGATTGTCTTGCTGCTCAGCGCTGAGAGGTATTGTTTAGGGGGGGGGGGGGGGGGGGGGGGGGGAATTGAATGAAAGGATGCCAAGGAGAGTGTGGCTTGGTGTGGAGTGGTTGTGGGTGGTGTAGTATGGTGGGGCGGGTTCATGGATGTGGTGTGGTGTGAGCACCATGGGAAGACCGTCGACGCTTGAGCTGTTGTTGCCTGTTCCATCGTTTGTTTGCTGAGTGTTCGTTGTAGTTGTTGTTCGCCTTGCTGCTCAGTGCTGAGAGGTATTTTTTGAGAGGGGGTAGGGGCAGGGGGGAAGAAAAGGAAGCCGATGAGCGTATGGTCTGGCGTGGTGTGGTGTGGTGTAGTATGGTGCGGTGTGGTGTCATGGTGTGGTGTGGTGTGAGCACATGGAGCTGCCGATTCTGCTGTCGCTGTTCACCTCAGGTAGGTAGCCCAGCGTCAGCACTGAGAGAAGATTTGAGGGAGGGGGAGGGAATGGGGAAGAAAAGGACAGCAGGAGTGTATGGCGCGGTGAGATGTGGTGTAGTATGGTTTGACGTGGTGTAGTATGGTTTGACGTGGTTGTGGGGTCGTGGATTTGGGCTGTGTGACGTGTCTGGTGGGTTGTGTTGTAGTAGGGTTTGAGCTGGTGCTGGTGCATGGTGGATGTGGTGGGCGGTGGTGTAGTGGTTTGAAGTGGGATTGTGGTGTGGTGTCATGGTGTGATGTGGCGTGGTGTGGTGTAGTATGGTGTGATGTGGTGTAGTATGGCATAGCATGGTTTAACGTGTCGTGGTTTCAGTCCAGTCTCACACAGTCAATACATACGGACAAAATGTCGAGAGTGATCTCGCTTTGATCATGAGTGCTCATCACACTTTGATCATGAGCGGTCATCACACTTTGATCATGAGTGATCTTATTTTAATCATAAGTGGTCATCACACTTTTATCATGAGTGATCTCATTTTGATCATGAGTGGTCATCAAACTTCGATCATGATAATCTCATTTTGATCATGAGTGGTCATCACACTTTGATCATGAGCGTTCATCACACATTCGCACCTCCAGATCTCATTGAAATGCGTTCTGTCGCAAGCTTCAACTTCGACACCGACACACCGTAACATTTGTTAATTTTCATTTTTGAGTGCTCATCTGATCATGAGTCATCTGATTATGAGTCATCTGATCACGAGTCATCTGATCATGAGTCATCTGATCACGAGTCATCTGATCATGAGTCATCTGATCATGAGTCATCTGATCATGAGCCATCTGATCATGAGTCATCTGATCATGAGTCATCCGATCATGAGTCATCTGATCATGAGCCATCTGATCATGAGTCATCTGATCATGAGTCATCCGACAGCTTTTGTAAGGGTGTTGACACATTTGAAGGGTGTTGAAACCTTTTAAAGGGGTTTACCCCCCCCCCACCCCCCCCCCCCCCCACTCCCCCTATTGGTGCAATGGTGATGGTTGATTGATGGGGCAAGCAAACGGGATGGCCCCATCAACCTCACGCATCGTAATAAGGCGTACCATTTATTTATATATTTCAAGCCTTACCTCAAGCTCTCATTGCATGCTCCAAGCTTGACACCATCAACTTGCATCTTTTCGTTGACTGAAGCTGCAGTAGCACCTGCAACAGAAAAGCAGACTCAAATTTGAACTAGGTTACATAGCTTTAGCCAGCAACAGCCAACAGATAAGCAACAACAACAACCAGCAGACAACTTACACAAAGCTAAGCACCATCAACTGTCAACATGCCGTTGACTGAAGCTGCAGTAGCACCTACAACAGAAAAGCAGACTGGAATTTGAACTAGGTTACATAACTTTAGCCAGCAACAACCAACAGATAAGCAACGACAACAACCAGCAGACAAGCTTACACAAAGCTAAGCACCATCAACTGTCAACATGCCGCTGACTGAAGCTGCAGTAGCACCTACAACAGAGAAGCATCCTTGAACTTTAACTATGTTACATAGCTTCCGCCAATATTTTTGCTGCATGCCGCCTTCGGCAGTTCAGCTGACATCATGCCATTGACTGAAATTACAGGAGCATCATCCCTAGACCTACATGATCATACACATGCATTAATGAACCCCTTCCGAGTCCCCCTTTATCCAACCCACGGGCACATTTGGAGTCCAATAGGGCACAAGCAAAAATGTAATTATCATCATCATCATCATCACCACCATTATCATCAAAACCAACATCACCACAATCATTATCACCATCATCATATACATTATATTCACCGTCACCATTATCATACTTTAGTGTATGTTGGTACATAAAAAGATGAAAAGAAACGCACCAGGCCCACTAAACCCTAAACCCACTAAACATGCCTCCACCTGCCTCCACTAAACCCTACACCCACCAACCCTGCCCCCACAAAACCCTAATCGCACCTGCCCCCACTAGGAACTCATAGTTACCTAAGAAAAACCTGCCCCCACCTGCCTCCACTTCACCCTAAACCCACCAATCCTGCCCCTACTAAACCCTAGACGCACCTGCCCACACTAAGAAAGCGTAGTGGGCCAAGGCATCCTGTCTAGTAATCTTCAACAAGGTCTTGGACAGGGGGAGTCCAAGCCACTAGAAACGGCCTGATCATAATCACTAGATCTAGTCACCCCCCCCCCCCCCCCCCCCCCCCCCCCCCCAAAATGAAAGGGCCTACCTGCCCCCACAAGGAACGCGTAGTGAGCCAAGGCTTCCTGGCTAGCAATCTTCGACATGGTCTTGGACAGGGGCAGCCCAAGCCCACCCCCCTTGCCTGCGTCCTGCACCCTTGACCCAAGTCCATGTAGGGAACCACCCATCAGCTTGGTTATAGACGGGGACATTTGAAACGAAGCATTCGTGGGACCGTGCATGGAGCTAGACATAGGCCCATGCAAAGAACCGCTCCTTGTTCCGTGCAGAGAACCTCCCACAGGTCCTTGCATGGAGCCGTCCCCTGTTGTTCTGTGCCTGGGTAGCCGTATGACTATCGGGGGCTTGGGAGGAGAGGTGCCGTGAAGGGTTTGAAGGGCTGCGTTGCCAGAGTGGACGGTGGCGCTCTTCTGTGCGATTCGCCAGATCAGGTTGTTGGCGGCCATCTGGGCTTGGGACGGGCGACGTGGCATCCCCCCAGAGGCAGGGCTGCAAGGGCCCAGGAAAGTTTTTTTTAGATTAGCATAGCTAGACTAGTAGCGTTAAGCATCTTGTATTGCGCCGTGGCACCCCCCAGAGCCAGGGCTGCAAGGGCCCAGGAATGTTTTTTATTTCAGATTAGCATAGCTAGACTAGTAGCGTTGAACATCTTGTATTGCGCCGTGGCACCCCCCAGAGCCAGGGCTGCAAGGGCCAGGGATTTTATTTTTAGATTAGCATATCTAGACTAGTAGCGTTGAACATCTTGTATTGCGTAGTGGCATCCCCCCAGAGGCAGGGCTGCAAGGGACGGGAAATGTTTTTTATTTCATATTAGCATAGCTAGACTAGGAGCATTGAACATCTTGTATTGCGCAGTGGCACCCCCCAGAGCCAGGGCTGCAAGGGCCAGGGATTTTGTTTTTTTTATATTAGCATAGCTAGACTAGTAGCGTTAAGCATCTTGTATTGCGCCGTGGCACCCCCCAGAGCCGGGCTGCAAGGGCCAGGGAATGCTTTTTTATTTTAGATTAGCGTAGCTAGACTAGTAGCGTTGAACATCTTGTATTGCGCAGTGGAACCCCCCGGAGCCAGGGCTGCAAGGGCCAGGGAATGTTTATTTATTTTTAGATTAGCATAGTTAGACTAGGAGCATTGAGTTTCTTGTATTGCGCAGTGGCATCCCCCCAGAGCCAGGGCTGCAAGGGCCAGGGAATGCTTTTTTGTTTTAATATTAGCGTAGCTAGACTAGCCTGCAACTGCCACTGCGCCAAACCTCAATCTTCCAGGAGCAATGGAAAGCTGAGGATATCAGCTTCCAGGTGCCTAGGTTGCTTAAGGTTTGGATGAAGAGAGATCCCCGGAAGCTGCCTAGAAGCTGCTGCTCTTAGCTGAAAAGAAAAAAATTGGTGCGTGAGCTTGGAAAGAGTCCCGTTGGGTCTTTATTTGGATGAAGAGAGAGCCCGGGAGCTGCCTAGAAGCTGCTGCTCGTTGATGAAAATAATAACTATGGTGCATGGACTGGTTGATCAATTATCAGCAAGATAAATTCGACAGCAACACATGATATACAACCAGGGCACGCACGGTCCAACAAAAGTGCGACCGGGTGCAATCGGAGCGCTATCAAAGTGACATAGAGATTTAAGGATCCCAAATTCTTCACCTGCCCTTCCTACCCAAGCGCATCTCTTTTGTCAGCAAGATCAATTCAACAGAAACACTTGATATACAACCCGGGCGATCGGAGCGTTATCGAAGTGACATAGAGATTTAAGGATCCCAAATTCTTCACCTGCCCTTCCTACCCAAGCGCAACTTGTTTTGTCAGCAAGATAAATTCAACAGCAACACATGACATACAACCCGGGCACGCACAGTCCAACAAACTTGCGAGAAGGGGCAATTGGAGCATCATTAAAGTGACTTAGGGTGTGATGATCACAAATTCTTCACCTGCCCATCATGCCCAAGCGCACCTTGTTTTGTGAGAAAGATCATTTAGAGCAACACATCTATGTAGGTTACAGTAAAGGGGTAGGCCAAATAGGCCAAGGGGACTTCTCCGGCCGTGACAGGAAGGGCTAAACAGAAAAGGCATTGATAAACTGAACACCAAACACACGATTCCAAACCGGGCACGCACTGTCCGGCAAACTTGCAAGAAGGGGCAATTGGAGCATCATCAAAGTGGCATCAAGGTTTAAGGATTCCCAATTCTTCACCTGCCCTTCCTACCCAAGCGCATCTGTTCTGTCAGCAAGATCAATTCAACAGAAACACTTGATATACAACCCGGGCGATCAGAGCGTTATCAAAGTGGCATCAAGGTTTAAGGATCCCAAATTCTTCTCCTGCCCTTCCTACCCAAGCGCATCTCTTTTGTCAGCAAGATCAATTCAACAGAAACACTTGATATACAACCCGGGCGATCGGAGCGTTATCAAAGTGGCATCAAGGTTTAAGGATCCCAAATTCTTCACCTGCCCTTCCTGCCCATGAGCATCTTCTGCGGCGAGCTCCCCTCAAGAGTGCTTTGGGAATGGCTGCGGAGCAGTTCATTGGCGATCATATCCAGCACAGTTCGCTTAAGGTAGCTCTCGGTGCCAAATTTCTGCAAAGTGTGAGGGGTATGGGCTCTTAGGCTTGGCAATCATATCCAGCACAGTTCGCTCGAGATTGCTCTCGGTGCCAAATTTCTGCAAAGTGTGAGGGGTATGGGCTGTGGAGAAGCTCATTGGCGATCATATCCTGCACAGTTAGCTTGAGATAGCTCTCGGTACCAAATTTCTGCAAAGTGTGAGGGATATGGGCTGTGGAGAAGTTCGTTGGCGATCAAAACCAGCACAGTTTGCTTGAGGTAGCTCTCGGTACCAAATTTCTGCGAAGTGTGAGGAATATGGGCTGTTAGGCATTGCAATCATATCCAGCAGAATTCGCTTGTGATAGCTCTCCGTGCCAATGTCTGCAAAGTGTGAGGGATATAGGCTGTTAGGCTTGGCAATCATATCCAGCACAGTTCGCTTGAGATGGGTCTCGGTGCCAATGTCTGCAAAGTGTCAGGGGTATGGGCTGTTAGGCTTGGCAATCATATCCAGCACAGTTAGCTTGAGATAGCTATCCGTGCCAATTTTCTGCAAAGTGTGAGAGATATGGGCTGTTAGGCTTATAGGTAGGGAACGGCAATATGATATCGTATGATATCGTGTGATGCTGGTAGTCTGACTAGGCTAAAGTTGCCGGCAGTCTGACTAGGCTAAAGATGCCAGCAGTCTGACTAGGCTTAAGTTGCCATTTATATACAGTATCATATGATGCAATTTGTATGATATCATATGGTATCATACTCTCCTTCCGCCAGCATCATATGATATGCCGGTCCCAACTTATAGCTTTATTCAAAACGATTGTTTGGGGTTCAGTTCATCAATGTGTTTTCTTTGTAGCCTATCCTGTCACGGTTGGGCAAGTGCCTTTAGCCTATTTGGCCTTCCCCTGGAATGTAACATACATACATTTAGGTGTCAAGGTGCAAGACAGATTGGGCATTGCAACAAGCTTAATGAACAAAGCAGGTATGCTCCTAAGGTGCTCGTATCAATGAAGCCTAGTAGCGTTGTCTGCAGGAGTAGGGTACAGGTTCACCAACAGGCAGCGGCCTCAAGGATAATCGGTTCAACAAGCTCAACCATTGAACCATTCGTTGAAACGAATGGATGTATGTACCTTACCTGCAGCTTCTGCACCACAATTAACTTTCAAGTATCATGTTTCGTCAAGTTACCTGCAGCTTCTGCACCACACCTGACTTTCAAGTATTATTGTGTGTTCGCCAACTTCCCTGCAGCTTCTGCACCACACCTGACTTTCAAGTATTATTGTGTGTTCGCCAACTTCCCTGCAGCTTCTGCACCACACCTGACTTTCAAGTATTATTGTGTGTTCGCCAACTTCCCTGCAGCTTCTGCAACACAATCAACTTTCAAGTATCGTGTTTCGTCAAGTTACCTGCAGCTTCTGCACCACACCTGACTTTCAAGTATTATTGTGAGTTCGCCAACTTCCCTGCAGCTTCTGCACCACACCTGACTTTCAAGTATTATTGTGTGTTCGCCATCTTCCCTGCAGCTTCTGCACCACACCTGACTTTCAAGTATTATTGTGTGTTCGCCAACTTCCCTGCAGCTTCTGCAACACAATTAACTTTCAAGTATCGTGTTTCGTCAAGTTACCTGCAGCTTCTGCACCACACCTGACTTTCAAGTATTATTGTGCGTTCGCCAACTTCCCTGCAGCTTCTGCACCACACCTGACTTTCAAGTATTATTGTGCGTTCGCCAACTTCCCTGCAGCTTCTGCAACACAGCTGACTTTCAAGTATCGTGTTTTGTCAACTTACCTGCAGCTTCTGCACCACTTCTGACTTTCAAGTATTATTGTGTGTTCGCCATATTCCCTGCAGCTTCTGCAACACAGCTGACTTCCATCATTATTGTGTGTTCATCAACTTCCCTGCAGCTTCTGCACCACAGCTGACTTCCAAGTATTGTGTTTAGTCAACTTACCTGCAGCTTCTGCAGCACTGCTGATGTTCATTATTATTGCGTATTATTGTGTTTCTGCAGCTTATTATTGTGTTTCTGCAGCTTCTGTACCAAAATTAACTTTCAAGTATCGTGCTTCGTCAACTTCCCTGCAGCTTCTGCACCACACCTGACTGTCATTAGTATTGTGTGTTCGCTAACTTCCCTGCAGCTTCTGCACCAAATCTGACATTCATTCTTAGTGTGTTTTGTCAACTTACCTGCAGCTTCTGCACCACAGTTCAACCAAAGTATTGTGATTTGTCAACTTCCCTGCAGCTTCTGCACCACAGTTCACCCAAAGTATTGTGATTCGTCAACTAACCTGCAGCTTCTGCACCACAGTTGAATTCCGATTATTTAGTTTCAATTATTTGATGCTTATGATTGTGTGGTGGCAGTGTGTGTGGTGTGCGTGTATTTGCACACCAAGCAGTGGGGCAGTACTTACCTGCAGCTTCTGCACCACAGTGGAGGCAAGCGGCTTCTCCTTCCCAGTTGTGGACTTTTGTCGGTGGATCCAAGGGTGGGCAAGCGCTTCTCGGGCTGTAGGCCGCTTCTTGGGGTCCCTAATTGGTGGTGGTGGTGGTGGTGGGGTGGGGTGGGGGGCAAGCCAGATGGTGGGTGGGGGTGGGGGTGGGGGGCAAGCCAGATTATGGGTGGGTGGGTGGGGGTGGGGGGCAAGCCAGATGGTGGGTGGGTGGGGCGGGGGTGGGCGGCAAGCCAGATAGTAGGTGGGTGGGGTGGGGGTAGAGGTGGGGGTCAAGCCAGATGATGGTTGGGGTTGGGGATGGGGGGGAAGCCAGGTGGGGAAGTAATGTAAGACTAAATGGGTGAGTTATGACAGGCAACCAACAACAAACTACCTACTTGTCAAGACAAGCGCGGACGAAGTCCTTCGCAGGATCTGTGATAGTCTCCCACTTCGGTGAGTGGGTGGATGGGTGGATGGGTGACTGGGTTAGTGGGTGAGTGGTTGGGTAAGGAAGTAATGTAAGACTCCAGGCATGACAGGCAAAAAAAAAAAAAAACATTTGTCAAGACAAGCGCGGACAAAGTCCTTCGATGGCTCTGTGATGGCCTCTCACTTGGGTGAGTGGGTGGATGGGTGAGTGGGTTAGTGGGTGAGAGGGTAGGTGGGCAAGTAATGTAAGACTCCAGGGGTGGGTTATGAAAGGCAACCAACAACAAAATACTTACTTGTCAAGACAAGCGCGGACAAAGTCCTTCGCAGGCTCAGTGATGGTCTCCCATGCACTCCCGCTCATTTTGGGTGTCTCCGTCAATATAGATCGCCACACCAGGGACAGGGCGGGTCTCTTTGGGTTTTTCCAATCGTTGAAGGGGAAGTTTCCGCTCAGCAACTGGTAGGTCATGACCCCCGCAGCCCACACATCTGAAGGGGGGCCGGTCTCACTGGACAACATCTCCGGGGACATGTACCAGGGAGTTCCCTCCAGGCCTAGCTTGGTCATGGGCAGGTCCCGAGTGCGGTACAAGAGAGCCAGGCCAAAATCTGTACAGCAGTTTCATTTATATATGGATAATTGGAGGGTCATGGACAGGTCCCGAGTGCGTCCAGGAGAGCCAGGCCAAAATCTGCACAGCAGTTTCATTTATGTATGGATAATTTGAGGGTCATGGGCAGGTCCCGAGTGGGGTACAAGAGGGCCAGGCCAAAATTTGTACAGCACTTTCATTTTTAAATGGATAGTAGGAGAAGGTTTGGATTTCATTTATTTTTTCTATGACAATTTAATGTAATGTCATGTAGTGTAGTGTAATGTAGTAGAATGTGATGTAGTGTAGTTTAGTGTAATAGAATGTAATGTAATGTAGTGTAGCGAAGTGTAGTATAATATAATGCGGTGTAGTGTAGAGTAGTGTAGTGTAGTTAAGTGTTGTGTATCGTTATGTTATGTTATGTTATGTTATGTTATGTTATGTTATGTTATGTTATGTTATGTTATGTTATGTTATGCTATGTTATGCTATGCTATGTTATGTTATGTTATGTTATGTTATGTTATGTTATGTTATGTTATGTTATGTTATGTTATGTAATGTTATGTAATGTAATGTAACGTAATGTAATGGTATGGTATGTGATGTGATGTTATGTGATGTGACGTGACGTGATGTGACGTGTAATGTGATGTGATGTGATGCAATGTCATGTCATGTCATGCAATGCTAACGTATCTAAACTGCTTATACCCACTTGGCAGCACTCTATTCCCCTTTAAAGAAAACCCTGTGGGTCCTGTGCTGCCCTTCCAGGATCCACAGTGACCACAGTGACCCCCCCCACCACCCCCCCCCACCCCCCCCACCCCATCCCCACAGACACCCCGGTCCCTGCCTTTTTTCAGTGCTCCCCATCCCCATCCCAGCCCCCCCCCCCACCCCCCCGCTCCCCCCCCAGCCCGCGGTCCTCCCAGCTCCCCCTCCTCCGCTCCCGCCCGACCCGGCCACCCCCGCCACCGCCCCCCGCCTGTCTCCCATCCCCCCCACTCCAGCTCCCCCGCCCTCCCCCCCCCAGGCTCCTGTCCCTCCCAGCCCCCACCCCTCCAGCTCTCCGCCCCCCTCCCACTCCCCCCACCCACCGCTCCCTGTCCTCCCGCCCCCCCGCCTCCCCAGCTCCCCCCCCTCCCGCTTTTCCCCCCCCCCCCCCCCCCCCCCCAGCTCCCTGTCCTCCCAGCCCGCCCTCCAGGTCCGCCCCCCCTCCCCATCTCACCCCCCCCCCCGCACCCCCACCCCCCCCCCCCACCGCTCCTCTCCCCGTTCCCACCCCCCCTCCCCTTCCCTCCGCCTCCCGAGCTCACGCCCCCCCGCCCAGCCCCCCCCGCCCAGTCCCCCCCCTCCCAGCTCTCCCCCCCCGCCCCCCCCCCCCCCCCCCCAGCTCCTGTCCTCCCAGCCCCCCCCCCCTCCCAGCTTCAGCCCCCCCCATCTCCCCCCCCCACCAGCGCCCTCCCCTCCCGCTCCCCCCCCTCCCTGGCTCCCCCCCTTCCCACTCCCCCCCCTCCCAGCTCCGCCTACCCCCCCGCCCCCACTCCCTGTCGTCCCAGCCCCCCCCCGTCCCAGCTCCCCCCCCCCCCCCCCCCCCCCCCAGCTCCCTTTCCTCCACCAGGCTCCCGCTCCCCCCCCTCCCAGCTTCCCACCCCCCCCCCCCCCCCCCCCGCTCCCTGTTCCTCCCATCCCCCCATCCTCCCAGTCCCCCCCCCTCCCAGCTCCCCCCCCCCCCCCCCACTCTCCCCCCCCCCCCCCCCCCCAGCTCCCTGTCTCCCGCCCCCCCCCTCCAGCTCCCCCCCGCCCACTCCCAGCTCCCCACCCCTCCCCCCCCCCCCCCACAGCTCCCTGTCCTCCCAACCCCCCCCCTCCCAGCTCACCCCCCCTCCCAGCTCCCCCCCCCCCCCCCCCCCCCCAGCTCCCTGTCCTCCCGCCCCCCCCCTCCAGCTCCCCCCCCCCCCCCCCCCCCCCCCCCCCAGCTCCCTGTCCTCCCAGCCCCCCCCCCTCCCCTCCCAGCTCCCTCTACTCCCAGGGGTCAAGACTCCCTTCCATGGGCCTCGCACCCTACCACACATCCAAGCACCCTACCACACATCTAAGCACCCTACAACACACCCAAGCGCACATCGACCATTCTCACCAACAGCTTTCAGGGTCTCCAGGGTCCTCACACCCTACCACACACCCAAGCACCCTACCACACATCTAAGCACCCTACAACACACCCAAGCGCACATCGACCAGTCTCACCAATAGCTTTCAGGGTCTCCAGGGTCCTCACACCCTACCACACACCCAAGCACCCTACCACACATCTAAGCACCCTACAACACACCCAAGCGCACATCAACCAGTCTCACCAACAGCTTTCAGGGTCTCCAAGGTCCTCACACCCTACCACACACCCAAGCACCCTACCACACATCTAAGCACCCTACAACACACCCAAGCGCACATCGACCAGTCTCACCAATAGCTTTCAGGGTCTCCAGGGTCCTCACACCCTACCACACACCCAAGCACCCTACAACACACCCAAGCGCACATGGACCAGTCTCACCAATAGCTTTCAGGGGAGCATCAGGGCCATCGTGTAAGAGCGTGAAGTTACCAGGCTTCACATCCCTGTGTAGGATGCGGTGGTGGTGGCACTGTGCTAGTGTCCTCAGCACTCCTTGCATGTACTTGGCCGCCTACAAGGGGAATAGGGGACAGGAGTGTGTGTGTTATTTGGGGGGGGGGGGGGGGCACAAATTCAACACATATTGTAGGATGCGGTGGTGGTGGCACTGTGCTAGTGTCCTCAGCACTCCTTGCATGTACTTGGCCGCCTACAAGGGGAATAAGGGACAGGAGTGTGTGTGTTATTTGGGGGGGGGAGGGGGGCACAAATTCAACACATATTGTAGGATGCGGTGGTGGTGGCACTGTGCTAGTGTCCTCAGCACTCCTTGCATGTACTTGGCCGCCTACAAGGGGAATAAGGGACAGGAGTGTGTGTGTTATTTGGGGAGGGGAGGGGGGCACAACTTCAACACATATTGTAGGATGCGGTGGTGGTGGCACTGTGCTAGTGTCCTCAGCACTCCTTGCATGTACTTGGCCACCTACAAGGGGAATAGGGGACAGGAGTGTGTGTGTTATTTGGGGGGGGGAGGGGGGCACAAATTCAACACATATTGTAGGATGCGGTGGTGGTGGCACTGTGCTAGTGTCCTCAGCACTCCTTTCATGTACTTGGCCGCCTACAAGGGGAATAGGGGACAGGAGTGTGTGTGTTATTTGGGGGGGGGAGGGGGGCACAAATTCAACACATATTGTAGGATGCGGTGGTGGTGGCACTGTGCTAGTGTCCTCAGCACTCCTTTCATGTACTTGGCCGCCTACAAGGGGAATAGGGGACAGGAGTGTGTGTGTTATTTGGGGGGGGGAGGGGGGCGCAAATTCAACACATATTGTAGGATGCGGTGGTGGTGGCACTGTGCTAGTGTCCTCAGCACTCCTTGCATGTACTTGGCCGCCTACAAGGGGAATAGGGGACAGGAGTGTGTGTGTTATTTGGGGGGGGGAGGGGGGCGCAAATTCAACACATATTGTAGGATGCGGTGGTGGTGGCACTGTGCTAGTGTCCTCAGCACTCCTTTCATGTACTTGGCAGTCTTCAACGGGAACAGGGGAAACGAGTGTGTGTGTGGTGGGGGGGATGGGGGGGGGGGGGGGGGGGGGGGGCATGTTGGTCTATATGCCTATCCTTAATACACAAAAAGTCATGTGACCAAATATTGAGGCATGGTAAAGAAGGTGCAGGCACATATTCAACACATATCGTAGGATGCGGTGATGGTGACACTATGCTAGCGTCCTCATCACACCCTTCATGAACTTGGCGGCCTATAACGGGAAGGGGGCCAGGCGTGGGTATAAAAGCAACACACTGCGTACAATGCTCACAACACATATAGTAGAATGCGCAAAACGGGAAGATGGGCAGGTGTGGGCACAACAGCAGCAGGCAGGGTCCAGGGTTCAGGGTCCAGGGTAGAAAGAGGTCTTGATACAGATGCGCACACAATGTTTCATGCGTGACGTTTATGGGGTGTTTTCATCGCCAAACACCTACTTTGCTCATCAATATCCTCACCTCAATACCTCCACCCCTCATATTACCTTCCCCTCCATACCTCAAACCCACACACAACCCCTCCCCCCTCTTCTTACTAAACCCTCCGTACTCTAAACCCTCACCTAACCCCGACCCCTCCACTCTTCTCCTTACCGTTGCTTCATAGCGCTGGCGTCATCCAATGGGATGGGCCTGCTCCCCTCCATACCCAAACACACACACAACCCCTCCACTCTTCTTCTCAGCATACCCTCCATAACCTAAACACACAGCCAACCCCTCCACTCTTCTTCTTAGCATACCCTCCATACCCTAAACACACAGCCAACCCCTCCACTCTTCTTCTTAGCATACCCTCCATACCCTAAACACACAGCCAACCCCTCCACTCTTCTTCTTAGCATACCCTCCATACCCTAAACACACAGCCAACCCCTCCACTCTTCTTCTTAGCATACCCTTCATACCCTAAACACACAGCCAACCCCTCCACTCTTCTTCTTAGCATACCTTCCATACCCTAAACACACAGCCAACCCCTCCACTCTTCTTCTTAGCATACCCTTCATACCCTAAGCACACAGCCAACCCCTCCACTCTTCTTCTTAGCATACCTTCCATACCCTAAACACACAGCCAACCCCTCCACTCTTCTTCTTAGCATACCCTCCATACCCTAAACACACAGCCAACCCCTCCACTCTTCTTCTTAGCATACCCTCCATACCCTAAACACACAGCCAACTCCTCCACTCCTTTTCTTAGCATACCCTCCATACCCGAAACACACAGCCAACCCCTCCACTCTTCTTCTTAGCATACCCTCCATACCCTAAACACACAGCCAACCCCTCCACTCTTCTTCTTAGCATACCCTCCATACCCTAAACACACAGCCAACCCCTCCACTCTTCTTCTTAGCATACCCTCCATACCCTAAACACACAGCCAACCCCTCCACTCTTCTTTTTACCGTAGCTTCAGAGTACTGGCGTCGTCCAATGGCATGGGCTAGCTCCCCTCCACTGCACAGCTCCATTACAATGTGGACATAGTCTTCATCCTCAAACACCTCTTCAAGGTGAACTACATTCAGAGTCCCTCGCAGTCTGTGCAGCACGGTGATCTGGAGACATAGGCACAAAAACATCAATACAATGAAATAAATATATAATAATAGCAGGGGGTGTTTAGGAAGGATATGGGGAGGCGCAACCTGCTAATCGTCTCCGATTCGGTCGTAGGCCCCAAAACCGTTGAAAAATGTGAAAAAGTGCCTGGGGCTGAGATCTGGGGGTAGGGGGAGGGGGGGGAGGGCCTCCCAGCAACAAGGCCAACCTTCAGTCACACCAGGCCAGCAAGCAGTGCATGGCAGCCAAGGCGTCCACGTGTACCTTTGTGTCCCTCTCTAGGTTTTTCAAGCCACTGCCTTGTGTCCCACAAGCTGCCAATTTGCCGATACGAGACGTGTTATATCTCATTAGACTCCTCTGACTGGTGTTATTTATTAACTACATCTAGTAAAAAAATGTAACTGCAGATGAAATTCACTAGTTGCAGCCTACCTGTTATTACTGGAGATACATTCGGGGGGGGGAGGGGCAGGGGCCGCTTATACATAAGCCAACCCACGTTTTTAAGATAACCAACTGATAGAGCTTGGCATGAAGGTCAGTATAAACCTAACTTTCATGACCTACTAATTGGTGAGAAAGATATTGGCCTTCTAAGCCAATGGAGGGGGGGGGAGGGCAAAAAATAACACTTCATAGCTTGGGTGTCAAAATAATTATTCTTGAACACCTCCTGTTATATAGTTACTTGTTTTTTGAAGGCAAGCAATGACTCGAAAGGTTTTTGTACTGGCATTACATAAATTGCGGGAATATTTACATAATAATTATCTGACATGGTCACTTGCAATGCCTTTGAACTATTTTTTGTTACAACGCCTAAAATAAAATAAAATAAACAAGTTACTCTTACTAAGACACAAGAGAGAGAGTCAATAAAATAAAATAAAACAAACAAATAAACAAGTTACCCTTACATGGACACAAGAGAAAGTCAATAAAAAAATCCTACATAGACACAAGAGAGAGTCTGCATGGCAACTGCATTTCTTGGTCTAGTTACATTTAGAATCGCAATGGCGATGAGAAATAAAATTTGCGATAATAAACCAAGGGAAAATGTAACCATTATCGCCATCAATATGCACCAGGAAAAATGCAATCACCATCGTCATCAATATGCACCAGGAAAAATGTAACCATCATCACCATCAATATGCACCAGGAAAAATGGAGCCATCAGCACCATCAATATGCACCAGGAACAAGTCCTATGCAGCGTCGCAAGCGACGCGGAAAATTGGCTGAGTGTGTTGGCAACGGAACGAAAGGTGGCAACGATGGAGCTGACCGAAGCGAGTTATTTACGCGACCGATGGCTGACGTGTCAGGTTTCAAGTTTTTCGGGCAAACGGACAAATGGGTAAACATGGGGGCTCCCACCCCCTTGAAGAGAGGGCTCCACCAAAAATGGAACCCTCATCACCATCAATATGCACCAGGAAAAATGGAGCCATCAGCACCATCAATATGCACCAGGAAAAATGCAATCACCATCCTCATCAATATGCACAAGGAAAAATGTTATCATCATTCTCATCAATAAAATAATAAAATTAATAAAGGCAGTGATCTGGACTTGAAGTCACAGGAGAGGGTGAGAATGGCAAGGTCACTCCTTGGCCTCATTAAAAATGCGTTTACAAATATGTGGTAAGGTGGGGCTAAATGAACCTGGAATAACCTCAAATAACCTGGGATTGCAGGTTATTTCAGGTTATTCCAGGTAATTCCAGGTAATTTCAGGTTATTCCATGGCAGCACCAGCGCCAGAGAACTAACCTGGATTAACCTGAAATAACCTGAAATATAGTAATGAAGGGCATGTCATAGGCCACATCCATAGACCTATCCCCAACCAGGAAGGTGTAGACGATGCAGTGTGGCAAGTGCAGGTGCATGTGCATGTGCAAGTGCTTATGCTTCTGCTGAGGCACTAGAACATGCACAGCTGCATGCGTTAACACATGGATACAAATACATGGACGTCTATGCAGGGACCAGCATATCATATGATGTAGTTCAAAGGCGAGTATGATATCATATTATGTCATACAGACTGCATCATATGATATTGTATGTACATTGATATATTGTATATAAATGTGTACACATGGATACAAATGCATGGACGTCTGTGTGTGCTCGTGTTGAGGCACCCACGCAACATTTGTTTCTGGCTACCAGTGTCAGCTTCTACACAGCTCCCCTGGCTGCTAGGTGCTACCATGCATGCCATAGTGTGAAGCTGCAAAACACTGTAATCCTCTTCAGCTACTAGCAGTAGCCTCTAGGCAGCTCCCCTGGCTGGCTATTCAGCCAAACCTAAGACAGCCTCTAGCTCCTTGAAGCTGGTACAATGCACTTTCAGGCACTGCTGAAACAATGCGGCATAACCCAGTGGCTGGCTGGGGGAGCTACCTAGAAGCTGCTCCTGGTAGGAGAAAGCAGTGCCAAACATGTACAAGCACGTCTGTGCCCGAGCATGGGTATGGCCACACATACAACGTGCATGCCCATCTATTGTATAGACATCGCTTGCGCAGGTTCTAGTATACTCATAGCCAGCTGTCCCCCAGCACACACTCAAGTGAGTGTTTGAAGTGGGTGGGAGGGGTTTGTGATTCAAACTATGTACGTGTCTGTTACGACGAAGTGTAACTGTGTGTGAATGATTGCTGCCATGTAGCAGCCATGGTAAACAAATGGACTTCTGGCTATGAAAATAGGCTGACTAGACCAGGTCTGCTGCCATGGTGGTGTACTGCCAGCATGGCTGAACAGCACTACATGCGCATTGAGTAATTTCCTAACAACGCCTACCTCACGCTTGATGTTCTCTATGTGCTGCCGAAGCGTGTCCTCTGATACGGAGGGGATGTCCAGCTTCTTCTTGATACTCTTGCACGCGAATTTATTCCCTGTGGTGATCTGGACGGCAACCCGGACGGACCCGAACCCGCCCGACCCCAAACTATCTCCTAACGAGTATTTTTGCTCCAACCCAGGTGGATAGCCAATCATGGGGGTTGCGGCTTTGGCTGCCACCTCTGCATCCCAAATATCGACTCGGGGCATGGTGGGAGGATGACGTGTCGTTGACGGAAGTGGCGAATATTTCAAGCGTTCAGCTGCGTTCAGGCTTGTTATTCAAAAGCAAGTAGTGGGGGTACAATTGTTCTTGATATGGATCGATCAATAGGTCGGCGCGCGAGTTTCGAGCTGGTGGAGGGATAGTAAGCTCTAGGGACAAGGACGGTTTTGAGGACAGAAACTTCTTCTTGGGGAACAACGTCGTACACGCATTCACGCATATGCCGCGTGTGTAATGTGCTGACGTCAGACATCGGACGTCGCCGCCCCCCCGTCCCAAGCTCCTTGGGCCCTCTGCTCGCCTCTGCTTGGGCCCAAGGAGTAACTCCGATACATTCAATGTCATTACTCAAGCGCAGACCTACATCCTTACCGCCGCTGATCCTCTGATTGCCCTAGTGCTATGCCCTCCCTAGTCCTGCCATCTAGATCTGGTTTGCAGGACTGCTTAGCTAGCAGCCCTTGACGCCACTGCCCTATTAGGGGGCAGCGTCGCCGATGTACTGCTAAGTACCGCCAGACTTTTCAGTTGTTTTCACTGTCTTCTACTCATTGTAACAATATTTCTCTTACCGCCGCTGATCCTCTTCATCCTTGTTAAGTTGGTACCCAGTACGTAAGCCTCGATACTACTACCCTATCAATTGGTTCCCCTTCCTTCTTCCCTTGTTCTTCCTCTTCAGTCTCTTCTAATTCCCTATTAGCAGCTCTCCTAGCTGACTTTCCTCCGTTGTCCAACCCCCAGATTCTCCTGTACACATTGCCTCTTTGGCCTTCTCCCGCCCCCATATATAGTTGAAGGTGCCCCTTAAATGGCTAATTCATAGTAGAATAGCCTTTCCAGTTTCTTCACCAGTTTCTCCCATTGGGGTTATCATTCAGTACCTGAACAGTTTCATAGTTTCCCCCTCTCCGACCTTAGATACCCCTCTCCTATATAAGTCCCACGGTGAGGGGTCTCTTTCTCATTGCAATCCCTAGAGGGCCTTCTTACACTCTCGGACTTTTTGCCGTACTGCCTTGAGTTTACTTATTTTTCTTCATTATCGTCTCTCACTGCAACTATCACACGACTACCCTACCAAGGGGCAGTTTCGTCGTTATACTGCTGAGTACCAACCTCATCTTCCGCTTATGACATCTTGGTGGGCCTTGGCTTCACTGCTCCATCAGGCAGCTCGACGATATACTGCCAGGTACCATCTCAGAGTCCTGTTTTTTGTAAGTATCTGGGTAGCCGTCAATGTACCCCAGTGCTCTATCCGGCAGCTCGCCGATGTACTGCCAATTTGGCAAGTACCGTCTCAGTGTTTAGTTTCTTTCACGATTTTGTTCCTTCCTGCTCATTGTAACAATTCTTGAACCCTTACCGCCGTTGACGAGGCTATGGGGAAGTGGGTCCTGGAGGCGGGTGGGAATTCGCGACTGAGATCGAAGCCAAAAATATGTACCGGTATATCAAAAATAACCCCACCATCCAGTTGTGTGGAGGTCGTACAGATTATCTATAATCTGCTCTTATTTTTCAATTTGATCCGGCATCGAAATAGTTCTGGGCCTCAAAAGTTTTTTTGGGGTGGGGGTAGGGGTGTGGGTGGGGGGTTGAGGGAAACAAGTGTAATGTTTTGCATTTTTCATTATATGGAGGATCTCGGAAGTTTTTTCTATACCCTTTGAAAATCGCTTTAGCAGTCACCGGCAGGGAGTTTCGAAAGTAGTGGAGAAAGTAGCTACTCGTAGCCGAATAGAGCTACAGACATTGAACAACTTTTGCGAAGGATCTTGACCGCTGCGATGCTGATAACTCTATTGATGCGCAATTCAACGACGAGCAAAAAATGTGGGTGCGGGGGTGGTCGGAATCGTTCAAACGCCTGGACATCTGTCGGACAGACGGACAGCGGACAGACAGACAGACGGCGGGGGAAACTTGGGGCTTCAGCCCCGGGACCCCTGGGGGGTCCAGAGGGGGCTAAAGCGAAAAAGTAAGGAACGGCGATAGTTCGTTTTTGCCCCCTCCGTCTGCCTACCAATTGTATGGCGAAACTAAATTTCGACGAAATCCACTACCCTGGCCGCCCCTGGCCATGTGCATGACTGCCGTATTTGGCATGCCTGCGGTCCTGACAGATGGCAGCGCAGCCCCTGCTGACAGCTACCCTCATTACTCATCGCTTTCCGAACTTCACTCAACTGTAGTGCTTTCCCCTTGCCCCTTCCCCTTGCCCTTGCCACTTTTGCAACGTAAAATTCACAAGCATAATCAATTCTGGAACCTTTTCTGTTGCGTCTGTGCATATCCTCTGCGTTTCCGACCGCCAAGCTTTAATCGCCCCTAGCCATGGTTTCACCCTTCTAAGCATCCGCATTTTCCAGCGAGAGTATTGTTGCCCGAACCTTTTCTCCCAGTCAAAGGGTAGATTATTGAGATAGGCAGAAATAAATGGGTAAGCAGCCAACAAGCACGATCAGACATGTGTATCTTGCCCATCATCGGACAGTTTGTACAGGGCCTTGCTTAACTCTCTTCCATATCCGCGCAGGCTGTGCTTCATCAGCTCCTGCTGCTGCTTCTGAGGAGCAGCAAAAGTCGATTGATGAACCTAAGGGTAGGATTTATTTGCTGCGAACTCTCAGATGAGGAAAAGGCATTTCCCCTTTTAGCTATCTTCGGTCTCCTTTAGTTCACCTCCGGTCCCTGTCATGCATCACAAATTATCTCACCATCGATGCTTGCATGGTAGTGGCCAGGAGGAGGCGCCTTATCTCCGGCGATCTGTTTCTGACTGTCATATTCCTCTGCCTACCTCCTTATCTCGCGGGCCTCCTGCTGCACTCACTAGCTACGGCTCCCCACTTTTCCCACGTCCAGTTCCGCCTCAGGAGCCAGCCCCGCTTTACCGATCACCACCGTACATCCCGGACCATGCTGTAAGACCTGTGTAAGAAACGCAGATGCACCTTAATTCCTCGACGCCTGGCCATCAACATTATTCTCATCATCTCCATCATCACTTCATGTTTCGCGATGGCTAACCTGCTTTACCTAATGGTGTCCATGATGGCCCACACGAGCTGGTATTGCCAGACCCAGTCAGTCTCACCCCCCGTCTCACCCACCACCCCCCCTCCCTCTCTCCGCTCGCCCAGAGTTCATTCGTGCCGCACCTGCTCCTGAAATCGAGGCCAATGCGGTCGAAAGTGAGGTTCATGAAACAGCGAAGGCAAAGGCACGGCGCTTGTCAGTGGCAAATGTCGACCCAGATGGAAATGTTTCCGGGGTGAGTCCACATGCTTTCACGATGCGGCAATGCGCCGTTTTTTTCTTTCTGGGAGTGTGGTTGGAAGGCCTGCCTTCGATGTTTTGAAGTGGTCTAGGTTCAAATCTCTGGCCTAACTATCACTGGGTAAAACATAAATTAATGATTGCATTGAGGAGCAGGGCTTTCTAGCGCTGCTGACATTTTGAGGCTTAGCCCAGTGGCTGGCTCAGGGAGCTGCCTAGAAGCTGCTGCAAGTGGCCGAAAAGAAAAATAGTGGTGAGAGAAATTCTCCGGGAGACTTATCTGCAAGGACTTCGTCACCGCTCAGTTTTTGCGGGGGTCCCTTGCAGGCAGGCTTGGCTTACTCGTTGCCCTGCTTTTCACTACTAATATGGGGGGGTCACTCTTTAATGCACCCCTGCGGCACGCCTCTCACCCCAAATGCACCTTTTAAAGCATAATAAAGGGTGCCAATGACCCCCCAAATTAGCAGTGTCATCTGTAGGGACCAGCAGATCATATAATGTTGGCCAAAGGCGAGCATGATATTATACAAATCGCAGAGTATGATATTGTTAGGGACCGGCATATCATATGATGTTGACCAAAGGCGAGTATGATATCATATGATAGTGTATATAGATGGTAACTTTAGCGTAGTCAGACTGCCGGCATCATATGATATCGAATGATGACATGATATCGTATGATGTCATATGATATCATATTGCCCTTCCCTTGTCATTTGTGCCTACTAGCTCATGAGGCTGCTGCCATATTATTGCGAGCCTGCTGTGACTCTAATAGCTTTTCTTTTCCGCTACGAGCAGCAGCTTCTTAGCAGCTCCTTGAGCCAGCCACTGGGCTAAGCTCCAAGATTCCAACAGTATTGGACATATGATTGTGTCAGCTTCCAGGTGCACTATGTTGCTATATGGTTTGGCTGGAAAGCAAGCCAGGGGAGCTACCTAGAAGCTGCTGCTCTTAGCGGGGGGAAAAAGCTATGATGTCACTCCTCTTGGTTTGGCTCAAACATTTGGCTCATGGAATCAAGGAGTTGTATCATAGTTTTTCTTTTCAGGTAATAGCAGCAGCTTCTGGGCAGCTCCATGAGCCAGCCACTGGGCCAAGCCTAACAAATTCAGCAGTGTAAGAAAGCTGATTACGTAAGCTTCAAGGTGCACTAGGTTACTTCAGGTTTCGCTGATTAGCCAGCCAGGGGAGCTGCCTAGAAGCTGCTGCTCTGGCTGAAAATATAGCCGAAAATAGGAAGAAAAATAGTGAGTTGTATGAACATTCTCAATGTATGGATGGTACAGTCCTGGGGTGGCCAAATAGGCTGAAGGGACTTGCCCAACCTTGCTATCAGGAGGGACTGCAGCGAAAACAAGCAAGCACTGATGAACTGAGCCCCAACAAATCGTTTTACTCCTGTGGCACGCATTACCGTGTACCCTTATAACATCATGTCGGGTTATGCTGTGTCGTGTGTTAAGCCTATTTGGCTGCCCCTGGACTGTACAAATACATACATACATGCTGTGTTGTGTGTTTAGCCTATTTGGCTACCCCTGGACTGTACAAATACATACATACAGGCTGTGTTGTGTGTTAAGCCTATTTGGCTACCCCTGGACTGTACAAATACATACATACATGCTGTGTTGTGTGTTTAGCTTATTTGGCTTCCCCTGGACTGTACAAATACATACATACATGCTGTGTTGTGTGTTTAGCCTATTTGGCTACCCCTGGACTGTACAAATACATACATACATGCTGTGTTGTGTGTTTAGCCTAATTTGTGCTACCCCTGGTGTGACAAATACATACAGACATGCTGGTGGTGGTGTTTAGCCGAGGGGCTACCCCTGGACTGTACAAAACAAATACATACAATAGCATACCGTACATGGCATCACATACAATACATACCTACACACAGACATACATAAACTGACATACATACATACTACATACCATACATACATACATACATGAAGGTCGTGTGTTTGTTTTTTTACGCCTATTTGGCCTACCCCTTGACTGTAACAAATACAGCAAGCAGACGGGTGTCGTGTAGAGTATGTGCCAGCCCTATTTGGGCTACCCCTGGGACTGTGACAAATACATACATACATACATACATACAGACAGAACATCTGTGTCTCAGGTTTAGCCTATTTGAGGCACCACCTTTGGTGACTGGTGCAGTTACAACTGCATGATGTGTTTGGTGTTTAAGCCTATGTGCAAAGCTGACTCGTCCAGCTGTGCGATGCGCCAAGATTTCAAGGAGTGTAGAATACTGATGATGTCAGCGTCCAGGTGCAGTGGATTGCGTTAGGTTTGGCTGAATAGGCAGGCAGGTGAGGAGCAGCTTGTATCGAAAATAAAAGCATTGATCCACCACTCATCTGAAAAATTCCACCACTCCACACCACTCCTAAAAATAATTCCATCGTTCATGTAAACAATTCCTTTGCTCACTCACGCAGAGCACTCACACCCACACCCACAGTCACCACCACAGGCCATCACCACCCATGTTCAAATCACCATCACCACCACACCCGCCATCACCTACTCACCACCATCATCAACACCTATGTTAGAATCACCATCACCACCACACCCGCCATCACCACCCAGGTTAGAATCACCATCACCCCCACACCCGCCGTCACCTTCTCACCACCACCATCACCACCCATGTTAGAATCACCATCACCATGACCACCACAACCGCCATCACCTACGAACCACCACCGTCACCACCCACCACAATCCATGCCACCACAGGTGCCTCAGACCATGATCAGGGGCGGCACTCCTCCAGGAAGGAAGATCGGTTCCAATGGTCCCAGGGCTCCAGCAGCAGGCGACGTGGCAGCCAGTACCAAGGGGCGAGCTCGCCGCCTCTCATACATTTCGAATGATGTGGGTGTCGGTGTGTGAGGGGGGGGGGGGGGGGGGGGGGGGGTAAGAATGTAGATGTGTGTAAGGACAGCAGTCTTCATTGTCGCATCACAAAAGGAATCTAAGGGCTGTTGTTTCGGGTTAGGTTTGGTGTCTGACGGTGCAATCTCGCCCTGTGGAGGGCTAGTCGGGTGTTGGTTTGGAGAGGTGTGAGTGTCAGGAGGGGTTGGGTGGTGTGAGTGTAGGTAGGGTGTTTTGGAGAGGTGTGAGTGTAGGTAGGGGTTGGGTGGTGTGAGGTGGCGCAATGTGAACACTGAGCAGAGGTCTCCATGTGTTGGTTTACGCTGTTGCCCAAATTACCGGTATCATAACGCCAGCCATCGATCATGGAATCAAGACCAACAGCCAGCTCACCAGTAAGGATCACAACCAACAAGCATGACAACCAACAAGCATCGCAACCAACAAGCATCACAACCACTCATTTACTCATTCTGCTTGACTAGCATCTGAGCACACCCACTGTATTTCAAATGCACGCAGCCCAACGGCACACCTGCCCCTATACTTGCCCCTGGAGCTATTGAAGCTGGGGATGACTACAACAATGAGCCGATCCCCAGTGGCCCTGTAGGAGCCCCTACAGTACAACAGGCAAGTATGGACCGTCAAATCGTATGAGATCATACAAATTGCATCATATGATATTGTCTATAAATGGTAGCTTTAGCCTAGCCAGACTGCCGACATCACATGATATCATATGATGACATTATATCATATTATGACATGATATCATATTATGACATGATATCATATGCCGATATGATATCATATTGCCGTTCCCTACAGGTAAGGCAGCGCGAGAATGCAACCTTTGGGTTTCTTGAAGGTGCCACTTGCAACACAAGTGCTAAATAAGTAGGGAATGGCAAATCATATGATGTTGACCAAAGACGGGTATGATATCATACACAAATTGTATGATTTTATATCATATGATATGATGCCCCAGGCCAAAGTTACCTAGTCAGACCGCCGACATCATATGATATCATATGACCTTGACCTTGGTGAATTCGGGGTGCTACGGTAGAGCCTGGGGGGGCTGCTCTGGGGGGCTGCAAGGTTGCTAGGAGCACCATGGTGCTACATAGAGACACCGATTCCTTTCCTTAAATCAAAACCTGCCACTTGCTGCTCATGTCCAGGCTCTACCTGGGGGTGTTAGTGAGGCCCTCGCACTCAGCTTGGCTTCCTTTAATCCTTTCCTTGAAAATAACCCTGCCACTTTCTGCCCGTGTCCAGGCTCTTCCTGGGGGTGTTAGCGAGGCCCTCGCACTCAGCGTGGCTTGCATGTCTAGGGCCGGGAGGGAGCCTGGCTTCAAAAAGACAAACCAAGACAACTGCTTTGCTTTTGAGAAGTACATATCAGAGGAGCAGTCCTTGTTCGGAGCGATGGACGGCCATGGCCCTCACGGCCATCTTGTGTCCGGATATGTGAAGCAACACCTGCCCATAATCCTGGTGAACCACCTGACTGCTGAGTCTGATCCTAAGAAGGCTCTCAGCTCGGGGTTCATTGAGGTGGACACGTCCCTCGGCAGCAGCCGTATAGACTGCGAGTTCAGCGGCAGCACATGTGTAGTCTCTTACCTCAAGGTGGGTGCCCTACCCTCACCCCTACCCTTAACCCTCCCCTCACCCCTCTCCTCACCTAATACAACAAGTGTTTATATTTACGTATAGACTGTGTGTTCAGTGGCAGCACTTGTGTAGTAGCTTACCTCAAGGTGGGTGCTCTACCCTCACCTAATACAACAAGGGTATACGTATAGACTGCGAGTTCAGTAGCGGCACCTGTATAGCCTCTTACCTCAAGGTGGGTGCCCTACCCTCACCCCTACCCTCACCCTTACCCTCCCCTAATACAACATGTGTATACGTATAGACTGCGAGTTCAGTAGCGGCACCTGTATAGCCTCTTACCTCAAGGGTGGGTGCCCTATCCTCACCCCTACCCTCACCCCTACCCTCACCCCTACCCTCACCCCTACCCTCACCCCTACCTTCACCTACTACAACAAGTGTATATATACGTATAGATGTTGTGTTCAGTGGCAGCACTTGTGTAGTCTCTTACCTCAAGGTGGGTGCCCTACCCTCACCTAATTCAACATGTGTATAAGTATAGACTGCGAGGACAGTGGCAGCACCTGTGTAGTCTCTTTCCTCAAGGTGGATGCCCTACCCTCACCCCTACCCTCACCCCTACCCTAACCTAATACAACATGTGCATAAGTATAGGCTGTGAGTTCAGGGGCGGCACCTGCGTAGTAGCTTACCTCTAGGTGGGTGTAAGGCAACACACAAAAAGCTTCAAGTCCCTGCATGCATGCACAACAAAGAGACACAAACTGATTGCAATGCATATTTCAGGGCCTTCCGTGTTGTGGATTTCACAGAATTTAGTTTCGCCTGAAAACTAGTAGGCAGGCGGAGGGGGCAAAAACGAACTATCGCTGTTGTTTCTTTTTATACGGCCGTCAGGCGATAAAGCGAAGGGCATGAAGCTCCCACCACAGCATGTTGTTTACTACCCTCGATGTAGCAGAGACTCCACTGTTACATGGGTTACACCGCATGCAAAGCCACTTATACCTAATGTTTTGGCGACGGCCGAGGCCTTCGTCCCACGCCACCCGCCTGAGCCCAAGACATGGGCCGGTCACCACCGATCACCTCAGGTTGATAAGGACGGTCAGCCTGTTGATGTAGACAGGGGTGAGGGTAATGTCGTATCGTATATCAAGAAATAGTGACTTTCCCCAGCTGCGGCGTACGGGAGGGTTCCCTTAACACCACGCCCCTCCAGGCGTTTTATTTATTTATTTTTTATATGAAGTTAAACATGGGGTGAAACCAGCCAACGAGCCAATTTGCTTCCTCATACAGCCTGAGCCTCTTCTAGCTCTTGCTGGTGCTGATATGGGTGGGTGCACCTGCGAGGGTTGTGGGCGTGGGTGTGGTGGGACTGTGCAGCTCTTGCTAGTGTGGACTTGCATCGAGAGGACAGGGAGGGCCAAACTGGGCGTTGGTGTGGGAGGTTTGCAGAGAGTGAAGCACCACAATTAAGTGGTCTCCGGTATGTGTTGATGGTGGTGGTGGTGGTGGTGGTGGTAAGAGGAAGGGTGTGTGTGTTGACACCAAGCACACGCACAAAAGAAAGAAAGAAACACCAACAGAAACAAACACCGAAAGAAACAAACACCGAAAGAAACAAACACAAAAAATAAACAAACAACCTCCCTTGCCCCACAGGGCACAACTCTAACGACTGCGTTGGTGGGCGACTCACGAGGGGTGATGGCCAGGAAGACGTCAAAGGGCCTCGAAGCCATTGACTTGACTATCGACCACAAACACCAAATGAAACTAACACAAACATCCTCCCTTGCCCCACAGGGTACAACTCTAACGACTGCCTGGGTGGGCGACTCACGAGGTGTGATGGCCAGGGAGACGTCAAAGGGCCTCGAAGCCATTGACTTGACTATCGACCACAAACCCACGGACCCCGAAGAGAAGACTCGAATCCTGCGCAGCAATGGCCGCGTCGAGCGACTGGTGGACGAGGTGGGACAGCCCATGGGCCCGCACCGCGTGTGGCTGCAGTACGCCTGGATCCCTGGGCTAGCAATGAGCCGCGCATTAGGAGATGTGCTGGCCCATCAAGTTGGAGTCAGCTCTGAGCCCCAACACAGTGTGCATGAGGTGATCCCCGAGGACAAGTTCTTCATCCTAGCTAGTGACGGTGTGTGGGAGTTCATCACTAGTCAAGAGGCCGTGGACATAGTGGGGCAGTGTGATTCGACAGAAGAGGCGTGCAGGCAGCTGGTGGATGAGGCTTACCAGCGTTGGCTGACCGAGGAGGAGGGTGTTGTGGATGACATCACGGCTGTGGTGGTGCGCTTCCTACATAAGTCAGATTAACTTCCTGGCCGCAAATAATGGTGGGTGATGGCAGGTGATTCTAGTTCACTGCACCACTCAAAGGCTTGTCGTGCTTGGCATACAGAGGGAGTTACTGAGAGGATGAAGCCATGCTATGCCATTACTTTTCTTCTTCTTCTTGTGACGCGTCGCAAATTGAGCGACTTAGTTCGACCCCACTGCGACGCGCTGCCCCCCGAACCCCGCAAGGCATGAAGCGTGGAGTCGGGGGGATTCGGGGGGCATGTCTGACTAGTTTAGCCGGACCCATGTGTCACCATGCAGCGACAGAATGGCAACGCGTCACAGAGAAAAACAGTGCATGCCATGGCAGACATATGGAGAGTTCAATTGAGCAGCATCGGTTAGATATCGCTGTAATGCTGTTTCATTCTAGGCAGCGTTCTTTCCCCGTCCTTGGGCAAAACAGAAAGCTAGCTAGTGTGTCTGAAAGCTGACATAGAGGGCATTCGAATGCAGCTGACATATTTGGATTATCCAGTGGCTGGCAAATGGAGCTGGCTGGATGCTGCAATGCGTAACCCTAAAAAAGAAAGAATGGTGGTGTTATGGTGTTTCCTGATAAATGCCTCCAAATGACCGACAGCAGCTCTTGCTGACAGATTCCCACTTACTCCACCAATGCACCTTATGGACATCTGACCAAGTGAGCAATACACCTTGTGAACATCTGATCAGATGACTAATGCACCTTACGGATATCTGACCAGATGACTAATGCACCTTGTGAACATCTGATCAGATAACTAATGCACCTTATGGACATCTGATCAGATGACTAATGCACCTTACGGACATCTGATCAGATGACTAATGCACCTTGCGGACATCTGATCAGATGACTAATGCACCTTACGGACATCTGATCAGATGACTAATGCACCTTGTCAACATCTAATCAGATGTCTAATAAGATGCATGGCCCTACGGCAGCCTGCTCCTTTCCAGGCTGTTAAACAGGTGTCCAGGGTGTTCAACACCTGTTAGCAACCACATTGTTAACCAATGATGTGCATAAACATGTGTTTAACAACCTGAACATGGTGCAGGCAGCCGGAAGTCAATGCGTCTTATGCATATCTGATGAGACATCCAGTCAAGTGCATTGGTAGAGTTTGCGGGATCCTGACAATAACGCATGTCCCGCAGTGGGCGTTACCTAAAGGTTCCGTCACCGTATTTTATTATGTTGGTTCTTCTTGACAGAAAATCATTGTATTGGTGTGTCAACTTAGAATGTGTTGGCCCCAACGGATTGAAACTGGAGCTGGGTAGGAGCTGCCATGCGTAGCCCCCCAAAGAAATAGTGGCCCAGATTGATTCAGTATGGTATTAAGAGGCTGGGGCGTGGAGCTAGTAGGGTCTCCTTTCGTGCTCTGTGTCTTTTTTGCGACGTGTCGCAATTTGAGCGACTCGGTCAACCCCACTGCCCCTCGAACCCTGCGGAGCACGAAGTGCGGAGCCTGGGGGCTTGGTGGGGGCATTTCTGACAAGTTTAGCCGGATCCACGCGTCGCCATGAGCGTAGGACCCCAAGTTGTCCTTACACATCCTGTTAGCAGTTGTGGTGGTGGTGCAGGTGGTGGTGTATTGGGGCAGTAGTGGGGTGCAGGTAGTGGTGTTGGTGCTTTTCGGCAGTAGTTGTGTTGGTGGCAGACACTTAAGGACATGACGCAGTCCTCACCACTACCTTCAGCTCCGTTCACATGAGGACCTACAGTAGTCCCTGCTACTAGGTCCAGTTATTTTCTGATCACGTTTTAACCCATAAGTGGAGGTGTAGGAGAGTTCCTGGTGGTGGACACAGAAGGACCTGGGGTAGTCCTCGCCAGTACCATCAGTTCCTTTCACTGAAGCTAGGAGTGGACCCCACTCCCAGCTTCAGTACTTTTCAGATCACGGAATTAGTAGCAGCTGTGTTGCTGGTGTACGCGTGAGGCAGCAGACATGCACATGTCTTCCTCGTCAACTCGTGCGGCAGCAGGCACATGCATCAGTAGGTGTTACAGGCGAATGCCAACTATTCTGGGCGGGTTTGAACCCACTATTGCTTACAATAGTAGCCGTCTTTCTCGGGTGTCTGCACAGCAGCAGGCATAAACATCAGTAGGCATATTTCTCAGTTTTTAGCGATATATCACTAGTAGCGATAAAACACATCGCTATCAAACTTGGCATTGCGATGAAAGCGATTTAAGCGATGCAAGTAGATGTGGCATCCCAGCAGGCCCAGCCAGGGATCTCACCTGGCCTGTATGTATGTTACAGCCCAGGGGTAGGCCAAATAGGCTGAAGGTATCTGACCCGGCCTGGGATCTCACCTGGCCTGTATGTATGTTTTACAACCCAGGGGTAGGCCAAATAGGCTAAAGGGACTTGTCCAACTGTGATAGGAAGGGCAAAAAAGAAAAAGCATTGATGAACCGGAGAGTTCCAACCACAACTAGTGGAACTACCGTACTACTACTACTTAAACCTAGGAACCCTGACACAGGTGAAATCTAAGCTGGTATCTGACGAAATCGACCCGGCAGATCTCATGTCTGAGTTCCTTTTGGACGCGCAAATGCTAGACTAACAGTTTGATTCCTTCTATGCGCTGGCTTGTGACGCAGTCAAGTCTCTACTAAAAAGCATATCAGGTGGTTTGTGTGGGTGGGTGGGTGGGGGTGGGGGGGGGGGTAGGTTGAGTATTGTGAAACAACTCAGAAGTTCTGGAGGGAGTTGCAACGTGGTGAAATCGATTTCCTCTATATCGCTTTCTGAGTATTTGAAGCTGGCAAAGGTGCTTCTTTTTCTTATCCCTGGCTCTGTCGGGGATGAGCGAACGATTTCGAACCGTGGGTTCGTCCACAACGATCAGCGCAACAAGAATATAAGATGTTGCGTGGCCACTTGAGTGACTGTATGTTCAAGAAGAAGTGGTGGAATGTTGTCCCATTCCCTTACCAGAAGGTCCTTGATGCTCCTCACGGGGCAGCTCCAAAGGTCCGATATAACAAGTAGATTCAGATTTAAAGGAATGTTGGGGCTGGCTTGCAGTACAAAACTCGTGGTTGAAGTGCTACACTAGTTTTCTGTACAATGTTGAACTTAAACTTGTTTACATAGCTTCTGCCAGGAATTTGGCTGTCTGCCGTCTGTACAGGAATTTGTACTGGCAGTGCTAAAACATTAACCAGGAAAAACATTTAAACGCAGGCTTGACCAACTTGTTACAGACGAATGTAATATACGCCATCCACATGCGAAATGACCCCCCGGGCTCCCTAAAAAGAGGCTAAATGGATCCAAAATAGGCTATGAATCGACCCGGTCCGGATGGCTCCAGAACCAGAATAGCTATGGGAGAGGGGGGGGGGGGCTAAAAAACAGTAACAAACTGGTATTTTTCAGGCGCCTGCATAACAGCAGGCACAACAATCAGTAGGCATCTTATTCAGGTGCCTGCACAGCGCAGGCACAACCATCAGTAGGCATAGTTGTCAGGTGCCTGCACAGTGCAGGCACAACCATCAGTAGGCATAGTTGTCAGGTGCCTGCTGTTTTTTTTTTTTTTTTTTTTTACTTGTGAAAGGATTTTCACCCCAGGAGGTGGGTCTCCCGACACAAACCAGCGACACGGAGGATTCAGTTCGAATGGTGGTGCCACTCCTACAATATGCAAAGTAGGCGCTCTTAGGGTTGGTGAGAGATACCAACCCACGACCAAACGAACATTCACCACTACCCCTGTTGACCACGGCAGACTAGCTCCCTGCCATGGTCGTTAGAGGCGGAATCAAGGAGACATAACTAGAGAACCACCCGAGGGCAGAAATCCGACAGTACTTCCCTACAAGGTTTGCTTAGGGCCAGGACGCCAAAATACTGAGGAATCGAACCTCACCACCCCCTTCCTACTCTTGCAAGTAGGGTCGATACAGCAAGGGTACTGTAGATCACAAGGGATGTAGAACACACACCACATTTGTAACTCAGCCTGCGTGTCCTGCGATCTAACGCCGCCCCCTAACCGCTAAGGTAAACCTCGGCAGGATAGGAAAAGAGCAATCTCCCGTGGAACTGTGGTCTGGGCGATTTTCACGCCCAGACCGGTCTATCTAGGCGAATTTCACGCCCAGACCAGGGTGGTGGTGGTGGTATGGGGGTGAGGGGTGTGTTGTGGAGGTATGGGTGGGTGGTAAGCTGTAAGGAGGGGTGTGTTGTGGTGGTAGGGGGGAGAGTGTGCGGTTATGTGTGTGGTGGTGGGGGAGTGAGTGTGGGTTAGGTGGTGAAGAGGGAAGGTGTGAGTGTGTGTGTGTTAGGAGGGGGTGATTTACTGGCCCAGACCGGTCTAGGCGACTTGCACGCCCTAGCCAATGTTGTGGTGGTGGGGTGGGGGTGAGGGGTGCAATGTGAAGGTTGGTGGTGGTTTGTAGAAAGAACGTGCTGTGATAGGGGGGTGAGTGTGGGGTTATGGGCGGTGTGGTGGGGGAGTGAGATTGTGGGTATGGTGATAAAAAGGTGTGTGTGTGTGTGGGGGGGGGGGGGGGGGGGGGGGGGGGGGGGAGTGTTTGGCTGTGTGAGGTTGAAGAGGTGTGATAGAGGGGGAAAGTGTGTGTAGGTGGAGCGTTAGGCTGTGGGCAAGGAATAAGGGTGGAGAAAAGAAGAAGTTGAAAAGAAACTTTGACCACAGGAGGAAGCATACCTAAGCATACCTTAGAAGGTCTAAATAGGAGGTGCCGGGAAAAGGGGGTGAAGGTGTAGAGCAGAAAAATCAATTCAACGGGAGCGAGGTACGAGCTCCACGGCAATCACGTATTCAGGCGTGATTGCGGAAATTTCGCAAATCCTGAAGAGGGTGTGGGGGGATTGATGTGCGAATAATTGTGTAGACTGACAGCGCCGCGGTATAATGATGAGGGGTCCAGGCCAGGTCCACTGCGTTCCAGCGTTCACTGCGAGGGATGGGGAGTAGGGAGTTGCGAGAAATGAGGGAGATAAGGTCTGGTGGCCGGCATATTTGTCAGGTGCCTGCGCGGTAGCAAGTACATGCATCAGTGAGCGTCTTTCTCAGGTGCCTTCTGTTGGTGGTAGAAACTGAGGGCCGGGAGACGAGGCATGAGACCGAGCAACCGACTTACATAGACGCGGTGAGGAGGTAAATTACAGAGAAGGGACGACCTTATTTATACTCATAAGTTCTGAAAGATACGAAATACGTCAGCAATGACTGGAAGAAACTCAGCTTTAGCCTATTGCCTTTACCTAGGGGATGATTCAGGGCGACAGCACAATCGGTATTTTTTAGCGATGTATCGCTATTAGCGATACAACCCCTCGCTATCGAGATTGGCGTAGCTATGAAAGCGATTTAAGCGATGTGACAGCCAGATCTGGCCCTGCCCTGGAGTCCCAACTGGCCTGGCCCAGGCCGCCTAGGAGCTGACTGGATTTCTTCCCTGCCCTTACCAGAGCCTACTTCTCCTACTCGCGCTTTCATTTCATAAAGCAGCGCTTCCGCTTCTTTCCGTTGCATACCCCTCACCTGCTTTACCTCCGTTCCGATTTCGCACAGCCCTAGATTTCCACCTTATTGCTGCTAGCCCTCTGCACTAGGTTAAGATTTCTCCGATCTCTGCTTTATTAGCGGTCGCGCGCTTGAGGAACCCAGACAACTGCGCGAACCTCCTGCTGTTTCTGTTGCCTTCTTCTTGAGATTTCTCACGGGGGACTGATAAGACACGGGGGGAATGTTACATGAGGGACTCATATGACATGGGGAATAGCCCATCCATGACGTGGATGATAGCTAATGATGCATGTGCATTGATGTCAAGATCTCCATGCGCGTTGATGTGCAGATTATGTGCAGATCTGTATGATTCTAGCATTAACGTCTAAAGCGAACAAATCTAACCCATTTCCAATGCATAAGCAAATAGCATGATTGATTGCAACGTTGCTTTAGAACATGATAATTGATTGCTTCATAATTGATTGCTTTCTTCATATTCATTGACTACACGGTTGCAACGCTGCACACGCTTGTCAATCATCAAAGTAAAGTCTTCTATAAATCATATGGTACGCCATTGCTATTAGATTGCTGACTTCGCACTTCACTACCCCACACATGCAGATCATTAATCATTGAGGAGCGATACCCTCCTAACCTGATTTAATTTGCATATGACACGATCCATTAGTGTAACTCATGCCCAAGCATTGCATTTGCATTTGTGACCATGTAAAGATAAACCATCTTACATTCAGTTTGGTATGAACAGTGTAGCAGGATAGCCTGCTACTAGCCTAACTTGACATCTCGAGACTGTCTTATCGATGTCCCCATAGCCTAGTTCGGCTTCATTGGTTTCAGAGCCTGGTCACAGGAAAGTCAAGGGGGGGTCGAATCTCACTGCTGGCAAGGGTCAGCAGTGTTTTAGAGTCGAAAGGATAAGATTCCCATTACCACCACGCACGATGCATCAACGTAAAGTTGGTGTGTACGACGTCCAGTTGTAGGCGGGAGTCTGTCAAGGAAGTACGATCAAGAACGGTCGAAGAGTACTTGGTTCGAAGGAGCGACGGTTCACGGCAGGCTGAGGTTGCTGTCCCGACTGAGCCCGGCCGACAGGGGTTGCGTCCTGACGGAGACCGGATCGTGTACCTGAGCCTGGAATCGAGAACGCTTCCCTTTCAAAGGAGGGGGGAGTGTAGCAGGATAGCCTGCTACTAGCCTAACTTGACATCTCGAGACTGTCTTTTCGATGTCCCCATAGCCTAGTTCGGCTTCAAACAGTTTCTGCATTGTGATTTGACAATCTAGGGGGATATGTCCAAATAGATTGTCTAACCAGAGGAGTATTATGAGATTGCTAATCTTCCGTCCTTAACGTGCTCCTCTCACTGCTGGCCTGACACGTTCCCAGCTTAGCTTGCGGCTTCCTAAGTAGCGCCTAGCTGATCTGCAACTCCCAGTTGACCTGTAGCTCCCCAACAGTTCCTACCTGGCCTACAGCTTCCATGCAGCTGCCTAGTAGCGCCTAGCTGTTGTGCAGCTCCCAGTTGACTTGCAGCTCCCCAACAGTTCCTACCTGGCCTACAGCTTCCATGCAGCTTCCTTGTAGCGCCTAGCTATCCTGCAACTCCCTAGCAGTTCCTACCTATCATGCAACTTCCCTGCAGCTTCCTAGCAGCGCCTAGTTGACCTGCAGCTACCAAGCAATTGACCCCGGATGGCTACCCTTCCCATGGCACTTAGTGGCCATGCATTCCTGCAACATGGACCTTCTGAATAGGACAAGATATCTTTAGACTTAATCCCTATATTGCCCCATGTACAGCCTGCAGGATTACCATCCTCTAGATACCCCTATCCCCTCTACATGAGACTATGAGTTGACAAGTTATTGATGTATCTTGTCCACTTATATTGTGATCATTGTAGTAAAATTCTTACCTTATGTACACAACCGTTCTCTTATTGCTTACACTTAAGTTTATCATTTCAGTAATCTATTTCTATTGCCCCTCTGAAAATGTCTGAACTCACCTAATTCCTAGAATTCTTCGGGACGAAGAATACCAGGGATTGGGGGGGTGTTATAGTCCGGCTTGTATGCCGTCTCTAGAGTGGCCTAGTGCACACAGGTCTTAGTCACTGATGTAGTGATGTACTCCTTGCAGTGTTGTTGCCAGCTATGGCCACGTGCACTACCATGTAGTACCTAACTGTGCTGCCGCCATCTCCTATGGGTTGATAATATGAGTGGGTGAATGGGTAGGTAATATGGGTGGGTGTGGGTGTGGGGTGTGTGTGGGGGGGGTCTGTTCCCAGCCCCCCCCACCCTACCCCCTCACACACACACCGCCATCATTCGCCTGATTGGGACGAAACCTGGAATGGCCTCCGGCCATGGCCCATTTAACATTGGGGCCGAGTTGGGTGGGACCCAAGCGGTAGTGTAGCTGAACCATGCTGATAAAACTGTCTTGCTACTGTAAACCCCCAAAATCCATATCTACGTTTTTCAAAAAGGGGTTACTTCTATTTAATAGGGGGGGGGGGGGGGGGGGTAAGCCCTAACCAGGTTTTTTAGGCATGGTGTGGCCTTTTTTTCTCCTCACGGTTGGGCAGTGTCTTTTTTTCCAGAAATCTTGAGACCATTTTGGTAGCCACAACACTGTTGGCACGAGAATCGAGAATTCCGATCATGCATGAGAATTCTGCCCCCCCCCCCCCCCCCACACCACCACCACACACACGTTGCGTCCTACGACTTAGCGGACCCTTTGGCGTTGCGTCTGCGACAAAGGACGCAACAACCTTGGTTTAGTAGGTCGACACTTCTATGGACCTTTGAGATTATGCCGATAATTGCAATGCACACATAGCAGGATATGCTTTGGTTTCTTTAATGAACGATCCCTTGAATATGTAGGTACTAAGGCAATAATTTTGTTTCACTTCATAAGACGGCAAGCAGCCAGACTGCTGGCTGGAGCCATGTAACCAAGTTCAAGGACCGCTCGAGTAGTTCAACGAAAGTGATACTAAAGCAACAGGCGAGAAAGACGGACAAAAGGGAATAAGAGAGCAAGGCGCACAAGGGGACATGGAATTGGGAGACAGAGAGCAGTCCAGAGTTGGCTGAAAAACGATGTAACAATAATAATTGGAATGCAAGGCCTCCTGTCGCAAGCATCTGGCTTGTCGTTACTTGGATCAAGTTAACGGTCTAGGTATCACGCCAACATGCTAACTTGCAAAAAAGAGCTAGGGGTGACGGGTGCGTACTTGCATACCAATCAAGTACGATCAAGTAGTGCATGATATTTAGATGTATGTTGTTACAGTCCACGGGTAGACCAAATAGGCTAAAGGGACTTGACCTACCGTTACTGGAGGGGCTAAACCGAAAAAGCACTAATCAACTGAACCCCAAACAATCGTTTTACCGAAGGGGACACTGAGTTCGTGTTACAGTGAAAATTATTCCTAGAGCCCGGCTAGATATTGCATAAGGTAAAGCCTAATCAATTAATGAGCTAATTAACCAAGTACATGTCTGGAATGTATGTAATAGTTAATTACCTAGTCAATTGGTATGCTCTCTGGTTTCCGTGGGTATCGCACGGGGGTGGAATTGGGGGAAGGCGAGCAGCCTAGAGTCAGCTCAAAACCCATGTAACAATCCAATTCGCAAAATGGGGATTGTTTTACCTCCATAGGTATAATCTTATGGGTTTAGGGCAGGATACGAAGACACACCCTATGAGGCAAAAATCCTCATTGAAAAAATAGGAAAATAATAATGTAGGGCACATCAGGATGGATAGTCGATTCGCTTCACTTCCAAGGTTTTTTGCATTCAGGGTTTTTCTTTTCGGCTTTTCATTGCAGCTTCTAGCCATCTCCCAGAGCTAGCCACTGGGCTGCACTGAACTATTTCAGCACTTCTGGAGAGCTAATTATGACAGCATCAAAATGCTCAATGTTGTGCCAGGTTTGGCCGAATAGCCAGTCAGGGGAGCTATCTAGAAGCTGTTGCTCGTAGCTGAAAAGAAAAACACTGCCACTCCCCCACAGTCCCATGCTGGGAGGATAGGCTAGCTAGGCTGGCATGCCATGCTGTTGTTGTCAGAAAAGAAGGAGGGGATAATTTCTTCCTATACTAATTTCCTCCTTAAATAATTTCTTCCTATAATAATTTCTTCCTAAAATAATTTCCTACCACGTTTACCGATTCCAGCTATCCTTGAGAAATAGCTATGCAGGTACCCATATAGGTAGCTATGTAGGTAGAATTCACCCCCCCCCCCCCCCCCCCCTATCTAGGGGGGCAATTAGTGTACGAGGTACATACTAATCACACACCAAACAAATCCCAGACAATGGGCATTGAAAGCAGATTATAATCATACCTAAACAATCCGAGGCAAGCGACGCAGACAAATGGCGTCGCGTAGCGGGGGACTAGCACCTAAATCGAGCGCAGCCGACCAAAGCCAGGGTTTAGGACAGACAAGGCCACGTGAGGGTTACGTGCCGGCAACACAGCAACACGACAAACAACTGATTTCCAGGGTGGCGGAGGGCAACTCATTTTCTTTTCTTCTTCTTCAGGATATCATAGCCTCATGATAGGATCCACTGGCAGGAGATAGCAAATCTACACTCAGCTGGTTGACCAGACCAGATGCTGCTAGCCTAAACAAGTCTTTAAAATGTCTATTCCGCTTGTTAAGCTCCCTGATTTCCGTGAGTATCGCACGAAAGTGATACTAAAGCAACAAGTGAGAAAGTGACGGACTGAAGGGACTGAGAGAGCAAGGCGCACGGAGGGATTTGGAATGGAAAGACAGTGAGCAGCCCAGAGTTGGCTGAAAAACCATGAAACAATCCAATCTGCTGGGAAGCATTGCCTTTCTTTCAATCTACGAGCAGCAGCTTCTAGGCGGCTCCCCTACTTAGCCGAAGCTAACAAAACCAAGTGCATTAGGAAGCTGACAGAAACACCTGCCCACAACTGTTGATATCTTGGGGCTTAGCTCAGTGGCTGATTCAGGGAGCTACCTAGAAGCTGCTTCTCATAGCCGGAAAGAAAAGCCATGCTGGGAAGTTGCATGAGTGCATAGTCACCACTTCAAACTGGACAGTGTTTCGCATTTGAACTGTATGATGCAGATGTATACACAAACAGGTCGACGTAAAATGTGATTCGGAGAGGGCGCTGAGATATTGATGAGCAAAGCAGGTGTTTCGTATGTAAGTCTGAAACGTGAGCTAAGTGCCCTCCAACCTTGGTGCGTTGCCTCACAGCCATCACTTCGGAATGGACATTGTCTGAAGTGGCATGAGTGCCACCTTTTTTTAGTGGGTCGGTGAATGGGTAAGCTTAACGTGATTCTAGGCAGCTCCTTGAGCCAGCCACTGGCCCAAGCCCCAAGATGGTAATAATACAGGATAGCTGGTCGTGTCAGCTTCAAGGTACTCATGGTTGCATCAGGTTTGGCTGAATAGCCAGTAAAGGGAGCTGCCTAGAAGCTGCTGCTCGTAGATGAACAGGAAATTTATGGTCAGGAGTAGGGACCATAGATAAGCATATCATATGATGTTGATCAGATGCGAGAATTACTTATACAAACTGCATCATATCATATTGTATATAAATGGTAACTTTAGCCTAGTCAGACTGCCGGCATTATATGATAGCATATGATGACATGATATCATATTGCTCTTCCCTAGTCAGTAGTAGTTATTGAGAGCTAAACAGTCAAGGGAGCTGCATAGAAGCTGAAAAGGAAATGTATGGTCGAGAGTAGTTGTCCAGAGTAAAACAAACAAAGGACCCCCCCCCACCCACCCACCCACACAGGCCTCAAAATGAGGCAAGAGTATTACTCGGCCCTCGACTGATTAATGCATTGCCTAGTCCTAGGCAGCGTCGCAAGCGCCGCGGAAAATTGGCTGAGTGATGGCTATCGGAACGACAGGTGGCAGGGGACCAAAGCCAGTTAATTACGAAAAGGTTGGCTGATGTGTCAGGCTTCGCCTCGGTTGTCGGTCAGATGGACAACAGGGTGAACCCGGGGGCTCCCGCTCCCAGAAGGGGGGGCCTCCGCCAAAAATAATAACCCTTTTTTGGATTGGTTAGCCCTAGCTAAGTGTGTCGTTTTTTTAGTTTTCTTCTGTTTTCCCGTTTTTGCTGTTTGACCCAAGCTGTGCTCCTGTCCCAGGGCCCAAAAGCTGAGTATCTCATCGTTTTTTTTAAATTGACCCCCGTTTTCGGTAGGTTGACCCTTCCTAGGTGTTTCTGATACACTTGTTCTGACGTGGCCAGGTTGTCCGAGGTAACGGAAAAGAATAATCACGCGCGCGTTCCAGCACCCCTGAAGTCCCGACATGCACGCACGAGGGCTGGCCGTTAGGGGGCCCCGAGCACCCTGTTGTTGTTGACAGAGACACAAACAAAAGACACTAAGAGGGCCACAAGCAAAGCAGAGAGGAAGTCAGAAACGCCATACATGGCATTCATTGGGTTCTCGGCACACTCAGTCCTCAACAATGACTGAGCAACTTTCCTAGCAGCAGCTATTTTCTCAACAGCTGCTACGGAGTTCGAAGATCCTGTTCGGGAGGATACCCTCGTCCAGTACATCCTGAGATGAGGGACGAGGGTATCCGTCACTCCGGGCACCACATCGGGCGAATGGTGGCTTGCAGAGCTTGCGTCTGCAGCCATGTCCTGTGGGGCTGATCTGAAATCCCATGCCCGCAGCATCGTCCAGATGGACACATTGCCGCAGTCAGACCTGGTGCTCATCCTTTGATTGACAGCGCTGCCTGAAGGAACAGTGTCACTGTTGTCTGCTCCTAGTCGGCTGCTCCTAGGGTTGGTGGCCAAAGTCTCACTACTGGATGCCACTGTGGCCAGCACACTTGAGCCTAAGACAAGCACGTTGTGTAGGCCATCGCGGGATGCGGAGTGCAGTATGTCGCTGTGGTCTATGCTGTTCGACACGCGTGCACCTCCGAGGGATCTTGAGGTGGAGCTGCGACTGACGCCTGGTATACGAGGGAAGGTGGCTGAATTCCGTGGTGTGCAGTCCGGGCAGGATAAGGATTCAGAGAGGGGGGGGATGGAGTGTGATCCGCTGCTCGTGTGGTCCACCGCCTTGCGCAGGCCTGATGCGGTGGTATAACTCTTCATGCTCTCTCTTATAACGCACTCTTCCGCGAATCCGTGGAAGCGGCTTTCGCTGCTTGACTTGGGCATTGAATTCAATTCCTGAAACTCGTGTGAGTTTGAGGAGGTCTTGGATCGCCGGGGGATTTTGCGAGACACTGGAGCGAGCAAAGCAGGTAGAGAAGGGTCAGAGGCAGGGATCAGCATGTCATATGATGTTGACCAAAGGCGAGTATGATATCATACAAATTGCATCACATGATTTTGTGTATGATGGAAACTTTAGCCTAGTCAGACTGCCAGCATAATATGGTATCAAATGATGACATAATATATTATGATATCATATTGCCCTTCCCTAGTTAGAAGTTATGATGTTGATGATGGCGGCCACTGGGAAGGACGCAGAGGGGGGTCGGAAGTGGTGATGTTGATGATGGCGGGCAATAAGAAAGACGTTGAGGGAGATCAGAAGTGGTGGTGTTGATGATGGTGTGCATCAGGAATGACGTAGAGGGGGATCAGAAGTGGTGATGTTGATATTGGTGGGCATCGGGAATGACGTAGAGGGGGATCAGAAGTGGTGTTGTTGATGATGGCGGGCAATGGGGAGGACGTAGAGGGGGATCAGAAGTGGTGATGTTGATGATGGCGGGCAATGGGAAGGACGGAGAGGGGGATCAGAAGTGATGATGTTGATGATGGCGGGAAGCGAGAAGGAAGCAGAGGGGGATCAAAATAAATGATGTTGATGATGGCCAGCATCAGGAAGGATGTGGAGGGGGAGCAGAAGAAATGATGTTGATGACGGGGGGCAGCAGGAAAGAAGGTGGGGAGCGAGGGTGGAGGAGGAGTGCATGCAGGTGTGTGATAGGGTGGGGGAGGCAGGAAGGCAAGCAGGCAGACTAGCAGGCTGGAAAAGGAGCAAGCAGGCAGGTACAACGCCCTAGGTTCATATTTCACCTGATCCCGGGTAGTCCACAGAGACGCTGTTGGATGGGGAATACCGCAAGAGCCGGTCCCAATCATCTCCTGAGGCGCAGGTGCAGTCCACTTGCCTACCGTTGCATTGGATGGTGAAGCCGCCCTCCTCAGCGTGGAGCAGCAGCGCAGCCAGCGTGTTCCACATACTGTGGTGTTGGAGGAATTCCACCATCCTGCCGAAGGGAGTAAGAGCAAGGAGATGGGATGTGGATGGGGATAGTATACGGGGGGTGCTAGCGTTGCTACAAGGCTTCATGGGCAGTTTTGTTTTCTTTCGACGACGCTTCGCCACTGCAGCCAGGGTGTTCGGTATGCTGTGTGTTGGAGGAAGTCCAGCATCCTGTGGGCAGGAGAAAGAGCAAGGAAATGGGATGGGATGGGGAGGATGGGATGGGATGGGATGAGAAGGATGGGATGGGATAAGATGGGAAGAATGGGAAGGATGGGCTGGGGAGGATGGCATGGGATGGGATGGATGGGTTGGGAATTATGGGATGGGATAAGATGGGACAGGAAGGATGGGAAGGGCGGGAATGATGGGATGGGCGGAATGGGATGCCGCCCACCCCTAGGCCAGGCCAGGCACATTTCACCCCCTGAAGAAAACCCTAAATCTCACCTGTCCAGTGAGGATATGTACATCCTCACGTCCCACTCCCCTGGCTCGCAAGCATGGGGCAAGCACGTAAGCAGGTAGTCAAGCTCCTCAGTCAAGGGTTGGAAGTAGAAGCTCCACGCAGAGCGACACGCTTCCTCCTCCCATGGGTTTTCCTGCAACCAGGGGGGGGGTAATGTGTCCCTGCCAGGGGCATCCCATTCAGAAGAGACTGCTGCGGCCACTTGGGCAGACAGCTGGCTTGGAGACCCAGCGATTCCAGTGTGGCGTTGGGAAACACAACTTTCACCAGAGGTTAAAGATTCTACAGATGTTTTGTGCGGGGCTTTGTTTGGGGCCTTGCTTATGCTTCTCGTGCTGCTACTGCAGTCGTTGCTGGGGACTCTACTTTTACCATCAGCATTGGAATTTGCACTCTTGGGTGCAACAAACATCCCGTCTAGTTCAAATGCTTTGGAGCAGTTCAGGCCTAAGTCAGAGAAGGGGCGCACGACACTCAGCGCATGCTTGGCAGCCACGGGATCATCACAGGAACCGGGCTGGCGGAAAGCCTGGACAGAATGACTGGAGGAGGGAGTGGGCTCCATCATCCTTTGGACATCTCGCCCACCCAGCAGGTGGGAGAAGCCATGGACATCCCTCAGGGTGACGTGAGAGACACCCTCCTGCAGGGCCATCAAATCCGAAGTGATAGTGGCAAACAGGCGTTCTACTTCATTGGTGATGGCTGAGGGCGCACACAATAGGCTGGCAGCTGGGCCCGCCACCCGCCTTGCATCCCCATCAGTGCAGTACACCCTGAGGAAGGACAGGCGCTGCTTCTCCGGATTAGCTGACATACAGGCAAGCTGACAGGGGGCATGGTGGCCAGGCAAGCTCTTGGAGTTAGTCCTATTCTTGGCTGCTGTCACAATGCTACCAGGCTTGAAGAACACTGCCTCCGAGCATACAATGGGGCGTTTGGCCAGCTTCTCACCACAGGTGCCTGCCAACACACACATCCTGGAGCTATTACTACTCATCCTGAGACAACTGCTTGAGTCAGTCTCCCGCCCACTGTTGGCAAGCTTGACGCTGAGGTAAGGGGGCCAGTTGTCCGCAGGGCAGCACAGAGGCCAGATCATCTGCACCTCGCTCATTTCTCCCGTGAACTCCACAATACTCGAGCTACTCGAGTCCAGAAGAGATGAGGGCATTCTCGAGAAGTTGCTCGACAGCTTCCTCAACGGGGCAAAGATGTCATCTCGACCCAGGTTGGGACTTTCCGGATAACTCGCTTTGCCCATATGCTCGGGGATGCCGCTGGCACCCTCCAGCACGCTCAGGAAGCAACCTACCCCTTCAGTCAAAACGCTCATAAGCCCAGTCACTGGCTTTGGATGCAAATCAGGGACAGGTGAAACAGTGCGCGAAGAGTATGCAAGTCACGACTGTAGCAAGTGAAGCCTTCGGGTGCTGCAAGCGGAGAAATCTCCAGGCAACGCAGAGAGCCTCCAAGTAACGCAGAGAGCGACTGGTTTGTATGACAGGAGCACTTAGGCTGGCTGGATATTCTCAATGATGCTCCCGAAAAGCAGGCAGGCAGGAATTTAGCATATGAAGCTCAGGCGCATATCGGGTGGGCTTCTAGTCAAACCTGCACAGGCATTAGGAATAATGAGCAATGTCGGGGAGAGAGGAACACGCACATTTGTAAGAGCAACGTAATGAAAAGATATGTTTTGGACAAGCAAAACTGGGGTTCGGACAGGTGGAAAACAAGCTAGAGCGTGTGCTCTTTTTGAGAAAACAGGATGAAGCAATCGGGCGGCAAAAAAGAAAAGACACAGAGTTGCGTTGCGGCAATTGCAGCTTGCGCAGTCAATTTCTTACCTTGTAGGGCTGAGTCAAGCTGGTCGTGCACGAACTGCTCAAAGGACGCTCAATTGAAGCGCTGACGATATTCGAATCAACGAAAGAAGTTACCGTTAGAGACGCAAGGAAGAAGAAACCCGTCCTCTTCTTTTGTGTTAGACATTTATCTACCTTGATTCTACGTAATCCTCAGGCGAATGTTTTAGATTTTTGTATAGGGTTCGGGGGTTGATTAGGGTTCGGGTGGTTTCTCGAGTCCGACTTTAGGGCGGTGTTGTCACTTCCAGAGACTCTCAGCTTGTTTCCAACCAGTTGGGGGTCCGGTTAAGGATTGTGTTTCGGAGGGTTTAGACTCGACCTCTAGCCGGGCCTTAACTTTCGGGAAGATGGTTGGAAACGTTCCACCAGTTAAGCAGTCTTTTGTACCTGACCAGGGCAGTTCAAAATGGGTCGACGTGGCAACTGCGCTCTGCAGCACTTGCTCGCGATTCATACGCTGATTTCAGCGTTAATTCCACTTCTGGCCGCTGCTGGTTGCCTCAGGAAGATCAGTCGAAAATTGCGTGGCAGGGACGGTGCCCTGCTGCTGCGAATCCATTTTGGTGAAACTGTGCGATCAATGATGAGTGTCCGAGAAAGAAAGAAGGATGCGGGACTCCAAAGCAGCGTGATTTTTAAGAGGCGCGCTCCAACTTCGTGACGTCACCATATCTCATTCATCAACCGAACTTAACCGCCCCTTAACTTTCTTTAATGGCGGGGGGGGTGCGCCATTGCACTAACCGGGACGGTTGGTCTTTAACCGGACCTTAACTTTTTGTGTTTCCGACCAAACATCGGTTAGCGCCGAAAATAACGAATTTAACCGCCGCTTAACCGGACCCTTAACTGTCTCTGGTCACTTCACTGCTAGGACACGAGCCTCTTTCTTTCAGCTGGGATGCCTAGAGAATATCACACCTGGATTTCATTACTAGGCCCCCAGAAACTCAGAGGGAGGCAGAGATAGGGGTTTTGGGGGGGGGGGGGGGGGTAGACACCTCAGAATCAAAACTTGGCATACTAGAAAAAAATTGGACAGCTAGTTAAAACAGAAAATCTACTAACCACTTACTAACCATATACTATTGCCAATGAGTCGGGGGGCTAAACTAGAGTATCTTTGAATCCGAGCATGGGGCAGAATGACCTCATAAAGGCTTCGGTTGTTACGTTCTACGAGACATGTCAGACAGTGTTTCAAGTCGTATGGCCAGGTCAAGTTATTAACCCTCCAGTTAAATTGTTTATGGCTTAAATAATCGATTTCAGGCCATTTATCGCTTCTAGGCTGAAATTCTCAAACGAGCCGATGCTTCAGTAAACCGTGGTTATTTTACAGTGGAGTGCCGTTAGCATTCAGAAAAGAACCATTCAAAGCATCAGGAACGCACTGGCGAAGCAAGGCCAGGCGTCAAATCTCGAACTTGCGAATTTCCTACTCAGGACTTGACCGACTAGAGACTCTAGCAGCTGTGGTGGATAACGATCCTCCCACTGAGTTGCCACGTGGTGGTGACGACTTTCCGACAGATGACGAACAACTTCTGTAGGCAGTTGAAACCGAGCGAATTGACCTACTGATCAGTGTCTGATCAGCTACTCGGGAATACCTAAAACGAGGGTTCCATTAGGGTCTAGACGCGCTGGAAGCGGGAAGGGAGTCTTAAGCCGTGCTTCTGACTCTTAGGGCCGTCTAAACTCCTGAGATCATTTCTTAGGCTTCCAGTTACAAGACACTCCGTGTTACAAGGTATTCATATACCACAATTGGTTTCTTGAGCCTGGTCGCGCTTTCAAACCGCGCCACTCGCTTTACTCCCCACCCCCGACGTCCCCTCGAGCCCACCATCACCGAGATTGGCCTCTTCTTCAGCCCAAGCTGCTGCGGCTCCACCTTCTGAGGTCCCGGATGTTGACGACATGGACCACGAGGAGCTCGTCCAGCAAGTCAAGGCTTGGGAGCTGCACAAGCTCTCCAAGGAGAAAAGAAAAGGCGCTGGAGGGCCGGCACCTTCGCCTCCCGACCTTTCAGCTACCGAGAAGGAGCTGAAGGAAGCGCGGATGGCTGTCAAAGTCAATGGCAAGAAGGTCGCCACAAGGCCTGACTCCACGCCGCTTGGCAAGGCTGCCGCGCACGTTGCCCTCGTGGAGAAGGACAGGGTTATCGCTAGCCTCGAACTTCTTCACCATCACGAGGCCGAGGCCACCGCATCCAAGCACCTTGAGGAGATGGCTCGGCTCCAAATGCGAATGAGGGATGCCGAACAGGAGACACTTCGAGTTTCCGCTCTCCTGAAGGCCCAGCAAACGCCCCTCGCTGGACCACCTGAGGGCCCCGCTGCTGGATCGCCTGCAACGCCCCCCGCCCCCGCTGGACCACCGGATGGCCCCGCTGCTGGATCGCCTGCAACGCCCCCCGCCCCCGCTGGACAACCCGCGGCCCCCACAGCTGGACTGCCTGCGGGCCCCCCTGCTGATGGATCGCCTGCTGCTGGCCAGCCCGCTGCTGAAGCGCCCGCTGCAGGACCGCCCGCTGTTGGCCCTCCCGCTGGACCTCATCCGGACGCTTTAATGGCTCTACGTGCCCAGATTGAGCTGCTGGAGGCCAAGGCCAAGGTGGCTGAGCTACAAGCTGCGGCAGCTAAGGTAGAGTCACATGTTTTGCCCTTGGTCCCGAGGCCCTTAGTTGGCAAGTATGAACGTCCATCCCTTTGGACTGGGGTAGAAGATAAGAAGCTCCCGAGGGGTAGGATTTGGTGGAAGTTGCTAGAGTCATATTGCACGTTGCACCATATGTTAGTACCATCCAACATACCAAACTTCTTTGGTGGGGTAGCTGCCGAGTGGCTAGACCACCTCATGACCGCGTCACCGGCCATTACGTGGGCTGAGATAAAAACTCAGTTCCTAAACTTCTATGACCCCTACCATGCTGACGACGACATCAATGCACGCCAACGGCTGCATGCCAACTCGATTCGGCAGACCTCGACGGTTAGGCATTACGCTATGGCTTTCCAAAACGAAGTGCGCATTGCCGGGGGTATGCAATTGGATGATCAGCTAGTTCTGTTTCGGTTTGGTCTGATTCCAACCATCGAGGCACGATGCCGCAGACGTACTGCTGCACAAGGAGGCCGATTTCCCTCTTTAGACGAGCTTGTCGAACATGCTGCTGCCATTGAAACTGAACTTGCTGCCACCAAAACACCAACCCCTACCTCGGCCATGTACGTTCAGGCAAAATGCAAACGGCCTGGTGGACCTCACGAGGGGTCCACCCAGCACAAGCACAAGAAGGGCACGGCCCAGACTCCAGCTGCAACGGGCCCGCCGCCCTTTTCCAGCCCTGCGGGACAGCTACAATTTGCTGAAAAGCATAAGTGGAAGCAGGCTGACGGTCAGCCCTGGACACCGGATGCTATTAAACTAGCTAAGGAGGGTAACTTATGTTACAAGTGTGGTACGAAGCGCACGGCCGCTACAGCCACTGCCCCCTCCAAGTGCCCTAGCTGCCCTACCGTTAGGAAGTAGGATGTAGGTCTGCTTGTAGACATAGATAGGGATGTTCTTTTTCAGATTCCGTCCCCTACTATCTGTGTAACACCATCTACAGCACAGACCACATCCCCTCCTTGCCTTCCGACCCTGCCCCCGCCTCCTGCCATTCCATGCATATCTGCTTGCACAACAGCTTGTGTCCACGCGGACCAAGCTACCGCACACTTTGAGGCCACCCTATCGGGGGTATCTGGCAAAGTTCTCATTGACAGTGGAGCAGACTCTGTCTTCGTAGACGCAGAATTCTGTGCTAGGGCAGGTTTAGCCACCTTTACGGGCTCACCAGTCAAAAGACTTGTTGGCCAAAGGCTACATCAGCCCTAGCTCGAGCCCGTGGGGCGCACCAGTCCTTTTCATCGCCAAACCCGATGGCTCTTGGAGGATGGCTATCGACTATTGTAAATTGAACAAGGTCACGGTACCAAATCGCTATCCCCTCCCACGAATTGACGATCTGTTTGACTCAGTTCGAGGAGCTAGTGTGTTCTCAAATCTGGATTTACGTAATGCATACCACAACATACGGTTACATGATTCAGACGTCCCGAAAACTGCGTTCATAACCCCGATGGGACTCTATGAATTCAAGGTTCTCCCTTTTGGGCTAGCAAATGCACCCTCGGCCTTTACAAAAGTCATGAACACCGTGTTCAGAGATTTAATTGGCAAATTCGTCGTCATTTACTTGGATGATATTCTCATCTACAGTAGTAATGATGAAGAACACGAAAAACACATTTGAATTGTGTTACAACGTCTTGAAAATAACCACCTCTTTCTTAAACGAGAAAAGTGTTTCTTCTTTAGACCGGAAGTCAAATACCTAGGGCATGTGCTCTCCGGTGAAGGCGTCCGAGTCAACGAAACGAAGGTGAAAGCAGTTGCAGATTGGCCCACACCTACCTCCTCGAAGGAAGTTCAGCAGTTCCTGGGACTCTCTAACTTTTTCAGAAAGTTTATCCAAGGTTACTCGACGCTCGCAGCCCCTCTAATCCAGATTTCGAATCTAACAGACAGGCCAGCACCGATTTCACCGAAATTGAAACCGCCAGGACTGACAAAATCACCGACGGTGACACCAAGTCCGAAACCACTCGGAAAACGACAGGCAGGGCTCAAGGGACCTGCATTTCAAAATGTTTGGACCCAAGCCTGCCAGGAGGCATTCCTCGACATCAAAGAAAGTCTTACGAAGGCTCCTTTGCTTGCACACCCTGACCCAGCGAAGGACTATCGGGCGGTAACCGATGCTTCTGTCGTTGGTACAGGGGGCGTTCTCATGCAAGATGGGCGACCCATCGCGTACCACTCTCACAAATTCTCAAGCGCTGAACGAAACTACTCCACGGGCGAGCAAGAATTACTCGCAGTGTACTTGGCCTTGAAAGAATGGCGATGCTACCTCGAAGGTTGCACTGGCAAGTTCGAACTTGACACCGACCACGAACCCCTCGTCTACCTTGCAAATCAGCCCATGCTGAGGAGAAAGCAGGCACGATATCTTGAGTTTTTCTCGCGCTTCACGAACATGAAGTGGGCTCATATCGCGGGCCGTACTAACGTAGCTGACCCTCTGAGTAGGAATCCAGCCTTCTCAGAGGCTACGGCTTTGTTCATTCAGAGGCTGTCCGCAAATGACCCACTCCACATGCGCGAAATAGCCCCAGATATTCTGCATGGTTACACGGAAGACTTGTGGTTCGATAATCCGCACAATACCAAGTACCTCTCCAAACGGGCAGATGGTTTCTGGGTTGGCACCGGCAAATCCATACGAGCAGCATCTGAGTCGCAGATCGTTGTACCAAATGGTAATTCGCTCAAAGCTCGGATTTTGTTTGCTTTCCACGATACCCAACGAAGTGGACATGGAGGCATCGACCGAACTTTTCGATCTGTTGCACGCTACTATTGGTGGCCTGCCATGCGACTCGATGTCGTTGATTACGTACGCCACTGTGATTCTTGCCAACGGGTAAAAATTTCACATCAGAACCCGCATGGTAACCTTCAACCCCTTTCGATTCCGACCGCCCCCTTCGATTCACTGTCCATGGACTTCATCGTTGGGCTACCGAAATCGAATGGTTTTGATCAGATCTACGTGATTGTTGATCGCCTTACGAAGATGGTCAAACTTATCCCATGCAAAACGACAGACGATGCTGAAAAGATTGCTACCCTGTTCCACGAGCGCGTGCTCAGCGAACAAGGCCATCCGCTTTCCATCATCTCTGATCGCGATGTTAAGTTCACGAGTAAGTTTTGGCAAACACAATTAACTCTGTGCGCTATCCGCCCTGGAATGTCGACTGCATTTCACCCACAAACAGATGGTCAAACAGAACGTATGAACAGTGTTCTCGAAGACACTCTTCGCCATTTTTCCTCTGCGAATCAGAAAAATTGGGCCAGTCTTTTGCCGAATGCACAATTCGCCATCAACAACTCGTACAACAGAAGCATTCGAGATTTTCCGTTTCGGTTGCTGTACGGTAGATACCCTCGAGTGGCACTACAACCATCAGATGATGTCATCGCTACGGCACATCAACCAGCCCTGTCCTGGGTCGAGCATATGAATAACGCATATGACACGGCCAAGGCAGCGCTTAAATCCGCGAAGGATCGTCAAAAAACGTATGCAGACTTGCACCGTCGACCGGTGAAGTATACTCACGGTCAGGAAGTTTTGTTGAACTCGAAGAACATCAAATACTGGCCTGGTATGACTCGGAAGCTCATGCCCAGATTCGTTGGTCCCTACGAAATCTCTCACACTATCCAAAAGAGGGGGGAGACCATTGCAGTGACTCTATCCCTCCCCGAAGGATGGAAGATTCATCCAACGTTTCACGTATCTCTTGTCAAAGAATACCTATCCGACGGGACTGGGTTTATTAGACCAAATCCGGAATTGTTACGCACATGCGGTGAACCTATCTACGAGATTAGCAACGTTGTTGATCACAAGATACAGTCTGGTACGGTGTATTACTATGTACAATGGTTACACTCAGACCATGTTCACTCTTGGGAACTCGAAGAAGAGTTGTTACCTATGTGCTCTGAACAAATCGATTTGTATTGGAGATAACACCCTTCTCGGGTACGACCCGTGATAGGTGCCAACGACCCGAAACCTAAAACGGTTAAAAAACCTACTCAAAGGGATTATGCGACTGTAACCCCTGATGAGTTTCTCATTCGAAAGAGTACTAGACTTCAGGAGAAGGCTAGGGCTAGAGAAGGGGGAATTGTGGTGGATAACGATCCTCCCACTGAGTTGCCACGTGGTGGTGACGACTTTCCGACAGATGACGAACGACTTCTGTAGGCAGTTGAAACCGAGCGAATTGACCTACTGATCAGTGTCTGATCAGCTACTCGGGAATACCTAAAACGAGGGTTCCATTAGGGTCTAGACGCGCTGGAAGCGGGAAGGGAGTCATACGCCGTGCTTCTGACTCTTAGGGCCGTCTAAACTCCTGAGATCATTTCTTAGGCTTCCAGTTACAAGACACTCCGTGTTACAAGGTATTCATATACCACAGCAGCAGTCGCGAAGAATTCGAAAAGCTTTTCGAAAGAACGGAAATGAAGAGCAAGGGTAGCGTGCTGAAGGAAAGAGTGTATGGCAGTGTCAGTACGATCTGTCAGCCAAAGTAGCTAGTATTTCGGCTAGGAGGCAGAATTCAGCTTAGAGGCTGAAAACTGCGATGCATCAAAGAACGATTCCGTTGATTGTTCGATAAGGCTCTAATGCACTTTTAATTGAGATGTGCAAAAGGATAGTGCCCCATGTGAGCTAAACAAGCAGCTTGAGGTGAACGAATGGAAGACCCACGTAGTAGCTACAAAATAGCTTCGCCACTGGCCTGCACGTTGACAACTAGGACGCGCATGAGGCGCTGGCGTTTTGCGCAACTAGATCTGAGTGCATGTGAGCGAAATGCCCCTTAGAGGGAGCCAGAGCGAACCGAATTGAAGCAGCTTCCGGTTTTCAAATGGACTTCTGTGAGAATTACGGAATGCAACGAGCGCGAGATGCTTAGATCTAGATTCGCAAGGTGAAAAGGCAGTAGGAGGAGTATGAGCTGGGATGACCGGACTGGACTGAAACTGAGACTGGGGATTTCCGTATTGGACCACTGCGATAATTACGGACCTAGGCCGCGCGAAAGCGAAAAAAGCGACGGCAGCTATGATCGAGCACTCACTCACTTGACAGCTAGGACGCCACCAGGAAGGAAGCCACTACAGCAAAAACCAGGGGGGGTAGTCTATACGCGGAAATTGTCGTGGCCCCCCTGTCGGACTCCGTGACCCGGTAGAGTAGCTGCCGTCGCTTTTTTCTGCCCGCCTCTACCCGTTTCTAGTTTTGACCGCTTCCCACGACTACTTCTGACCGCTATCCTTCTGACTAGTTTTGACCGCTTCTTTCCGTGTTTGCAAAAACACTGCCAGACTACTTAGTAACTGGGGGCAACGACAAACCTGCAGTGCAGCCCATGGTCCTCCTGTCAAGTTGAACAAGTTCCCATAAGTTCTAGGCAGCGTTGCAGGCAGGGGGGGAGGACGCAAGCCAGGGGGGGCGGTGTTTTACCCTCATTTGCGGCAGGAAGCCCCGACCAGGCCCGACAGCCCTCGAACCTCCCAAATATTCCAAGATCCTCCGCGAACTGTTGTCGGAATCACGAGCTCGCTGCAGCAAATTTGTCTAGCAGGAGCCCCTCTTTCATCCTGTCGCGGAGGCTTCACAAACAAGGCTGCGTCGAAGTCAGGGTAGTGCTGGGGTAGTGCTGTTTGGAGCGCGCCAAGGATTGCCAAGCTCTCGCCTCCCATGAAGGGCATAAGCATGGGTGTTATTGCGTTTGTAATGGGGCGTAGAGCCAGAATACCCCAGGAAAATCGAGTGCATTTTGGGTGGTACGAGAAGTGTGACACGGCGAGGCGCACCGGTACCCAGACCCAGGCCCGCCCAGGCCCAGACCTGCCTGGCTTAGGGTGGATTCCCATTGGGGCAGGATGGGTCTGGATGGGTCGTTAAGTACGGATAACCGACGACCCATCCAGTGTTTACCTTCCCATAGGGGTTTTGGATGGTTCGTATTTGTACGGATGTACTGACGAAATACCCATCCAGACGACCCATCCCAAAGCCAAAATCCATCCAGGTGTGGGTTGGATGGCTCTGGATGGGTCGCAAAATATCCGGCTCCTTCCGGCACAGTCCGGCATTGATCCGGCGACGGTCGCGCAACTGACGCGTATTGCTTTCTTCAACCGACCTGCTAGTTTCATTAGCCAGGAGTTTCCGAACTTTTGGATCACAGATCATCTTCGAGCAAGACAGAATCTGGGACATTCTAACAATTTCTTCTCCATTCGACGCCCCTTCTTCATTCTACTTTTCTTTTTCGTCTTTCATCGCTCTGCAACATGGCGACGGAAGGCTTGTGGGATTACGCCACCGATGCCGAATTGGACGCCGAACTCGCTCAATACAAGACTGCAGCTGTGGACACTGCACTCAGGGAACCGACCGATTATCTGAGGAGTATCTAGATACGTACCTGCTTATTTCAAATTATTATCTCAGATATTTATCTCAGATACCGAACAGATACTATCTAGATAGTATCTAGATATCACAGATACTGGTGCATAGATACTGATATCTGTAGTATCTAGATACTGCTTAGAGAGTATCTAGACAATATCTAGATACGGATATCTGTGTTTCTAGATACTGCTTAGAGCGTATCTGAACAATATCTAGATACGGATATCTGTATTTCTAGATACTGCCTAGAGAGTATATAGACAATATCTAGGTACGAATATCTGTACTTCTAGATACTGTTTAGATAGCTTCTAGACAATATCTGAAACCGTACATGCGCCTGTATCTGTGGTAGCTAGATAACATCTAGATAGTACCTGTACAATATCTGAGACAAATATCTGAGATAATAATTTGAAACGAGCAGATACGTATCTGGATGCTCTTCAGATAATCTCGAAATTGTATTACAACTTGTTCATGGTGATCATTAAATCATCCCATGAGTTAGTTTACATAAATATGAAGTAAAGTTGTGCTTCTCAACAACTTGATAGATAGGTAGCTTCAATTAAACACCATTGTACAGGCAAAATGACTTACTACTAACGCAAACCTCACTCGTAACAATTCTAACTAATATGGCCAAAAATAAATCAACAAATTATAATAAGCAAGCAACCACACAAATTACGAACCACACCTCATCCTACCAGTTGTACAATTTGTGATATATGGCAGTGCATTACTCCATTAGATTGTCAGCAACGCAACTAGCTACAAGACACATACTTCTTATATGGGAATTATATGCTTAGGACCGCACTAGCTACTATCTTTATGAGTAATAAAGTCTCACGAGATCCCATCCTTCAAGACTGAAGAGTGCCAAACAGCTAGCCCTCTATATAGCAGCTAGCCCTGCACTCCAGTCCTATCTAGCTATTTACCCCCTGCCCCCTTTTTCGTCCTGCCCGCTGCCCCCCTTTTCTCTCGGCCTGCAGGTTTTGCAGCAGCTGCAGATGTATCCAATCCGTAGATGTCAGATAGATCCAATCCGTCCATGCGAGCTGCCTTCTTCTTTGCTGGGCTTGTGACCTCCTCATTCATGGCAGTCTCCGTTTCATTGCCAAGCGCTGGAAGGGCCAAGCTATTGCCATGCGCTACATGGCATCAGTTGCCTTCATAATACTCAATCAAGTCCCCCCACGTCCCCATGGAAGCATCCTGGACCTAAGCACCTGAGTAAGGCATATGGGAAGTTTTTTCATGTTGGAATTGTGAATCACATATGTTATGTCAGTAAATTAGGCACTAATTGAGTCAGTCATTCAGCTAGTTAGTCATCGATATGTCAGTCTGGTAGCTTAAAAAAAGTAATGATAACGCCTGGTGCGGTGGGGCGTGGTATTTAGGGAACCCGTCGTACGCGGGCAGAGAACGGTCTACCACCTCGACTGGACAAGCTACCATTACGGTTGTCAACGACCTGCAACGCTCAGAGCGACCGTAGGGGGAATGGAACCCCCTACCCCGCTTCGTTTTAGCAATTTGGTGTACTCAGGGAGCTAGATATACATTTGGACGAGCAGTTCGTCAGCTGGCTACATGAGTGGGGGCAGGGACCAACAATGGATGGCAGGCAATATACCATACACGGGGGGCAATATACCATACACGGGGGGGGGGGGGGGGGGGGGGGGGGGGGGGGGGGGGGCAGGTTGTGGGACCAGCAATGAAGGTCAGGCTATATAGACGGGGGGCAGGCTATATACACGAGGGCAGCAGGCTATATACAATTCATGTATGACTAACCGCGTACTGCATGGTTGACTCACGGAACTAAGTATCAAAATAATGCAATTCCAATGATGCCCATGGGCAAGCAAGAGTGCAAGATGTATCCTACCTTTCAATGGTTGCGCCATTAACCTCTGGGAGACATCAATAGCCTCGGTGTCCCAGCAAGCAAAGACCACGTCCTTCCACTTGGTCTCTCCTTCCTTGGCAAAGGTAATGAGCCACAACAATGCCTGCCTCTTCCTCCCCTCCAGCCAATCAGTTTTCGTCTTCTGGTTCCCATTTTGGTGGGAGATTTCCCTACATAAATGAGGGGCCAGATGAGCTGAGTGAGATGTTGTGAGTGATGAGAAGCGCTGTGTGAACATATGAGCTCAGTGAAGATATTATACAAGAGAGGGGGTCCGATGAAATGAGTCAGATGCTCTGAATGATGAGCTGAGCTGAGCGAGATACGCCAAGTGAGAAGATAAGCTTAATGGGATGCGCTCATTGAGATGCGCTGAGTGATGAGATGAGCTACGTAATATGCGCTAAGTGATGAGATGAATAGAGAGATGAGATGAGTGAAATTTGCTATTTTGCAGGGCTTAGGGATGAGATAAGCTGAATGAGATGAGCTGCACTGCAAATTTAGACTGTCTTTGGCACCCTTGCCACCCCGCTGCAGACCCCCCCCCCCCCCCACACACACACACACCACCACCACACACACGCACGCACGCACGCCCACACAAAATGCACCCTTTAAACCTAAATAAAAGGATACCTAAGACCCTAGCAAATTAGCAATGCTAATTGTGATATGCTGAGTGATGAGATGAACTGAGTAACAAGAGCTAAGTGGGCCAATGATGAGGATATAATAAATAAATAAGAGCTGATCTTACCTTGTGATGGCGGCCGGTATGGCTTCATTGGCAGGCTTGGCAAGTTCATGGATCCCAGTCCCAAACTGGGCCACGGCATGCATCATTACATAGCCTGCTTAGGCCTTGATCGACCAAATCCAGGCTGCCCCCCAAACTTTCATCTTCGGCTCTGAACTGTTGCCTGTGGCAGCACTCCTCAAGACATTATATCCAGTGGTGTCGTCAATAGGCATGAACGAGCCTCCATCAAGTGCCTGCAACATGCACGTGGTTGGAGAGTGTGTAGATGAGATGATATTGATTGGCTTACCAACCGGCAGACAGACTGAATACGTGACTGATTCACTAAGTCACTGACTCACTTCCTGATTGACAGACTCGGTGACGGGGTGACTGACATACTGACTTACAAACAAACTGACTTGTTGCCCGACTGCCTGTCTGATTGCCTGGCTAGTTAGTTGGCCTTGCCACTGCTGTGCAAACAGATCACCAATCTAGGCAGCTGCATGGGAGCTCCACAGGTCATCTTATTAGGTTGGTGCATGCAATGTACATACATCAAACAGGGATAAGCTCTACATAGCATCTGTCACACCTGCAATCTAAAAACAACACTTCAGCTCCAGAGATCACCAGACTACAAGGCAGCTGCATGCAATCTGAAACCGTCGCTAATTCAGGTGGACTGCTATACAGATAGCAGATCACAAGCAGGCTAGGCAGCTGCATGGCAGCTCGACACATCCTTTCATCAGTTTGGTGCTTGCATTGTACATACAGTAAGCGCTATCAATGAACCATACCTGTCCGATGAGTTTTGTGACCACAGTGCTGACACCTTCAATTCCAGAAGTCCCAGGTCCCAGAGATCTCTTGCTCCCTGAGCTTTTCCTCGATGACGAATGCTTCTCAGGAGGAATCTCGGACTTGACAGGGGACTTCCTAGAGGACAGCTTCTCAAGCGAGCTGACTTGCACCTAAGCATGTAGATCGAAGAGCAAATATGAATCAAACAATTTGAATGTACCGGTATGGGACTGTAACTAACATACACAGATGCGTGGCGACGGATTGCGCAAATACCCTACCTCGATACAGGAGTCTTCGAGCAAAGAGCACCGCGATTTATTGGCCCAGTCTGCGGCCGGCAACTTAAGCTCCGCTTGTAGCATCTCCAACAGCGTCTCTGGATCGACGTGAAATGCGTCGGGGGTCTTGGATGGGCTCCAGTTCATATGAAACACGAGCTTGAGTGGATCCGGAAGGAAGAAGTCAACCAATTGAGAGGTTAGCATACGAAGGAATATGTCTGCAGGTGTTGATTCGCTGATCATCAAAGACGAACTGGAAGAATGAAAGGAAGAAATAAGCGCCTATCGGCGTGGAAGTTTGACCTAGTCTGATGAATTGAAAACTGCCGATCGACGCACTCGACTTAGTGGGTGCGTGTGTTTGTCGCCCAATTTCGAATGTGTTCGGACCAAAGGCCAGTTGGGGGTTTACATAGGGGGTTATCACGGTACATTGGTCGTTTCGATTGAATGGTCCGTTCGCCCACTGCCAATTCAAGTATGCCGGGACGAAAACTGCCAGTACATCATACTGGCTTGTATTGTTACATGGCTATTCCTATGGCTTCTCTTTGTATATCTTCCAATTACAAGTATATCAGTGTAATATGTAACCAGGGATCAGACTAATAAAATAAGCAGACGAAATAAATTATTACAAGTTTAAACTTAATCATTCAAATGGTTGAGTTTTTAGCTTCTTCATCAGTCTCTACCTTTCTGATTCTATGTCTTTAAACATTGCCAAAGATGGCGAGCAACTATAAGCAACCCATAGCCGTGTACTTCAGGTCGGGGTGGTAAACCAATTCACAAAAACTACTTATTATCTGCCATAGGAACAACGTTAGTTCCGTTTTTTTCTTCCGGTTGACTACCCAAAATACATAATGTAAGGAGTATCCATGTAACAATAAAACCCAATAGTTTATACTACCCGTGTCCATCCTGGCATACATACCGGTAGCATATAAAATTGAAAGTGAAGTTCTTTACATTGATCGCCGTATGTAGTGGGCAGAAAAATTATTAACAATTCAAATCGAACAAGAAGATTCTGTACTCCCGCGATTTGCTTTGGCACCCTCTCCTAACTGTAGACAATATATAATACTGCATGTCTCCTTTGTGGTTTCAAGAGGACTAGCTACGTAGCGTGAAAGGGTTTGACCTGATCCGATTACACTGACAGTGTGACGCCAAGCCAACATATTGTCGGTCACACCTGCAATCTAAATACAACACTTCAACTCTACAGATAGATCACTAGAATGGAAAGACAGCTGTGCTTGCAATCTGAACAAGACGCAAATTCAGCTGGACTTCTGTACAAATAGCTGAGCGCCAGGCTGAGCAGCTGCCTGGCAGCTACACAGATAATCCCATGTGGGAGGTGCCTGCAATGCATAGGCAGTAAGCGTGGGAGACGACGTTCTACATTTCGTCGGAAACACCTGCAATCTAAATACTGGCAAGATTAAGTATTGGCAAATGTCGTTTCCTTAAAGTGGGTCTCAGAAAAGCATGGAAACATGGAAACAACTTGGCAAAGGGGCCTATGGCTTTGACTGTCTCAAGCTCATACCCGAATCCAGTTAGCAAAGGGTCTTATGTTATTGTTACATTACCTTGTTACATGTTCTCGAAGTAGTCTACCCAAGCTTGCTGTAAAACCATGTGACAATTTAAATCAGGAGCACTAAACCTTCTAGGGCCTTGTAGCCAGACCGATACAAGTCTCCAGCCAGTCAAATTGCTGGCTGGAGACACGTAACCAAATTCAAGGTAAAGTACAAGCTCACAAAGTAGTCTGCCTAAGCTTGCTTAAAATAAAACCATATAGCAATTCAAATCAGGAACATTTAACTTGCTAGGGCTTAGTAGACAAGGTACAATGGTAACCGTAAATTGGCAAAGTCCAACCACCTGGAGTGGTCTTAAGCTGGATACCTAGTACTGTTTGGCAAAGGGTCGTTTCCCAAAACGTTCGCCAATACATAAGGCTCGTACAGTACAACAACTCTACAGATCACTAGACTGGAAAGGCAGCGACCTGCAATCTGAACACGCCGCTTATTAAGCTGGACTGCTATACAAATAGCTGAGCGCTAGGCTGGGCAGCTGCCTGGCAGCTCCACAGATCATCTCATCAGGGGGGTGCCTGCAAGGCACAGGCTGTAAGCGCGGGAGACACTTTACATATCGTTGGCCACGCCTGCAATCTAAACGCAACACTTCAACTCTACAGATCACTAGAATGGAAAGGCAGCGGCCTGCAATATGAGCACGCCGCTAATTCAGCTGGACTGCTATACAAATAGCTGAGCGCCAGGCTGGGCAGCTGCCTGGCAGCTCCACAGATCATCTCATCAGGGGGGTGCCTGCAAGGCACAGGCTGTAAGCGCGGGAGACACTCTACCTATCGTTGGCCACGCCTGCAATCTAAACACAACACTTCAACTCTACAGATCACTAGAATGGAAAGGCAGCAGCCTGCAATATGAACACGCCGCTAATTCAGCTGGGCAGCTATACAAATAGCTGAGCGCCAGGCTGGGCAGCTGCCTGGCAGCTCCACAGATCATCTCATCAGGGGGGTGCCTGCAAGGCACAGGCTGTAAGCGCGGGAGACGCTCTACATATCGTTGGCCACGCCTGCAATCTAAATACAACACTTCAACTCTACATATTACCAGACTGGAAAGGCAGCGGCCTGCAATATGAACACGCCGCTAATTCAGCTGGACTGCCGTACAAATAGCTGAGCGCCAGGCTGGGCAGCTGCCTGGCAGCTCCACATATCATCTCATCAGGGGGGTGCCTGCAAGGCACAGGCTGTAAGCGCGGGAGACACTCTACATATTGTTGGCCACGCCTGCAATCTAAACACAACACTTCAACTCTACAGATCACTAGACTGGAAAGGCAGCGGCCTGCAATCTGAACACGCCGCTTATTAAGCTGGACTGCTGTACAAAGAGCTGAGCGCCAGGCTGGGCAGCTGCCTGGCAGCTCCACATATCATCTCATCAGGGGGGTGCCTGCAAGGCACAGGCTGTAAGCGTGGGAGACACTCTACATATCGTTGGCCACGCCTGCAATCTAAACACAACACTTCAACTCTACAGATCACTAGACTGGAAAGGCAGCGGCCTACAATCTGAACACGCCGCTTATTAAGCTGGACTGCTGTACAAATAGCTGAGTGCTAGGCTGGGCAGCTGCCTGGCAGCTCCACAGATCATCTCATCAGGGGGGTGCCTGCAAGGCACAGGCTGTAAGCGCGGGAGACGCTCTACATATCGTTGGCCACGCCTGCAATCTAAATACAACACTTCAACTCTACAGATCACTAGAATGGAAGGCAGCGACCTGCAATCTGAACACGCCGCTTAATTCAGCTGGACTGCTATACATATAGCTGAGCGCCAGGCTGGGCAGCTGCCTGGCAGCTCCACAGATCATCTCATCAGGGGGGTGCCTGCAAGGACACAGGTTGTAAGCGTGGGAGACACTCTACATATCGTTGGCCACGCCTGCAATCTAAATACAACACTTCAACTCTACAGATCACTAGAATGGAAAGGCAGCGACCTGCAATCTGAACACGCCGCTAATTCAGCTGGACTGCTATACAAATAGCTGAGCGCCAGGCTGGGCAGCTGCCTGGCAGCTCCACAGATCATCTCATCAGGGGGGTGCCTGCAAGGCACAGGCTGTAAGCGCGGGAGACACTCTACATATTGTTGGCCACGCCTGCAATCTAAATACAACACTTCAACTCTACAGATCACTAGAATGGAAAGGCAGCGACCTGCAATCTGAACACGCCGCTAATTCAGCTGGACTGCTGATACAAATAGCTGAGCGCCAGGCTGGGCAGCTGCCTGGCAGCTCCACATATCATCTCATCAGGGGGGTGCCTGCAAGGACACAGGCTGTAAGCGGGGAGACACTCTACATATCGTTGGCCACGCCTGCAATCTAAACACAACACTTCAACTCTACATATCACTAGACTGGAAAGGCAGCGGCCTGCGATTCTGAACACGCCGCTTATTAAGCTGGACTGCTGTACAAATAGCTGAGTGCTAGGCTGGGCAGCTGCCTGGCAGCTCCACAGATCATCTCATCAGGGGGGTGCCTGCAAGGCACAGGCTGTAAGCGCGGGAGACGCTCTACATATCGTTGGCCACGCCTGCAATCTAAACACAACACTTCAACTCTACAGATCACTAGACTGGAAAGGCAGCGGCCCTGCAATATGAACACGCCGCTTATTCAGCTGGACTGCTGTACAAATAGCTGAGCGCCAGGCTGGGCAGCTGCCTGGCAGCTCCACAGATCATCTCATCAGGGGGGTGCCTGCAAGGCACAGGCTGTAAGCGCGGGAGACGCTCTACATATCGTTGGCCACGCCTGCAATCTAAATACAACACTTCAACTCTACAGATCACTAGAATGGAAAGGCAGCGACCTGCAATCTGAACACGCCGCTAATTCAGCTGGACTGCTATACATATAGCTGAGCGCCAGGCTGGGCAGCTGCCTGGCAGCTCCACAGATCATCTCATCAGAGGGGTGCCTGCAAGGCACAGGCTGTAAGCGCGGGAGACGCTCTACATATCGTTGGCCACGCCTGCAATCTAAATACAACACTTCAACTCTACAGATCACTAGAATGGAAAGGCAGCGACCTGCAATCTGAACACGCCGCTAATTCAGCTGGACTGCTATACAAATAGCTGAGCGCCAGGCTGGGCAGCTGCCTGGCAGCTCCACATATCATCTCATCAGGGGGGTGCCTGCAAGGCACAGGCTGTAAGCGTGGGAGACACTCTACATATCGTTGGCCACGCCTGCAATCTAAATACAACACTTCAACTCTACAGATCACTAGACTGGAAAGGCAGCGGCCTGCAATCTGAACACGCCGCTTATTAAGCTGGACTGCTGTACAAATAGCTGAGCGCTAGGCTGGGCAGCTGCCTGGCAGCTCCACAGATCATCTCATCAGGGGGGTGCCTGCAAGGCACAGGCTGTAAGCGCGGGAGACACTCTACATATCGTTGGCCACGCCTGCAATCTAAACACAACACTTCAACTCTACAGATCACTAGACTGGAAAGGCAGCAGGCCTGCAATATGAACACGCCGCTTATTCAGCTGGACTGCTGTACAAATAGCTGAGCGCCAGGCTGGGCAGCTGCCTGGCAGCTCCACAGATCATCTCATCAGGGGGGTGCCTGCAAGGCACAGGCTGTAAGCGCGGGAGACGACTCTACATATCGTTGGCCACGCCTGCAATCTAAATACAACACTTCAACTCTACAGATCACTAGAATGGAAAGGCAGCGACCTGCAATCTGAACACGCCGCTAATTCAGCTGGACTGCTATACATATAGCTGAGCGCCAGGCTGGGCCCTGGCAGCTCCACAGATCATCTCATCAGGGGGTGCCTGCAAGGCACAGGCTGTAAGCGCGGGAGACGCTCTACATATCGTTGGCCACGCCTGCAATCTAAATACAACACTTCAACTCTACAGATCACTAGACTGGAAAGGCAGCGGCCTGCAATATGAACACGCCGCTAATTCAGCTGGACTGCTGTACAAATAGCTGAGCGCCAGGCTGGGCAGCTGCCTGGCAGCTCCACAATCATCTCATCAGGGGGGTGCCTGCAAGGCACAGGCTGTAAGCGCGGGAGACACTCTACATATCGTTGGCCACGCCTGCAATCTAAACACAACACTTCAACTCTACAGATCACTAGACTGGAAAGGCAGCGGCCTGCAATCTGAACACGCCGCTTATTCAGCTGGACTGCTGTACAAAAAGCTGAGCGCCAGGCTGGGCAGCTGCCTGGCAGCTCCACAGATCATCTCATCAGGGGGGTGCCTGCAAGGCACAGGCTGTAAGCGCGGGAGACACTCTACATATCGTTGGCCACTGCCTGCAATCTAAACTACAACACTTCAACTCTACAGATCACTAGACTGGAAAGGCAGCGGCCTGCAATCTGAACACGCCGCTTATTCAGCTGGACTGCTGTACAAATAGCTGAGCGCCAGGCTGGGCAGCTGCCTGGCAGCTCCACAGATCATCTCATCAGGGGGGTGCCTGCAAGGCACAGGCTGTAAGCGCGGGAGACGCTCTACATATCGTTGGCCACGCCTGCAATCTAAACACAACACTTCAACTCTACAGATCACTAGACTGGAAAGGCAGCGGCCTGCAATCTGAACACGCCGCTATTCAGCTGGACTGCTGTACAAATAGCTGAGCGCCAGGCTGGGCAGCTGCCTGGCAGCTCCACAGATCATCTCATCAGGGGGGTGCCTGCAAGGCACAGGCTGTAAGCGCGGGAGACGCTCTACATATCGTTGGCCACGCCTGCAATCTAAACACAACACTTCAACTCTACAGATCACTAGACTGGAAAGGCAGCGGCCTGCAATATGAACACGCCGCTTATTCAGCTGGACTGCTAGTACAAATAGCTGAGCGCCAGGCTGGGCAGCTGCCTGGCAGCTCCACAGATCATCTCATCAGGGGGGTGCCTGCAAGGCACAGGCTGTAAGCGCGGGAGACACTCTACATATCGTTGGCCACGCCTGCAATCTAAACTACAACACTTCAACTCTACAGATCACTAGACTGGAAAGGCAGCGGCCTGCAATCTGAACACGCCGCTTATTCAGCTGGACTGCTGTACAAATAGCTGAGCGCCAGGCTGGGCAGCTGCCTGGCAGCTCCACAGATCATCTCATCAGGGGGGTGCCTTCCAAGCACAGGCTGTAAGCGCGGGAGACACTCTACATATCGCTGGCCACGCCTGCAATCTAAATACAACACTTCAACTCTACAGATCACTATACTGGAAAGGCAGCGCCTGCAATCTGAACACGCCGCTTATTCAGCTGGACTGCTGTACAAATAGCTGAGCGCCAGGCTGGGCAGCTGCCTGGCAGCTCCACAGATCATCTCATCAGGGGGGTGCCTGCAAGGCACAGGCTGTAAGCGCGGGAGACGCTCTACATATCGTTGGCCACGCCTGCAATCTAAACACAACACTTCAACTCTACAGATCACTAGACTGGAAAGGCAGCGGCCTGCAATCTGAACACGCCGCTTATTCAGCTGGACTGCTGTACAAATAGCTGAGCGCCAGGCTGGGCAGCTGCCTGGCAGCTCCACAGATCATCTCATCAGGGGGGTGCCTGCAAGGCACAGGCTGTAAGCGCGGGAGACACTCTACATATCGTTGGCCACGCCTGCAATCTAAATACAACACTTCAACTCTACAGATCACTAGACTGGAAAGGCAGCGGCCTGCAATCTGAACACGCCGCTTATTCAGCTGGACTGCTGTACAAATAGCTGAGCGCCAGGCTGGGCAGCTGCCTGGCAGCTCCACAGATCATCTCATCAGGGGGGTGCCTGCAAGGCACAGGCTGTAAGCGCGGGAGACACTCTACATATCGTTGGCCACGCCTACAATCTAAACACAACACTTCAACTCTACATATCACTAGACTGGAAAGGCAGCAGCCTGCAATCTGAACACGCCGCTTATTAAGCTGGACTGCTGTACAAATAGCTTAGCGCCAGGCTGGGCAGCTGCCTGGCAGCTCCACAAATCATCTCATCAGGGGGGTGCCTGCAAGGCACAGGCTGTAAGCGCGGGAGACGCTCTACATATCGTTGGCCACGCCTGCAATCTAAACACAACACTTCAACTCTACAGATCACTAGACTGGAAAGGCAGCGGCCTGCAATATGAACACGCCGCTAATTCAGCTGGACTGCTGTACAAATAGCTGAGCGCCAGGCTGGGCAGCTGCCTGGCAGCTCCACAGATCATCTCATCAGGGGGGTGCCTGCAAGGCACAGGCTGTAAGCGCGGGAGACATCTCTACATATCGTTGGCCACGCCTGCAATCTAAACACACACTTCAACTCTACAGATCACTAGACTGGAAAGGCAGCGGCCTGCAATCTGAACACGCCGCTTATTCAGCTGGACTGCTGTACAAATAGCTGAGCGCCAGGCTGGGCAGCTGCCTGGCAGCTCCACAGATCATCTCATCAGGGGGGTGCCTGCAAGGCACAGGCTGTAAGCGCGGGAGACACTCTACATATTGTTGGCCACGCCTGCAATCTAAACACAACACTTCAACTCTACATATCACTAGACTGGAAAGGCAGCGGCCTGCAATCTGAACACGCCGCTTATTCAGCTGGACTGCTGTACAAATAGCTGAGCGCCAGGCTGGGCAGCTGCCTGGCAGCTCCACAGATCATCTCATCAGGGGGGTGCCTGCAAGGCACAGGCTGTAAGCGCGGGAGACATTCTACATATCGTTGGCCACGCCTGCAATCTAAACACAACACTTCAACTCTACAGATCACTAGACTGGAAAGGCAGCGGCCTGCAATCTGAACACGCCGCTTATTCAGCTGGACTGCTGTACAAAAAGCTGAGCGCCAGGCTGGGCAGCTGCCTGGCAGCTCCACAGATCATCTCATCAGGGGGGTGCCTGCAAGGCACAGGCTGTAAGCGCGGGAGACACTCTACATATTGTTGGCCACGCCTGCAATCTAAACACAACACTTCAACTCTACATATCACTAGACTGGAAAGGCAGCGGCCTGCAATCTGAACACGCCGCTTATTCAGCTGGACTGCTGTACAAATAGCTGAGCGCCTAGGCTGGGCAGCTGCCTGGCAGCTCCACAAATCATCTCATCAGGGGGGTGCCTGCAAGGCACAGGCTGTAAGCGCGGGAGACACTCTACATATCGTTGGCCATGCCCTGCAATCTAAACACAACACTTCAACTCTACAGATCACTAGACTGGAAAGGCAGCGGCCTGCAATCTGAACACGCCGCTTATTCAGCTGGACTGCTGTACAAATAGCTGAGCGCCAGGCTGGGCAGCTGCCTGGCAGCTCCACAGATCATCTCATCAGGGGGGTGCCTGCAAGGCACAGGCTGTAAGCGCGGGAGACGCTCTACATATCGTTGGCCACGCCTGCAATCTAAACACAACACTTCAACTCTACACATCACTAGACTGGAAAGGCAGCGGCCTGCAATCTGAACACGCCGCTTATTCAGCTGGACTGCTGTACAAATAGCTGAGCGCCAGGCTGGGCAGCTGCCTGGCAGCTCCACAGATCATCTCATCAGGGGGGTGCCTGCAAGGCACAGGCTGTAAGCGCGGGAGACACTCTACCTATCGTTGGCCACGCCTGCAATCTAAACGCAACACTTCAACTCTACAGATTACTAGAATGGAAAGGCAGCAGCCTGCAATATGAGCACGCCGCTAATTCAGCTGGATCTGCTATACAAATAGCTGAGCGCCAGGCTGGGCAGCTGTCCTGGCAGCTCCACAGATCATCTCATCAGGGGGGTGCCTGGCAAGGCACAGGCTGTAAGCGCGGGAGACGCTCTACATATCGTTGGCCACGCCTGCAATCTAAACACAACACTTCAACTCTACAGATCACTAGACTGGAAAGGCAGCAGCCTGCAATATGAGCACGCCGCTAATTCAGCTGGACAGCTATACAAATAGCTGAGCGCCAGGCTGGGCAGCTGCCTGGCAGCTCCACAGATAATCTCATCAGGGGGGTGCCTGCAAGGCACAGGCTGTAAGCGCGGGAGACGCTCTACATATCGTTGGCCACGCCTGCAATCTAAACACAACACTTCAACTCTACAGATCATTAGAATGGAAAGGCAGCGGCCTGCAATATGAGCACGCCGCTAATTCAGCTGGACTGCTGTACAAATAGCTGAGCGCCAGGCTGGGCAGCTGCCTGGCAGCTCCACAGATCATCTCATCAGGGGGGTGCCTGCAAGGCACAGGCTGTAAGCGCGGGAGACATTCTACATATCGTTGGCCACGCCTGCAATCTAAATACAACACTTCAACTCTACATATCACTAGACTGGAAAGGCAGCGGCCTGCAATATGAACACGCCGCTAATTCAGCTGGACTGCCGTACAAAAAGCTGAGCGCCAGGCTGGGCAGCTGCCTGGCAGCTCCACAGATCATCTCATCAGGGGGGTGCCTGCAAGGCACAGGCTGTAAGCGCGGGAGACACTCTACATATCGTTGGCCACGCCTGCAATCTAAACACAACACTTCAACTCTACAGATCACTAGACTGGAAAGGCAGCAGCCTGCAATCTGAACACGCCGCTTATTCAGCTGGACTGCTGTACAAATAGCTGAGCGCCAGGCTGGGCAGCTACCTGGCAGCTCCACAAATCATCTCATCAGGGGGGTGCCTGCAAGGCACATGATATAAGCGTGGGAGACGCTCTACATATCGTTGGCCACGCCTGCAATCTAAACACAACACTTCAACTCTACACATCACTAGACTGGAAAGGCAGCGGCCTGCAATATGAACACGCCGCTTATTCAGCTGGACTGCTGTACAAAAAGCTGAGCGCCAGGCTGGGCAGCTGCCTGGCAGCTCCACAGATCATCTCATCAGGGGGGTGCCTGCAAGGCACAGGCTGTAAGCGCGGGAGACACTCTACATATCGTTGGCCACGCCTGCAATCTAAACACAACACTTCAACTCTACAGATCACTAGACTGGAAAGGCAGCGGCCTGCAATCTGAACACGCCGCTTATTCAGCTGGACTGCTGTACAAATAGCTGAGCGCCAGGCTGGGCAGCTGCCTGGCAGCTCCACAGATCATCTCATCAGGGGGGTGCCTGCAAGGCACAGGCTGTAAGCGCGGGAGACACTCTACATATCGTTGGCCACGCCTGCAATCTAAACACAACACTTCAACTCTACATATCACTAGACTGGAAAGGCAGCAGGCCTGCAATCTGAACACGCCGCTTATTAAGCTGGACTGCTGTACAAATAGCCGAGCGCCAGGCTGGGCAGCTGCCTGGCAGCTCCACAGATCATCTCATCAGGGGGGTGCCTGCAAGGCACAGGCTGTAAGCGCGGGAGACACTCTACATATCGTTGGCCATGCCTGCAATCTAAATACAACACTTCAACTCTACAGATCACTAGACTGGAAAGGCAGCGGCCTGCAATCTGAACACGCCGCTTATTCAGCTGGACTGCTGTACAAATAGCTGAGCGCCAGGCTGGGCAGCTGCCTGGCAGCTCCACAAATCATCTCATCAGGGGGGTGCCTGCAAGGCACAGGCTGTAAGCGCGGGAGACACTCTACATATCGTTGGCCACGCCTGCAATCTAAACACAACACTTCAACTCTACAGATCACTAGACTGGAAAGGCAGCGGCCTGCAATCTGAACACGCCGCTTATTCAGCTGGACTGCTGTACAAATAGCTGAGCGCCAGGCTGGGCAGCTGCCTGGCAGCTCCACAGATCATCTCATCAGGGGGGTGCCTGCAAGGCACAGGCTGTAAGCGCGGGAGACACTCTACATATCGTTGGCCATGCCTGCAATCTAAACACAACACTTCAACTCTACAGATCACTAGACTGGAAAGGCAGCGGCCTGCAATCTGAACACGCCGCTAATTCAGCTGGACTGCTGTACAAATAGCTGAGCGCCAGGCTGGGCAGCTGCCTGGCAGCTCCACAGATCATCTCATCAGGGGGGTGCCTGCAAGGCACAGGCTGTAAGCGCGGGAGACACTCTACATATCGTTGGCCACGCCTGCAATCTAAACACAACACTTCAACTCTACAGATCACTAGACTGGAAAGGCAGCGGCCTGCAATCTGAACACGCCGCTTATTCAGCTGGACTGCTGTACAAATAGCTGAGCGCCAGGCTGGGCAGCTGCCTGGCAGCTCCACAGATCATCTCATCAGGGGGGTGCCTGCAAGGCACAGGCTGTAAGCGCGGGAGACGCTCTACATATCGTTGGCCACGCCTGCAATCTAAACACAACACTTCAACTCTACAGATCACTAGAATGGAAAGGCAGCAGCCTGCAATATGAGCACGCCGCTTATTCAGCTGGACTGCTGTACAGATAGCTGAGCGCTAGGCTGGGCAGCTGCCTGGCAGCTCCACAGATCATCTCATCAGGGGGGTGCCTGCAAGGCACAGGCTGTAAGCGCGGGAGACACTTCTACATATCGTTGGCCACGCCTGCAATCTAAATACAACACTTCAACTCTACATATCACTAGACTGGAAAGGCAGCGGCCTGCAATATGAACACGCCGCTATTCAGCTGGACTGCTCGTACAAATAGCTGAGCGCCAGGCTGGGCAGCTGCCTGGCAGCTCCACAGATCATCTCATCAGGGGGGTGCCTGCAAGGCACAGGCTGTAAGCGCGGGAGACACTCTACATATCGTTGGCCACGCCTGCAATCTAAACACAACACTTCAACTCTACAGATCACTAGACTGGAAAGGCAGCGGCCTGCAATCTGAACACGCCGCTTATTCAGCTGGACTGCTGTACAAAAAGCTGAGCGCCAGGCTGGGCAGCTGCCTGGCAGCTCCACAAATCATCTCATCAGGGGGGTGCCTGCAAGGCACAGGCTGTAAGCGCGGGAGACACTCTACATATCGTTGGCCACTGCCTGCAATCTAAACACAACACTTCAACTCTACAGATCACTAGACTGGAAAGGCAGCAGCCTGCAATCTGAACACGCCGCTTATTAAGCTGGACTGCTGTACAAATAGCTGAGCGCCAGGCTGGGCAGCTGCCTGGCAGCTCCACAGATCATCTCATCAGGGGGGTGCCTGCAAGGCACAGGCTGTAAGCGCGGGAGACGCTCTACATATCGTTGGCCACGCCTGCAATCTAAACACAACACTTCAACTCTACAGATCACTAGACTGGAAAGGCAGCGGCCTGCAATCTGAACACGCCGCTTATTCAGCTGGACTGCTGTACAAATAGCTGAGCGCCAGGCTGGGCAGCTGCCTGGCAGCTCCACAGATCATCTCATCAGGGGGGTGCCTGCAAGGCACAGGCTGTAAGCGCGGGAGACACTCTACATATCGTTGGCCACGCCTGCAATCTAAACACAACACTTCAACTCTACATATCACTAGACTGGAAAGGCAGCGGCCTGCAATCTGAACACGCCGCTTATTCAGCTGGACTGCTGTACAAATAGCTGAGCGCCAGGCTGGGCAGCTGCCTGGCAGCTCCACAAATCATCTCATCAGGGGGGTGCCTGCAAGGCACAGGCTGTAAGCGCGGGAGACACTCTACATATCGTTGGCCATGCCTGCAATCTAAACACAACACTTCAACTCTACAGATCACTAGACTGGAAAGGCAGCGGCCTGCAATCTGAACACGCCGCTTATTAAGCTGGACTGCTGTACAAATAGCTGAGGGCCAGGCTGGGCAGCTGCCTGGCAGCTCCACAGATCATCTCATCAGGGGGGTGCCTGCAAGGCACAGGCTGTAAGCGCGGGAGACGCTCTACATATCGTTGGCCACGCCTGCAATCTAAACACAACACTTCAACTCTACAGATCACTAGACTGGAAAGGCAGCAGCCTGCAATCTGAACACGCCGCTTATTAAGCTGGACTGCTGTACAAATAGCTGAGCGCCAGGCTGGGCAGCTGCCTGGCAGCTCCACAGATCATCTCATCAGGGGGGTGCCTGCAAGGCACAGGCTGTAAGCGCAGGTGACGCTCTACATATCGTTGGCCATGCCTGCAATCTAAACACAACACTTCAACTCTACATATCACTAGACTGGAAAGGCAGCGGCCTGCAATCTGAACACGCCGCTAATTCAGCTGGACTGCTGTACAAATAGCTGAGCGCTAGGCTGGGCAGCTGCCTGGCAGCTCCACAGATCATCTCATCAGGGGGGTGCCTGCAAGGCACAGGCTGTAAGCGCGGGAGACATTCTACATATCGTTGGCCACGCCTGCAATCTAAACACAACAATTCAACTCTACAGATCACTAGAATGGAAAGGCAGCAGCCTGCAATATGAACACGCAGCTAATTCAGCTGGACTGCTATACAAATAGCTGAGCGCCAGGCTGGGCAGCTGCCTGGCAGCTCCACAGATCATCTCATCAGGGGGGTGCCTGCAAGGCACAGGCTGTAAGCGCAGGAGACGCTCTACATATCGTTGGCCACGCCTGCAATCTAAACACAACACTTCAACTCTACAGATCACTAGACTGGAAAGGCAGCGGCCTGCAATCTGAACACGCCGCTTATTCAGCTGGACTGCTGTACAAATAGCTGAGCGCCAGGCTGGGCAGCTGCCTGGCAGCTCCACAAATCATCTCATCAGGGGGGTGCCTGCAAGGCACAGGCTGTAAGCGCGGGAGACACTCTACATATCGTTGGCCATGCCTGCAATCTAAACACAACACTTCAACTCTACAGATCACTAGACTGGAAAGGCAGCGGCCTGCAATCTGAACACGCCGCTTATTCAGCTGGACTGCTGTACAAATAGCTGAGCGCCAGGCTGGGCAGCTGCCTGGCAGCTCCACAAATCATCTCATCAGGGGGGTGCCTGCAAGGCACAGGCTGTAAGCGCGGGAGACACTCTACATATCGTTGGCCATGCCTGCAATCTAAACACAACACTTCAACTCTACAGATCACTAGACTGGAAAGGCAGCGGCCTGCAATCTGAACACGCCGCTTATTCAGCTGGACTGCTGTACAAATAGCTGAGCGCCAGGCTGGGCAGCTGCCTGGCAGCTCCACAAATCATCTCATCAGGGGGGTGCCTGCAAGGCACAGGCTGTAAGCGCGGGAGACACTCTACATATCGTTGGCCATGCCTGCAATCTAAACTCAACACTTCAACTCTACAGATCACTAGACTGGAAAGGCAGCGGCCTGCAATCTGAACACGCCGCTAATTCAGCTGGACTGCTGTACAAATAGCTGAGCGCCAGGCTGGGCAGCTGCCTGGCAGCTCCACAGATCATCTCATCAGGGGGGTGCCTGCAAGGCACAGGCTGTAAGCGCGGGAGGACACTCTACATATCGTTGGCCACGCCTGCAATCTAAACACAACACTTCAACTCTACAGATCACTAGAATGGAAAGGCAGCAGCCTGCAATCTGAGCACGCCGCTAATTCAGCTGGACATGCTATACAAATAGCTGAGCGCCAGGCTGGGCAGCTGCCTGGCAGCTCCACAGATCATCTCATCAGGGGGGTGCCTGCAAGGCACAGGCTGTAAGTGCGGGAGACATTCTACATATCGTTGGCCACGCCTGCGATCTAAATACAACACTTCAACTCTACAGATCACTAGACTGGAAAGGCAGCGGCCTGCAATCTGAACACGCCGCTAATTCAGCTGGACTGCGATACAAATAGCTGAGCGCCAGGCTGGGCAGCTGCCTGGCAGCTCCACAGATCATCTCATCAGGGGGGTGCCTGCAAGGCACAGGCTGTAAGCGCGGGAGACACTTCTACATATCGTTGGCCACGCCTGCAATCTAAACACAACACTTCAACTCTACAGATCACTAGACTGGAAAGGCAGCAGCCTGCAATCTGAACACGCCGCCAATTCAGCTGGACTGCTATACAAATAGCTGAGCGCCAGGCTGGGCAGCTGCCTGGCAGCTCCACAGATCATCTCATCAGGGGGGTGCCTGCAAGGCACAGGCTGTAAGCGCGGGGAGACACTCTACATATCGTTGGCCATGCCTGCAATCTAAACACAACACTTCAACTCTACAGATCACTAGACTGGAAAGGCAGCGGCCTGCAATCTGAACACGCCGCTTATTCAGCTGGACTGCTGTACAAATAGCTGAGCGCCAGGCTGGGCAGCTGCCTGGCAGCTCCACAAATCATCTCATCAGGGGGGTGCCTGCAAGGCACAGGCTGTAAGCGCGGGAGACACTCTACATATCGTTGGCCATGCCTGCAATCTAAACACAACACTTCAACTCTACATATCACTAGACTGGAAAGGCAGCGGCCTGCAATCTGAACACGCCGCTTATTCAGCTGGACTGCTGTACAAATAGCTGAGCGCCAGGCTGGGCAGCTGCCTGGCAGCTCCACAGATCATCTCATCAGGGGGGTGCCTGCAAGGCACAGGCTGTAAGCGCGGGAGACGCTCTACATATCGTTGGCCACGCCTGCAATCTAAACACAACACTTCAACTCTACATATCACTAGACTGGAAAGGCAGCGGCCTGCAATCTGAACACGCCGCTTATTCAGCTGGACTGCTGTACAAATAGCTGAGCGCCAGGCTGGGCAGCTGCCTGGCAGCTCCACAATCATCTCATCAGGGGGGTGCCTGCAAGGCACAGGCTGTAAGCGCGGGAGACACTCTACATATCGTTGGCCATGCCTGCAATCTAAACACAACACTTCAACTCTACAGATCACTAGACTGGAAAGGCAGCGGCCTGCAATCTGAACACGCCGCTTATTCAGCTGGACTGCTGTACAAATAGCTGAGCGCCAGGCTGGGCAGCTTGCCTGGCAGCTCCACAAATCATCTCATCAGGGGGGTGCCTGCAAGGCACAGGCTGTAAGCGCGGGAGACACTCTACATATCGTTGGCCATGCCTGCAATCTAAACACAACACTTCAACTCTACAGATCACTAGACTGGAAAGGCAGCGGCCTGCAATCTGAACACGCCGCTTATTCAGCTGGACTGCTGTACAAATAGCTGAGCGCCAGGCTGGGCAGCTGCCTGGCAGCTCCACAAATCATCTCATCAGGGGGGTGCCTGCAAGGCACAGGCTGTAAGCGCGGGAGACACTCTACATATCGTTGGCCATGCCTGCAATCTAAACACAACACTTCAACTCTACAGATCACTAGACTGGAAAGGCAGCGGCCTGCAATCTGAACACGCCGCTTATTCAGCTGGACTGCTGTACAAATAGCTGAGCGCCAGGCTGGGCAGCTGCCTGGCAGCTCCACAAATCATCTCATCAGGGGGGTGCCTGCAAGGCACAGGCTGTAAGCTCGGGAGACACTCTACATATCGTTGGCCATGCCTGCAATCTAAACACAACACTTCAACTCTACAGATCACTAGACTGGAAGGCAAGCGGCCTGCAATCTGAACACGCCGCTTATTCAGCTGGACTGCTGTAGCAAATGCTGAGCGCCAGGCGGGCAGCTGCCTGGCAGCTCCACAAATCATCTCATCAGGGGGGGGTGCCTGCAAGGCACAGGCTGTAGCGCGGGAAGACACTCTACATATCGTTGCATTCCTGCCATCTAAACACAACACTTCAACTCTACGATCACTAGACTGGAAAGCAGCG
>JACBWV010000552.1:8696684-8699184 GCA_013435795.1 Chlamydomonas sp. ICE-L
AAGGCTCATCACACGAATCCACGTTAGCAAAGGAGGTTCTCTTATGTATGTTACATACCTGTGTTACATGAGTTTCGAAGTAGTCTAACCCAAGCTGCTGTAAAACCATGTGACAATTTAAATCAGGAGCATAAACCTCTAGGGCCTAGTAGCCAGACCCGAGATACAAGTCTCCAGCCAGTCAAATTCTGGCGGAGACACGTAACCAACTTCAGGTATAAAAGACCAAAGTCTCAAAAATGTATAAGTAGTTATTCTGCCTAAGCTGCTTAAAATAAAAACCATATAGCATATTCAATCTGAGGAACCTATTTAAAATACTTGTAGGGTGCTAGAGACAAGCTTGTATTGGGTACCCATGTGTAACAGTTAAATTGCAAAGTTCAACACCTTTTGTTGAAGGTGTTAAGCGGGGATATCCTAGTACTTGTTGGCTAAGGGTCGTTTCCGCAGTACCGTTGGCCAATTACCATAAGGTCTCGTGTACAGTTCAACAATCTCTACAGTTCACTAGACTGGGGAAAGGCAGCGACGCAATTGAACACGCGCTTATTTAAGCTGGACTGCTGCTATACAAATAGATTCTGTGCGCTGAGGCTGAGGTCAGCTGCTCTGGGCAGCTCCACTAGATATCTCTATTCAGGGGGGTGCTGCAATGCACAGGCTGTAAGGAGCGGGATGAGGAAGACGCTCTAAATTATCGTTGGCCACGCCTGCAATCTAAATACAAACACTTCAACTCTACAGATCACTAGACTGGAAAGGCAGCGACCTGCAATATGAACACGCCGCTAATTCAGCTGGACTGCTATACAAATAGCTGAGCGCCAGGCTGGGCAGCTGCCTGGCAGCTCCACAGATCATCTCATCAGGGGGTGCCTGCAAGGCACAGGCTGTAAGCGCGGGGAGACACTCTACATATCGTTGGCCACGCCTGCAATCTAAACACAACACTTCAACTCTACAGATCACTAGACTGGAAAGGCAGCGGCCTGCAATCTGAACACACCGCTTATTAAGCTGGACTGCTGGACAAATAGCTAAGCGTTAGGCTGGGCAGCTGCCTGGCAGCTCCACAGATCATCTCATCAGGGGGGTGCCTGCCAGGCACAGGCTTAACGGGAGACACTCTACATATTGTTGGCCATGCCTGCAATCTAAATACAACACTTCAACTCTACAGATCACTAGAATGGAAAGGCAGCAGCCTGCAATATGAACACGCCGCTAATTCAGCTGGACTTCTATACAAATAGCTGAGCGCCAGTCTGGGCAGCTGCCTGGCAGCTCCACAGATCATCTCATCGGGGGGGTGCCTGCAAGGCACAGGCTGTAAGCGCGGGAGACGCTCTACATATTGTCTGCCACGCCTGCAATCTAAACACAACACTTCAACTCTGCAGATCACCAGACTAGGCAGATGCCTGCAATATGAGCACATGACTTGTTCAGCTGGTCGTCTACAGTGCATATAGCAGGCCACTGGACTAGCAGCTGCCTAACAGCTGTACATATAATATAAAAAAGGTTGGCGCCTGCAATGGACAGAGCATACGAGCTGGAGCTGCTGTACATATTGTCTGCCACGCCTGCAATCTAAACACAACACTTCAACTCTGCAGATCACCAGACTAGGCAGATGCCTGCAATATGAGCACATGACTTGTTCAGCTGGTTGTCTACAGTGCATATAGCAGGCCACTGGACTAGCAGCTGCCTAGCAGCTGTACATATAATATAAAAAAGGTTGGCGCCTGCAATGGACAGACCATACGAGCTGGAGCTGCTGTACATATTGTCTGCCACGCCTGCAATCTAAACACAACACTTCAAGTTTTCAGATCACCAGACTAGGCAGATGCCTGCAATATGAGCACATGACTTGTTCAGCTGGTTGTCTACAGTGCATATAGCAGGCCACTGGACTAGCAGCTGCCTAGCAGCTGTACATATAATATACAAAAGGTTGGCGCCTGCAATGGACAGACCATACGAGCTGGAGCTGCTGTACATATTGTCTGCCACGCCTACAATCTAAACACAACATTTCAACTCTGCAGATCACCAGACTAGGCAGATGCCTGCAATATGAGCTAGTGACTAGTTCAGCTGGTTGTCTACAGTGCATATTGCAGGCCACTGGACTAGCAGCTGCCTAGCAGCTGTACATATAATATACAAAAGGTTGGCGCCTGCAATGGACAGACCATACGAGCTGGAGCTGCTGTACATATTGTCTGCCACGCCTGTAATCTAAACACAACACTTCAACTCTGCAGATCATCAGACTAGGCAGATGCCTGCAATATGAGCACATGACTAGTTCAGCTGGTCGTCTACAGTGCATATAGCAGGCCACTGGACTAGCAGCTGCCTAACAGCTGTACATATAATATAAAAAAGGTTGGCGCCTGCAATGGACAAACCATACGAGCTGGAGCTGCTGTACATATTGTCTGCCACGCCTGCAATCTAAACACAACACTTCAAGTCTTCAGAT
>JACBWV010000552.1:8701684-8718106 GCA_013435795.1 Chlamydomonas sp. ICE-L
TGCTTGTGGCTAATGCTTCATTAATAATCTGCTATTGGCTGTAGCTGGAGGTGCGATTGGGTATACGTTGGCTTAGCTAGCTGCAGTTGCGCCAATCCGAAGTTGAGTGAGTTTCGAGGTGCGCCTGGCTCCCTGGAGCTCCGCCGAGATTGTTGAAGTGCATGTCAGTGGTTTGGTTGCGATGCGGCGTAAAATGCGGATGCTCGTGAGTTGCGAGTGTTGCTCGGCTTCTGTAAAGTGCTTGAAGCGTTGATTGGCGCGGAAGAGAATATCTGGAAAACCAGATATCCGAGATAGTCAGGTACGCGTCAGACACTCGAGATACGGTACAGTCACTCAGAGACGGTACAGAGATTGGCGCGTTCCCTGAGTGTTGGTTATAACCCCCCCACCGACCCCTCCCCCATACACCCCACCTGTGCCCACTTACACACGTACTAACCCTCACAGAGCTCCTTCCGCCCTTGCCCCCCCCCCCCCCCCCCCCCCCCCCCCCCCCCCCACCTCCCCCAAACCCCCCCCCTCAACCCCTCGCTCCGTACACACACACATACATCCTGCCCCCTCTCCCCAATCAACCATATGCACATACGTACAGCTAACCCCTCACCCCACCCCACCCCACCCTGCCTTGGGTGTAGGCGTTGCTCAGGAACTTGAAGGAGTCGCTGATGCGGGACATCAGCTATGACGGCCAGATGGAGCCGAAAGAGGCCATCGTGCTCAACCCGCTGAAGTTCAGGGACTTCATTTTGGCAGCAACCCTGGTCCTGGAGGCAGGGAGGACGGAGCCTTCGAGGGATTCCTTTAAGATGTTGCTGGACAGCCTTGTGAGTACACTATTGTTTCTGCGCTTTTCTTGACATCATTATCCGTAAAGGCACTCGTACGAGCGGTAAAATGTAGCTTACTTCCTTCGACACTTAAAGTAATCTTGATGCATGCTTGGATGCTAGCAAGAGGAGTATCATGCATTACTCACTCCTAAGCATTGCTTCTGCACCTTACACTCACTCTTGTTTCCACCCACCTACTCACTACCTACGTACCCACCCGACTACATACCCACTACCTAGCCATTACTCACTCATAAGCATTTATACTGCACCTTACACTCACCCTTGTTCTTCCCTCGTCAAAGCCCTCCATCTCCCAACCATCAATTGTATGAGTAGTATAGAAGCCTCGCAACAAAGCTGCTCACATATACCTACTCACATATTCTGCTTCTCACCCACCTTCTACACATGCACCCACCCACGTACCCCACTACCTGCTCATCTACACACCCGCCCGCCCTAATCACCATACTCACCCAGTCATCCACATGCACAATACCCTCACAGGTTAAGTCTCTGAAGCACAGGAGGACGCAGTGGAAGAAAACCAATGTTCTCGAGAAGGTCAACAAGGGGGGACGCCCCCCAGCAGCTCAGACACTCACTTGGGATGTTGTGCGGCGCATGGCTATTGAAGAGGAGACCCTGCCTCCGAGCTAGCAAGACATAATTTATAAATATATTGTGACTGGATGTAGATGATGGTATGGGGTACCCACTGGTACTTCTTATATATTTTGATTATAGCGTAGTGTTACAGGCTGCATCATGCGCCCACTTGTTCATCGATATTGTATCCTTCAATCATAGTGATCAATTTTAATTTCGGTCTCCTTTTTTCATTTTCATTTTTTTTAAATTGGCTGGTGCAGTGTAAGTTCTCAATCTTTCCCACGACGGTTATTACGACTGTTGAGTCGAGGCATCAATCGTTGACATTCCCAATTCTGGGTGCCATAACGGTTTGTACGACTGTTGTATGTAGGGCGAGAAACAGTCGGTGACAATCTCAATTAGGGGCGACCTAACAGTTTGGACAACTGTTGAATGTAGGGCGGGAAACAGTCGGTGACAATCTCAATTAGGGGCGACCTAACCGTTTGGACAACTGTTGAATGTAGGGCGAGAAACAGTCGGTGACAATCTCTATTAGGGGCGACCTAACAGTTTGGACAACTGTTGAATGTAGGGCGGGAAACAGTCGGTGACAAATACAAATAGGGGTTACAAAACAGTAAGGACAACTGTTGAATGTAGGGCGGTAAACGGTAGGTGACAGTCTTAATTAGGGGTTACATAACAGTAAGTGCGACTGTTGAATGGAGGCAATCAATGGTGTACATATACGGTACACCCACTGTTGTTGTAGACTGTATCACCAACGGTTGTCCAACAACGGTCCATTTAACAGTCTACAGGTGGACCCTTGCTATGCTGTAACAACCGGTTAATGTACACTTTTTGACCCTATAATAGACTCTATAGTCAACGTTTTACAGCCTAAGGGTCTACATGTTTTCCAGGCCAAATCAACGGTCTGTTTTCTCTGCCTATTTTACCAGGGTAACAGAGGTTCCCAAATCTGTATTGTTTCCACTATCCAGTCTCCCTACTTGCAGCTCACTGTAGCTCCGTCCCTGCTGCGGGCAGCTCCCGGCTCGCTGCTCCCAGCTCCCAGCTCCCTGCAGGTCCTCCAGGTCCCAGCACCTTGCAGGTCCTGCAGGTCCTGCAGGTCCTGAAAAAAAAAGCGCACCAATTAAAAACTGGTGCGAGCGCACTTTTCAAAGGCAAGTGCGTTTTTTTGACAGCGCACATGTTTTGAAGGCATCGGCACTTGGGGGGCTGTAAAATAATTGTCATCAGTTCAAAAACATTAAAGCTTTTAGACTTGAAAACAAACAGTTATACTCCTGTATTTAAATAGCTGACCGAAAGCAAAATCGAAAGCAAAATCGGATCGATAATTGTCTCAAAGACCAGATTTTGCTTTCGATTTAGCTTTTGGTCGAATCAAAAGCAAAGGCTAAATCGACCAAAAGCAAAAGCAGTGTGACCTACCCCTTAGCTAGTCGGACAATGCAGCCTCGGGTTTCGCCGATTTCAATGGCGACTGCTCCTAGCTAGATTCCTGTCCTGATATACAGTTCCTTTTCGTTTCTAGGTAATCAGGTTGTGCAGGGAGAGGAAACTTTATGGCGGGATGAAGGCGCGAGTTGCGATTAATTGCCTCCTATTGAGCTAGAAACAAATTAAGGACGAGACTGGACGAGAGAAAGATTACAAACGCAATCACCCTGGACCTTCAGCGCATCTTCACAGGGAGCAATGGAAACCGATCGGCAAAACATGCATACAGATTTGCCCCCGACGTTTGCAAGCTAGATCTGAGGTGTTAGTGGTCCCAGTCGCCGATCGGGAGCTAAAAAGCAGTTTCGCGCATCGCATAAATGTCTGAAACCAAAGCTTACCATGAAATGAAAAGTAATCGCAGTTTCCTAACAACGAGTTCTAAATTTGCGCAAAAACAGATTTGAGATTGATGACATTGTCAGTTCGAAACCAACTCGTCAAGGCAGTGGTAAAAAGCAGTTTCGATCATATCAGAAATATCTATACCAAAGCTTTTCTGACTTCATGTTCACCAGAAGCAACCGAATTAGCCCGAGGTGACTCCGCGGGGATTATGATCCTGATTCATGACAATGTCAGTTAGATAGAAACCAAATCGAACGAGGCAGACGCGATTCGGAAAGTCTCGGAATGTGTCGGAAAAGTGCTCGATAAAGTGCTCGAAAAAGTGCTTTTGTTTGCACTAAAAAAGTGACGGTGAGGACTCAAAGCTTACAGTCTAGTATACCAGAGGGGAGGGGTGACACGAGGAGGAGGGCCTACGATTTCGACCTGGACTCTGTATGATAGGGTTTCGAAGGGCGAGGTACCTTTCGGAACAAGCTTCGATTATTCGAGGTTGCAAACAAAACTTCGTCGCTTTCAACTTCCTCCCCCCCAGAAACTCATTTCCCGGCCTTCTGATCCTCCTAGGTTTCGGTATGAAAGTGGCCAGCCAATGAGCCAACGCGTATCGGCTCATGCTGCTTCGTGCCGTTACTTGCCGTTGCGCAAAACCTGCGTAGGCTGTGGGTAGGAGCCTATGCGCCCCTCATTTGATTTGTGCTGGCCAGACAGTGTCATTTCGCCACAGGCTTGTATTCGCGCACGGGACTACTAATGTGATCATGGCGGGTGCCGGGTCTTTTCCGATTACTTCATTTAACCCCCCAAAACCAGTAGGGATCTTTCCGATAGTCCCTCCGCACGAATTATATCTCGGGGGATGTCCGATAGATTTCCCCGTGCAATACCGTGGTAGTACCGTGGGCGGCTTGTTGATTAGCCGTAGGCTCATGGATGCGAAGCATCCATCTGTGCGGGGTGTTTCTGTCCATGATTCGCCTAAGATTCGGGAGCTGACGCGATTCGCCTTATAGATTCGAGAGCTGACGTGTGTCCCGCGAATAGATAAGAAACAATACGACAAAATACGACAAAATACGATTAACCAGACTTCGTTATACTTTGTTACACCTTTCTACTCTCCGCGCAGGATGCGACTGATAGATGCTTTGCATCCATTAGCCTAAGGCTAATCTACCGGTTACCGTTCCGCCCCCGCTACTCGCAGGAGGAGGAGTGGTTGCCCCACAGGATCGTGGTTGCCCCTGCAGTACTGCAGTACTGCTTCGCGTAGGCCCTTCGTGCATCCTGCTCCGTCCAGGAGCAGGAGGTACCGTGGTTGTCCCTGCATTAGTCGTGGTTGCCCCTGCAGTAGTCGTTGGAATTGTCTGTGGGAGCTGACGCGAGTCCCGCCAGAAGGAAGAAAAGAATGACGAAAGAATGACGAATGAATGACGAATGAATGACTTCCGCGCGACTCAAAAATGAAGATTCGGGGGCATGCCAAGTACGACCCACAAAGGACAGCGTGGCTGAGAGTCCGACTCATCAGTTGTGGCATACTTGATTACACTTCGCTACACATTTCTACTCTCCCCGACAGGAACCAACTGCAACCGTCTGCCGATTCAGCCGTGAGACGAAGCCGAGGAAGTCAAGAGGAAGTCAGGAGCCGCGGCAGGACCCGACTGTCTCCAGGTTCCCGTTCAGCCCGCGACTCATCACTGCGTGGCGGGAGCTGCTGCTACTCACTACTTGATGACTTTTGCTAGCCCTTGAGCTATACGACCTACCCCACTAGCTTTGGATAGTATTTTTTCAACTTCTGGACAGAACTGCTGTAACGCGCTTCCTACGCCCCTTATTCCGTCCGCTACCCCTCCCTGTCCCAACAAGTCAGCAATGGAGGCTGCCGCATTGGACACTGGTCCCGCAAATTGTCCCACCTTCCGAGCTACACCTCCACCTAAATCAGCTACCTTCCTAACCACATTTCCGAAAGTGCCTACAGCCTTACCAACGCCAGATTTGAGAGTATTAAAGAATCCCATTAATATACTCTTTGATATTATTTGATGGAAAGTAAAAGCAATTTCTGGTCTATGGATTTCAAAATTGATAAAATAGAATTCATAGGATCAGTATCAGATTCATAATCTATTCTGAGAGTGATGCTCCAGTCGTAGGGAAAAGGCCCTATGGAGTCTTTATGTTCATCTTTAATGCTCAAACTCAATTCTGACACATGTGAGGCGCTTTTATAGAAAGAAAAGTCGTCTGCTGTATTCTGATAAATGATGTTGGCAAAACTTTCAACATTAACAAGTAGACGGATTAATACATCAGATTCCTGCATATTGTTTTGTCTGAAATTGTTGACAGCACTGTTAGTTACCTTGGGTAAATTGTGATGGATTGTTAGGAAAGATTCAAGATGTAAACGCAATGGAAAGGAGCTAACAATGGGAGCACCACCAGGTGTTTCGTGAGGCAGAAACCCAAACCAAAAACTACTTTTATCTTTGAATTCGAATGAATACCCTGGCCCAGGAGGGTTGAATATACAAAGCCCGTTTGTTTCATTATGGGTTATTGTCCATCCCGTAAGCAACACACCCAATTCTGTCAGCCAAGAATCAAGGGTGTAGTTCCCAATTGGAATTCTGATTGATGTCTTGGTACCATTGTTGTTAACAATAAAGTCATTGTTACTTGCTCTAATCGAATAAAAACACCTGTTGATGATGACATCTGCAACTGTGACTTTCGTCCTCCCTCCATAGGGATTTTGCAGGACTCCTGCAGGCAATGATGTTGTGAAATTGTCAGGCGTTCCACTTGTTCGAAACGTGCTTGATATGTACAACAATTGTGTTTTCAAGACAGGTGGAGACATTTTATAAGATGGGATATATTATACTGTAACATTTTGTATTGTAACCAAGCCATCTAAAACCTCAGTACCAGAAACAGGTTTAATTTTATTCAGCAAGTCTTTCCTGATAGCTTTCTTGTCCCTATACAACAATGGTTTATTGATATGTACAGAAATAGCTCCATCTACCAAGTATTCAGGTATACCAGGAGACATGTCTAAAATTGCAGCTCTGAAGTTTTTGTATTCATTCGTTTGCTTGTATTCTTGTGTCAAAGAGGCCATTCTTTAACAATCAGTTAGAAAAAATAAAATGTTTTATTGCAGGTTCAGAACAATATCAAAGTTTTTCTTGAACCTATTTAGTTTGTCTCCTGTGAAATCTATAACAAGAGAGTCATGCTCATCCTGTGTTGCATGCATATACAGCCTCTCAAACTTCTTCAATGTGAGAGTAGAGCTGACTTCATCATGAAGATCTGCCAATATTTTGGTTGATGCAAACTTGAATAAAACGAACAATGAAGTATTAGTTCTGATGCTCTTGGGTATAGCTTTCAAATTCTGTGAGCAAATCATGATGTTTATACCCAAATGCCTGTTCTTCAAAACCAAGTTTGTCAATGCTGATTTACCCACACTTTTGAATGCACTACTACCCACCAGATCATCCAATACAAAATAATTTATTGCACCGTTTGGGTATCTACAAGTAGGCTTTTGGTACGCAGTTCTCTCAAGAAAATCTATCTCATCAAATGTCAATGCATCTATTTTTTCATTGAAAAACTTTGACCAAACTTGCAAATCTTTCTTGTATTCTGCAGTGTTTTGTTTTTCTTGTTTGATGTCTTCTATAACTTCTAAAAGCTTGGAGTCACTGTAATCATTTACAATATCAGAAGGATCAATCTTCAGACAATTGAATACTGGATTTGCATCATGCGTGGGGCTAAAAACAATAACTCTCATAGCTTGGTTTTTATCAAAACCCGCAAGCTCATATTGTTCCAATAATTGGCAAACAGAATATGTTTTACCAGTCCCTCGGCTCCCAATGAAAAGGGCTACAAAATAGTTGCGTGGCAGGGACGTGTTTAAACATTGTGGGTAAGTGTTTGGCTTATAAACGAGTTTTTAATGAATAAAATTACTGACTGCGTTTTCTGTGATATTCATCTATTTTTACAGGACATAATATTTTACTAAAAAGGGCATTGTGACCCAGGGAAGAGTGATTGATAAGCCAGTCGTTTCCCATCATTCATTATTTTCTGTCTAAACAGTTCAACAGTTTCCTCCTGGCTTATTTTTGGAACTTTTGTAACGTTCAAGCGTTTTTAAATTTGTCTTGACATCTGTTTCACTTCAATTTCTTCTGATTCTGGCTGGGAATCATCTGTTATCACCTGTTCGTCTTCGTCAGAGTCATCATCACTAACAACAATAGTTGTCTTCAGTTTCTTATTGACTGCCTTCTTACGAAGTTTCATCTCAGTAGCCTTTTCTTGTTGCTTTACTTGTTTCTCCTGTTTCTGGAGCTGTTTCTCTTGTCTACTGATTTCTCCTAATTCTTTTCTCTTGGCCCAAGCTTTTTCCCGTGCTCTTGCTAGTACCTCTTTCTGCTTCTCAGACATGACCCTCTTTGCTTTGGGTTGAATCACTTCCACATCCTCCAAATTGTTACTGAGTTGTTCAATATCCTCCATATATAATTTCAAGTTAGAAATAATAGAAAAAATTACTGGAATTTACAAATGATCACTGGAATTTGGGAACCACAGGAAATGTCCTCAGGATATGTATGGCTTTGGGCTTGTTGGGTAAAGGACGACCCCACAGCAACTCAGTCTCATGTAACGGTTGTCGGATCATTCTCCTACCTACATAGTTTGTAGCTGGTTGGGCATATTGAATGGCTCTATTAGGCCATGTTTCTAGACAGAGAGGTAGCAAATATTTATCCATTTTATATATTACCTTGTGAAAAAGTATTTCGAGCCGTTTCCACCAGTATCTATCTCCAAAAGAGAGTTGTACTTGACGAATAAAAGTGAATAGTTCCTCGTGTTGATATTACCAGTGCTGTGAAATGTGATGTTATAGGGTATGTCTTCATCCATTACATCTATTGGTAGACCCAGGGCCCACTGACGAGTTGCTAGAGTACTTGCACTTCGTATTAATAGGGTACCATCCTTTGTCAATGTAGTCATGTGTGCCATTGATCTGTTGTCATTGTCAAAAATCATGTCCAAGTATTCATTTGCCCTAAAATAGTTTATTGGGTGGTCTGAAACAGGTATATTGTTGACACTAATACCAACATAAACTGGAGTATCATTTGTTAGAATACTTGGAATGCCTTGTGAAAAATAGTAGCTTGTCCCGTTATAGTCTTGGGTTGAAGTCTTGGAGTGAAAATCTTCTGCCATGAACGTTGCAATAGCATACTCAATATCCCTGGAAGCAATGTATATATTAGTTTGTTGGTTTTCGTTTTCATTGAGTTGAAACATGGATGAGAAGTTGTCAAATTCAACACGTTCTGTGACATTGTCTTGAATTTCACTTCGAACAATAAGGTGTAGATCGGAAATCTCATAGCTTGTTGAATCATTGTCTCTCAACAATACTGCAGCATCTGCCCAAACAATACAGATTCGAACCCTGCCTTTGATTACACAGTCCTTGGTACCTAAGATACCATGGAAACGGTCTATAACATATGGCTTATTATCTGACATGGAAATTAAATCCACAGCCTGAGCATTACCTAACATATTGGAGGAATTCGCAGGGGAGTTATGAACAGCCATTAGTCGTGTGAGATGATGATAATTGTTGATGGACTGGACCTCAACGTCATCAAACGAAACTGATAATGAACTGATTAAGAAATCTATTCCCCTGGGTGCAACACCATCCGAATTAAAAGGGAACAAAAGCTTGACACTGGATAAATCCCAAATGCCATCAGTTATTTCAAACACAGTCTGTGTTTGGGGGAAACCTGTTTTTGTTCCTATTGGCTCAATTCTATGGATTTTAGTAATGTTTTGAGGAAGTGGATTCATTTATATTATTGTTACATTTATAATTATTTGTATTTATAGAACTAATTCGAGCTGCCGACCCGCTCCCACACGGATCATGCTACTACACTCAATAAACACCATTGCAGTCAAGTTGGCTGAGCCTGCTGCTCCACTAACGGCTTGAGACTCGAATGCTCCAATCGAACTGTTCCCTCTTGTGTCAATGCCCGACATGAACTCATCATCATTGTGGCAGAACTTGCATGAGAGTACAAAGAATTTATCACGCCAGCTTGCAAATGAATCACAAAGGGGACTTGACCCTCCTAGGGTGTCCTGTAATTGGTTGTAAGAACTTTGTGTTAACGAAAAACACTGTCCAACATTGGCCCTAAAATCTGGATAATAAGTCCCATTGATAGTGAACTGAGCACTTTGCATCCCAGTCGCTTTCCTGACGAACGTGTTACAGTTTTTGGTCACTGCATCCAATGCTCCAGTAGGTGATTGGTCTACAAACATTCTCCAAGCTCGATTAACCGACTGGGACGACACACTAAATTTGATGGACTGGCTATAACTTGATGCAGCTGATGAGAATGAAAAATAGTTTTTGAACATGATTTCATACAAACCTCCAATTTGCAGAAAGGCATTGTGTGCGGCATCAAAGAGCCCATCATCTATTGAGATAGTATCAACACTTAATGAAATGTCTGATAGAATAAATTGTCCTCCCCCAATTAGACAATTGGATCCATCTAGCTGTATCCTAAGGCGAACCTGCCCTAGGAGTTTTGTATCCAATATGCTGGGCTGAAAGCTATTGAGAGTCAGCCAATTACAAATGCAATAATCTTTTTGAATACCAATGGGAATAGCTGAACCACCACCTCCTGATTGGACAATCTTACGTCTGTTGTGGCAATCTGCACCAAAGGATGTATCAGCAATAATATTAAAAGGCTGATTATAATTGGAGAACCCTCCTATAACTTGCCCATTCACTTCCAAGTCGCACCTTTGTATGATTGATTCAATGTTCCTTGGCATGCCCCCAGTATCTGTGATTGCTTTGAAACTCATTATCAGGCCATCAGTATCTATCAAAGTGTTGGAAGGCATGTCGACTGTAATCACACCATTGTTGGTTGCAGAAGTACTATTAAGGGTGGACAGCCGTTTAGTTGCACGACTATATTTAGTATCAGCTTGAAATCACTCCGGTAGAGTGGACAGTAGATTAAAGCAGCGGAACAGACGCACCAATCTATACACGGAGACAAGGATAACGTTACAGACACAGGAGACCCATAAAGGGGCACCTGTGGTGAAAGGAGACGGTAGACAGGAACCTAACAGGGTACAGATCAGACCGTAGGAGACAGGAGATCAGAACGTAGGTGACAGGAAGCTGTCACTGAGTCATCTCAAGATGACTCAGTCCCACGGGAAGCTGGCTCAGGAGAGCCGATAGTTCTAAGGGAGTACATAAGTAGTCACCAAGTCATAAAACGCGTGAGAGCACCGCTATACATGCTTATACTCCACCTATGACACAGGTGACATACAATAGTACTACTCCACCTATGGCACTGGTGACATAGAACTATATGTAACAAATAAAAAAAAAAATAAAAAAAAAAATCAAAGAACTCCGGAAAAAAAAAATCGAGAGAAACTTCAAATGAAACCCAAAGGGTGTAAGGGAAGGTATGAAGCAAGGCAAAGAACCAAAATTTGCCAAGTGGATATAAGAGGACAACTAAATATCAAAGTCGGGTAACAACGGTATAGAAAACCCGATCCGGGAATAGGAACCTAATGCCAATCAATGATAACTTAAAGAAACTCTAAATGTAACCAAAGAAACCCTAAAATGTAACCAAAAATTCCAGAATACATGTAACCAAAATTCTAGAATACATGTAACCAAAAAATTGGTTGAAGGAGAAGCAGTCATTCCAAACATGCGAATGAAACGCCAGAACACCATAGGATCAAGGGGCTTGGTGAAGGGGTCAGCACAGTTGTCCTTAGTGTTAACATAGGCAACATCCACCTGGCCATCCTCCACCAGCTCCTGGATATAGTGAGGGATGACATCAATGTGCTTGTTGCGAGGGAGTAGCTGACAGTCATTGGCCCAGCTCAAGGACCCCAAGTTGTCACCCTGAATGGTGACCAGGTCACAAGGCAGCCCTAGATCAATTCTCAACTTTTTCAACCATTGCACCTCCCGGGCAGTCTGAGACAGGGCCTGATACTCAGCCTCACTGGAGCTAACAGCAACAGTGGGTTGCCTTTTGCTCATCCAGTTCACAAGGCAGCCCCCAGCAAGCACAGCATAGCCAGTCTGAGATCTCCTGTCAGACCCATCATCAGCAAAGGATGAGTCACTAAAGACAGTAAAAGAGAAACCAGGGCTGTGAGTGTAAGTGAGGCCCAGATGGGAATGTTCTCTCAAATCCAAAAGCAAGCGCTTGGCTGCAGCCCACAGGGGGGCAGTGGGTTGAGCAGGAAACCTGGACAGGTAGCTCACAGCAAAAGAAATATCAGGCCTTGTGCAGGTAGCCAGGTACAGCAAAGCCCCCACAAGAGAGAGGTACTGGCTATTAGAGGCCAGAGGTTCTCCAGGAGGATCAGTGACAGTGCACTTGGCCATGGGAACTGAAAACTTGGGCTTGGTAGCAGCAGTGAGACCAAACTGCTCCACCAGCTCAACAATGTAGGAGTGCTGGGAGAGGTCGATCTTAACACACCTGCCGTCAGAATCAAGTGTACAAGTCATGTCCAATGAAAGGAACTGGACAGGTACACCCATTTCCTTGACTTCCCACCCAGCTGCTTCCATAGCCTTGATCAGCAAGGCATACCTATGCAGCTCACTAAAAGCACAGATAAAGTCATCCACATAGGTCAGAACATAGCTCCACCCACCAGTATAATCCCTCCTGAAATACAGAGCAGGTTCAGCTTTGCACATGGTAAAACCGTGGGCAACCAAAACCTGCTTTACATCTTTGCTCCAAGACCTGGGTGCCTGCTTTAAACCATAAAGAGAATTAATCAGCTTGCACACAAGGGGAACATTGTCAGGACCAAGTTCATGAAAGCCCTCAGGCTGGTAACAGAACAGGTCCAGACCAGGTTCCAGCTTGGCATTCAAGAATGCAGTCTTGATGTCCAGCTGCCTCACAAACATTTTTCTATGAGTGATGGCAGCAAGGAGCACACGAAGACCTGCTTTAGAGGAGACGGGGGCATATACATCATGGTAGTCCAGCCCAGGACGTTGCAGAAAACCACGAACTACAAAACGAGCTTTAAAACGCAAAGAACCATCAGCCCCATGTTTCTTGACAAATAACCATCTGCCAGATAGAATCCTCTGCCTAGGAGGCTGTGGAGTGAGGACCCAAGTGCCATGAGCATGGAGGGAGGCCATCTCATCCTTCATAGCCTGCAGCCAGAAATCTCTGTCAGGGTTGGTAGGTAACATTGCAGCTTTATAAGAGAGTTCAGTAGAGGTAGAAATAAAAGCCCCCACGTACAAGCAGTGTACTTGTACATGGGCAGCGGGGATATCAGCAGTATCAGCAGTAACCGGTAATAAAGCCCCCAGCGCAGCACTCATGCGTGGTTGAACAAGGCCGGCCTCCTTTGCCTCTAAATCGTCGAAGCCTGGGTACACTGGAACACCCCAGCCATACGCAGTATCTGACCCGGACCAGTGTTCGAGGTCATCACTCACATCATCTGTGACGGCCACATCGTCGCAATGCCTGGTCCGGTATAAACCACCAGGTATAGCAGGGGGCGAAGTGATCAACAACTCCCGCGAGCCATCCGAATAGGTGGACGGGGGGTGGCGACTAGTGGGCAGTGGACCTGTACTAGGTTCCACTATGACCCGAGGCTGTCCTAATCCTACGACTTCACCGACGAAACGTGGCGCAGAGGAAGGCCCGGCGACCCCCTGAGATTCGAATAAATTAGAGCTTGAAGGAACATCAGACTCCCCCTGGCCCAATGCCGCCGCACGCGATACAGCACCATCATTACCTGGCCTGGGACGCATCGTCATCCCATGACCAGTTAAAGCGGTCAACAATCGGGGTTGGTAAAGGGCCCAGGACATTGTCAGTAGTATCAAGCCCGTTACCGATGATAGCGGCAGGGGTGCGAGAAAAATACTGAGATCCATCATAGGGAAAGAGCCCAGGGATACAGTTATAGCTAAACTGTTCATAGAAGAGCACATCACGACTCTCTACCACCTGGCGCAACTTCGGAACCCAAACAAAATAACCCTTACTCACCAGAGAATACCCAACCAGTCTACCAGATAACGCCCTTTCGTCTAGCTTATTGCGTTTCTTCCCATTCACTAAGGTAACATAGCATGGGCACCCGAACACGCGCAATAACGATACATCAGGTAGAACCCCAAAGAACAACTCATAAGGAGTCTTGTCACCCTGATTAGGCAGCCGGTTGCGTAGGTAACAAGCGGCGAGGAAGGCATAGGGCCAGAAGGACTTAGTGAGCTTAGACTCTAAGTGAATGCTCCTAGCTACGTTCTGAAGGACCCCATTGTACCGTTCCACAGTCGCATTCTGCTGAGCAGTGTAAGCCATGGACAATTCATGCACAGCACCAACCGATTCTAACCAATCCTCGAACCACTTCACTATAAATTCCTTAGCCCTGTCAGACCTAAGACACTTGAAAACAAATCCATGCAGCTGAGTCATCCATCTGAGGATGGTAGTTTGAACTGCTAAGGGAGCTTCATCCTTGGTTCTCAAGCACAAGACCTCAGCATAGCCAGAGTATTGGTCAGTGAGACACAGAACATAAAACTCCCCACGCAAGCCCCTAATATTAAATGGCCCCATGATGTCCAAGTGAAGGCGTTGTAATGGGGCACGGATCCTAGTTTTGCTTTCTTTAGGAAAAGGGATACGTTTTCCCTTTGCCTTCTGACAAGCATCACATGGGATCTTAGACAGTCTTTGCACCTGTTGGAGAGTGAGGGGTAAGTTCTGAACCAAACCCTTCCTTACAAGGTTGTGCATGGCATCATAGCCAGGGTGACCCAGCCGCCTATGCCACAACCATTCAGGAGTGGTAGGGATCACAACTCCACCATCCTCATCAACATCAAGAGCAAAAGCTGGATAATCTTCAGCACCATACAAACGGCCACGAGGGGTGTGACAAGGCCTACATGAAAACTTGTACACACCATCACTGGAGGCAGGGAAAGACCACAGAACAGAAGAGCCCTGTGTGGCAGTACAACTAAGACTATCAAAAGAAATCTTGCAGTTGTGAGCATGGGCAACAGCATTTACTGACATGAGGTTCACCGGACAGTGTGGGATGTAGAGAACATTGGTTAAAGTGATTGGTGTTGGTAACCAATCACTACATAACACAATAGAACCCTGACCCACAGACCGTTGAACCACACCATCACCAAATTTAACTGCTGGCCCAGTCTCAGAAGCATGAAACACAGTGAACAAAGACATATCACCTGTGATTGACATCCCAGCTCCAGAATCAACATGCCAGACACCCTCAGACAGGCTCGGGCTGCAGACATTTGAAAATTTCGCAGTGCAAGAGAAAAGGACAGAGCGTACCTCCTATTTCTTGTCCAAAGCATACCCATCAATCTGAGCCTGCAAGGAGGCCAGCTGCCGCGGAGTAAGCACACCTGGAAGGGCCAAGGCCATGGGCACCGGATTGGTAACCGGTTGCACCAGGCTTGGTCTTACGCAGGTGCGGATGCTTCGTGAAACAGCGATCCTCCGAGTGGGTCGTCTTGCTGAGGCATGGGCCCCAAGTGCAATCCAGACGTCGCTTGTTGGAACCAGAACCCTGAGAACCAGATCCCTGCCCACGCTGAAACGCAGCATTGGCAGGAACCTGGGGAGCGTCCCGGGACCAACCAGGATGCCTGGAGTCGGACCTGGGGAGAGCAATGTTCAAAATGTCGAGAGACCTATATGCCTCCAGACAAGACCAGTAATCTACAGTCTGTCTGTTAGCCAACATCATACCGTACTGGATCCGCAGCGATTCAAATCGGATCAAACGGATCCCATTCACAATGGTTTCCATGGCATGGCGCTGAGTGACAGGATGTCCAGCACTGCGGAGGTCAGTGCACAGACTGCGAACCATGCGAAAGAAATCATCGACACGGTCAGAAGGGCCCATGTGCGCATTATGAAGTTCGATACGCATGAGAGGGACTCTAGAGGCAAGGGCATCAGACTGCGTCTTCCGGATATCCAAAAGGATATCCCGAGGGGTGGCAAGTCCCTGGTATACCTTGACCATATCGTCCTCCATGTTCGCGAGCATCATAGTTAAACACATGAACTCCTGTCGTTCGAGAGGCAGTGCACTGAACCCCAACAGTGCAGGATCAAACCGAGACTCACCATGAATGAGGGTATTAGACCCAGCTCCAATCGCAGAAGGGACAGGAGCCAAGGACTTACGAATGTCCATGAAATACTCCGCAGCAAGACCAGCGTCAAGAGCGCGCTGGTCGTCTATGTTTCCTAATCACAGGAATGGACCTCGCAACACTCATAAGCAGCTCGAAATCTGGCTAACAGGACACAGAGGGACAGGCACTCGCACAAACTGATAACCAAGCTTCTCGTGATCACTACGCCTCGTACCACCAAAGGAAACACCATGATCTGGGGGATACAGAATCCCAGAAGTGACTGGACCAAGAAAAGAACGACCCTTGGTACCAAGCTCAGAGAAAGCCATCACTCGGCGATGCCTCAGCTTCACACTAACATTTGCCATTGTAGCCTGCATATCCATCCGACCGTAACAAAGAGCGGTTCAAGGACTCACCATCCCGTCGATCCATGTTGATCAGGCGGTAGTCCCGAAGGTTCAAAGTCGGAGGAGATCCACCAGTGAGCAGATGCTCCCCAAGATGCGCAAGACCGCATATGCAGCATAGGAGGAGGGCCAGGGGCAGGAGGCAGCTCCACGGCGGAGGCGGAGGGGAGTGCGTTCCAGGGAGCACCAGCAGAAGAGGTGCGGCAGAGGAAACAGCAGGGCCTCGCGAGAGCACGAGTGGTGAGTAGCCAGGGGAGGCCACGCTCCATATGGGGCGCAGGAGATGCAAAGACGGAAATAAAGTAAGCAAAGCCCTTCATAGCAACAATTG
>JACBWV010000552.1:8722656-8807656 GCA_013435795.1 Chlamydomonas sp. ICE-L
CAGACAGGATGAATTGGATCAGGACCTGGGGAGAGACACATTTAAGAAATCTAACGCTCTTATAAGCATCAAGACAAGACAGTAGTCTACGGTCTTGTCTTGGTACAATCAAAGCCCAAGGGGGAGCAGCGAATCGAATCGAGGGTTGCAGTGATGGCCATTGATTATAGTGTGCATCGAGTGCGGGCTGGATGCGGGTATCCCGCACTGCGAAAGAGATCAGTTGCAACCACCTGCCGCACAATGCGAAAAGAACACATCCACGGGTTCAGAGTTGTTCATGGTCACACACGAAGCTCAACAAGACTGAGGGGAACCCGAGCAGCAAGGGACATCGGAATGCTGCCTCTTGATATGCAAGTAAGATATCGCGAGGGTAGTAGCACAAATACTGATACACTGTACCATCGGTTCCGTTCATGTGCGCGAGAATTCATGGTGTGAGACACATGAACTCACTGAGGTCTGCAAGGGCCCCAGGGTACTAATTCCTAACAGTGCAGGATCTACACGAGATGACTCGGGAGAGGGAACGGTGGTTGAGGGCAAACAGGCAAAAAAAACGGCGTGTGGAAGTGGAAGCCTACATAGCGCGGAACGGACAGAAAAGTACTCTGCCCAGCGATGCAAGCATCATATGCAAGCTGGTCATCAAGGTTCTCAATCTCATCCAAAGAATCGCATACATTTTACGAGTAGCTCAAATTGCCTAGGAGGTACAAATCTGAGAGGAAATTTGGCAAACTGGGGTCTTGCGTAGTAGATTTGCATTTCGAACTCCCAATCACACCAAAGGTAGCACCACCAGGAGGGGGGTAGGTAGTCAATCCATGCCTGCACAGGCCCCCAGATTAAGCACGGCATGCATGACCCAACTCAGAGAAAACCATCAATCCGCCTAGCCCGAGTGGCAGCCTGATCCACATACCGTAAAAAGTGCGACGGTTTCCAAGGAGTCCACCAGTTTCGCGCCTGGCGGATTTGGCGCAACTCCGCACATACATGCGCGAAGGTGTGGAGCCATCACGCAGGTGTGTGCTCCCAGGATAGCATCCCAGCGAGCGATTCGGGTTAGTAGGGCAGGGGGGGAGGAAAAGGAGAAGGGGCCAGGAAGGGGTGCGACACCGGTGAGGGTGGAGGTGGTGTCAGGGAGGGGCCCGCAGGCATCGTGTGGACCAACTCGAGGCAGCAGCAGCAGTCTCACGAGACCGCGGGTGGTAGCCAGCCAGAGCTCGCGCAGAAAGGGTGCGGAACAAAAGGGGAGGGGAGAATCAAAGGACCAAGTGACGAGCTTCTCAGCAAAGTCGGCATAGCCAACTCAGGTACCGCAGGTGGATGCGGGAGGAGCAGTCGGAGGCTTTGTAGACAGGAGGAGGAGGAGGAGGAGGAGGAGCCGACTGGTGCTCAAACACCGGAGACTCAAAGACACGAGTGGCAGTGGAAGTGTGACTCCAACGACAGTCACCACTCCCGCGCACTCTGTAGGTCTTCCTGTTCGTCGTCATCGTCATCCTCAGTGTAGTAGCCATCTTCATGCTATGGCGGAGCCAGATCAGCATTGTCATACTCAAACACGGGCCATCAGGAGGCGGAGGAGAAGAACTTGTATTTGATGATCTGAGTCGAGACGCAGCATAAGACGCATCAGAATATCCTCTACCTCAGGAAGGAGGCGTTGGACAAGAGGAGAAGGAGGGAGAGAAATGGAGGTTTGGTAGGGGGGGGATGTCTCCATGATGGCGGAAGGAGACTCATCTAAGGCAGCAAAGGCCGCGTGGCAGCGCAATCATCAAGCCAATCAGTGGGAACACGAGTCTTGAACGGAAGAATGCGGTCGCAGCCATTGGATACAATGACGCTCTCCATACCGCGCGACCAAGACAAAACCATTCTGTGGGGTTAGCTTTTCGAAGCCGGCAGGAGGCCCACGCGGGAAGTTGCATTATAAAGCAGTGGTAGATCGAGATGAAGCCCAGAACCTATCAGCTATTAAGCACTTCTAAGAGTGGACAGAGATGTATGCAGCGGAGACAGACGCGCCAATCTATACACAGAGACGAGAATAACGTTACAAGCAAGGACGTACACTAAAGGACACCAGCGGTGGGCGAAGTGGATGCCTGTAACCTGAATAGACCCTAAGCCCGGATCTTGTCACCCTGACACCGTTTAACACAGGACATGTCAGGGAGAGACCGATAAGACACAGAGAGACAGGCAGTCAATAGGAAGCTGACACTGAGTCACTAAAGGATGACTCAGTTCTACGGGAAGCTATCACTATGGGAAGCTATCAGGGCCGATAGTTCTAAGGGAGTACATAAGTAGTCACCAAGTCATAAAACGCTTGAGAGCACCGCAATTCATGCTGACACAGGCAGAGCCTCAAACACCGGAGAAAGGTTAGCGACGTCAAGGACGCGAGCAGACGAAGACGGGGTATCTCCACCGATGTCCAGGCTAGTCGCCGACTTGAGTCTGCACGTCACAGTCATCTACGACAGACGGGAGGAGGCGACAGACGGCAGGGGAGGAAAAGGAAGAGAAGATGGAGGAATGACCGGGGGGGGTTACTTCCACGATGGCGGAAGGACTCTCATGACCGCTAGCAGAGGCAGCTGGTGCACAAACGTCTAGCCAATCATCAAGAGGAGCCGTTCCTCCGTTGGAAGGATTGGTCGCAGCCATCGCTGAGAATGATACTGCGCATCCCGCGCGTCCAGGAAAGACCATCCATGTCATGGAGTTTCTCAAAATGCCGGGAGGTCCTCGCGGAAGTTGCATCGCAAAGCAGTGGTAGTAAATGAAGGGCCGTATAACCTATCAGCTTGGATAACACTCCGGAGAGTGGACTTTGTGTGTGCAGCACGCCAATCTATAAATGCGGAGACGAGAATAAGTTACAAGCACAGGAGACCCATTAAGGGGCACCAGTGGAGGAAAGGGGGCGGTAGCCTGGAACCTGATCAGGGTACAGGCTAGACAGCGCGTGTCAGAAGAACCGATGACGCAGTCAACAGGAAGCTGACATAGTACTGCCAGGACCGATAGTTCTAAGGGAGTACACAAGGAGTCACCAAGACATAAAACAAGCGAGAGCACCGCTATTCATGCTGATACACCATTATCAATGGGAAGATCAGAAGAGTGATCGATGAAACAAGTGCCAGCCTGGATCTGACGAAGCACACAAAAAAACACGGATGCAGCTGCGTACGTCCCAGGAGTCTCACGAATGTCTCCACGAATGATAGTGATGGGCCATACTATAGGAGTTAGCAAGCGGCATGCCGAGGAGCTTCGTTATCTTCGCATGCGGAATAGTCCTGCGCTCGCACTTAGTCTGTTCGAGTTCTGCGCCATAGTCAGCCACATAGCGACATGATGATGGCCAAAAGCTTCCACAACATGCTTATGGTGGCTTCCTGTTTACCTAGCGCATTAGCTGTTTTTGATAGTTTAGCCATCGAAATTCGTGAGATTCGATCACGCATTGGGATTTTCAGCAGTGCTTCCTGGATGATGAATTTATTAAGTCAGAAGTTCCCCAGTTTCCGTGCTGCCCTCTTGCAAATTAAACCCCGTGTTCCTTTGTTCCCCTGCGTAGCCCTCGGAATGGAAGTTGCTATAGCGACACTACCTCGCTCTCTAGTTCATAGTTTACCCACACGCTCGCCAAGGTCGATAGAGTACGGACTGCAATGAGAAGCGCTACAACGGCGCACTGCTTTACTAATCTTCATTTACCGGTCAATTATGGTGTACCCTATGCTCTAAATCGTCATAAATCGCCACGGGTCTGGAGTCTTATCTCCCCCCCCAACTTAACTACAGGGGGGGGGGGGGGGGGGGGGGGGGGGGGGGGGTAAGCTTCTCGTTCCGACTGCTGCGAGTCGGTTTGCCAGCCTGTGAGGGCTGGGAATGGCCTTGCATGGTGCTTGTGCAGGTCAAATGGGCGACCTTCTCAACTTCTGCAGCAAATCCACCTGGTTAGAACCTGCTGGGAGGGTGCAAACTGGTGCTCTGTGTCAGCATGAATTGCGTTGCTCTCACGCGTTTTATGACTTGGTGACTACTTCTGTACTCCCTTAGAACTATCGGCCCTGACAGCTTCCCGTAGTGACAGTTTCCCTTAGCCTGAGTCATTGAGTGACTCAGTGATAGGTTCCTGTCAGCTACTTCACCGGTCTTGCCTTTACCCTGATAGTTTCCCGGCTGCCCGGTTTCCTCTGACATTGACTGTATAGTGTCTAACCCTTATCAGGGTATAGCCTACCTTTCTTTCTTCCTCCACTGGTGCCCCTTAATGGGTCTCCTGTGCTTGTAACTTACTCTCGTCTCTGCATATATAGATTGGCGTGCTGCACACACAAAGTCCACTCATCCGGAGTGTTATCAAAGCTAATAGGTTATCCGGCCCCTCATTTCTACCACTGCTTTGAAATGCAACTTCCGCGAGGACCCCCGGCGACATTTGAGAAACTCCATGACAAGAATGGAGAATCCTGGTCGCGCGGGATGCGCAGCGTTATTATAAGTAATGGCTGCGACCGTGTCCTTCCCAAGGAGGACGCGGTTTCTCAAGACGATTGGCTAGACGTCTGTGCACCAGCGACCTCTGCTGGCGGTTATGAGAGTCCTTCCGCCATCATGGAAGTAACCCCCCCCAATCATACCTCTACCTTTGCGCTCCTTCAGCTACCGTCTGTCGTAGACGACTTTGACGTGCAGACTCAAGTCGGCGACTAGCCTGGACATCGGTGGAGATACCCCGTCTTCGTCTGCTCGCGTCCTTGATGTCGCTAACTCCGGTGTTTGAGGCTCTGCCTGCATACCGGAGGTTGCCAAGCCGACCAAGCTCCCTGCTGATGTCTACGTCGTCTTTGCCCCCCCCCCTTTGCACTCTAGTGGCTATGTGCTATATCTGGAGAATTTTTTCGATCAAGCTGGCGGATCGCCGGCACTGCCGTAGGGTTCGCCACAGGAGGACGACCTACGCGTCTGGACCTGGAGATTCTGGAGGTGGTAGGAAGCAGGGGGGTATGGTCAGCACCACTCGGGTGCTGCTCCCTCTACCCCCCATCCGGGTGAGTCGAGCGATAGAGGGGGGGACTTGGGATTGACTGCTCATCGACGGCGGAATATTAGGACCTTTGCATGCCTCGGCTCTGCTCTTCGCATCCTAGCGATAAATTTTCGAATTCTGCCCTTGCGATTTGCGATTTTCTGCCATTGGTGCGATTTTCTGCACCAGGTGCGACTTGCTGCATTCTCGTCTCACTGTCATTCTCGTCTCCTTTTTTTTTTTTCCCCCCATACCTCTAATCTCGACTTCGCCTAACGCTTCCCCACCTTCTGTGATCCCAGGTCTCGCAGCGCCGGACTTCGCCCATGCTACAGGCCGAAGTGGAGGCCGAAGTGGACGCCGTCCTGGCCCTAGTCCAGCGGCCGTGGAGGATCTTTGGCATGATATCTTTGGATATTTTTCTCTCTTAGGCTCCTTGTGACCCCTGGGTGCGTTCTGTGGTTCGACAGAGGTTACTTCTTTGTCTTCCCGTGCCCCTGGTTCCCCTGTATGCCTTAGCAACGTGCGTTTGGGTTCGAGTGTTTGAGTTCTGATAGGGCTAAGGGGTTTTATAGTAAAGTGGTTTGAGGATTGGCTGATATCGGTTGGGGAGGAGCATGAGTTATCTTTGGCATACACTGCACAGCAGAATGCAACTGTGGAAAGGTACAATGGGGTCTTACAGTCTATAGCTAGGAGCATCCACTTGGAGTCCAAACTTGCTAAGTCTTTCTGGCCCTATGCCTTCCTCGCTGCTTGTTACCTAGTTAATCGCTTGCCCAATCAGGGAGAGAAGACTCCTTACGAGCTTTTCTTTGGGGTTCAGCCTGATGTGTCGATGTTGCGTGTGTTCGGTTGCCCTTGCTACGTTACGCTAGTAAATGGGAAGAAGCGCAACAAGCTGGACGAGCGGGCGCTATGTGGAAGACTGGTTGGGTATTCCCTGGTGAGTAAGGGTTATTTTGTTTGGGTTCCAAAGTTGCGCGAGGTAGTAGAGAGTCGTGATATACTCTTCTATGAGCAGTTTGAGCATAACTGTTTACCTGGGTTATCTCCCTATGACGGGTCTCCGTATTACACTTGCATCCCTGCCGCAATCAACGGACATATGCATGTGCCTGCGGTTCATTCCCTTGACCCTTTGCTAACCCCAATTGTCGACCGCTGCCCTGATCATGGGATGCCCTTCCATGGGATGACCTTGCGCCCCAGGTCAGGGGCTGATGGTGCTGTATTGCGTGTGAAGGCATTGGGTCAGCGAGATTCTGCGGTCCTTTCAGATAAAATCTTAGCCGAATCTCAGGGGGTCGCTGGGATCTCCAATACGTCGCTCGTCGGTGAAGCTTTAGGTGTACGACAGCCTTCAATCATAGTGGTATCTGGATCAGGTCCATTGCCTAATAGTCCCCACCCTCCGACCACCTTGAATGACTCGCAGGTGTCGTTCATTCAGACGCCTCCCGTTGTCCCTGGTGGAACACTCGGGTCCCGGCCTGGGGATGATGTAGCCGTTGCTGACTGGGCAAGTGATGATTTAGAACACTGGTCGGGTTCCGATACTGCGTACGGCTGGGGTGTTACAGTCGACTCAGGCTTCGTTGATATAGAGGCAAATAAGGCCGGCCCTGTTCAACCAGGCAGCAGTTCTGCGCTGGGGGCTATACTACCGGTTACTAGCTTGATACTGCGTATGGCTGGGGTGTTACAGTCAACCCAGGATTCATTGTTTTAGGTGCTGATGGTTCTCATACGTAGGTTAACATGGCCCTATGTGTGGGTGCCTATTCCTCAGCACCGCCTAGACTGACTTATAGGGTAGTCTAGATTGGTGGAGCGTTACGACGCTTTGTTTAGGCAGCTTCCTTTCAGCTGTCTTACTTGGTTTTGGTGGAAGGTGGTACTTAATTCAGACCACCGTTATAGCGTCTTGATGGTTTCTGACTCTTAGTTCCATAGGCAGATGGTTCGTTCGGTGGAGCTCATCATAGATTAGCTATTTCTTTTTACTCCAAACTGTTTTTAGATCACCAGCCCCTCATGTGATTGGAACTTTTTGTGGAGTGTAGTAGTTGTTTCCCTTCGGATTTTACTGTGAATTGGTGGGCTGGGTAATCTTGCAGTTGTACTTGCAGATGTACCGCCGCTCACCTCTTTCTTGTTTTCCGAGTGTATTTCAAGCGCCCTTTCAGTCCATCCTTTGCAGTCAATTCTTTGACGTCCTTTTTTCTGCGTTTACTATTTTTCAAGTGGACATTAAGTTTTCTGTACTGTGTTTGTACGTCTAAACTCCTGTTGTTCATTGAACTGTGTTTCCTTTGTTGGTTACAAGTTTCTTGAGATTTATCTCCGCATCCTTTGGATTTTCAGTTGCTGCAGGTTTAGTTTGCTTGTGGTTAGGTGCTTGGTTTGTCTTGAGTGCATGAGTTCTTTGCGGTGCGATACCCACCTCCTAGAATGTTTTAGTTAGTGCCGTAACTGGGGATTTATGATAATTAACTTTCATAAATCTTCTTACTTCCATCTTTGAGTAAGAAACCAGTTCATCATGGTTTTTTCATCCCAACCTAGTCATGAATTCTATGCTAAGAATAGTTTTTAAGGTAGTGGATTTTTCCATCGACTTTATTTTTCCATCGTAGTCTTTAGTGTCCTCTTGTCTGCGTCCTTTGGGTTTTGATTCTCTCGTGTGCTGCTCTCACACGATATTTCAATCCGTCTCTTTGGTTATCATTGATTGGCGTTAGGTTCCTATACCCGGATCGGGTTTTCTATACCGTTGTTCCCCAACTTTGATATACGTTTTTTCAGTCTTCTCTTTAGGTTACGTTCTCGGTTCTTTTAGTCACCGTTGTTCCCCTTCCTTTGGTATTTGGGATTGATTTCTGTTTTGGCCTCCCTGTGATTTCTGGTTTGGTGCCTCCTATTCTGGATGAATAGTATTTTTGCGCTTACCATGGATGGTTACATTTCCGTTTTGGTCTCAGCTCTGCTCGGTATGACCCAAGTTTTTTTGCTGCTACATTTTCGGAGTACTACAGTGGTTTTTGGTTCATCCTTTCTCATCCTTTTATTTTAGACAAGGCTTTCTTCTGGTTTCCTGATTTTTCCGCCGTTCCTTCATAACTTTTGTTTGCCACCAGTTTATAGTTCTATGTCACCAGTGCCATAGGTGGAGTAGTAGTATTGTATGTCACCTGTGTCATAGGTGGAGTGTCAGCATGAATTGCGTTGCTCTCACGCGTTTTATGACTTGGTGACTACTTCTGTACTCCCTTAGAACTATCGGCCCTGACAGCTTCCCGTAGTGACAGTTTCCCTTAGCCTGAGTCATTGAGTGACTCAGTGATAGGTTCCTGTCAGCTACTTCACCGGTCTTGCCTTTACCCTGATAGTTTCCCGGCTGCCCGGTTTCCTCTGACATTGACTGTATAGTGTCTAACCCTTATCAGGGTATAGCCTACCTTTCTTTCTTCCTCCACTGGTGCCCCTTAATGGGTCTCCTGTGCTTGTAACTTACTCTCGTCTCTGCATATATAGATTGGCGTGCTGCACACACAAAGTCCACTCATCCGGAGTGTTATCAAAGCTAATAATCCTTAAAGCCCGCTGGGGTAGACTGTGGAACCGTAAACTTGCATTCCGCTGGAAACTCCCTTATATTACAAGCATTCACCCACCCACGAACTCCCTATGCCCCATTTGCCACACCTGTGAGGACGGAGCGGGCCACATCCTGGCGGGCTGCACACACCGGACTTTCAAGGGGCTCTATATCAAGAGACATGTCGCCGCAGTGCGACTCATCCACAAGGCCATTTGCACCGGAGCCCTGGGATCCCGCAGAATGATCATGGACGCTGGCAAGGAAGAGGACCTCCCCAGGGGGGTCCTGGGCAAACGTCTCCCTGACTGGTTACGCCCCTCCACTATTACTGTAGCGGACTGGAAGAGAATGAGACCTGATTTTGCCGTCCTACCTGACATAGACTCTCCTACCTGTATGTCTGATAAAGAACTCTGGGTTCTTGAGCTTGGATACTGCTCTGATACCAACCATGCTACTAAGTTTATCACTAAACACGCCCAGCATGTTGAATTAGTAAATGGCCTTAGATCGGCTGGATACCTCGTTCACTATGAAGTTATCACCGTTGGAACAACTGGTACTATTCCAACCTCTTTTTTGACTCCTATGACCACTCTTGGACTTCAGAGATCATGTGCCCTCAAACTGGCGGACACAGTCCACTCCCACACCATCACTAGCTTTCAGAGTATTTTACAGTGCAGACGTTTTATGGAAGCACACCCCGGGTCGATACCCGGGGACTAGCACACAGACCGTCCCCCCTCTCAGGTTTTGTCTTGCCAGCTGCATTGTGTCGGTGCTTCCCAACCGGGGTGAAAAACCCCCGTATTAAGCTGCACTGGCATGATGTGGCTACGGTGCCTGCCGGTCAGGCATCGGTGGTAATTCTTTTTACTGAGATGGCCCTACGGTGACTATAGCTAGCTCCGGCTTACGCTATGGTGTCCTTAACTTCACGTCCTGTGAGTAACGGTTCTACACGGATGTAACAATTTCAATTTCAATTTCAATACACTCTCTTCCTCTCCCTCCACAGGCAATCCCTGTATCACTCATGACTCCATTCCATGACCTGGCCATCTATATATACCATGACCTGGTCACCCCCATGGGAACTCACCTTGTCAGCACTACAGATCTCTCTCTTATCACCTTACACAAAGTTACTAAACACCACAAACGATCCCTGAACCGCCTCACCGCTCACCTCTCCTCCCTCCAAACTGTCGCCTCCCCAATACACTCTGACCCACTTCCCCTCTCACACCGACAACTTGCGCCCGGTTACGCAATTGCGCAGAACACAACCGATAACGTTAAATCTCCTGCTTCTATTGAACCCTCCACCCCACCCACCCAGCGTTACCAACCTCACGCCACTGTTACTGACGCAGACTACGAGGCGGATTCCATTGGGGACCTGGAAGGAAACCAATGGTGGGCGTGGCCCACGCAGACCGAAGGCAGTCACGCGCACCAAGCATGGGGCTGCCCCAGCAGTGATGCCACCTGGGCAGCACGCCACTACTTGTGCAAATCCTGGATCCGTCACTCCTCCACCTCTAAATTTTACCGTGCATATAGAATAACTCCCACCTCACACCCTGACAGGATCCGCGAGGCCATGACATCCCCCGACAGCAGCGCACCTGCACCACCGGCGCGCCTGCTCCACCTTACCTACGGATCCCAATACAAAGCCCTGCACATCACGAGCTAGCGGGGCAAGCGCTCCTACAACGACGACAAACTAGTCACTTCCACTGTTGTCCACGTTCAATGGGCCCCAACCATCATGCACAACGAACATATCAACTCCTACACACACATGGGATACAGCATCCACCACAGCACATCTCTTACCTCCACTACCTCCAACATACATTGGAAACCCCAATCTCACAATGCGTCTCACCTTGTTGAACTTTTGGGACAACCAGCATACGACCAATTAACCCACACTTTTAAAACTACTCCCCCATTGACCACACACCTCAACCCTAGGAAGGACACCCACCTTACTAACCTTCAACAACAAGGCCAATGGGCCACCTCCCCAGGATTTAATGCTGACAACCACAACCTTGTTCACAAACTTCTGAAAATTGACACACACGACAGGCACCCAGACTGGGACATTCAACCACCCTCAGCCTACATTATACAAACAGGCATCCTCACCACTCTGGATGACCAATCCACACACACACACACCAACGTTTCATATCTTTATAACCCCACTGGTCACTGTCTTGGGCACATTCCCAACGACAGACTAACCTCTCTCAAACAAAACTATGACCACTTCAAAAATCACCACCCTACCAAATGGAACCAACTGACCCAAGGAGGAACATACCACACTGACTTAGCTGCCCTCTTCACCAGATACAGAGCTGCTCCTGCTGCTACCAACACTCTTTCTCCTTTTCTCTACCAAGCAGCAGCTGCTCTGGGCATTACTCACCATCGTACTTATAACCCCCTTAGCTACGACCAAAGCCTCACCAGCTTCTCTTCTACCAGCCCTGCTGATCAGCTCTTTGGCTCCAACCAAGACCCCTTTCTTACCATCTGGACTGGGGGCTCACTGGTGGACATTCCTAACTCCACGACACAAGCACACCAAGCTCTAAGGTGGGCCCTAGCCAGTGCTGACCATGCTGAAAATACTCTCAGCCCTACCTGCACCCTGATGCTCCTCCCCGACGACCTTGCTGCCCCTTACAAAACCCTCCTCCACCACTCCTGGATTCACTATATTGACTCCAGACCGCAGTCTGAATTTTATTCTACCTCTGAAATTTGGCTTGGCAGCAAATCTCACACTCCACCCTCCACCCACAAACTACACCTCATCCTTATATTACCTTCATACGAATCTTCCTTATATCCACCCACAAACTACACCTCATCCTTATATTACCTTCATACGAATCTTCGGCATAATCCGAAAAGTTTTTGGAAAGACGTGCGTGAGCCTAACAAGGCCACTACGGCAGATATCACAATTCATGATTGGACTGATTATTTTGCAGACCTCTTTGATGTGCAAGTAGGTATTGATCCAAGTCTGGATGCTAGGGACTTTGTCCCTCAAGCTGATGGACCTCAGATAAAGGCCGCACCAACATGGTTATGTCAAGACTTTACCACCCAGGAGGTGTTTTCTGTTCTCCAATCCCTACGGAAAAACTCCTCCCCCGGGGTAGATGGTATCCCTGCAGAATGGTACAGATTTGCTTCCCATGAGGCCAACTTCCGATTTGTACAAGCTATGACTAACCTGTTTAATCTCATCTGGAAGACTTCTTACCCTAGCCAATGGGCTGCAGCTGCCTTGGTACCCGTACCCAAATCCAAAGGCAGTGTGTATGACAAGGACAACTATCGAGGTCTTGCGGTGAGCAACTCCATAGGAAAGATCTTCTCCCTTTGCATGCTACGTAGACTAGATGATTGGTCAGAAGAATTCAACCTCAGAGCCGCTGGCCAATATGGATTTAGAAGTGGTAGGGGTACTGCAGATGCATCATTCATTCTTAACCATATTGTAGATAAATATAGAGAAAAAAAAAAACCACTCTTTGTGGCTTTTGTTGATTTCAAGAAGGCTTATGATTGGGTCAACAGAGACTTGCTATGGGATTGCTTAGCAAGGCTAGGAGTCAAGGACCCCTATCTCAGTATTCTGAAGTCCATGTATAATCATGTTGTTTTCCAAGTTCGCCTACATGGGGACATTGGATCCTCCTTTCCATCCCTTGTAGGAGTTAAACAAGGAGACCCCCTATCCCCACTCCTATTCGGTCTGTTCATTGATAGAATTGAATCGTTCCTCCAATCCAAGCTCCCAAATGTAGGGGCTGAGCTTAGGGGAAAGATTCTGCAACTGTTACTTTATGCTGATGACCTAGCTATAATGGCAGAATCCCCGGCAGATATGCAAGCGATGCTTGACTGCCTGAGAGATTTCTGCGAGGCTACTAAGATGGCTGTGAATATAAAGAAAACTGAGATTGTCGTTTTCAACAAACAATTCTGTGATGAGGCCCGCATGGATCCTGATTACAAATTTGTCTATGATGGAGCACAACTTTCTACAAAGTTATCTTTTATCTACTTGGGATCCCTCTTTGTGGATGGTGACTCAAGCAATCGTGCAAAAGCTGCTTTTTCTAGGATGCTCACTAAGGCCCAAAAGGCACACCACATGCTTCGTAGGCGATGCCATACTATGGAGATATACAATATTGATATTCTCACCCACCTGTTTGATTCTCTTGTATAACCTATCCTGAATTTTGGCTGTGAGGTGTGGGCTCCTTCTATTCTGAACAACACACTTATCTCAAATGACCATGCTTGTGAGAAATGGCATAGAGGTATACTTAAACAAATGTTGGGTGTTTGCCAATCTACTACATCTAATATTATCATGGAAGAGCTGGGTAGAACCCCGTTGTGTTTTGCTTGGCTTAAACAAGCTTTGCGCTTCTGGAACAAGACCATACATAAAGAACCTGAGGATCTCATTAGAATGGCTCTTGAGGAATCTTTTGACTCCAACACTGGCTGGGTTCATGACTTGCGTTGTGCTCTCCACAAGCTAGGATCCAGTATAAACATCAACATTTTGGAGGCTGTCGATGTCGAAGGTATTATGTCTGAAGTTTTTGAGTCATGGAGGTTTAAGTACCCAAGTGACACCAATGCAGTTAGAGACATCCCTGATGAGAGAAGGGTTGGCTTTAAACGCCTCCGATACCAAAAATGGTTCGCAGCCAACAGCAATGATGAGAATGGCTTGATTCCCTTTACATCCGCCTTACATAAGCAGGATCAGATTCGTTCTATAGCACAGTTTAGAATGGGTTCCCATTGGCTGAACACAGAAAGAATGAGGGTGGTGGATAGAGCACACATCCCTCGCTCAATGAGACACTGTCAAATGTGTGGGTTCCAAAAACCTGAGGATGAAATGCATATGTTTGAGTGCCCTTTTTATAATGATATTCGCCTCCGCTACCAGAATCTGTTTACAGATATTTATAGGCATGTCCATGAGGATACCGACTTAACCGTATGGAATGTGGAATTCTGCGATTCCACATTCAGAACCTTTATGAATGGAAATGGCACTAAGTCTTTTTGGAGCAACCTAGCCGACTATCTTTCTACTTGTAGAAGAGCAAGACAGGAAGCCCTGGACTGCTTAGTGGCACCGTAATTTATTATCCCTTTTTTTCTTCTTGTGACTTCTCATTTGTTAGCTTCTTACCTCCGCCACTGTAAGTGGTTGAGATCTGGGTCCTGCTCTAAGGGGTTTAATACCTACGCCACCAAAACGGTGGTTGGGAGTTTGGTTTGTTTGTCCTCGACACACCCCTGATGTAATGGGGTTTTTTGCTTTGTGGGTGCTTTTTCTTTTTGTTTAAAGCACAGAGTCTCATACACCCTCGCGGTGTCAAGTAGACTTTAACATGCAATGTAATGTAATATGCAACCCCCACAGCCAAGATACCTATTTTCCTAAACTCCCAGATTTTATTGACCAATGGACATACTACATGCAAAGCCTCTCCTCATCCTGGGAGCCCTCTACTATCACTCCACCTCCCACTCTTACCTTCTCTGACATTGTCATTACTTACCCCCGGAAACTCAAATCTCTTGCCAAAAATCCTTGGCAAACTCCACTCCACCAACACCCTCCTCCCTCTCTTCTTACCACTACTCACCCTTGTCTTCACCTAGCTACCCCCTCCTCAGGCCTCCAGGTCTACACAGATGGTAGCCTAATAAAAGGTAAACCAGGGCACCCTAGTAAAATAGGTGCTGCAGTATATGTCCCGGCTGCAGGACAAAGCTACACCACCAACCCTGGGGGAATAGGGGCCACCAAAACTAACAACAGGGCAGAACTGGTAGCCATCCACCAAGCCCTTCTCAACATTGACTACGACAAATACCTTACACTCCATACAGACAGCCTCTGCTCTCTTCAACTTATTAAAAAAATGATTCATGACCCTACCACAACAACCCGTTCCATTCATACTGAACTTCTGCAATCAATTCAAAAACACCTCATCCAACGCATCCTGCATGGCTCACACACCACTCTTTGTAAAGTCCGTTCCCACACAGGTATCCTTGGAAATGACAGGGCAGACATTCTGGCACGCAAGGCAGCTGAGCACCCTGCCTCCACCAATTTTACTGACAACACTGGGGAAATCCCCCGCCACAATGTCTACTGGCCCACAGTTCAACCTCCTCGCACACCCATGGGAGATATTCCCCCACGCATCCTAGCACCTAACCTTACACAAGGTATCACCTCTAACCTGCCCACTAGCTGCCACCTTGGCCAACACCCTCTTAAAGGGATTTATGCAACCACCTGGGCTGATAACACTCCCCACCAACTTCCTCATGCAAGTAACAAATTTTGGACCTCAACCCTTATCCAACATAAAACTAAATTCCACATCCTTAAAGCCCGCTGGGGTAGACTGTGGAACCGTAAACTTGCATTCCGCTGGAAACTCCCTTATATTACAAGCACTCACCCACCCACGAACTCCCTATGCCCCATTTGCCACACCTGTGAGGACGGAGCGGGCCACATCCTGGCGGGCTGCACACACCGGACTTTCAAGGGGCTCTATATCAAGAGACATGACGCCGCAGTGCGACTCATCCACAAGGCCATTTGCACCGGAGCCCTGGGATCCCGCAGAATGATCATGGACGCTGGCAAGGAAGAGGACCTCCCCAGGGGGGTCCTGGGCAAACGTCTCCCTGACTGGTTACGCCCCTCCACTATTACTGTAGCGGACTGGAAGAGAATGAGACCTGATCTTGCCGTCCTACCTGACATAGACTCTCCTACCTGTATGTCTGATAAAGAACTCTGGGTTCTTGAGCTTGGATACTGCTCTGATACCAACCATGCTACTAAGTTTATCACTAAACACGCCCAGCATGTTGAATTAGTAAATGGCCTTAGATCGGCTGGATACCTCGTTCACTATGAATTTATCACCGTTGGAACAACTGGTACTATTCCAACCTCTTTTTTGACTCCTATGACCACTCTTGGACTTCAGAGATCATGTGCCCTCAAACTGGCGGACACAGTCCACTCCCACACCATCACTAGCTTTCAGAGTATTTTACAGTGCAGACGTTTTATGGAAGCACACCCCGGGTCGATACCCGGGGACTAGCACACAGACCGTCCCCCCTCTCAGGTTTTGTCTTGCCAGCTGCATTGTGTCGGTGCTTCCCAACCGGGGTGAAAAACCCCCGTATTAAGCTGCACTGGCATGATGTGGCTACGGTGCCTGCCGGTCAGGCATCGGTGGTAATTCTTTTTACTGAGATGGCCCTACGGTGACTATAGCTAGCTCCGGCTTACGCTATGGTGTCCTTAACTTCACGTCCTGTGAGTAACGGTTCTACACGGATGTAACAATTTCAATTTCAATTTCAATACACTCTCTTCCTCTCCCTCCACAGGCAATCCCTGTATCACTCATGACTCCATTCCATGACCTGGCCATCTATATATACCATGACCTGGTCACCCCCATGGGAACTCACCTTGTCAGCACTACAGATCTCTCTCTTATCACCTTACACAAAGTTACTAAACACCACAAACGGTCCCTGAACCGCCTCACCGCTCACCTCTCCTCCCTCCAAACTGTCGCCTCCCCAATACACTCTGACCCACTTCCCCTCTCACACCGACAACTTGCGCCCGGTTACGCAATTGCGCAGAACACAACCGATAACGTTAAATCTCCTGCTTCTATTGAACCCTCCACCCCACCCACCCAGCGTTACCAACCTCACGCCACTGTTACTGACGCAGACTACGAGGCGGATTCCATTGGGGACCTGGAAGGAAACCAATGGTGGGCGTGGCCCACGCAGACCGAAGGCAGTCACGCGCACCAAGCATGGGGCTGCCCCAGCAGTGATGCCACCTGGGCAGCACGCCACTACTTGTGCAAATCCTGGATCCGTCACTCCTCCACCTCTAAATTTTACCGTGCATATAGAATAACTCCCACCTCACACCCTGACAGGATCCGCGAGGCCATGACATCCCCCGACAGCAGCGTACCTGCACCACCGGCGCGCCTGCTCCACCTTACCTACGGATCCCAATACAAAGCCCTGCACATCACGAGCTGGCGGGGCAAGCGCTCCTACAACGACGACAAACTAGTCACTTCCACTGTTGTCCACGTTCAATGGGCCCCAACCATCATGCACAACGAACATATCAACTCCTACACACACATGGGATACAGCATCCACCACAGCACATCTCTTACCTCCACTACCTCCACCATACATTGGAAACCCCAATCTCACAATGCGTCTCACCTTGTTGAACTTTTGGGACAACCAGCATACGACCAATTAACCCACACTTTTAAAACTACTCCCCCATTAACCACACACCTCAACCCTAGGAAGGACACCCACCTTACTAACCTTCAACAACAAGGCCAATGGGCCACCTCCCCAGGATTTAGTGCTGACAACCACAACCTTGTTCACAAACTTCTGAAAATTGACACACACGACAGGCACCCAGACTGGGACATTCAACCACCCTAAGCCTACATTATACAAACAGGGATCCTAACCACTCTGGATGACCAATCCACACACACACACACCAACGTTTCATATCTTTATAACCCCACTGGTCACTGTCTTGGGCACATTCCCAACGACAGACTAACCTCTCTCAAACAAAACTATGACCACTTCAAAAATCACCACCCTACCAAATGGAACCAACTGACCCAAGGAGGAACATACCACACTGACTTAGCTGCCCTCTTCACCAGATACAGAGCTGCTCCTGCTGCTACCAACACTCTTTCTCCTTTTCTCTACCAAGCAGCAGCTGCTCTGGGCATTACTCACCATCGTACTTATAACCCCCTTAGCTACGACCAAAGCCTCACCAGCTTCTCTTCTACCAGCCCTGCTGATCAGCTCTTTGGCTCCAACCAAGACCCCTTTCTTACCATCTGGACTGGGGGCTCACTGGTGGACATTCCTAACTCCACGACACAAGCACACCAAGCTCTAAGGTGGGCCCTAGCCAGTGCTGACCATGCTGAAAATACTCTCAGCCCTACCTGCACCCTGATGCTCCTCCCTGACGACCTTGCTGCCCCTTACAAAACCCTCCTCCACCACTCCTGGATTCACTATATTGACTCCAGACCGCAGTCTGAATTTTATACTACCTCTGAAATTTGGCTTGGCAGCAAATCTCACACTCCACCCTCCACCCACAAACTACACCTCATCCTTATATGCAACCCCCACAGCCAAGATACCTATTTTCCTAAACTCCCAGATTTTATTGACCAATGGACATACTACATGCAAAGCCTCTCCTCATCCTGGGAGCCCTCTACTATCACTCCACCTCCCACTCTTACCTTCTCTGACATTGTCATTACTTACCCCCGGAAACTCAAATCTCTTGCCAAAAATCCTTGGCAAACTCCACTCCACCAACACCCTCCTCCCTCTCTTCTTACCACTACTCACCCTTGTCTTCACCTAGCTACCCCCTCCTCAGGCCTCCAGGTCTACACAGATGGTAGCCTAATAAAAGGTAAACCAGGGCACCCTAGTAAAATAGGTGCTGCAGTATATGTCCCGGCTGCAGGACAAAGCTACACCATCAACCCTGGGGGAATAGGGGCCACCAAAACTAACAACAGGGCAGAACTGGTAGCCATCCACCAAGCCCTTCTCAACATTGACTACGACAAATCCCTTACACTCCATACAGACAGCCTCTGCTCTCTTCAACTTATTAAAAAAATGATTCATGACCCTACCACAACAACCCGTTCCATTCATACTGAACTTCTGCAATCAATTCAAAAACACCTCATCCAACGCATCCTGCATGGCTCACACACCACTCTTTGTAAAGTCCGTTCCCACACAGGTATCCTTGGAAATGACAGGGCAGACATTCTGGCACGCAAGGCAGCTGAGCACCCTGCCTCCACCAATTTTACTGACAACACTGGGGAAATCCCCCGCCACAATGTCTACTGGCCCACAGTTCAACCTCCTCGCACACCCATGGGAGATATTCCCCCACGCATCCTAGCACCTAACCTTACACAAGGTATCACCTCTAACCTGCCCACTAGCTGCCACCTTGGCCAACACCCTCTTAAAGGGATTTATGCAACCACCTGGGCTGATAACACTCCCCACCAACTTCCTCATGCAAGTAACAAATTTTGGACCTCAACCCTTATCCAACATAAAACTAAATTCCACATCCTTAAAGCCCGCTGGGGTAGACTGTGGAACCGTAAACTTGCATTCCGCTGGAAACTCCCTTATATTACAAGCACTCACCCACCCACGAACTCCCTATGCCCCATTTGCCACACCTGTGAGGACGGAGCGGGCCACATCCTGGCGGGCTGCACACACCGGACTTTCAAGGGGCTCTATATCAAGAGACATGACGCCGCAGTGCGACTCATCCACAAGGCCATTTGCACCGGAGCCCTGGGATCCCGCAGAATGATCATGGACGCTGGCAAGGAAGAGGACCTCCCCAGGGGGGTCCTGGGCAAACGTCTCCCTGACTGGTTACGCCCCTCCACTATTACTGTAGCGGACTGGAAGAGAATGAGACCTGATTTTGCCGTCCTACCTGACATAGACTCTCCTACCTGTATGTCTGATAAAGAACTCTGGGTTCTTGAGCTTGGATACTGCTCTGATACCAACCATGCTACTAAGTTTATCACTACACACGCCCAGCATGTTGAATTAGTAAATGGCCTTAGATCGGCTGGATACCTCGTTCACTATGAAGTTATCACCGTTGGAACAACTGGTACTATTCCAACCTCTTTTTTGACTCCTATGACCACTCTTGGACTTCAGAGATCATGTGCCCTCAAACTGGCGGACACAGTCCACTCCCACACCATCACTAGCTTTCAGAGTATTTTACAGTGCAGACGTTTTATGGAAGCACACCCCGGGTCGATACCCGGGGACTAGCACACAGACCGTCCCCCCTCTCAGGTTTTGTCTTGCCAGCTGCATTGTGTCGGTGCTTCCCAACCGGGGTGAAAAACCCCCGTATTAAGCTGCACTGGCATGATGTGGCTACGGTGCCTGCCGGTCAGGCATCGGTGGTAATTCTTTTTACTGAGATGGCCCTACGGTGACTATAGCTAGCTCCGGCTTACGCTATGGTGTCCTTAACTTCACGTCCTGTGAGTAACGGTTCTACACGGATGTAACAATTTCAATTTCAATTTCAATACACTCTCTTCCTCTCCCTCCACAGGCAATCCCTGTATCACTCATGACTCCATTCCATGACCTGGCCATCTATATATACCATGACCTGGTCACCCCCATGGGAACTCACCTTGTCAGCACTACAGATCTCTCTCTTATCACCTTACACAAAGTTACTAAACACCACAAACGGTCCCTGAACCGCCTCACCGCTCACCTCTCCTCCCTCCAAACTGTCGCCTCCCCAATACACTCTGACCCACTTCCCCTCTCACACCGACAACTTGCGCCCGGTTACGCAATTGCGCAGAACACAACCGATAACGTTAAATCTCCTGCTTCTATTGAACCCTCCACCCCACCCACCCAGCGTTACCAACCTCACGCCACTGTTACTGACGCAGACTACGAGGCGGATTCCATTGGGGACCTGGAAGGAAACCAATGGTGGGCGTGGCCCACGCAGACCGAAGGCAGTCACGCGCACCAAGCATGGGGCTGCCCCAGCAGTGATGCCACCTGGGCAGCACGCCACTACTTGTGCAAATCCTGGATCCGTCACTCCTCCACCTCTAAATTTTACCGTGCATATAGAATAACTCCCACCTCACACCCTGACAGGATCCGCGAGGCCATGACATCCCCCGACAGCAGCGCACCTGCACCACCGGCGCGCCTGCTCCACCTTACCTACGGATCCCAATACAAAGCCCTGCACATCACGAGCTGGCGGGGCAAGCGCTCCTACAACGACGACAAACTAGTCACTTCCACTGTTGTCCACGTTCAATGGGCCCCAACCATCATGCACAACGAACATATCAACTCCTACACACACATGGGATACAGCATCCACCACAGCACATCTCTTACCTCCACTACCTCCACCATACATTGGAAACCCCAATCTCACAATGCGTCTCACCTTGTTGAACTTTTGGGACAACCAGCATACGACCAATTAACCCACACTTTTAAAACTACTCCCCCATTAACCACACACCTCAACCCTAGGAAGGACACCCACCTTACTAACCTTCAACAACAAGGCCAATGGGCCACCTCCCAGGATTTAGTGCTGACAACCACAACCTTGTTCACAAACTTCTGAAAATTGACACACACGACAGGCACCCAGACTGGGACATTCAACCACCCTAAGCCTACATTATACAAACAGGGATCCTAACCACTCTGGATGACCAATCCACACACACACACACCAACGTTTCATATCTTTATAACCCCACTGGTCACTGTCTTGGGCACATTCCCAACGACAGACTAACCTCTCTCAAACAAAACTATGACCACTTCAAAAATCACCACCCTACCAAATGGAACCAACTGACCCAAGGAGGAACATACCACACTGACTTAGCTGCCCTCTTCACCAGATACAGAGCTGCTCCTGCTGCTACCAACACTCTTTCTCCTTTTCTCTACCAAGCAGCAGCTGCTCTGGGCATTACTCACCATCGTACTTATAACCCCCTTAGCTACGACCAAAGCCTCACCAGCTTCTCTTCTACCAGCCCTGCTGATCAGCTCTTTGGCTCCAACCAAGACCCCTTTCTTACCATCTGGACTGGGGGCTCACTGGTGGACATTCCTAACTCCACGACACAAGCACACCAAGCTCTAAGGTGGGCCCTAGCCAGTGCTGACCATGCTGAAAATACTCTCAGCCCTACCTGCACCCTGATGCTCCTCCCTGACGACCTTGCTGCCCCTTACAAAACCCTCCTCCACCACTCCTGGATTCACTATATTGACTCCAGACCGCAGTCTGAATTTTATACTACCTCTGAAATTTGGCTTGGCAGCAAATCTCACACTCCACCCTCCACCCACAAACTACACCTCATCCTTATATGCAACCCCCACAGCCAAGATACCTATTTTCCTAAACTCCCAGATTTTATTGACCAATGGACATACTACATGCAAAGCCTCTCCTCATCCTGGGAGCCCTCTACTATCACTCCACCTCCCACTCTTACCTTCTCTGACATTGTCATTACTTACCCCCGGAAACTCAAATCTCTTGCCAAAAATCCTTGGCAAACTCCACTCCACCAACACCCTCCTCCCTCTCTTCTTACCACTACTCACCCTTGTCTTCACCTAGCTACCCCCTCCTCAGGCCTCCAGGTCTACACAGATGGTAGCCTAATAAAAGGTAAACCAGGGCACCCTAGTAAAATAGGTGCTGCAGTATATGTCCCGGCTGCAGGACAAAGCTACACCATCAACCCTGGGGGAATAGGGGCCACCAAAACTAACAACAGGGCAGAACTGGTAGCCATCCACCAAGCCCTTCTCAACATTGACTACGACAAATCCCTTACACTCCATACAGACAGCCTCTGCTCTCTTCAACTTATTAAAAAAATGATTCATGACCCTACCACAACAACCCGTTCCATTCATACTGAACTTCTGCAATCAATTCAAAAACACCTCATCCAACGCATCCTGCATGGCTCACACACCACTCTTTGTAAAGTCCGTTCCCACACAGGTATCCTTGGAAATGACAGGGCAGACATTCTGGCACGCAAGGCAGCTGAGCACCCTGCCTCCACCAATTTTACTGACAACACTGGGGAAATCCCCCGCCACAATGTCTACTGGCCCACAGTTCAACCTCCTCGCACACCCATGGGAGATATTCCCCCACGCATCCTAGCACCTAACCTTACACAAGGTATCACCTCTAACCTGCCCACTAGCTGCCACCTTGGCCAACACCCTCTTAAAGGGATTTATGCAACCACCTGGGCTGATAACACTCCCCACCAACTTCCTCATGCAAGTAACAAATTTTGGACCTCAACCCTTATCCAACATAAAACTAAATTCCACATCCTTAAAGCCCGCTGGGGTAGACTGTGGAACCGTAAACTTGCATTCCGCTGGAAACTCCCTTATATTACAAGCACTCACCCACCCACGAACTCCCTATGCCCCATTTGCCACACCTGTGAGGACGGAGCGGGCCACATCCTGGCGGGCTGCACACACCGGACTTTCAAGGGGCTCTATATCAAGAGACATGACGCCGCAGTGCGACTCATCCACAAGGCCATTTGCACCGGAGCCCTGGGATCCCGCAGAATGATCATGGACGCTGGCAAGGAAGAGGACCTCCCCAGGGGGGTCCTGGGCAAACGTCTCCCTGACTGGTTACGCCCCTCCACTATTACTGTAGCGGACTGGAAGAGAATGAGACCTGATTTTGCCGTCCTACCTGACATAGACTCTCCTACCTGTATGTCTGATAAAGAACTCTGGGTTCTTGAGCTTGGATACTGCTCTGATACCAACCATGCTACTAAGTTTATCACTAAACACGCCCAGCATGTTGAATTAGTAAATGGCCTTAGATCGGCTGGATACCTCGTTCACTATGAAGTTATCACCGTTGGAACAACTGGTACTATTCCAACCTCTTTTTTGACTCCTATGACCACTCTTGGACTTCAGAGATCATGTGCCCTCAAACTGGCGGACACAGTCCACTCCCACACCATCACTAGCTTTCAGAGTATTTTACAGTGCAGACGTTTTATGGAAGCACACCCCGGGTCGATACCCGGGGACTAGCACACAGACCGTCCCCCCTCTCAGGTTTTGTCTTGCCAGCTGCATTGTGTCGGTGCTTCCCAACCGGGGTGAAAAACCCCCGTATTAAGCTGCACTGGCATGATGTGGCTACGGTGCCTGCCGGTCAGGCATCGGTGGTAATTCTTTTTACTGAGATGGCCCTACGGTGACTATAGCTAGCTCCGGCTTACGCTATGGTGTCCTTAACTTCACGTCCTGTGAGTAACGGTTCTACACGGATGTAACAATTTCAATTTCAATTTCAATACACTCTCTTCCTCTCCCTCCACAGGCAATCCCTGTATCACTCATGACTCCATTCCATGACCTGGCCATCTATTCATACCATGACCTGGTCACCCCCATGGGAACTCACCTTGTCAGCACTACAGATCTCTCTCTTATCACCTTACACAAAGTTACTAAACACCACAAACGGTCCCTGAACCGCCTCACCGCTCACCTCTCCTCCCTCCAAACTGTCGCCTCCCCAATACACTCTGACCCACTTCCCCTCTCACACCGACAACTTGCGCCCGGTTACGCAATTGCGCAGAACACAACCGATAACGTTAAATCTCCTGCTTCTATTGAACCCTCCACCCCACCCACCCAGCGTTACCAACCTCACGCCACTGTTACTGACGCAGACTACGAGGCGGATTCCATTGGGGACCTGGAAGGAAACCAATGGTGGGCGTGGCCCACGCAGACCGAAGGCAGTCACGCGCACCAAGCATGGGGCTGCCCCAGCAGTGATGCCACCTGGGCAGCACGCCACTACTTGTGCAAATCCTGGATCCGTCACTCCTCCACCTCTAAATTTTACCGTGCATATAGAATAACTCCCACCTCACACCCTGACAGGATCCGCGAGGCCATGACATCCCCCGACAGCAGCGCACCTGCACCACCGGCGCGCCTGCTCCACCTTACCTACGGATCCCAATACAAAGCCCTGCACATCACGAGCTGGCGGGGCAAGCGCTCCTACAACGACGACAAACTAGTCACTTCCACTGTTGTCCACGTTCAATGGGCCCCAACCATCATGCACAACGAACATATCAACTCCTACACACACATGGGATACAGCATCCACCACAGCACATCTCTTACCTCCACTACCTCCACCATACATTGGAAACCCCAATCTCACAATGCGTCTCACCTTGTTGAACTTTTGGGACAACCAGCATACGACCAATTAACCCACACTTTTAAAACTACTCCCCCATTAACCACACACCTCAACCCTAGGAAGGACACCCACCTTACTAACCTTCAACAACAAGGCCAATGGGCCACCTCCCCAGGATTTAATGCTGACAACCACAACCTTGTTCACAAACTTCTGAAAATTGACACACACGACAGGCACCCAGACTGGGACATTCAACCACCCTAAGCCTACATTATACAAACAGGGATCCTAACCACTCTGGATGACCAATCCACACACACACACACCAACGTTTCATATCTTTATAACCCCACTGGTCACTGTCTTGGGCACATTCCCAACGACAGACTAACCTCTCTCAAACAAAACTATGACCACTTCAAAAATCACCACCCTACCAAATGGAACCAACTGACCCAAGGAGGAACATACCACACTGACTTAGCTGCCCTCTTCACCAGATACAGAGCTGCTCCTGCTGCTACCAACACTCTTTCTCCTTTTCTCTACCAAGCAGCAGCTGCTCTGGGCATTACTCACCATCGTACTTATAACCCCCTTAGCTACGACCAAAGCCTCACCAGCTTCTCTTCTACCAGCCCTGCTGATCAGCTCTTTGGCTCCAACCAAGACCCCTTTCTTACCATCTGGACTGGGGGCTCACTGGTGGACATTCCTAACTCCACGACACAAGCACACCAAGCTCTAAGGTGGGCCCTAGCCAGTGCTGACCATGCTGAAAATACTCTCAGCCCTACCTGCACCCTGATGCTCCTCCCTGACGACCTTGCTGCCCCTTACAAAACCCTCCTCCACCACTCCTGGATTCACTATATTGACTCCAGACCGCAGTCTGAATTTTATTCTACCTCTGAAATTTGGCTTGGCAGCAAATCTCACACTCCACCCTCCACCCACAAACTACACCTCATCCTTATATTACCTTCATACGAATCTTCCTTATATCCACCCACAAACTACACCTCATCCTTATATTACCTTCATACGAATCTTCGGCATAATCCGAAAAGTTTTTGGAAAGACGTGCGTGAGCCTAACAAGGCCACTACGGCAGATATCACAATTCATGATTGGACTGATTATTTTGCAGACCTCTTTGATGTGCAAGTAGGTATTGATCCAAGTCTGGATGCTAGGGACTTCGTCCCTCAAGCTGATGGACCTCAGATAGAGGCCGCACCAACATGGTTATGTCAAGACTTTACCACCCAGGAGGTGTTTTCTGTTCTCCAATCCCTACGGAAAAACTCCTCCCCCGGGGTAGATGGTATCCCTGCAGAATGGTACAGATTTGCTTCCCATGAGGCCAACTCCCGATTTGTACAAGCTATGACTAACCTGTTTAATCTCATCTGGAAGACTTCTTACCCTAGCCAATGGGCTGCAGCTGCCTTGGTACCCGTACCCAAATCCAAAGGCAGTGTGTATGACAAGGACAACTATCGAGGTCTTGCGGTGAGCAACTCCATAGGAAAGATCTTCTCCCTTTGCATGCTACGTAGACTAGATGATTGGTCAGAAGAATTCAACCTCAGAGCCGCTGGCCAATATGGATTTAGAAGTGGTAGGGGTACTGCAGATGCATCATTCATTCTTAACCATATTGTAGATAAATATAGAGAAAAGAAAAAACCACTCTTTGTGGCTTTTGTTGATTTCAAGAAGGCTTATGATTGGGTCAACAGAGACTTGCTATGGGATTGCTTAGCAAGGCTAGGAGTCAAGGACCCCTATCTCAGTATTCTGAAGTCCATGTATAATCATGTTGTTTTCCAAGTTCGCCTACATGGGGACATTGGATCCTCCTTTCCATCCCTTGTAGGAGTTAAACAAGGAGACCCCCTATCCCCACTCCTATTCGGTCTGTTCATTGATAGAATTGAATCGTTCCTCCAATCCAAGCTCCCAAATGTAGGGGCTGAGCTTAGGGGAAAGATTCTGCAACTGTTACTTTATGCTGATGACCTAGCTATAATGGCAGAATCCCCGGCAGATATGCAAGCGATGCTTGACTGCCTGAGAGATTTCTGCGAGGCTACTAAGATGGCTGTGAATATAAAGAAAACTGAGATTGTCGTTTTCAACAAACAATTCTGTGATGAGGCCCGCATGGATCCTGATTACAAATTTGTCTATGATGGAGCACAACTTTCTACAAAGTTATCTTTTATCTACTTGGGATCCCTCTTTGTGGATGGTGACTCAAGCAATCGTGCAAAAGCTGCTTTTTCTAGGATGCTCACTAAGGCCCAAAAGGCACACCACATGCTTCGTAGGCGATGCCATACTATGGAGATATACAATATTGATATTCTCACCCACCTGTTTGATTCTCTTGTACGACCTATCCTGAATTTTGGCTGTGAGGTGTGGGCTCCTTCTATTCTGAACAACACACTTATCTCAAATGACCATGCTTGTGAGAAATGGCATAGAGGTATACTTAAACAAATGTTGGGTGTTTGCCAATCTACTACATCTAATATTATCATGGAAGAGCTGGGTAGAACCCCGTTGTGTTTTGCTTGGCTTAAACAAGCTTTGCGCTTCTGGAACAAGACCATACATAAAGAACCTGAGGATCTCATTAGAATGGCTCTTGAGGAATCTTTTGACTCCAACACTGGCTGGGTTCATGACTTGCGTTGTGCTCTCCACAAGCTAGGATCCAGTAAAAACATCAACATTTTGGAGGCTGTCGATGTCAAAGGTATTATGTCTAAAGTTTTTGAGTCATGGAGGTTTAAGTACCCAAGTGACACCAATGCAGTTAGAGACATCCCTGATGAGAGAAGGGTTGGCTTTAAACGCCTCCGATACCAAAAATGGTTCGCAGCCAACAGCAATGATGAGAATGGCTTGATTCCCTTTACATCCGCCTTACATAAGCAGGATCAGATTCGTTCTATAGCACAGTTTAGAATGGGTTCCCATTGGCTGAACACAGAAAGAATGAGGGTGGTGGATAGAGCACACATCCCTCGCTCAATGAGACACTGTCAAATGTGTGGGTTCCAAAAACCTGAGGATGAAATGCATATGTTTGAGTGCCCTTTTTATAATGATATTCGCCTCCGCTACCAGAAGCTGTTTACAGATATTTATAGGCATGTCCATGAGGATACCAACTTAACCGTATGGAATGTGGAATTCTGCGATTCCACATTCAGAACCTTTATGAATGGAAATGGCACTAAGTCTTTTTGGAGCAACCTAGCCGACTATCTTTCTACTTGTAGAAGAGCAAGACAGGAAGCCCTAGACTGCTTAGTGGCACCGTAATTTATCATCCCTTTTTTTCTTCTTCTTGTGACTTCTCATTTGTTAGCTTCTTACCTCCGCCACTGTAAGTGGTTGAGATCTGGGTCCGGCTCTAAGGGGTTTAATACCTACGCCACCAAAACGGTGGTTGGGAGTTTGGTTTGTTTGTCCTCGACACACCCCTGATGTAATGGGGTTTTTTGCTTTGTGGGTGCTTTTTCTTTTTGTTTAAAGCACAGAGTCTCATACACCCTCGCGGTGTCAAGTAGACTTTAACATGTAATGTAATCTCCATAGTATGGCATCGCCTACGAAGCATGTGGTGTGCCTTTTGGGCCTTAGTGAGCATCCTAGAAAAAGCAGCTTTTGCACGATTGCTTGAGTCACCATCCACAAAGAGGGATCCCAAGTAGATAAAAGATAACTTTGTAGAAAGTTGTGCTCCATCATAGACAAATTTGTAATCAGGATCCATGCGGGCCTCATCACAGAATTGTTTGTTGAAAACGACAATCTCAGTTTTCTTTATATTCACAGCCATCTTAGTAGCCTCGCAGAAATCTCTCAGGCAGTCAAGCATCGCTTGCATATCTGCCGGGGATTCTGCCATTATAGCTAGGTCATCAGCATAAAGTAACAGTTGCAGAATCTTTCCCCTAAGCTCAGCCCCTACATTTGGGAGCTTGGATTGGAGGAACGATTCAATTCTATCAATGAACAGACCGAATAGGAGTGGGGATAGGGGGTCTCCTTGTTTAACTCCTACAAGGGATGGAAAGGAGGATCCAATGTCCCCATGTAGGCGAACTTGGAAAACAACATGATTATACATGGACTTCAGAATACTGAGATAGGGGTCCTTGACTCCTAGCCTTGCTAAGCAATCCCATAGCAAGTCTCTGTTGACCCAATCATCATAAGCCTTCTTGAAATCAACAAAAGCCACAAAGAGTGGTTTTTTCTTTTCTCTATATTTATCTACAATATGGTTAAGAATGAATGATGCATCTGCAGTACCCCTACCACTTCTAAATCCATATTGGCCAGCGGCTCTGAGGTTGAATTCTTCTGACCAATCATCTAGTCTACGTAGCATGCAAAGGGAGAAGATCTTTCCTATGGAGTTGCTCACCGCAAGACCTCGATAGTTGTCCTTGTCATACACACTGCCTTTGGATTTGGGTACGGGTACCAAGGCAGCTGCAGCCCATTGGCTAGGGTAAGAAGTCTTCCAGATGAGATTAAACAGGTTAGTCATAGCTTGTACAAATCGGGAGTTGGCCTCATGGGAAGCAAATCTGTACCATTCTGCAGGGATACCATCTACCCCGGGGGAGGAGTTTTTCCGTAGGGATTGGAGAACAGAAAACACCTCCTGGGTGGTAAAGTCTTGACATAACCATGTTGGTGCGGCCTCTATCTGAGGTCCATCAGCTTGAGGGACGAAGTCCCTAGCATCCAGACTTGGATCAATACCTACTTGCACATCAAAGAGGTCTGCAAAATAATCAGTCCAATCATGAATTGTGATATCTGCCGTAGTGGCCTTGTTAGGCTCACGCACGTCTTTCCAAAAACTTTTCGGATTATGCCGAAGATTCGTATGAAGGTAATATAAGGATGAGGTGTAGTTTGTGGGTGGATATAAGGAAGATTCGTATGAAGGTAATATAAGGATGAGGTGTAGTTTGTGGGTGGAGGGTGGAGTGTGAGATTTGCTGCCAAGCCAAATTTCAGAGGTAGAATAAAATTCAGACTGCGGTCTGGAGTCAATATAGTGAATCCAGGAGTGGTGGAGGAGGGTTTTGTAAGGACTTGTGGGTTTAGGGTTTATCGTGACTTTGTGGGTGCTTTTTCATTTTGTTTAAAGCACAGAGTCTCATACACCCTCGCGGTGTCAAGTAGACTTTAACATGCAATGTAATGTAATATGCAACCCCCACAGCCAAGATACCTATTTTCCTAAACTCCCAGATTTTATTGACCAATGGACATACTACATGCAAAGCCTCTCCTCATCCTGGGAGCCCTCTACTATCACTCCACCTCCCACTCTTACCTTCTCTGACATTGTCATTACTTACCCCCGGAAACTCAAATCTCTTGCCAAAAATCCTTGGCAAACTCCACTCCACCAACACCCTCCTCCCTCTCTTCTTACCACTACTCACCCTTGTCTTCACCTAGCTACCCCCTCCTCAGGCCTCCAGGTCTACACAGATGGTAGCCAAAGAATAAAAGGTAAACCAGGGCACCCTAGTAAAATAGGTGCTGCAGTATATGTCCCGGCTGCAGGACAAAGCTACACCATCAACCCTGGGGGAATAGGGGCCACCAAAACTAACAACAGGGCAGAACTGGTAGCCATCCACCAAGCCCTTCTCAACATTGACTACGACAAATCCCTTACACTCCATACAGACAGCCTCTGCTCTCTTCAACTTATTAAAAAAATGATTCATGACCCTACCACAACAACCCGTTCCATTCATACTGAACTTCTGCAATCAATTCAAAAACACCTCATCCAACGCATCCTGCATGGCTCACACACCACTCTTTGTAAAGTCCGTTCCCACACAGGTATCCTTGGAAATGACAGGGCAGACATTCTGGCACGCAAGGCAGCTGAGCACCCTGCCTCCACCAATTTTACTGACAACACTGGGGAAATCCCCCGCCACAATGTCTACTGGCCCACAGTTCAACCTCCTCGCACACCCATGGGAGATATTCCCCCACGCATCCTAGCACCTAACCTTACACAAGGTATCACCTCTAACCTGCCCACTAGCTGCCACCTTGGCCAACACCCTCTTAAAGGGATTTATACCACCTGGGCTGATAACACTCCCCACCAACTTCCTCATGCAAGTAACAAATTTTGGACCTCAACCCTTATCCAACATAAAACTAAATTCCACATCCTTGTCAGCATGAATTGCGTTGCTCTCACGCGTTTTATGACTTGGTGACTACTTCTGTACTCCCTTAGAACTATCGGCCCTGACAGCTTCCCGTAGTGACAGTTTCCCTTAGCCTGAGTCATTGAGTGACTCAGTGATAGGTTCCTGTCAGCTACTTCACCGGTCTTGCCTTTACCCTGATAGTTTCCCGGCTGCCCGGTTTCCTCTGACATTGACTGTATAGTGTCTAACCCTTATCAGGGTATAGCCTACCTTTCTTTCTTCCTCCACTGGTGCCCCTTAATGGGTCTCCTGTGCTTGTAACTTACTCTCGTCTCTGCATATATAGATTGGCGTGCTGCACACACAAAGTCCACTCATCCGGAGTGTTATCAAAGCTAATAGGTTATCCGGCCCCTCATTTCTACCACTGCTTTGAAATGCAACTTCCGCGAGGACCCCCGGCGACATTTGAGAAACTCCATGACAAGAATGGAGAATCCTGGTCGCGCGGGATGCGCAGCGTTATTATAAGTAATGGCTGCGACCGTGTCCTTCCCAAGGAGGACGCGGTTTCTCAAGACGATTGGCTAGACGTCTGTGCACCAGCGACCTCTGCTGGCGGTTATGAGAGTCCTTCCGCCATCATGGAAGTAACCCCCCCCAATCATACCTCTACCTTTGCGCTCCTTCAGCTACCGTCTGTCGTAGACGACTTTGACGTGCAGACTCAAGTCGGCGACTAGCCTGGACATCGGTGGAGATACCCCGTCTTCGTCTGCTCGCGTCCTTGATGTCGCTAACTCCGGTGTTTGAGGCTCTGCCTGCATACCGGAGGTTGCCAAGCCGACCAAGCTCCCTGCTGATGTCTACGTCGTCTTTGCCTGCCCCCCCCCTTTGCACTCTAGTGGCTATGTGCTATATCTGGAGAATTTTTTCGATCAAGCTGGCGGATCGCCGGCACTGCCGTAGGGTTCGCCACAGGAGGACGACCTACGCGTCTGGACCTGGAGATTCTGGAGGTGGTAGGAAGCAGGGGGGTATGGTCAGCACCACTCGGGTGCTGCTCCCTCTACCCCCCATCCGGGTGAGTCGAGCGATAGAGGGGGGGACTTGGGATTGACTGCTCATCGACGGCGGAATATTAGGACCTTTGCATGCCTCGGCTCTGCTCTTCGCATCCTAGCGATAAATTTTCGAATTCTGCCCTTGCGATTTGCGATTTTCTGCCATTGGTGCGATTTTCTGCACCAGGTGCGACTTGCTGCATTCTCGTCTCACTGTCATTCTCGTCTCCTTTTTTTTTTTCCCCCCATACCTCTAATCTCGACTTCGCCTAACGCTTCCCCACCTTCTGTGATCCCAGGTCTCGCAGCGCCGGACTTCGCCCATGCTACAGGCCGAAGTGGAGGCCGAAGTGGACGCCGTCCTGGCCCTAGTCCAGCGGCCGTGGAGGATCTTTGGCATGATATCTTTGGATATTTTTCTCTCTTAGGCTCCTTGTGACCCCTGGGTGCGTTCTGTGGTTCGACAGAGGTTACTTCTTTGTCTTCCCGTGCCCCTGGTTCCCCTGTATGCCTTAGCAACGTGCGTTTGGGTTCGAGTGTTTGAGTTCTGATAGGGCTAAGGGGTTTTATAGTAAAGTGGTTTGAGGATTGGCTGATATCGGTTGGGGAGGAGCATGAGTTATCTTTGGCATACACTGCACAGCAGAATGCAACTGTGGAAAGGTACAATGGGGTCTTACAGTCTATAGCTAGGAGCATCCACTTGGAGTCCAAACTTGCTAAGTCTTTCTGGCCCTATGCCTTCCTCGCTGCTTGTTACCTAGTTAATCGCTTGCCCAATCAGGGAGAGAAGACTCCTTACGAGCTTTTCTTTGGGGTTCAGCCTGATGTGTCGATGTTGCGTGTGTTCGGTTGCCCTTGCTACGTTACGCTAGTAAATGGGAAGAAGCGCAACAAGCTGGACGAGCGGGCGCTATGTGGAAGACTGGTTGGGTATTCCCTGGTGAGTAAGGGTTATTTTGTTTGGGTTCCAAAGTTGCGCGAGGTAGTAGAGAGTCGTGATATACTCTTCTATGAGCAGTTTGAGCATAACTGTTTACCTGGGTTATCTCCCTATGACGGGTCTCCGTATTACACTTGCATCCCTGCCGCAATCAACGGACATATGCATGTGCCTGCGGTTCATTCCCTTGACCCTTTGCTAACCCCAATTGTCGACCGCTGCCCTGATCATGGGATGCCCTTCCATGGGATGACCTTGCGCCCCAGGTCAGGGGCTGATGGTGCTGTATTGCGTGTGAAGGCATTGGGTCAGCGAGATTCTGCGGTCCTTTCAGATAAAATCTTAGCCGAATCTCAGGGGGTCGCTGGGATCTCCAATACGTCGCTCGTCGGTGAAGCTTTAGGTGTACGACAGCCTTCAATCATAGTGGTATCTGGATCAGGTCCATTGCCTAATAGTCCCCACCCTCCGACCACCTTGAATGACTCGCAGGTGTCGTTCATTCAGACGCCTCCCGTTGTCCCTGGTGGAACACTCGGGTCCCGGCCTGGGGATGATGTAGCCGTTGCTGACTGGGCAAGTGATGATTTAGAACACTGGTCGGGTTCCGATACTGCGTACGGCTGGGGTGTTACAGTCGACTCAGGCTTCGTTGATATAGAGGCAAATAAGGCCGGCCCTGTTCAACCAGGCAGCAGTTCTGCGCTGGGGGCTATACTACCGGTTACTAGCTTGATACTGCGTATGGCTGGGGTGTTACAGTCAACCCAGGATTCATTGTTTTAGGTGCTGATGGTTCTCATACGTAGGTTAACATGGCCCTATGTGTGGGTGCCTATTCCTCAGCACCGCCTAGACTGACTTATAGGGTAGTCTAGATTGGTGGAGCGTTACGACGCTTTGTTTAGGCAGCTTCCTTTCAGCTGTCTTACTTGGTTTTGGTGGAAGGTGGTACTTAATTCAGACCACCGTTATAGCGTCTTGATGGTTTCTGACTCTTAGTTCCATAGGCAGATGGTTCGTTCGGTGGAGCTCATCATAGATTAGCTATTTCTTTTTACTCCAAACTGTTTTTAGATCACCAGCCCCTCATGTGATTGGAACTTTTTGTGGAGTGTAGTAGTTGTTTCCCTTCGGATTTTACTGTGAATTGGTGGGCTGGGTAATCTTGCAGTTGTACTTGCAGATGTACCGCCGCTCACCTCTTTCTTGTTTTCCGAGTGTATTTCAAGCGCCCTTTCAGTCCATCCTTTGCAGTCAATTCTTTGACGTCCTTTTTTTCTGCGTTTACTATTTTTCAAGTGGACATTAAGTTTTCTGTACTGTGTTTGTACGTCTAAACTCCTGTTGTTCATTGAACTGTGTTTCCTTTGTTGGTTACAAGTTTCTTGAGATTTATCTCCGCATCCTTTGGATTTTCAGTTGCTGCAGGTTTAGTTTGCTTGTGGTTAGGTGCTTGGTTTGTCTTGAGTGCATGAGTTCTTTGCGGTGCGATACCCACCTCCTAGAATGTTTTAGTTAGTGCCGTAACTGGGGATTTATGATAATTAACTTTCATAAATCTTCTTACTTCCATCTTTGAGTAAGAAACCAGTTCATCATGGTTTTTTTCATCCCAACCTAGTCATGAATTCTATGCTAAGAATAGTTTTTAAGGTAGTGGATTTTTCCATCGACTTTATTTTTCCATCGTAGTCTTTAGTGTCCTCTTGTCTGCGTCCTTTGGGTTTTGATTCTCTCGTGTGCTGCTCTCACACGATATTTCAATCCGTCTCTTTGGTTATCATTGATTGGCGTTAGGTTCCTATACCCGGATCGGGTTTTCTATACCGTTGTTCCCCAACTTTGATATACGTTTTTTCAGTCTTCTCTTTAGGTTACGTTCTCGGTTCTTTTAGTCACCGTTGTTCCCCTTCCTTTGGTATTTGGGATTGATTTCTGTTTTGGCCTCCCTGTGATTTCTGGTTTGGTGCCTCCTATTCTGGATGAATAGTATTTTTGCGCTTACCATGGATGGTTACATTTCCGTTTTGGTCTCAGCTCTGCTCGGTATGACCCAAGTTTTTTTGCTGCTACATTTTCGGAGTACTACAGTGGTTTTTGGTTCATCCTTTCTCATCCTTTTATTTTAGACAAGGCTTTCTTCTGGTTTCCTGATTTTTCCGCCGTTCCTTCATAACTTTTGTTTGCCACCAGTTTATAGTTCTATGTCACCAGTGCCATAGGTGGAGTAGTAGTATTGTATGTCACCTGTGTCATAGGTGGAGTGTCAGCATGAATTGCGTTGCTCTCACGCGTTTTATGACTTGGTGACTACTTCTGTACTCCCTTAGAACTATCGGCCCTGACAGCTTCCCGTAGTGACAGTTTCCCTTAGCCTGAGTCATTGAGTGACTCAGTGATAGGTTCCTGTCAGCTACTTCACCGGTCTTGCCTTTACCCTGATAGTTTCCCGGCTGCCCGGTTTCCTCTGACATTGACTGTATAGTGTCTAACCCTTATCAGGGTATAGCCTACCTTTCTTTCTTCCTCCACTGGTGCCCCTTAATGGGTCTCCTGTGCTTGTAACTTACTCTCGTCTCTGCATATATAGATTGGCGTGCTGCACACACAAAGTCCACTCATCCGGAGTGTTATCAAAGCTAATAATCCTTAAAGCCCGCTGGGGTAGACTGTGGAACCGTAAACTTGCATTCCGCTGGAAACTCCCTTATATTACAAGCATTCACCCACCCACGAACTCCCTATGCCCCATTTGCCACACCTGTGAGGACGGAGCGGGCCACATCCTGGCGGGCTGCACACACCGGACTTTCAAGGGGCTCTATATCAAGAGACATGTCGCCGCAGTGCGACTCATCCACAAGGCCAATTTGCACCGGAGCCCTGGGATCCCGCAGAATGATCATGGACGCTGGCAAGGAAGAGGACCTCCCCAGGGGGGTCCTGGGCAAACGTCTCCCTGACTGGTTACGCCCCTCCACTATTACTGTAGCGGACTGGAAGAGAATGAGACCTGATTTTGCCGTCCTACCTGACATAGACTCTCCTACCTGTATGTCTGATAAAGAACTCTGGGTTCTTGAGCTTGGATACTGCTCTGATACCAACCATGCTACTAAGTTTATCACTAAACACGCCCAGCATGTTGAATTAGTAAATGGCCTTAGATCGGCTGGATACCTCGTTCACTATGAAGTTATCACCGTTGGAACAACTGGTACTATTCCAACCTCTTTTTTGACTCCTATGACCACTCTTGGACTTCAGAGATCATGTGCCCTCAAACTGGCGGACACAGTCCACTCCCACACCATCACTAGCTTTCAGAGTATTTTACAGTGCAGACGTTTTATGGAAGCACACCCCGGGTCGATACCCGGGGACTAGCACACAGACCGTCCCCCCTCTCAGGTTTTGTCTTGCCAGCTGCATTGTGTCGGTGCTTCCCAACCGGGGTGAAAAACCCCCGTATTAAGCTGCACTGGCATGATGTGGCTACGGTGCCTGCCGGTCAGGCATCGGTGGTAATTCTTTTTACTGAGATGGCCCTACGGTGACTATAGCTAGCTCCGGCTTACGCTATGGTGTCCTTAACTTCACGTCCTGTGAGTAACGGTTCTACACGGATGTAACAATTTCAATTTCAATTTCAATACACTCTCTTCCTCTCCCTCCACAGGCAATCCCTGTATCACTCATGACTCCATTCCATGACCTGGCCATCTATATATACCATGACCTGGTCACCCCCATGGGAACTCACCTTGTCAGCACTACAGATCTCTCTCTTATCACCTTACACAAAGTTACTAAACACCACAAACGATCCCTGAACCGCCTCACCGCTCACCTCTCCTCCCTCCAAACTGTCGCCTCCCCAATACACTCTGACCCACTTCCCCTCTCACACCGACAACTTGCGCCCGGTTACGCAATTGCGCAGAACACAACCGATAACGTTAAATCTCCTGCTTCTATTGAACCCTCCACCCCACCCACCCAGCGTTACCAACCTCACGCCACTGTTACTGACGCAGACTACGAGGCGGATTCCATTGGGGACCTGGAAGGAAACCAATGGTGGGCGTGGCCCACGCAGACCGAAGGCAGTCACGCGCACCAAGCATGGGGCTGCCCCAGCAGTGATGCCACCTGGGCAGCACGCCACTACTTGTGCAAATCCTGGATCCGTCACTCCTCCACCTCTAAATTTACCGTGCATATAGAATAACTCCCACCTCACACCCTGACAGGATCCGCGAGGCCATGACATCCCCCGACAGCAGCGCACCTGCACCACCGGCGCGCCTGCTCCACCTTACCTACGGATCCCAATACAAAGCCCTGCACATCACGAGCTAGCGGGGCAAGCGCTCCTACAACGACGACAAACTAGTCACTTCCACTGTTGTCCACGTTCAATGGGCCCCAACCATCATGCACAACGAACATATCAACTCCTACACACACATGGGATACAGCATCCACCACAGCACATCTCTTACCTCCACTACCTCCAACATACATTGGAAACCCCAATCTCACAATGCGTCTCACCTTGTTGAACTTTTGGGACAACCAGCATACGACCAATTAACCCACACTTTTAAAACTACTCCCCATTGACCACACACCTCAACCCTAGGAAGGACACCCCCCTTACTAACCTTCAACAACAAGGCCAATGGGCCACCTCCCCAGGATTTAATGCTGACAACCACAACCTTGTTCACAAACTTCTGAAAATTGACACACACGACAGGCACCCAGACGGGACATTCAACCACCCTCAGCCTACATTATACAAACAGGCATCCTCACCACTCTGGATGACCAATCCACACACACACACACCAACGTTTCATATCTTTATAACCCCACTGGTCACTGTCTTGGGCACATTCCCAACGACAGACTAACCTCTCTCAAACAAAACTATGACCACTTCAAAAATCACCACCCTACCAAATGGAACCAACTGACCCAAGGAGGAACATACCACACTGACTTAGCTGCCCTCTTCACCAGATACAGAGCTGCTCCTGCTGCTACCAACACTCTTTCTCCTTTTCTCTACCAAGCAGCAGCTGCTCTGGGCATTACTCACCATCGTACTTATAACCCCCTTAGCTACGACCAAAGCCTCACCAGCTTCTCTTCTACCAGCCTGCTGATCAGCTCTTTGGCTCCAACCAAGACCCCCTTTCTTACCATCTGGACTGGGGGCTCACTGGTGGACATTCCTAACTCCACGACACAAGCACACCAAGCTCTAAGGTGGGCCCTAGCCAGTGCTGACCATGCTGAAAATACTCTCAGCCCTACCTGCACCCTGATGCTCCTCCCCGACGACCTTGCTGCCCCTTACAAAACCCTCCTCCACCACTCCTGGATTCACTATATTGACTCCAGACCGCAGTCTGAATTTTATTCTACCTCTGAAATTTGGCTGGCAGCAAATCTCACACTCCACCCTCCACCCACAAACTACAACCTCATCCTTATATTACCTTCATACGAATCTTCCTTATATCCACCCACAACTACACCTCATCCTTATATTACCTTCATACGAATCTTCGGCATAATCCGAAAAGTTTTTGGAAAGACGTGCGTGAGCCTAACAAGGCCACTACGGCAGATATCACAATTCATGATTGGACTGATTATTTTGCAGACCTCTTTGATGTGCAAGTAGGTATTGATCCAAGTCTGGANGAAATTGTCAGAATTGGCTGAGAGACAGCTGCACGTGATTCTGCGATGTGTAGACCGGAATCTCTACCAAACTCCCTATCCACTTATGACGTCTCGATTGCGTTGCATGTAGGACTGCCGTCCAGGCTTGACGCACTACTTGATGGCCATCAAGCCTGCCTTCCAAAATGAAAATTTTTCATAATTGGATGCGAGAAGCTGCCCATTGTTGATTCCGAAGTGTAGGGATCCTATACCATCCCACTCAATCCACTTCCTGACTCACAATTGCGTTGCATGTAGGACTGGTCAGGCTTGCTGCCCCTACCTTAATGGCATAAAGCCTAGCCTTCCCCAAACTGAGGGAATTGTCCTGAATTGCATGAGAAAAGCTACACTGTGATTCTGAATGTGTAGGGAATCTATACCATCCACTCCCATCCACTTCTGACTTCATCGATTGTGTTGCATGTAGGACTGGTCAGGCTTGGCCCCCTACCTTAATGCATCAAGCCTAGCCTTCCTTCCCCAAAATGAAAATTGTCAGAAATTGGATGAGATAAGCTTGCACTGTGATTCTGAATGTGTAGGGAATCTATACCAACCACTCCCATCCGCTTCTGACTTCATCGATTGCGTTGCATGTAGGACTGGTCAGGCTTGCGCCCCTACCTTAATGGCATCAAGCCTAGCCTTTCCCCAAAATGAGAATTGTCTGAATTGCATGAGAAAAGCTACACTGTGATTCTGAATGTGTAGGGAATCTATACCATCCACTCCCATCCACTTCTGACTTCATCAATTGCGTTGCATGTAGGACTGGTCAGGCTTGCGCCCCTACCTTAATGGCATCAAGCCTAGCCTTCCCCCAAAATGAAAATTGTCTAAATTGCATGAGAAAAGCTGCACTGTGATTCTGAATGTGTAGGGAATCTATACCATCCACTCCCATCCACTTCTGACTTCATCGATTGCGTTGCATGTAGGACTGGTCAGGCTTGCGCCCCTACCTTAATGGCATCAAGCCTAGCCTTTCCCCAAAATGAAAATTGTCAGAATTGGATGAGAGAAGCTGCACTGTGATTCTGAATGTGTAGGGAATCTATACCAACCACTCCCATCCACTTCTGACTTCATCGATTGCGTTGCATGTAGGACTGGTCAGGCTTGCGCCCCTACCTTAATGGCATCAAGCCTAGCCTTTCCCCAATTGAAAATTGTCTGAATTGCATGAGAAAAGCTGCACTGTGATTCTGAATGTGTAGGGAATCTAAACCAACCACTCCCATCCACTTCTGACTTCATCGTTTGTGTTGCATTACATTACATTACATTACATTACATTACATGTTAAAGTCTACTTGACACCGCGAGGGTGTATGAGACTCTGTGCTTTAAACAAAAAGAAAAAGCACCCACAAGCAAAAAACCCCAATTACATCAGGGGTGTGTCGAGGACAAACAAACCAAACTTCCAACCCACCGTTTTGGTGGCGTAGGTATTAAACCCCTTAGAGCCGGACCCAGATCTCAACCACTTACAGTGGCGGAGGTAAGAAGCTAACAAATGAGAAGTCACAAGAAGAAGAAAAAAAGGGATGATAAATTACGGTGCCACTAAGCAGTCCAGGGCTTCCTGTCTTGCTCTTCTACAAGTAGAAAGATAGTCGGCTAGGTTGCTCCAAAAAGACTTAGTGCCATTTCCATTCATAAGGTTCTGAATGTGGAATCGCAGAATTCCACATTCCATACGGTTAAGTTGGTATCCTCATGGACATGCCTATAAATATCTGTAAACAGCTTCTGGTAGCGGAGGCGAATATCATTATAAAAAGGGCACTCAAACATATGCATTTCATCCTCAGGTTTTGGAACCCACACATTTGACAGTGTCTCATTGAGCGAGGGATGTGTGCTCTATCCACCACCCTCATTCTTTCTGTGTTCAGCCAATGGGAACCCATTCTAAACTGTGCTATAGAACGAATCTGATCCTGCTTATGTAAGGCGGATGTAAAGGGAATCAAGCCATTCTCATCATTGCTGTTGGCTGCGAACCATTTTTGGTATCGGAGGCGTTTAAAGCCAACCCTTCTCTCATCAGGGATGTCTCTAACTGCATTGGTGTCACTTGGGTACTTAAACCTCCATGACTCAAAAACTTTAGACATAATACCTTTGACATCGACAGCCTCCAAAATGTTGATGTTTTTACTGGATCCTAGCTTGTGGAGAGCACAACGCAAGTCATGAACCCAGCCAGTGTTGGAGTCAAAAGATTCCTCAAGAGCCATTCTAATGAGATCCTCAGGTTCTTTATGTATGGTCTTGTTCCAGAAGCGCAAAGCTTGTTTAAGCCAAGCAAAACACAACGGGGTTCTACCCAGCTCTTCCATGATAATATTAGATGTAGTAGATTGGCAAACACCCAACATTTGTTTAAGTATACCTCTATGCCATTTCTCACAAGCATGGTCATTTGAGATAAGTGTGTTGTTCAGAATAGAAGGAGCCCACACCTCACAGCCAAAATTCAGGATAGGTTGTACAAGAGAATCAAACAGGTGGGTGAGAATATCAATATTGTATATCTCCATAGTATGGCATCGCCTACGGAGCATGTGGTGTGCCTTTGGGCCTTAGTGAGCATCCTAGAAAAAGCAGCTTTTTGCACGATTGCTTGAGTCACCATCCACAAAGAGGGATCCCAAGTAGATAAAAGATAACTTTGTAGAAAGTTGTGCTCCATCATAGACAAATTTGTAATCAGGATCCATGCGGGCCTCATCACAGAATTGCTTGTTGAAAACGACAATCTCAGTTTTCTTTATATTCACAGCCATCTTAGTAGCCTCACAGAAATCTCTCAGACAGTCAAGCATCGCTTGCATATCTGCCGGGGATTCTGCCATTATAGCTAGGTCATCAGCATAAAGTAACAGTTGCAGAATCTTTCCCCTAAGCTCAGCCCCTACATTTGGGAGCTTGGATTGGAGGAACGATTCAATTCTATCAATGAACAGACCGAATAGGAGTGGGGATAGGGGTCTCCTTGTTTAACTCCTACAAGGGATGGAAAGGAGGATCCAATGTCCCCATGTAGGCGAACTTGGAAAACAACATGAATATACATGGACTTCAGAATACTGAGATAGGGGTCCTTGACTCCTAGCCTTGCTAAGCAATCCCATAGCAAGTCTCTGTTGACCCCATCATAAAGCCTTCTTGAAATCAACAAAAGCCACAAAGAGTGGTTTTTTCTTTTCTCTATATTTATCTACAATATGGTTAAGAATGAATGATGCATCTGCAGTACCCCTACCACTTCTAAATCCATATTGGCCAGCGGCTCTGAGGTTGAATTCTTCTGACCAATCATCTAGTCTACGTAGCATGCAAAGGGAGAAGATCTTTCCTATGGAGTTGCTCACCGCAAGACCTCGATAGTTGTCCTTGTCATACACACTGCCTTTGGATTTGGGTACGGGTACCAGGCAGCTGCAGCCCATTGGCTAGGGTAGAAGTCTTCCAGATGAGATTAAACAGGTTAGTCATAGCTTGTACAAATCGGGAGTTGGCTTCATGGGAAGCAAATCTGTACCATTCTGCAGGGATAACCATCTACCCCGGGGGGAGGAGTTTTTCCGTAGGGATTGGAGAACAGAAAACACCTCCTTGGTGGTAAAGTCTTGACATAACCATGTTGGTGCGGCCTCTATCTGAGGTCCATCAGCTTGAGGGACAAAGTCCCTAGCATCCAGACTTGGATCAATACCTACTTGCACATCAAAGAGGTCTGCAAAATAATCAGTCCAATCATGAATTGTGATGTCTGCCGTAGTGGCCTTGTTAGGCTCACGCACGTCTTTCCAAAAACTTTTCGGATAATGCCGAAGATTCGTATGAAGGTTCTCCATGCGTGTTTCTAGCCACTTCCTCTTCTTTCTTCTGAGAATCCTCTTGTACTCCTTGTGCATAGAACCAGCCAAGTCAGAGCTAGAGCCATGTTGATGTTCTGCTTGGCTTGCTGCCTGTCTAGCACGATTGCATTCATCATCATACCATGCGTTCACGGGCCCGTGCTTACGCTTAGCTACAGGTTTGTGACATGGTGTGCATTTGCTTATGGCTAGTTCAATAGCACTAGCAATCCCCTTCTCTGAATCTTCCATAGATGAGCTATGGAGTGCATTGTCAAGTAATCGGTTAACGTCTGGATCACGCTTAATTGTGTGTGCATACATCTGGACATAGTTGTCTTTCCATTTCAGTTTGGGCGAAGGTTTACCACCAGCAGGTGTACTAATAGTACCTTGAGAAGGCCTAAGGGCAGCATCTGGTATGTGGAGTGTGATAGGCATGTGGTCAAACTTTCCTGCATGTAGGACTGGTCAGGCTTGCGCCCCCACCTTAATGGCATCAAGCCTAGCCTTTCCCCAAAATGAAAATTGTCAGAATTGGATGAGAGAAGCTGCACTGTGATTCTGAATGTGTAGGGAATCTATACCAACCACTCCCATCCACTTCTGACTTCATCAATTGCGTTGCATGTAGGACTGGTCAGGCGTGCGCCCCTACCTTAATGGCATCAAGCCTAGCCTTTCCCCGAAATGAAAATTGTCTGAATTGCATGAGAAAAGCTGCACTGTGATTCTGAATGTGTAGGGAATCTATACCATCCACTCCCATCCACTTCTGACTTCATCGATTGCGTTGCTTGTAGGACTGGTCAGGCTTGCGCCCCCACCTTAATGGCATCAAGCCTAGCCTTTCCCCAAAATGAAAATTGTCAGAATTGGATGAGAGAAGCTGCACTGTGATTCTGAATGTGTAGGGAATCTATACCAACCACTCCCATCCACTTCTGACTTCATCGATTGCGTTGCATGTAGGACTGGTCAGGCTTGCGCCCCTACCTTAATGGCATCAAGCCTAGCCTATCCCCAATTGAAAATTGTCTGAATTGCATGAGAAAAGCTGCACTGTGATTCTGAATGTGTAGGGAATCTAAACCAACCACTCCCATCCACTTCTGACTTCATCGATTGTGTTGCATGTAGGACTGGTCAGGCTTGCGCCCCCACCTTAATGGCATCAAGCCTAGCCTTTCCCCAAAATGAAAATTGTCAGAATTGGATGAGAGAAGCTGCACTGTGATTCTGAATGTGTAGGGAATCTATACCAACCACTCCCATCCACTTCTGACTTCATCAATTGCGTTGCATGTAGGACTGGTCAGGCTTGCGCCCCTACCTTAATGGCATCAAGCCTAGCCTTTCCCCAAAATGAAAATTGTCTAAATTGCATGAGAAAAGCTGCACTGTGATTCTGAATGTGTAGGGAATCTATACCATCCACTCCCATCCACTTCTGACTTCATCGATTGCGTTGCATGTAGGACTGGTCAGGCTTGCGCCCCTACCTTAATGGCATCAAGCCTAGCCTTTCCCCAAAATGAAAATTGTCTGAATTGCATGAGAAAAGCTGCACTGTGATTCTGAATGTGTAGGGAATCTATACCAACCACTCCCATCCACTTCTGACTTCATCGATTGTGTTGCATGTAGGACTGGTCAGGCTTGCGCCCCTACCTTAATGGCATCAAGCCTAGCCTTTCCCCAAAATGAAAATTGTCTGAATTGCATGAGAAAAGCTGCACTGTGATTCTGAATGTGTAGGGAATCTATACCAACCACTCCCATCCACTTCTGACTTCATCTATTGCGTTGCATGTAGGACTGGTCAGGCTTGTGCCCCCACCTTAATGGTATCAAGCCTAGCCTTTCCCCAAAATGAAAATTGTCAGAATTTGATGAGAGAAGCTGCACTGTGATTCTGAATGTGTAGGGAATCTATACCAACCACTCCCATCCACTTCTGACTTCATCGATTGCGTTGCATGTAGGACTGGTCAGGCTTGCGCCCCTACCTTAATGGCATCAAGCCTAGCCTTTCCTCAAAATGAAAATTGTCAGAATTGGATGAGAGAAGCTGCACTGTGATTCTGAATGTGTAGGGAATCTATACCATCCACTCCCATCCACTTCTGACTTCATCAATTGCGTTGCATGTAGGACTGGTCAGGCTTGCGCCCCTACCTTAATGGCATCAAGCCTAGCCTTTCCCCAAAATGAGAATTGTCTGAATTGCATGAGAAAAGCTGCACTGTGATTCTGAATGTGTAGGGAATCTATACCATCCACTCCCATCCAATCTTGACTTCATCGATTGTGTTGCATGTAGGACTGGTCAGGCTTGCGCCCCTACCTTAATGGCATCAAGCCTAGCCTTTCCCCAAAATGAAAATTGTCTGAATTGCATGAGAAAAGCTGCACTGTGATTCTGAATGTGTAGGGAATCTATACCAACCACTCCCATCCACCTCTGACTTCATCGATTGCGTTGCATGTAGGACTGGTCAGGCTTGCGCCCCCACCTTAATGGCATCAAGCCTAGCCTTTCCCCAAAATGAAAATTGTCAGAATTGGATGAGAGAAGCTGCACTGTGATTCTGAATGTGTAGGGAATCTATACCAACCACTCCCATCCACTTCTGACTTCATCGATTGCGTTGCATGTAGGACTGGTCAGGCTTGCGCCCCTACCTTAATGGCATCAAGCCTAGCCTTTCCCCAAATGAAAATTGTCTGAATTGCAATGAGAAAAGCTGCCCTGTGATTCTGAATGTGTAGGGAATCTATACCAACCACTCCCATCCACTTCTGACTTCATCGATTGTGTTGCATGTAGGACTGGTCAGGCTTGCGCCCTCACCTTAATGGCATCAAGCCTAGCCTTTCCCCAAAATGAAAATTGTCAGAATTGGATGAGAGAAGCTGCACTGTGATTCTGAATGTGTAGGGAATCTATACCAACCACTCCCATCCACTTCTGACTTCATCGATTGCGTTGCATGTAGGACTGGTCAGGCTTGCGCCCCTACCTTAATGGCATCAAGCCTAGCCTTTCCCCAAAATGAAAATTGTCTAAATTGCATGAGAAAAGCTGCACTGTGATTCTGAATGTGTAGGGAATCTATACCAACCACTCCCATCCACTTCTGACTTCATCGATTGTGTTGCATGTAGGACTGGTCATGCTTGCGCTTCTACCTTAATGGCATCAAGCCTAGCCTTTCCCCAAAATGAAAATTGTCAGAATTGGATGAGAGAAGCTGCACTGTGATTCTGAATGTGTAGGGAATCTATACCAACCACTCCCATCCACTTCTGACTTCATCGATTGCGTTGCATGTAGGACTGGTCAGGCTTGCGCCCCTACCTTAATGGCATCAAGCCTAGCCTTTCCCCAAAATGAAAATTGTCTGAATTGCATGAGAAAGCTGCACTGTGATTCTGAATGTGTAGGGAATCTATACCAACCACTCCCATCCACTTCTGACTTCATCGATTGCGTTGCATGTAGGACTGGTCAGGCTTGCGCCCCTACCTTAATGGCATCAAGCCTAGCCTTTCCCCCAAAATGAAAATTGTCTGAATTGCATGAGAAAAGCTGCACTGTGATTCTGAATGTGTAGGGAATCTATACCAACCACTCCCATCCACTTCTGACTTCATCAATTGCGTTGCATGTAGGACTGGTCAGGCTTGCGCCCCCACCTTAATGGCATCAAGCCTAGCCTTTCCCCAAATGAAAATTGTCAGAATTGGATGAGAGAAGCTGCACTGTGATTCTGAATGTGTAGGGAATCTATACCAACCACTCCCATCCACTTCTGACTTCATCGATTGCGTTGCATGTAGGACTGGTCAGGCTTGCGCCCCTACCTTAATGGCATCAAGCCTAGCCTTTCCCCAAAATGAAAATTGTCTGAATTGCATGAGAAAAGCTGCACTGTGATTCTGAATGTGTAGGGAATCTATACCAACCACTCCCATCCACTTCTGACTTCATCGATTGTGTTGCATGTAGGACTGGTCAGGCTTGCGCCCTCACCTTAATGGCATCAAGCCTAGCCTTTCCCCAAAATGAAAATTGTCAGAATTGGATGAGAGAAGCTGCACTGTGATTCTGAATGTGTAGGGAATCTATACCAACCACTCCCATCCACTTCTGACTTCATCGATTGCGTTGCATGTAGGACTGGTCAGGCTTGCGCCCCTACCTTAATGGCATCAAGCCTAGCCTTTCCCCAAAATGAAAATTGTCCGAATTGCATGAGAAAAGCTGCACTGTGATTCTGAATGTGTAGGGAATCTATACCAACCACTCCCATCCACTTCTGACTTCATCGATTGTGTTGCATGTAGGACTGGTCAGGCTTGCGCCCTCACCTTAATGGCATCAAGCCTAGCCTTTCCCCAAAATGAAAATTGTCATAATTGGATGAGAGAAGCTGCACTGTGATTCTGAATGTGTAGGGAATCTATACCAACCACTCCCATCCACTTCTGACTTCATCAATTGCGTTGCATGTAGGACTGGTCAGGCTTGCGCCCCTACCTTAATGGCATCAAGCCTAGCCTTTCCCCAAAATGAAAATTGTCAGAATTGGATGAGAGAAGCTGCACTGTGATTCTGAATGTGTAGGGAATCTATACCAACCACTCCCATCCACTTCTGACTTCATCGATTGCGTTGCATGTAGGACTGGTCAGGCTTGCGCCCCTACCTTAATGGCATCAAGCCTAGCCTTTCCCCAAAATGGAAATTGTCTGAATTGCATGAGAAAAGCTGCACTGTGATTCTGAATGTGTAGGGAATCTATACCATCCACTCCCATCCACTTCTGACTTCATCGATTGTGTTGCATGTAGGACTGGTCAGGCTTGCGCCCCCACCTTAATGGCATCAAGCCTAGCCTTTCCCCAAAATGAAAATTGTCTGAATTGGATGAGAGAAGCTGCACTGTGGTTCTGAATGTGTAGGGAATCCATATCAACCACTCCCATCCACTTCTGACTTCATCGATTGTGTTGCATGTAGGACTGGTCAGGCTTGTGCCCCCACCTAATTGGCATCAAGCCTAGCCTTTCCCCAAAATGAAAATTGTCAGTATTGGATGAGAGAAGCTGCACTGTGATTCTGAATGTGTAGAGAATCCATATCAACTACTCCCATCCACTTCTGACTTCATCGATTGCGTTGCATGTAGGACTGGTCAGGCTTGCGCCCCTACCTTAATGGCATCAAGCCTAGCCTTTCCCCAAAATGAAAATTGTCCGAATTGCATGAGAAAAGCTGCACTGTGATTCTGAATGTGTAGGGAATCTATACCAACCACTCCCATCCACTTCTGACTTCATCGATTGTGTTGCATGTAGGACTGGTCAGGCTTGCGCCCTCACCTTAATGGCATCAAGCCTAGCCTTTCCCCAAAATGAAAATTGTCATAATTGGATGAGAGAAGCTGCACTGTGATTCTGAATGTGTAGGGAATCTATACCAACCACTCCCATCCACTTCTGACTTCATCAATTGCGTTGCATGTAGGACTGGTCAGGCTTGCGCCCCTACCTTAATGGCATCAAGCCTAGCCTTTCCCCAAAATGAAAATTGTCAGAATTGGATGAGAGAAGCTGCACTGTGATTCTGAATGTGTAGGGAATCTATAACCAACCACTCCCATCCACTTCTGACTTCATCGATTGCGTTGCATGTAGGACTGGTCAGGCTTGCGCCCCTACCTTAATGGCATCAAGCCTAGCCTTTCCCCAAAATGGAAATGTCTGAATTGCATGAGAAAAGCTGCACTGTGATTCTGAATGTGTAGGGAATCTATACCATCCACTCCCATCCACTTCTGACTTCATCGATTGTGTTGCATGTAGGACTGGTCAGGCTGCGCCCCCACCTTAATGGCATCAAGCCTAGCCTTTCCCCAAAATGAAAATTGTCTGAATTGGATGAGAGAAGCTGCACTGTGGTTCTGAATGTGTAGGGAATCCATATCAACCACTCCCATCCACTTCTGACTTCATCGATTGTGTTGCATGTAGGACTGGTCAGGCTTGTGCCCCCACCTAATTGGCATCAAGCCTAGCCTTTCCCCAAAATGAAAATTGTCAGTATTGGATGAGAGAAGCTGCACTGTGATTCTGAATGTGTAGAGAATCCATATCAACTACTCCCATCCACTTCTGACTTCATCGATTGCGTTGCATGTAGGACTGGTCAGGCTTGCGCCCCTACCTTAATGGCATCAAGCCTAGCCTTTCCCCAAAATGAAAATTGTCAGAATTGGATGAGAGAAGCTGCACTGTGATTCTGAATGTGTAGGGAATCTATACCAACCACTCCCATCCACTTCTGACTTCATCGATTGCGTTGCATGTAGGACTGGTTAGGCTTGCGCCCCTACCTTAATGGCATCAAGCCTAGCCTTTCCCCAAAATGAAAATTGTCTGAATTGGATGAGAAAAGCTGCACTGTGATTCTGAATGTGTAGGGAATGTATACCAACCACTCCCATCCACTTCTGACTTCATCGATTGTGTTGCATGTAGGACTGGTTAGGCTTGCGCCCCTACCTTAATGGCATCAAGCCTAGCCTTTCCCCAAAATGAAAATTGTCAGAATTGGATGAGAGAAGCTGCACTGTGATTCCGAATGTGTAGGGAATCTATACCAACCACTCCCATCCACTTCTGACTTCATCGATTGCGTTGCATGTAGGACTGGTTAGGCTTGCGCCCCTACCTTAATGGCATCAAGCCTAGCCTTTCCCCAATTGAAAATTGTCTGAATTGGATGAGAAAAGCTGCACTGTGATTCTGAATGTGTAGGGAATCTATACCAACCACTCCCATCCACTTCTGACTTCATCGATTGTGTTGCATGTAGGACTGGTCAGGCTTGCGCCCCCACCTTAATGGCATCAAGCCTAGCCTTTCCCCAAAATGAAAATTGACAGAATTGGATGAGAGAAGCTGCACTGTGATTCTGAATGTGTAGGGAATCTATACCAACCACTCCCATCCACTTCTGACTTTATCAATTGCGTTGCATGTAGGACTGGTCAGGCTTGCGCCCCTACCTTAATGGCATCAAGCCTAGCCTTTCCCCAAAATGAAAATTGTCTAAATTGCATGAGAAAAGCTGCACTGTGATTCTGAATGTGTAGGGAATCTATACCATCCACTCCCATCCACTTCTGACTTCATCGATTGCGTTGCATGTAGGACTGGTCAGGCTTGCGCCCCTACCTTAATGGCATCAAGCCTAGCCTTTCCCCAAAATGGAAATTGTCTGAATTGCATGAGAAAAGCTGCACTGTGATTCTGAATGTGTAGGGAATCTATACCATCCACTCCCATCCACTTCTGACTTCATCGATTATGTTGCATGTAGGACTGGTCAGGCTTGCGCCCCCACCTTAATGGCATCAAGCCTAGCCTTTCCCCAAAATGAAAATTGTCAGTATTGGATGAGAAAAGCTGCACTGTGATTCTGAATGTGTAGGGAATCCATATCAACCAATCCCATCCAATTCTGACTTCATCAATTGCGTTGCATGTAGGACTGGTCAGGCTTGTGCCCCCACCTTAATGGCATCAAGCCTAGCCTTTCCCCAAAATGAAAATTGTCAGAATTGGATGAGAGAAGCTGCACTGTGATTCTGAATGTGTAGGGAATCTATACCAACCACTCCCATCCACTTCTGACTTCATCGATTGCGTTGCATGTAGGACTGGTCAGGCTTGCGCCCCTACCTTAATGGCATCAAGCCTAGCCTTTCCCCGAAATGAAAATTGTCTAAATTGCATGAGAAAAGCTGCACTGTGATTCTGAATGTGTAGGGAATCTATACCAACCACTCCCATCCACTTCTGACTTCATCGATTGTGTTGCATGTAGGACTGGTCAGGCTTGCGCCCCTACCTTAATGGCATCAAGCCTAGCCTTTCCCCAAAATGAAAATTGTCAGAATTGGATGAGAGAAGCTGCACTGTGATTCTGAATGTGTAGGGAATCTATACCAACCACTCCCATCCACTTCTGACTTCATCGATTGTGTTGCATGTAGGACTGTCAGGCTTGCGCCCCTACCTTAATGACATCAAGCCTAGCCTTTCCCCAAAATGAAAATTGTCATAATTGGATGAGAGAAGCTGCACTGTGATTCTGAATGTGTAGGGAATCTATACCAACCACTCCCATCCACTTCTGACTTCATCGATTGTGTTGCATGTAGGACTTTCAGGCTTGCGCCCCTACCTTAATGACATCAAGCCTAGCCTTTCCCCAAAATGAAAATTGTCTGAATTGCATGAGAAAAGCTGCACTGTGATTCTGAATGTGTAGGGAATCTATACCAACCACTCCCATCCACTTCTGACTTCATCGATTGTGTTGCATGTAGGACTGGTCAGGCTTGCGCCCCCACCTTAATGGCATCAAGCCTAGCCTTTCCCCAAAATGAAAATTGACAGAATTGGATGAGAGAAGCTGCACTGTGATTCTGAATGTGTAGGGAATCTATACCAACCACTCCCATCCACTTCTGACTTCATCAATTGCGTTGCATGTAGGACTGGTCAGGCTTGCGCCCCTACCTTAATGGCATCAAGCCTAGCCTTTCCCCAAAATGAAAATTGTCTAAATTGCATGAGAAAAGCTGCACTGTGATTCTGAATGTGTAGGGAATCTATACCATCCACTCCCATCCACTTCTGACTTCATCGATTGCGTTGCATGTAGGACTGGTCAGGCTTGCGCCCCTACCTTAATGGCATCAAGCCTAGCCTTTCCCCAAAATGAAAATTGTCTAAATTGCATGAGAGAAGCTGCACTGTGATTCTGAATGTGTAGGGAATCTATACCAACCACTCCCATCCACTTCTGACTTCATCGATTGTGTTGCATGTAGGACTGGTCAGGCTTGCGCCCCTACCTTAATGGCATCAAGCCTAGCCTTTCCCCAAAATGAAAATTGTCAGTATTGGATGAGAAAAGCTGCACTGTGATTCTGAATGTGTAGGGAATCCATATCAACCAATCCCATCCAATTCTGACTTCATCAATTGCGTTGCATGTAGGACTGGTCAGGCTTGTGCCCCCACCTTAATGGCATCAAGCCTAGCCTTTCCCCAAAATGAAAATTGTCAGAATTGGATGAGAGAAGCTGCACTGTGATTCTGAATGTGTAGGGAATCTATACCAACCACTCCCATCCACTTCTGACTTCATCGATTGCGTTGCATGTAGGACTGGTCAGGCTTGCGCCCCTACCTTAATGGCATCAAGCCTAGCCTTTCCCCGAAATGAAAATTGTCTAAATTGCATGAGAAAAGCTGCACTGTGATTCTGAATGTGTAGGGAATCTATACCAACCACTCCCATCCACTTCTGACTTCATCGATTGTGTTGCATGTAGGACTGGTCAGGCTTGCGCCCCTACCTTAATGGCATCAAGCCTAGCCTTTCCCCAAAATGAAAATTGTCAGAATTGGATGAGAGAAGCTGCACTGTGATTCTGAATGTGTAGGGAATCTATACCAACCACTCCCATCCACTTCTGACTTCATCGATTGTGTTGCATGTAGGACTGTCAGGCTTGCGCCCCTACCTTAATGACATCAAGCCTAGCCTTTCCCCAAAATGAAAATTGTCATAATTGGATGAGAGAAGCTGCACTGTGATTCTGAATGTGTAGGGAATCTATACCAACCACTCCCATCCACTTCTGACTTCATCGATTGTGTTGCATGTAGGACTGTCAGGCTTGCGCCCCTACCTTAATGGCATCAAGCCTAGCCTTTCCCCAAAATGAAAATTGTCAGAATTGGATGAGAAAAGCTGCACTGTGATTTTGAATGTGTAGGGAATCTATACCAACCACTCCCATCCACTTCTGACTTCATCGATTGTGTTGCATGTAGGACTAGTCAGGCTTGCGCCCCTACCTTGATGGCATCAAGCCTAGCCTTTGCCCAAAATGAAAATTGTCTGAATTGGATGAGAAAAGCTGCACTGTGATTCTGAATGTGTAGGGAATCTATACCATCCACTCCCATCCACTTCTGACTTCATCGATTGCGTTGCATGTAGGACTGGTCAGGCTTGCGCCCCTACCTTAATGGCATCAAGCTTAGCCTTTCCCCAAAATGAAAATTGTCTGAATAGCATGAGAAAAGCTGCACTGTGATTCTGAATGTGTAGGGAATCTATACCAACCACTCCCATCCACTTCTGACTTCATCGATTGTGTTGTATGTAGGACTGGTCAGGCTTGCGCCCCTACCTTAATGGCATCAAGCCTAGCCTTTCCCCAAAATGAAAATTGTCTGAATTGCATGAGAAAAGCTGCACTGTGATTCTGAATGTGTAGGGAATCTATACCAACCACTCCCATCCACTTCTGACTTCATCGATTGTGTTGCATGTAGGACTGGTCAGGCTTGCGCCCCTACCTTAATGGCATCAAGCCTAGCCTTTCCCCAAAATGAAAATTGTCTGAATTGCATGAGAAAAGCTGCACTGTGATTCTGAATGTGTAGGGAATCTATACCATCCACTCCCATCCACTTCTGACTTCATCGATTGTGTTGCATGTAGGACTGGTCAGGCTTGCGCCCCTACCTTAATGGCATCAAGCCTAGCCTTTCCTCAAAATGAAAATTATCTGAATTGCATGAGAGAAGCATTGTGATTCTGAATGTGTAGGGAATCCATATCACCCACTCATTCGTCGAACAACTATATATTAATACGGGTGACTCGTGTAATGATTTCAATGTTGGAGGCCTCTGAACCATGATATTCGTGCGGTTGACTTGTGTTAAGAATTCAACGCTGGAGACTTTTGTAAACCACATATATATATATACGGCTGAGTCGTGTAACGAATTCAATGCTGGAGTCTTCTGAAACAATATATTTATACGGGTGGCTCATGTAACGAATTCAATGTTGGAGACTTCTGAAACAAATATATTCATGCGATTGACTCGTGTTACGAATCAATGCTGGATATTTCTGTAAACCATATATTGGTACTGCTGAGCCGGGTAACGAATTCAACGCTGTAGACTTTTGTAATCAATACACCATATTTATACGGATGACTTGTGTACCATATTCAATTCTGGAGACTTCAGAAACCTGAATATTCATACTGGTGACTCGTGAAACGAATTCAATGCTGGAGACTTCTGAAACACATATATTCACCCGGGTGACTTGTGTTATGAATTCAATGCTGTATACTTCTGTAACCAATCTATATACCGGTATACGTATGGCTCGTATATCAAATTCAATGCTGAAGACTTCTGTTAACAATACCTGTATATTAATGCGGGTGACTTGTGTAACAAATTAAAAGCTGGATACTTCTGAAACATACCTATTCATACGGATGACTCGTGTAACGACTTAAATGCTGAAGACTACTGTAAACAATCATCCGTGTAGATACGGCTGAGTCGTGTGACAAATTCAATGCTGGAGACTTCTGAAACATATATATACATACGGGTGACTCGGGTAACGAATACAATGCTGGATACTTCTGTAAACTATCTACATATGCCGCTGACTCGTGTGACGAATTCAATGCTGGAGTATTATGTAAATCATCCATAGAGAGACTCCATAAATATGTGTTTTATTGCCGAAGACGAGAGCAGCCGAATCGCTGGGTGGAACCATTTACCAAAGTTGAAGTTCATGATTGTAGGCCTGGGCATAACTTAACATTGTCCAGATTCACATGATTACATTAGGTACTCTAGAAAGTTTTGTATTACTGCCGAAGACCAAGAGCAGCCGAATTGCTGGCTGGTGCCATGTAAAAAAGTTCGAGTTCTTGATTGTGGGCCTGGGCATAACTTTACATTGTCCAAGTTCAGATGATTACATTATGTACTCATGAAATATTTGTTTTACTGCAAAACAAAGATGGCGAGCAGCCGAATCGCTGGCTGTAGCCAGGTAACAAAGTTGAAGATCATGATTGTCACTTCGTAATTGTGAGCCTGGGCATAACTATACGTCGTGGGACTGAGCCTAGTGCTCTGGATGACACATAGCCTGATGCTTGTGAGGCTGTGAGGCAAATCAAGCCCGCTAAAAACAGATGACAATATCTAAGTAAGTAATATAAGTTTTTTTACTCATGGCAGCTTCTTGCCAGCTCCATGAGCCAGCCACTAGGGCAAGCCCCAAGCTTTCAGCTGCATTTGAATTTCCTATCTAAAACTCATCCTAAAACAATCCTAAATTGGTTTCGAAATCTGCGTCTCCGACCCAACAGACCCCTGGAGATCTGCGTGAGCGACGCACCCAGACCCTCTGAGATGCAATGGACCCTCAAAAATCTGCTCAATGGAGGGTTGAGGCTGAGACAACAGCAAGGAAAGCTTAGGTTGGGGAATACCCTTAAATACATAAGTCATGGACTGGGATGAGGCTGTGACCGGGACTGAGCCTGGTGCTCTGGATGAGACATAGCCTGATGCTCATGAGGCTGTGGCCAGGACAGAGCCTGAAGCTGAGCCTGCTGAAACGTAGCCTGGAGCTGATGAGGCTGTGGCTGGGACAGAGCCTAAAGCTATGCCTGCTGATTCATAGCCTGGATCTGATGAGGCTGTGTCCATGACTGCGCCTGAAGCAGAGCCTGCTGAGTCATAGCCTGGAGGTGATGAGGCTGTGACCCGGACAGAGCCTGAAGCTGGGCCTGCTGAAACGTAGCCTCGATATGATGAGGCTGTGACCATGACTGCGCCTGAAGCCAAGCCTGCTGAAGCATAGCCTGGAACATATGAGGCTGTGTTCAGGACTGAGCCTACCCCTGAGCCTGCTGAGTCATAGCCTGGAGCTGATGAGGCTATGACCGGGACTGAGCCTGAAGCTGGGACTGGAGCAAAGATAGAAGTTGTTGCTCAGGCTGAGACTTAGGCTGATGCTCCGGATTAGATGGATGATTGTTGTGACCCTTAGCTGTGCAACAACTTTTTGGGGGATGTGAACAAACAATAACCGCAGTGCACTTCCTTACCCAGCTTCGAATGGCATGTTAGGGTGCTACATATGACAAAGTCTCCGCTCCCTAGTCACACTTTTTGCATACATGGAAGTTCCACCTGCTACATGTCCTGGTTGTGGCATGTCTACAGCAGGCTCTCTTGGTATTGTGCTTCACGCCGCGCTAGAGCCAGCATCTGTTGGTCAGTCTTTGGCCTACATAAGTACATGGCATGGCAATAGTAGAGGCTGTCAAATGTAGCATGGGAAACAAACTGTTTCATACATAAAAAACACATACTATTTTTTGCCAATGTGGATGAAAGTGGTATGGATGAGTCGGTATTTGAAAATGTTTAATGGCAATGAAAGTCTCCCCCCCCACACACACACACACACACACAAAAATGAGTCTGATGGGTCCTACCTAGGTCCTAAGTAAGCATAGTTTGTGCTAATGCGGGCATGAGGAGGGGGTGGGGGTGGGGGTGGGGGTGGGGGGGGCTACACAGAGCTTGGAAATTAATTTTGGCAAATGTGGATGAAAGTGGTATGGATGAGTTGGTATTTTAAAATATTTAATGGCAATGAAAGTTCCATCCCCCCAAAATGAGTCTGATGGGCCCTACCCAGGTCCTAAGTACGCACAGTTTGTGCTAATGCGGGCATGATGGGGGGGGGGGGGGGCTACACAGAGCTGGGAAACTAATTTTGGCCAATGTGGATGAAAGTAGTATGGATGAGTAGGTATTTGAACATGTCTAATGTCACTGAAAGTCCCATCCCCCCAAATGAGTCTGATGTGTCCTACCTTAGACCTCAGTACATATGATATGCCGGCATTCGGGTACTTGAAGTGTAGACATGTAGATCTTTTGTATCCCGGTGTTGAAACAGGATGCCAGCATTTTGGCAGCCAACATCTCACTTGCCGTATGCAAATTTGTAGGACCATGCTGCTCTGCGTGGACCTTGTTCTCCTTGGCATACAAACGGCTCGCTGTGAACTCGTAAAACTTAGGGACCTTAAGTCATTCCTTGATAGGCTCACCCCAGCCATTGGCACTCAAACCTTCAGAAGTGGGTAAAAGTGTGTTCTTGTATGAGAGAGGATAGAGGCAAGTGTGACGTGTGTTTGTGTGTAAGCATGTATGTGTAGGCATGTGTGTGTAGGCATGTGTGTGAGAGGTGGGGCAATTTCCTAGTCCGTGATCATGCATCATGTTGGGTATATAGCTGGTGGGTGAGTGCATATGTGGTGTGTGTTTGTGTGTGGATGCATGTGTGACGTGTGTGTGTGTGTAGGTATGTGTGTGAGGGGTGGGGTACTTTCCTGGCCCATGATTATTCGTCATGTTGTACATAGAGCAGGTGGGTGAGTGCATGTGTGGGGTATAGGCATGTGTGTGTGTAGGCATGTGTGACTTGTGTTTGTGTGTGTAGGCATGTGTGTGATGGGTGGGGCACTTTCCTGGCCCATGGGCATTCGTCATGTTGTGCATAGAGCAGGTGAGTGAGTGCATGTGTAGGGTGTAGGCATGTGTGGGGTGGGTTTGCGTGTGTAGGCATGTGTTTGAGGGGTGGGGCCCTTGTCATACAGGTGGGATGTGGTTTGCTGGTCCATTTGTGTGAGGGGGGGGGGGGGGGGGGGGTAGAATATGAGAAGCAACCACTTAACACCCGCTCTGCACCACCACACATAGATTTAGGTGCCCAACACGTTGCCCTCATGAGCCCCCCCCACCCCACCAACCCCCCCACCCCACCCGGGCCCCCACCCCACCCCCCAGACACACAAACGAACACACAGATTCAGGTGCCCAACGCGTTGCCCTCATGAGTCCCCCTCCCCCCCACCCCACCACCACCCCCACCCACCCTCACACACACACACACTGACTTGCATATTGTCGTGCATAAAGAGTCTGATCTTACCTGCAGGTTCTTTTGGTTTACTGAAGGAGGGGAGGAAGTGACCCTTGGGGAAGGGTACCATTGCCATCATGTGTTTAGCGTCAAAGCCGAAAGCAGTGCCTGTCGCCTTCTAAAGGTACTTATCGACAAATGCTGCGTCTACAGGGATAGTAGCTCCTTGCGCCGCAACATACGGGGCTACACTGATACTGCCCAAACCAATATGGAATTCGGTGTGGGCAACAACCTCGTGGACGAGACATCTTCGGTTGCCAAGTTCAAGTGTGAAGCTTGGACTGCTATAAGTGCTTCAAAGAGAGCTAGCAAGCGAAAAGTCATGGTATGCACGAAAAATAACAGATAAAAACAATTGCTTTTGTGAGAGCCTGTGAGTGGCTTCGTGAGTAACTTCGTACGCACAGCATGGCGAGTCGGCACAGCGTGGCGTCGGTTAACCCTAAACTACCTGCTGACGTCAATGTCTAGGAAAAGTAATGTCTGGGTTTACTTGACGCAGGGGCTCCTTCCTCCACTGGTGCCCCTTAATGGGTCTCCTGTGCTTGTAGCATTATTCTCGTCTCCGTGTATAGATTGGCGCGTCTGTTCCGTCGCAATCATCTCTGTCCACTCTACGGAGTGTATTAAAGCTGATAGGTCATTGGGTCCATCATGGTACCACTGCTTAATGCATCTTCTACGTCGTCCTCTCCTTGGCTTCAACGAGCTTCATTCTGGAAGTTCCGAAGTCCTGCAATGCCGACAAATTGGCTGATTGATTGCGCGCTAGCGGCCTCTGCTGCCGGAGAGGAGGATCCTTCCGCCATCATGGAAGTAACCCCCCCCCAATCATTCCTCCATCTTCCCTTCTTTTTCCTCCCCTGCCGTCTGTCGCCTCCTCCCGTCTGTCGTAGGTGACTCAAGTCGGCGACTAGCCTGGACATCGGTGGAGGTTCCCCGTCTTCGTCTGCTCGCGTCCTTGACGTCGCTACCATTTCTCCGGTGTTTGCGGCTCTGCCTGCGGAACCGGAGGTTGCCAAGCCGACGAAGCTCCCTGCTGATGTCTACGTCGTTTGTGACCCCCTTTGCTCTGCCCAGCCGACGGTCGGCTACTGGCATGAGCTTGCGCTCTAGTGGCTCTGTGCTACCTTCTGGATAATTTTTTCGATCAAGCTGGCGGATCATCTGCTCTATCTGGCGGATCATCAGCTCTATCTGGCGGGTAATCAGCTCTATCTGGCGGATCATCAGCTCTATCTGGCGGATCGCCGGCACTGCCGTAGGGTTCGCCAGAGGAGAACGACCTACGCGTCTGGACCTGGAGATTCTGGAGGTGGTAGGAAGCAGGGGGGTATGGTCAGCACCACTACGGTGCTGTTCCCTCTACCCCCTAACCGGGTGAGTCGAGCGAGAGAGGGGGGGACTTGGGATTGACTGATCATCGACGGCGGGATATTAGGACCTTTACATGCCTCGGCTCTGCTCTTCGCATCGTAGCGATAAATTTTCGAATTCTGCCCTTGCGATTTGCGTTTTTCTGCCCTTGCGATTGGCGGCTTTCTGCACTTTCATCCTCGTCTCCTTTTTTCCCATACCTCGAATCTCGACTTCGCCCTAACGCTTTCCCACCTTCTGTGATCCCAGGTGTCGCAGCGCCGGACTTCGCCCATGCTAAAGGCCGAAGTGGACGCCGTCCTGGCCCTAGTCCAGCGGCCGTGGAGGTTCTTTGCATGATATCTTTGGATATTTTCTACTAAGGTCGCGTTCTTTGTCTTACCGTGCCCCTGGTCCTTCCCCTAGGTGCCCCCCTTAGGTGTATGCCTCAGCTACATGAGTTTGTGTTCAAGTGTTTGAGTTCTGATAGGGCTTAGGAATTTTTAGTTAAGTGGTATAGAGGCATGGTTGATCTCGATTAGTTGTGGCAGTGCATGAGTTGTTGATGATGACACTGCTCAGCAGAGTGCTAGTGTGTTATCTTCGCAATCGGCTGTACAACTAGGGTGGCATACTCTTTATGAGATGTTCTACGGTGTGGTTCCTGATGTGTCGTTGTTGCGTGTGTTTGGTTGCCCTTGCTTTGTCACCTTAGTCAATGGGAAGAAACGCAACAAGCTAGTCGAAAGGGCGTTATTTGGTAGAATGGTTGGGTATTCCCTGGTGAGTAAGGGTTATTATATTTGGGTTCCGATGTTGCGCCAGGTAGTGGAGAGTAGTGATGTACTCTCTATATCCAGTTCAGTTCTAAACTGTCTTCCTGGGCTCTCCCATTAGTATGGGTCCCCATGCCCGCTTGCATCCCTCCTGTCATCAAACGGTGATATGTTCGTGTCGCCGGTAATTCCCTACGCCCTTTAGCAACCCCAATTGTTGATGGCTGTCCTGGCTAGGATGTATCCAGATTGCATCCCAGACCAGGGACTGATCATGCTGTATTGTGTGTGAAGTTTTAGGGTGGGTGGGAGTTGTATTTCCGGATTTTAATTTACCCGAATCTCAGGGGGTCGCCAGGCCCTCCTCTGCGCCACGTTCCGTCGGCGAAGCTCTAGGATTAAGACAGCCTCAGGTCATAGTGGAGCCTGTCATAGGTCCATTGTCTAATAGTCGCCAACCTCCGGCCACCAGTTCGGATGGCTCGCGGGTGTTGTTACTCCCTTCGCCTCCTGCTGTCCCTGGTGGATTACCCGGGTCAAGCCCATGTGATGATGTAGCCGTCACCGAAAGTGTGAGTGATGACCTTGAACACTGGTCTGGTTCCGATACTGCGTATGGCTGGGGTGTACCGGTCGACCCAGGATTCGTTGATATAGAGGCAAATAATGCCGACCCATTTCAACCAGGCAGTTGTGCTGCACCGGGGGCTGTACTACCTCGTGGTGCTGATGGTTCTCATACGTAGTTTAACATGGCCCTATGTGTGGGTGCCCATTCCTCAGCACCTCCTAGACTGTCTTATAGGGTAGTCTAGATTGGTGGAGCGTTACGACGCTTTGTTTAGGCAGCTTCCTTTCTGCTGTCTTTCTTGGTTTTGGTGGAAGGTGGTAATTAATTCAGACCACCGTTATAGCGTCTTGATGGTTTCTGACTCTTAGTTCCATAGGCAGATGGTTCATTCGGTGGAGCTCATCATAGATTAGCTATTTCTTTTTACTCCACACTGTTTTTAGATCACCAGCCCCTCAGGTGATTAGACCTTTTTGTGGAGTGTAGTAGTTGTTTCCCTTCGGATTTTACTGTAAATTGGTGGGCTGGGTAATCTTGCAGTTGTACTTGCAGATGTACCGCCGCTCACCTCTTTCTTGTTCTTCCGAGTGTATTTCAAGCGCCCTTTCAGTCTTTCCTTTGCAGTAAAATTGTTTGAGTCCCTTTTTCTGCGTTTACTATTTTCAAGTGGACAATAGGTTTTCTGCACTATGGTTGTACATCTAACCTTCTATTGTTCATTGAACTGTGTTTCCTTTGTTGGTTACGAGTTTCTTGAAAATTTTAACTTCGCATCCTTTGGGTTTTTTCAGTTGCTACAGGTTTGGTTTGCTTGTGGTTCGGCGCTTGGTCTGTCTTGAGTGCACGAGTTCTTTGCGGTGCGAAACCCACCTCCTAGACTGTTTTTGGTTAGTGCCGTAGCTGGGGATTTATGATAATTAACTTTCATAAATTTTCTTACTTCCATCTTTGAGTAAGAAACCAGTTCATCATGGTTTTTTCATCCCAACCTAGTCATGAATTCTATGCTAAGAATAGTTTTTAAGGTAGTGGATTTTTCCATCGACTTTATTTTTCCATAGTAGACTTTAGTGTCCCCTTGTCTGCGTCCTCTTGTCTGCGTCCTTTAGGCTTTGATTCTCTCGTGTGCTGCTCTCACACGATTTTTCAGTCTTCTCTTTAGGTTAAGTTCTCGGTTATTTCAGTCACCGTTGTTCCCCATCCTTTGGTATTAGGATTGATTTTTGTTTGGCCTCCCTGTGATTTTCTGGTTTGGTGCCTACTATTCTGGATGAATAGTATTTTTGCGCTTACCATGGATGGTTACATTTCCATTTTGGTCTCAGCTCAGCTCGGTATGACCCAAGTTTTTTGCTGCTACATTTTCGGAGTACTACAGTGTTTTTTGGTTCATCCTTTCTCATCCTTTTATTTTAGACAAGGCTTTCTTCTGGTTTCCTGTTTTTCAGCCGTTCCGTAATATTTTTTGTTTGCTACCAGTTTATCGTTCTCTGACCCTGGTGTCATAGGTGGAGAAGTAGTATTGTATGTCACCTGCGTCATAGGTGGAGTATCAGCATCAATTGCGGTTCACTTGATCGTTTTATGTCTTGGTGACTACTACTGTACTTCCTTAGAACTATAGCTGTAGATAGTAACAGCTTCCCGTAGACTGTATCATCCTTCATGACACAGTGACAGCTCTTCTGGTGGGCTGCGTCCCCTGATCCCCTAACACGTGCTGTATAGCCTGTACCCTTGTCAGGTTCCAGGCTGCCGCTCCTTCCTCCACTGGTGCCCCTTAATGGGTCTCCTGTGCTTGTAACATTATTCTCGTCTCCGTGTATAGATTGGCGCGTCTGTTCCGTCGCAATCATCTCTGTCCACTCTACGGAGTGTATTAAAGCTAATAGGGTGCCAGGCTGTTCACCTTTTGGGTTGCCAGGCTGGTGAACTAATTGTATGTCACCTAAGAGACTCGAATACTCGATGATATCACTAGCATGCTACATGCCTGGTATAATTATATCGTACCTGTCCCCCTCTGGCTCTGGGACTAGAGTCAAGTTCCAAGCCCTCAGACAGACCATTGGATGCAAGGCCAGACCCACTTTTATTTAGGAGGTACTACTACCAGGAACATCACTACTTCACTAGTGCTGAATACTAGGAGCCTCGGTTTTTTTCTTCTTTCTTTGGCTAGAGTCTATCTTGCCCCCCCCTGGTATTACCTTCATAGCACCAGCAGCCCAACTGCCTGGTATAATGATATATTTCATGTTTGGAGTTCACTAGTATCTCCAATTCTCCAGCCTTTGTCCTGATGGGTGCATTGTGTGAGTTTGTGTTCATTTTGACAATTTCTTTGGTTACAATTTCGGATCTCCATAGGCATCGGGCTTGCCAGTGGTGAGGTTGTTAGTTTAGTTTGTTGAACCCCATCGGAAAACGGCTAGTAGCCAGATTGCTGGCTGAAGCTATGTCACAAACTAACGAAGTTCAAGTTTAAGTTGATTAGTTGAACCCCATCCAGACATTGATTTTGTTTCTCCCCCTAGAAAATCTTCCTCCCTATCTCCCTATTCAGACTGAAAGTCTCAAGCCGGGGAGGAATTGTAAGCGTTCCCGTCGATGCTATTTGTGGACTGAAAGGGTCCCATATTTTAAGCTTACGGGTTTCCCCTCATTGGAGGTTTTCATCCCACAAAATTTATGTTTTGGGGGGAAGCCCCCAGGGTTACCCATTTGTCCGTTTGTGTGACCGTGTGATTAAGACGAAGCCTGACACGTTAGCCAACGGTCTCGTAACAAACTCGCTTCCGTTGCCACCTGTTGCTCCGTTGCGAACACTCTCCGCCAATTTTTAGCTTCGCTTGCGATGCTGCATAGAAGTTGTTATCCTATAAATATTCCCCTCTGGCATTTGATTATATGAATCCCTGGAACTAAAAGAGTACCAGGGATTTGGGGGGAGTGTTATGAGATGAATCCCATGACCTATGCCGTCCTGTCTAGTTCTGGATAACCTTTAGTACGACCAATAGGGTCTCCACGCACCTGCGTACTAGAAGCCCCGCTTGGCTTCTAAGAGTTGTTGAGATCATCACAACCGGAGGAGTCCCCAGTTCGTATCTGCACCGAAACAAATGCACTAGAAATCCCTGGTTTCCGTGGTTCTTGCACGGGGGGCAATTGTTCGCTGCAATGTGCGTGCGGTTACACGCCAGACCTGGCGTATGGAACCCAGGGTACTACTTATTGCCAAAATGGTCAGCGCTTAAAGCGCACAAACGTCAAATTGGCCAGTGCGTTTTAGCGCAAAAATATTGAAAACTGCGCGCTGCGCCCACAAGGGGCTGAAAAAACTGCGCGAAATGCGCAGAGGGGCTCAAAAAGGCAGCACGGCACCGCGCTGCCGCGCGCGCTTAGTAGTACCCTGAAAGAACCCTGTAACAATTATTATTCTAGTTATCAAGATACCGCATCCAAGATCTACCATAGCTATCAATAGCTGCCAAAGATCGAAATGACATTTTAAAGGAGGAAACTCGTAATTCATACATCTAAACCGTTATTCCTCTCGAGTAACATTTTTAGCTTTTGTGAGTCAAAGGATTTCTTCAATTATAATAATTATTCTTTTAATTGCTGTGGGTTATCTGTAAATGTTGAAATTCCCATGAAATGGAAGACGATGAGCAGCCCAGAGGTGGTTGGAATACCATGTAACAATTCCAATTCCCATAAAACCAACAATCTCAATGTTCTTAAATGATAATAATTCAAAATAGTGTAAATAAACGTAAGTAGCAGCCCATTCTCTACCCCCATAAGACGGGGCTCCCTTAATACCAAGCTTCACCAGGCGTTCTCACTCCTGAAAAATAGAAAACATTAACAAGGCGCTACATTTTATTCAAGTGCGTTAGCCATTTGATAGGGTCATCTGCATCCATCCTCTACAAGCAGCCACGTTTCAAGAATCAGCTTGAAAGCTTGGGTTGCATCACCTCAAACTTGCATACCAAATCATAGGACACAGTTGGTGCGTTCCTCAAGGTTGAAGAGATATCTGCCACGAATTGGGTGGTCACGTCTGGGATCGAGTCAGGTGCGGGGTGGGGGAGTGAAAGTCACCAGGCGCCGAGCAGGCCACCATAACCAGCTTGAAAGCTTGGGCACCATCACCTCCAACTTGCTCACCGAATCATACAACTAAGTTGGGGGGGTGAGAGTCACCAAGCGCCGAGCACGCCACCGGAATCAGCTTGAAAGCTTGGGTAGCATCACCTCCAACTTGCTCACCGAATCATACGACACTGTGGGCACATCCATCAAGGATGACGAGAGGTCTGCCATGAACTGGGTGGTCACCTCGGGGTCCATGTCGGGTGCGAGGTGAGAGATGAGAGTAACAAAACGTTGGGCATCTATTTCGAAGCCAAAGAGAGTGAAGATCCCAGACACAACTGATGAAAAGCTGTCGCAGGTCATAGCCAGCAGGAGAAAGAGGAACTTGTCGATGCTGACATCCTCTGCTTCAAATTCGCCCACTTCCATCACCTTGCCAACAACAATCTGGGGTTATGAGGGTTGGGAGGGTTGGGAAGGTTAGGAGGGTAGAGAGGGTTGTGAGGGTAGGAGGGTTGTGAGGGTGGGAGGATTGACATCCTCTGCTTCATATTCGCCCACTTCCATCACCTTGCCAACAACAATCTGGGGTTATGAGGGTTGGGAAGGTTAGGAGGGTTGTGAGGGTTGTGAGGGTAGGAGGGTTGTGAGGGTGGGAGGATTGACATCCTCTGCTTCATATTCGCCCACTTCCATCACCTTGCCAACAACAATCTGGGGTTATGAGGGTTGGGAGGGTTGGGAAGGTTAGGAGGGTTGTGAGGGTTGTGAGGGTAGGAGGGTTGTGAGGGTGGGAGGATTGACATCCTCTGCTTCATATTCGCCCACTTCCATCACCTTGCCAACAACAATCTGGGGTTATGAGGGTTGGGAGGGTTGGGAAGGTTAGGAGGGTTGAGAGGGTTGTGAGGGTAGGAGGGTTGTAAGGGTGGGAGGATTGACATCCTCTGCTTCATATTCGCCCACTTCCATCACCTTGTCAACAACAATCTGGGGTTATGAAGGTTGAGAGAGTTAGGAAGGTTGGGAAGGTTACGAGAGTAGGAGGGTTATGAGGGTAGAAGGGTTATGAGGGTAGAGGGGTTATGAGGGTTAAAAGGGACAGCAGGGTTGGGAAGGTAGGATTGTTACGAGGGTTAGGAGTGTTATGAGGGTAGAAGTGTTAGGAGGGTAAGGAGGATTAATAAGGGTCAGCAGGGTTAGGAGGGTAGGAGGGTTGACATCAGGGTAATTCAAAGCGCGCGCTTTTGCGCTTTTGAGCGCTGACTTTTTGACCCCCTCTGCGCTTTAAGCGCAGTCTTTTGCAACTCCCTGTGGGCGAAGCAAGCAATTTTTGCGCTTTTTGCACTACAAAGCGCAGTTTTTTTGTTTTCAAGTGCGCTCAAGCGCTGGCCAATTTGGCAATTTGAAGTACCCTGGTTGACATCCTCTACATCAAATCCGCCCGTCTCCACCTTTCCAACACAAATCTGGGTGTAGGAGTGTGTAAGGAGGTAGAACTCAGTTGTACTTTAGAACGCCGAGCATGCCGGATGAGATCTCTATACCCGTCCTTGCCCTTGTTCCTACCTGTCTCTACCTGCCACTGCTCCTGTTGTTGTCCCTGTTGCTGTTAGTGCCCCTGCCCCTGTCCTTGTCCATGACCCCAGCCTTGTCCCTGTACCTACCCCTGTCCCTTCTCCTTTCCTTGTCCCTGTCCTTGTCCCTGTCCTCGTCCCTGCCCTTGTCTCTGCCCTTGTCTCTGTCCCTGTCCCTTTCCCTGCTCTTATCCCTGTCCCAGCCTTGTCTTCGGCCTTGTCCCTATCCCTGCCCTTGTATCTGCCCCTGTCCCTTTCCCTGCTCTTATCTCTGTCTCAGCCACAGGGCCCCAACCTGGCTGCTACTCGGAGAAGCTGCCTAGAAGCTACCAGATGGTAAAAAAACATATAAACAATGTAACAGTCCACCACCCACCTTGTCAATTCCACTCTGTTGGCACAGGGCCCCAACCTGGCTGCTACTCAGAGAAGCTACCTAGAAGCTACTACATGTTAAAAAAAGGAACAATGTAACAGTGCACTCCTGCACCACCCACCTTGTCAATCCCACTCTGTTGGCACAGGGCCCCAACCTGGTTGCTACTCAGGGAAGCTACCCAGAAGCTACTACATGGTAAAAAAAGGAACAATGTAACAGTGCACTCCTGCACCACCCACTTGTCAATCCCACTCTGTTGGCACAGGGCCCCAACCTGGCTGCCACTCAGAGCAGCTGCACAACACCGGCTGCATGGTGCAAACCCTCCGGCCATACCTGATGCTCTGACCAGAGATCCTATTGCACGGGGCTCCTACACATTTTCACAGCGCCTGTCATTCCTGCAGCCCGCCCCCAGTGGCACCATCACAAAAGAAGAGAAACGTAACAGTCCGTAACCTACCTTGTCGATCCCACTCTGTTGGCGCAGGGCCCCAACACCGGCTGCATGGTTCGAACCCTCTGTCCATACGACCATACCTGATGCTCTGACCAGAGATCCTATGGCAGGGGGCTCCTACACATTTTCACAGCGCCTGTCGTTCCCACGCCCTGCCCCCAGTGGCACCAGCACCAGCGCAAAAGAAGAAAAATGAAACAGTCCATCCCCCACCTTGTCGATCCCACCCTGTTGGCACAGGGCCCCAACCTGGCTGCCACTCAGAGAAGCTGCCTAGAAGCTACCACAGGGTAAATAAAACATATAAACAATGTAAGAGTCCACCACCCACCTTATTAATTCCACTCTGTTGGCACAGGGCCCCAACCTGGCTGCTGCTGAGTGAAGCTGCCCCACCAGCACGCTCATAAACTTGCTGAAGCTGCTCCCGGCTTGGTGCCTCAGCCTCTTCTGACGCAGCCACATTAGCAAGGCTGGTGAAGTACCTAGCACAATCAAAAGTTTAGGGTGAACGAAGAATACATTTATTAATTAGCCAACTTAGCAAGGCTGGCAAAGTATGTAGCATAAGCATGAGTTGAGGGTCAATGCAATATATTTACGCCACTTTTTCGGCAGAGCCCCCCCTCCTGGGGTGTGGGAGCCCCAGATTGACCCCGTTGTCCGTCTGTACGACCAAAAAATTGAAGCCTGACACGTCAGCCAACTGTCTCATAACTAACTGGCTTCGGTCAGCTCCAGTCTGATGCCACCTGTCGTTCTGTTGCCAACACACTCCGCCAATTTTCTGCGTCGCATGCGACGCTGCATAGGACTTGTTTATGGAGAGGAGCCAGAGTCAGTGCATAACTGTTTTTGTCATGCTTGTCTTACTATTGGTCCATCTGGTTGCATGGCATACCAGTGTGTTGCCTAACTAGGACTGTGGGGCTACACAAAGTGTTGTTTGCTTTCATGTGTGCTTGACTAACTATTGGTCCACCTGGGCGCATGTCATACCAGTGTGTTGCCTAACTAGGTTTCTGCTGCTCGCACATTGGCCGTGATGTGATAATAATTGTTTCAACATCTCCCATCCTCTACACACTCTACCATCCTCATCCACCTTCCACCACCAACATCCTATATGCACCACCCCCTGGCCTCAGTCGCATCAACCATCCACCAATAATAAGAGGCTCTGAGTTCGATGTGGTTTCGCCAGGGTTGTTTGATTGTGCGAGTTGTGATCTGGCTATATCTGGGATGCCGACAGAGTTCTGCAGGGAATCTAAGACGCATAACTAGCGTATGACTCCAAAGGTACAGGTGTTGCATGGGCTGACATGTCAAGAAGATATTGGCAGGAAGGTCATTGGATTCAAGGCATAGCATTTCGTTCGTGTCTTACTTTGCAGAAAACTCGACCAGGTTCTCTGGTTGTCGGCGAATTACCTCCTTGGTATACGCTTTGAGCACATCGGCCAGGTCGACCGGTACGGCAATCTGAGAGCAAAATGTACGAGTGAGCAAAGAATGCATTTATGGAGTTGACGAGAGACGCAGCATAGCGAACCTGTTCTGCGCAATAAATAGGTTCCACGTCCATGGCCCCCGCAAGCTGCTAAATGGAGGATCTCTTATTGAACCGAACAACTGAGGGCTGGAATATGCGCGGAACTATCACAACTGGTTAGATGCTTTTGTGTGCTCGAGCGAGTCTACTGCCTGATGAGGAAACACGATTCAAAGTACAGTGTAAGACAATATTCAGGGATCACAGAACAATGAATATATAAGTTTGAGTCCGCTTGCAAGCGAGCGAACAAGGTTAGAGTCCTGGATAATAATAGACGGAAGCAGGGGCGCAATTTTCGCAGTACTACCGTACCACCCCATCCGGGCCACGCCAATCGTGCTTGAGTATCAAGTTACACCGAGTTACACTCATTCATACTCTCCGTTCCTTTGTCTCCCCTCCCCGCGCCCGCGTTTCCCTCCATCTCAAGACTCTCAAGATCCCACTTCATGCTCTGAACTCGACATTACGATCCATCCTCGGTAATAGCGCCAAATGTTTTTTGCTGTGCTCTTGCTTATTTTGTTCTCTTTCCCAGTTTGACAGCCCCACCTGACGTTGCAGTGCTTCCACCCCCACCCCCAAACACAGGCTGCATAGTACAAACTCTCAGCTCTGACTACCTGCGCCCCGCCCCCAGTGGCACCAGCACCAGCACCAGCACCAGCACATTTGAACTCAGGGCAGCCTGCATCCTTGCTGAGGCAAACCCTTGTTAGGAAATCAAGTTGTGGTCCAGACACTCAGTAAACATAAACACCTTCCATCAACACAATACACAAACACTTTCAGTCAACACATAAACAACTTCGGGTAAACACCGCCGACGCCGCCAGACCAGCCGTGCAGCAAATATTAACGCCTTCAGCCAAATCTAATCATTGGTCAGCTAGGCAGCCATTAAGGTTCAGCCAGTCATAACAAGTCAGTCTGTCAACATGAGAATGTAGTCTGTCGTAAGCATCAGATATTCATGAGCCTCAGCCAGTCATAAAAATTCACTCCGTCAAATTTAAGATTTTGTCAGTCATATGCCTCAGTGAGTCATCAGCGTCAGCCAGTCATAACGAATCACTCAGTCGATATTGCGATTTAGTCAGCCGTTCGCATCAGACAGTCATAAGCGTCAGTGAGTCATACAGATTCAGCCTGCCAACTTTGCGATTTATTCAGCAGTACGCATCAGAAATTCATAAGCGTCTGTAAGTCACAAAGAGTCAGTCAGTCAACATTGCGATTTAGTCAGCCATCCGTATCAGACATTCATAAGCGTCAGTGAGTCGTACAGATTCCGCCAGCCAACCAAGCATGAAGCCTCTCTTGCTCTCCACCTGCTTGCTTTGTGCCGCCATCCCCTTCCACCTAGCAATGGGTCAGGATGCTGCTGCATTGGAGGAACAGGTCGCTTTGATCCGAGGGGCGTTAGCAGACCCGACCTCACACATCGCCCGAAAAAACTCTGCCATCAGCCTTCACGTCAACTTGGCTTCCATCCTGCAGCAGCTGAACCACCTGTCACCGGATGGAGGCAGGAGGATAGCAGAGGCGGAGATAGCCTACAGGTACTTGTGGGCATTATAAACATGCGTGATGATGTGTGTGTGTTTGTGGATGTGGATGTGTGTGTGTGTTTGTTGATGTGTGTGTGGATATGTGTGTGGATGTGTGTGTACTGCCTCCCCGCAGCAGCTGAACCACCTGTCACCGGACAGAGGCAGGAGGATACCAGAGGCAGAGATAGCCTACAGGTATTAGTGGGCATTATAAAGATACGTGGTTTGTGTGTGTGTTTGTGGATGTGTGTGTGGATATGTGTGTGGATGTGTATGCTGCCTCCCTGCAGCAGCTGAACCATCTGTCACCAGCCAGAGGCAGGAGGACAGCAGAGGCAGAGGTAGCCTACAGGTACCAGTGTGCATACAAGTTAAATTTAATTGAATTGTTCCATTTCTAAAAGCCAAATCGGTGCTGCTCACCGTCTTCCAATTCCAAGTCACCATGTGCGATGCCCACAGAAACCAGGGACCATAAAGGTCTATATAAGCATATAAAAATTGCTGGTGTGTGTGCTGTTGGTGCTATCGCTGTTAGTGTTGTTGTTGTTGTTGTTGTTGTTGTTGCTGTGATGGTGGTGTTTTGCTGGTACTGGTGGCGGTGGTGGTAATGGTGATGGTGGTCGTAGCGGTGGCGGTGCTGGTACTGGTGGCGGTGGTGGTAATGGTGATGGTGGTGGTAGCGGTGGCGGTGCTGGTACTGGTGGCGGTGCTGGTAATGGTGCTGGTGCTGGTGGCGGTGCTGGTGGCGGTGCAGGCGGTGGCGGTGCTGGTGGTGGTGGTGCTGGTTGCGGTGGTGTTGGCGCTGGTGGTGTTGGCGCTGGTGGTGTTGGCGCTGGTGGTGGTGGTGGCGGTAGCAATGGCGGTGGTGGTGCTGGTGGCGGTGCTGGTGGCTGTGGTGGTGGTGATGGTGGCGATGGTGGTGGCAGTGCTGGTGTTGGTGTTGGTGGCGGTAGTGGTGATGGTGGCGGTGTTGGTGGCGGTGGTGGTGATGGTGGCGGTGGTGGTGGCGGTGATGGTTGCGGTGGTGGTGGCAGTGGCGGTGGTGATTATGGTGGCGGTGGCGGTGGTGGTGCTGGTGGTGGTGGCGGTGCTTGTGCTGGTGCTGGTGCTGGTGGCAGTACTGGTGGGGGTGGTGGGGGTGATGGTATTGACCTCACCTCTTCTCACCCTGTTGCGGTGCTGGTGGCGGTGCTGGTGGCGGTGCTGGTGCTGGTGCTGGTGGCGGTGCTGGTGCTGGTGGCGGTGGTGGTGGTAGTGGTGATGGTATTGACCTCACCTCTTTTCACCCTGTTTGTTGCGACCGTGTGTAGGACTGCCATCTCTATCATCGAGAAGGACAAGAGCGCGGATCAGAGCCTGTTGGGATCCATGTTAGGAAATCTGGTGGCGGTGCTGGTGGTGGTGCTGGTGCTGGTGCTGGTGCAGGTGGCGGTGGTGGTGGTGGTGGTGGAATTGATCTCACCTCTTCTCACCCTGTTTGTTGCGACCATGTGTAGGACTGCCATCTCTATCATTGAGAAGGACAAGAGCGCGGATCAGAGCCTGTTGGGATCGATGTTAGGAAATCTGGGAGCCTTACTAATGGAGGATGGGCGGCCAGGTGATGCGTTGCTTGAGCTGGAGAGAGGAATCAAATTAGTGAGTGTATGTATGGCTTATCAAATGTGTATATCTAGCTTATAAAATATGTATAAATGGCTTATGATTGTGTATAAATGGCTTCTAACATTTGTATAGATGGCTTAACAAATTGCTTATAAATGGCTTATCAAATGTGTATAAATGGCGTATCAAATGTGTATATATGGCTTATAAATGTGTGTAAATGGCTTATAAAAATGGCTTATAAATGTGCATAAAGGATTATGCAAATGCCTAATAAATGTGTATAAATGCCTTATACAAATGGATTATAAATGTGTATGAATGGCTTATCAAATTAGTGAGTGCATATATGGCTTATAAAATGTGTATAAATGGCTTATACAAATGGCTTATAAATGTGTATGAATGGCATATCAAATTAGTGAGTGTATATATGGCTTATAAAATGTTTATAAATGGCTCATACAAATGGCTTATCAAATTAGTGAGTGTATATGTGGCGTAAAAGTGTATATAAATGGCTTATCAAATTATTGGGTGTATAAATCATACATGGCTTATAAAATTGAAAATTGTTACGCCTTGCGACAGGGCGTGAAATTAAAATAACCTACCCATTCCCTGGCGCTGGGGAAGTCTACCGCGGGTGTATTTTGTCGCAGGCCGCTACTCCGCCTTAGCTCGGACTACCGTGCGAAGGCGCCGTAGTTATATTTATGTTACAGTCCAGGGGTAGGCTAGATCGGCTAAAGGGACTTGCCCAACTGTGATAGGAAAGGCTTCAAAATATAGAAAGCATTGATAAAATGAACTTCAAACAATCGTTTTACAGTCTGGGGCCCTGAGTTTTTGCTACAGTGATCAATTATTATGAAATGCCGTAGGAAATGAGTGAGTTTATACGACCTATGTTCTTTTGAACCTTACATACCGTCATACCGGGCTTATCGTATATGAGGGTGGGGTAATTCACAATCTGCAGGCTTTGCGTGGCACTAACATCTCAAATTCACTAAAATTCACTAAATTCACTAAAACATCACATCCCGCAGGCTTAGCATGGCACTCAAATGTCAAATTCACTCAAATTCACTCAAATCCACTCAAATCCACTCAAATCCAATCCAATCCACTCAAATTCACTATCTGCCGGCTTTGTCTGGCACTCAAATATTAAAAAAACTCAAATTCAAAAAGAAATCCCAGTCTGCAGGCTTTGCAGGGCACTCAAATGCAAACAATGTTTTAAAAAAATGGCTTTGTTGGGAAACCTCCAAGCTATCTCTTTCAACTACTTAGGTTAGTCAAAACATCAAGGTTTGACCTATGTAATTGCATCCCAAACTTCAAAACAACAGATATTCTCCCCCAGACCCCTCACACCCGGTTGGGCAAGTCCCTTTAGCCTATTTTCCCTACCCCTGGACTGTAACATACATACACACCCTTAAACATATAAACAGTTCTCTAGCACGGCCATGTTCAATACCAGGGTACTACTTCTTGCCAAATTGGTCAGCGCTTAAAGCGCACAAATGTCAAAATGGTCAGCGCTTTGTAGTGAAAAAACGCAAAAACTGCGCGCTGCGCCCACAGGGGGTTGAAAAAACTGCGCGAAATGCGCAGAGGGGCTCAAAAAAGGCCGCGGGGCACCGCGCTGCTGCGCGCGCTTAGTAGTACCCTGTTCAATACCACTGTTTCTACCAGTGATTATTTTTTCAAATCTGAAAGTGGTTTTTTCTAGCTTAATGGTTTTAGGCCTCCTCCAGGGACAGCGTTTTAGCGTCCGACCCCCCCCCCCCCCCCCCCCCCCCCCCCAGCCCCCCCCCCCGAGACTAAACCTGACACGTCAGCCAACTGTTTCGCAACTAACTGGCTCCGGTGCGCTCCATTCCACTGCCACCTGTAGTTCCGATAGCCCACACTTTCCGCCAATTTACTGCGTCGCTTGCGACGCTGCTTAGGACTAGTTGAAGTAGTTCTGTGCAATATAATGATATAGTTGTTGCACTCATTTATAATATGATGGTACAGTTATAACAGTCATTTAAAGTACACTGGTACAGTTGTAACAGTCATTTATAAAACAATAAAGCAATTATTGCAGTCATTTAAAGTATAATGATATAATTGTAACAGTCATTTATAATACAATAAACAATTATTACAGTCATTTAAAGTATAATGCTATAACTGTTACAGTCATTTATAAGACAATAAAACAATTATTACAGTCATTTAAAGTACACTGGTACAGTTTTTCTAGTCATGTATAATATATATATACAGTTATTACAGTCACTTATAATACAATATTACAATGATACAGTCATTTATAGTGCACTGGTACAGTTATTTTAGTCATTTACACTATATTACTACAGTCATTGCAGTTATGTATAAATTATAGGACACATATGCAGCTATAACAGTCCAGCATATGTCTGTCTATGCCTCCTCACTGCAGGCTGAAAACCGGAAGCCCTAAAACCTAAACCCTAGCTTATGACTGTCTATGCCTCCTTACTGTAGGCTAAAAACCCTATGCCCTAAACCCTAGCTTATAACTGTCTATGCCTCCTCACTGTAGGCTGAGGTACGAGGAGCGCTGGATGAGCTGTCGAGCATCTCATTCAACCGTGCTAAGGCGTTAGCTTTGATTGGAAGGTAGGGCGGTTCTAGCTTTGTTGTGACGGCTGTGAACTTTGCTGTTTCCTGTGCACCTGACTGGTGGTGCATGTGGAGTTGCTCAAGGGCTGTCACAGCTTTGATATGAAGGTAGGGAGGTTACTCGCTTTGTAGTGACGGCTGTGAACTTTGATGTGCCTGTGCACCTAGGCTTTGACCTGATTGGTGGTGTATGTGGTGGTGCTCAAGGGCCGTCACAGCTTTGATTGGAAGGTAGAGCGGTTAGTCGCTTTGGTGTGGTGATTGTGAACTTTACTGTTATGGGAAGGTAGGGAGGTTCTCGCTTTGGTGTGGCGGTTGTGACAGGATGAACCACATTGAAATTGAAATTGAAATTGTTACATCCGTGTAATACATTCACTCACAGGACGTGAAGTTAAGGACACCATAGCGTAAGCCGGAGCTAGCTATAGTCACTGTAGGATGAGCCATGCTACTCTACCAATGCACCTATCAGCAATCTGTTACAGATGACCGATAGGTGCATTGGTGGAGCTGTAAGGCTCTTCCCGCCATGATGCACATCAACCTACCTACTCCCCCTTGGCCCCTCTTTGCTGTTACAGATGACCAATAGGTGCATTGGTAGTATGGTAGTATGGTAGTATGGCTTATCTTTTCAGGTTGTGGACTTAGCTGTGAAGGAAAGGCAGGGAGGCTCTCGCTTAAGTGCTGCGGTTGTGTGGTAAGCACACACACCCAGGCACACCAATGATGAAATTAAATATAAGACACACCACAGGAAATATATGTATTTGGTGAATAATATTTCAGTTATGAATTGGCGGCTATGCCCCCTCCCCATTCGGTTGTCATATATATATGTGTCATATATTTAATTTCATCAGCGGTGTGCCTGCGGTTGTGTGGTAAGCTATTATGGGAAGGTTGGGAGGTTCGCTTTCGTGTCATGGGAAGGTAGGGAAGTTCTTGCTCTGGTGTGACGATTGTGAACTTTGCGGTTATGTGAAGGTAGGAAAGTTTACTTAGGCGTTATGGGAAGGTAGGGAGGTTGGTCGATCTGGTGTGGCGGCTGTAAACTTTGCTGTTGCCTGTGCACCAAGGCACTTACCTGATTGGTGGTGAACGTGGAGGTGCTCAAGGTCTGTCACAGCTTTTATAGGAAGGTAGGGAGGTTAGTTGCTTTGGTGTGACGGCAGTGAACTTTGCGGTTGCCTGTGCACCTGATTGGTGGTGCACGTGGAGTTTCTCAAGGGCTGTAACAGCTTTAATAGGAAGGTAGAGCGGTTAGTCGCTTTGTAGTGACGGCTGTGAACTTTGCTGTTGCCAGTGCACCAAGGCTCTGACCTGATAGGTGGTGTATGTGGAGGTGCTCAAGGGCTGTCACAGCTTTTATTGGAAGGTAGGAAGGCTTGCTTTGGTGTGACTGTTGTGAACTTTGCTGTAATGGGAAGGTAGGGAGGTTTACTTTGGCGTGATTGGAAGGTAGGGAGGTTCTCGCTTTGGTGTGTCGGCAGTGAACTTTGCTGTAATGGGAAGGTAGGGAGGTTCTTGCTCTGGTGTGGCGGTTGTGAACTTTGCGGTTGCCTGTGCACCTAGGCTCAGACCTGATTGGTGGTGCATGTGGAGGTGCTCAATGGCTGGCAAATCTTGGTTAGGAAGGTAGGGAGGTTCTCGCTATGGTTTGATGACTGTGAACTTTGCTGTTTCCTGTGCACCTAGGCTCTGACCAGATTGGTGTGTATGTAGAGGTGCTCAAGGGCCTTCACAGCTTTAATTGGAAGGTAGGAAGGCTAATTGCTTTGGTGTGACGGTTGTGAACTTAGCAGCAATGGGAATGTCGGGAGGTTTGATTTGGCATGATTGGAAGGTAAGGAGGTTCTCCTTTGGTGTGACGGTTGTGACAGGATGAACCATACTACTGTGCCAATGCATCTATGGGTCATCTGTTACAGTTGAAGGCAGCAGACTGACAGCCTGGCATGTCTTCAAGGGCTGAGTACCGCTGCTTGAGGGCAGCAGACTGACAGCCTGGCATGTCTTCAAGGGCCGAGTACCGCTGCTTGACGGCAGCTTCTTTTGTCGCCAGGTCCTCCCTTCCCCCTTTCCCCTCCCCCTTGCTTTCTTGTCCCTTCCCCCTCACCCCTTGCTTTCTTGTCCCTCCCCCCTCCACCCTTCTCCTTCCTCCCCCCTTCCCCCTGCTTTCTCGCCCCTTCCCCCTCGCCCCTTCCCCCTCACCCCTCCCACCTACCCCCTCGTCCTCCTCCCCTCTCCCCCCCCCCCCCCCCCCCCTGCTTTCTCCCCCTCTCACCCTCACCCAGCGATTTTCCTAAGGTTTTGGGACGAAACATTAATAATCGTTTGGGTCCGATTCCTGGGTCTGCACTTCGGGAACATGAAAACATTAATAATCGTTTTGAACGATTCTGCACGATAACAGTTTTGCTGTAAGAAAAACGACACTAGAGTAGGGCAGTGCGCCCGTCGTACCGACGGCAGCAGCCCCCCCCCCCCCCCCGAGAGCGGCTTGATTCGTGCAAAACGGACACAGCGATGTAGGAATCAATGCGATGCCTTTCAGGTTGGCCCGAAGTGAGAGGGCAAGGGGAAATAGCATCCAGGGAGCATGTTGGGCGCAGTATCTCGCGAGCGGACCCTTCCCACCCCACCGAATCATTAACCCAATACTCGCTCGGTTCCTACAAAGCAGACAGATTGCTGCAGGAATAAATGCGATGCCCATTAGCTATCAGCTATGCCCGCGCTGGAATTAAAGGGTAGGGGGAGAAAGCAGGGATCAGCTGTCAGTCAAAGCTCCGGGGGAATTCTGCATACAGCGCGAAATTTGTAGGCATTGATGCCGGAAGCGAGTAGAAGGGCACGCATTTCCGCCCAGTGCAAAGCATTGCTACAAGCGCGCCCAGTCAGAGCTTTGTTCCTGTTGCGAGTGAAAAACGGGCGTCAAGCATTCAATTCAACAGCAGCAGTTGTATCGTTGTGGAGGAATAGCTTCAGAGTGAGCGCTTATAAGCGACTGAGGTTTGGTCAATACTGGTACTTAACATGTTCCTGTCGCTGATTCGAATCTCCCAGTGCTGGTCCGTGAATACGAAGTTAGTGGTGCGTTGGGGCGTAACAGCTAGCGAGCTTGAGGTTTCACGCAGCCGTTTGACGAGGTTATTTCTTGGGTGACGTGGCCTCAACTTCCCCCTGCCCCTTTCGCCTCCCCCAGGATGACCTGGCTGGAATCTGTCCAGCGTGTCAATCAGCGTTCTGGTCAAGGCATGCTCACATGGGGGACTTGGGATGCGCGATGCCCAAGCCAACAGTATGGCGATGCTAAACATTAATAATCGTTCTGCACGATGCTGCAGCCAGCGTTTGGGTCGACCGGAAACATTAATAATCGTGCATGAACGATGCCCAGGCCAAAGTTTCGCGAGCTCGAAAACATTATCCAGACCTGAGAAAACGATGGACCGTTTCGCGAGAAACATTAATAATCGTGCCTGCACGATTAATCGTGCTTAGGAAAAACGCTGCCCTCACCCCTCATCCCTCTCCCCTCCCCCCTCCTCCTCACCCCTCACCCCTCACCCCTCACCCTTTTGAACACACCCTTACCCACTGTGCTATAGCCCACAGGCTAAAAGAGGCTGACCAGGGTAAAGGCGCACTAGAATCCCCCACCCCACCTAACCCACCCAAACCCACCCCACCCCCACCCTATCAACCCTGCCCACTGTCTTTTACCCCACAGGCTGAAGAGGCTGACGAGGGTCAGGTCGCTCTAGAATCACCCCCCCACCCCACACACCACCACTATCACCCTTACCCACTGTCTTGTACCCCACCGGCTAGAAGAGGCTGACCTGGCGTACTCGGATTGACAGATTTACACGCACCCTTACTCACAGTGCTGTACCCCACAGGCTGAACGAGGCTGACCAGGGCCAGGGCGCACTAGAATCACCCCCCTCCCCCCCGCACACACACCACACACCACACACCACACACCACCCCTATCACCCTTAACCACTGTGTTGTACCCCACAGGCTGAAGAGGCTGACGAGGGTCAGGGCGCACTAGAATTCCCAACCCCACGCCACCCCACCCCACCCCTATCACCCTTACCCACTGTGTTGTACCCCAAAAGCTGAAAGAGGTTGACGAGGGTCAGGGCGCACTAGAATCACCCCACACACACACCCCACGCCCGCCCCACACACACGACCCCCCCCCACACACACACACTATCACCCTTTCCCACTGTGTTGTACCCCACAGGCTGAAGAGGCTGACGAGGATCAGGGCGCACTGGAATCGCCCCAGCCACACACACACACCCCACCCCACACACCCCACTCTCACACACACACACACTATCGCCCTTACCCACTGTGTTGTACCCCACAGGCTGGAAGAGGCCGACCTGGCATACTCCGATTGTGCAGATCTCGCCTACGGAATCTCTGCCAGTTCTTTCTCAAAATCCACAGCAGCAATGGAGTCTATGAGCCCTGCTCTCCTAAAAAAGGTACCCCAGGCTTCTTCTTTTCGTTCTAGTCTCAAAAACCACAGCAGCAATGGAGTCTATGAGCCCTGCTCTTCTAAACAAGGTACCCCAGGCTTCTGCTTTTCGTTTTATTCTCACAATCCACAGCAGCAATGGAGTCTTTGAGCCCTGCTGTCCTAAAAAAGGTACCCCAGGCTTCTTCTTTTCGTTTTATTCTCAAAATCAACAGCAGCAATGGAGTCTATGAGCCCTGCTGTCCTAAAAAAAGGTACCCCAGCCTTTTTTTATTATCATTATCAAAATCCACAGCAGCAATGGAGTCTTTGAGCCCTGCTGTCTTAAAAAGGTACCCCAGGCTTTGTTTATTATTGTTCTCAAAATCCACAGCAGCAATGGAGTCTATGAGCCCTGCTGTCCTAAAAAAGGTACCCCAGGCTTCTTCTTTTCGTTTTATTCTCACTATCCACAGCAGCAATGGAGTCTATGAGCCCTGCTCTTCTAAAAAAGGTATCCCAGGCTTTTTTTATTATTATTCTCAAAATCCACAGCAGCAATGGAGTCTATGAGCCCTGCTGTCCTAGCAAAGGTACCCCAGGCTTCTTCTTTTCGTTTTATTCTCACAATCCACAGCAGCAATGGAGTCTTTGAGCCCTGCTGTTCTAAAAAAGGTACCCCAGGCTTCTGCTTTTCGTTTTATTCTCAAAATCCACAGCAGCAACGGAGTCTATGAGCCCTGCTGTCCTAAAAAAGGTACCCCAGGCTTCTTCTTTTCGTTTTATTCTCACTATCCACAGCAGCAATGGAGTCTATGAGCCCTGCTCTTCTAAAAAAGGTATCCCAGGCTTTTTTTATTATTATTCTCAAAATCCACAGCAGCAATGGAGTCTATGAGCCCTGCTGTCCTAGCAAAGGTACCCCAGGCTTCTTCTTTTCGTTTTATTCTCACAATCCACAGCAGCAATGGAGTCTATGAGCCCTGCTGTCCTAGCAAAGGTACCCCAGGCTTCTTCTTTTCGTTTTTGAGCCCCCCCCCCCCCCCCCCCCCCCCTTACAGGGATTTGTTTTTCAGCGATATAGGGTTTAGGGTTTAAAAACCCTAAACCCCGTTTGGGCCCAAATGCTGCTACATCTTTTTCCTTCCCTAAATGGCCCTACAAAGCTATTAAATGCTGTCCCTGGAGGAGGCCTATAAAGCTAGAAAACCATAAAGCTAGAAAACCCCACTTTCAGATTCGGAAAAATCCCCCCCTCTTGGCTATTCTGGTTCCTGGCCCAGCTGGGCAGACTTGACTTAAAGCAATTAATAGCTCTCGAAAATGATGGGTTTTATCGCTATAAGTGATATATTTATGTTTTTGTTTTGATAAGAATCACACAATTAAATTATTACTGAATTACAAACTCGGGGCCCCCGTCGGTAAAACGATTGTTTGGGGTTCAGTTCATCAGTTTTTTCCGTTTTAGCCCCTCCTGATATCACGGTTGGGCAAGTCCATTTAGCCTATTTGGCGTACCCCTGGACTGTAACAATATACAGAAACAACACGCAACTCACAACGCACAACACACAACACACAGCACACAACACACAACACAAAACACTTTGTGGCGACCAAGGGCCCATTTCGCCCTAAACTCGCACACCTGAGGGTCGCATGGGGGCCGCAACTGGGTTGCACAATTGGCGACTGGTTGCAAAAACAATCTTTAAACACCCTGCCGCGTGTATCCCATCGACAGACTGAGGAAGTGTCTAAGACCGCACACAACCAAGTGCCAAGGGGTGTGAGCGGGGAGTAGGATGTGTGTGAATCTGGACTGTAACAATATACTGACACAACACACAACACACAACACCCTGCTGCTTGTCTCCCGTTGACAGACTGAAGATGTGTCGAAGACCGCCCATCGGCTTGACAAGGAGAGGAAGGACCCAAGCAAGAAAAAGAAGACGGCGAGCCCGCAGGTGAGCAAAGCCACAGATTGTTTTTTTCTGTAAGACAGCTGGAAGACAGGTATGAGAGCAGGAATGACAGCTGGAAGACAGGAAGAAGACGGCGAGTCCGCAGGTGAGCAAAGCCACAGTTTGTTTTTTCTGTAAGACTGCTGGAAGACAGGTATGAGAGCAGGAATGACAGCTGGAAGACAGGAAGAAGACAGCGAGTCCGCAGGTGAGCAAAACCACAGTTTGTTATTCTGGAAGACAGCTGGAAGACAGGTATGAGAGCAGGAATGACAGCTGGAAGACAGCTGGAATATGCAGGTGAGCAAAACCGGAGCAAAACAACATTTTTTTCTTTTACAATTTATTAGCAAGCCACTGTCTACTCATGTGGACTCAAGTGCAGCCCTCTTATTTGCCGTGTACTGCCAGAATTTTTCCAAGGTAAAGGTCCTGTGGGGTGTAAGTCATTGTTTGTGAGTTTGTGACAGTGGCAGAGTTCTTTGTTCTTCTAGCAAGTTACAGCATACTCATGTGGACTCAAGTGCAGCCCTCTTATTTGCCGTGTACCGCCAGAATTTTTCCAAGGTAAAGGTCCTGTGGAGTGTAAGTCATTGTTCGTGAGTTCGTGACAGTGGCAGAATTTACTTTCTTCTAGCGAGTTACTGCATACTCATGTGGACTCTCTCTTGTTGCATTGATAACAATATACAGACCCACCCACACAGCACACAACACACAGCACACAACACACAGCACCCTGCTGCCCTCATGTGGACTCTCTCTCTTGTTGCATTGTTCGGAGCACTGTTTTTTCCGGGGATGCCTCGCCACTGTGTCGCAACATGTTCGCTAACAGAAGAGGCGCTCCACCCACCTATCCCACTTCTACTGATTGGTCATCCTACCAATGGATGCCACGGTGGGGGGAAGCTCCTTTCCAGTGAGCTACCCTCCACAAGCCAGATCTCCTAGGGTTTAGGGTTCATGGGTTTAGGATTTAAGGTTTAAGGTTTAGGGTTTAGGGTATAGGAGATCTAGCTTGTGGAGGGTAGTTCACTGGAGGGTAGCTTCCCCCCTCTGGATGCCACCCCTCATACTGCTCACTGCCCACTGCATGCATTGACAGGGGTCCTGTCAGTGAGCAAGACCCAATAGATCAGGAAGCAGGCTACATCTAGCACTACCAGCACATGTACACCAACAGAGGAGGCGCTCCACCCACCTCTCCCACTTCTACTGATTGTTCACCCTGCCCATGGATGCCACCCCTCATACTGCTCACGGCTGACTGCCCACTGCTCACTGCCCACTGACTGACTGCTGACTGCCACTGCCCACTGCCCACCACCCACTGCCCACTACTCACTGCTCACCACCCACCACCCACTACCCACTGCTCACCACCCACTACCCACTACCAACTACCCACTGCCCACCACCCACTACCCACTGCTCACCACCCACTACCCACAACCCACTAACCACTACCCACTGCCCACCACCCACTACCCACAACCCACTAACCACAACCAACTACCCACTGCCCACCACCCACTACCCACTGCTCACCACCCACTACCCACTACCAACTACCCACTGCCCACCACCCACTACCCACTGCTCACTACCCACTACCCACAACCCACTAACCACTGCCCACCACCCACTACCAACTACCCACTGCTCACTACCCGCTACCCATTACCCACCACCCACTACCCACTACCAACTACCCACTACCCACTGCTCACTACCCGCTACCCACTACCCACTACCCACCACCCACTACCCAATACCCACAACCCACTACCCACTACCCACTACCCACTACCCACCACCCACTACCCACTACCAACTACCCACTACCCACCACCCACTGCCCACCACCCACTACCCACTGCTCACCACCCACTACCAACTACCCACTGCCCACCACCCACGACCCACTGCTCACTACCCGCTACCAACTACCCACTACCCACTACCAACTACCCACTGCCCACCACCCACTACTCACTACCCACTACCCACTACCCACTGCTCACCATCCGCTACCCACTACCCACTACCCACCACCCACTACCCACTACCCACTACAAACTACCCACTGCCCACCACCCACTACCCACTGCTCAACACCCACCACCCACTACCCACTGCCCACCACCCACTACCCATTGCTCACCACCCACTACCCACTACCAACTACCCACTGCCCACCACCCACCACCCACTGCTCACTACCCACTACCCACAACCCACTAACCACCACCCACTGCTCGCCACCCACTACCCACTACCCACTGCTCACTACCCGCTACCCGCTACCCACTACCCACTACCCACCACCCACCACCCACTACCCACCACCCACCACCCACTAACCACTACCCACTGCTCACTACCCGCTACCCACCACCCACCACCCACCACCCACTACCTACCACCCACCACCCACTACCCACTGCTAACCATCCACTGCAATCTTGTGTCCTCCTCACCCGCAGGAGCAGTGGTTGGCGAACATCAGGCAGATGGAGTTGTCGTGGCTTGACTTTGCATTGTTCAAGGTGTGGGCTGACAGGGGTTGGTGTGGCTTGGCTTTGTAGTATTTGAAGTGTGTGCTGACAAGAGTCCGGACAAGAGTTGTCGTGGCTTGGCGTCGCATTGTTCAAGGTGTGGGCTGGTGGGGTTTGTTGTGGCTTGGCTTGTGGTATTGGAAGTGTGTGCTGACAAGAGTGCTGACACGAATTGTCGTGGCTTGGCGTCGCATTGTTCAAGGTGTGGGCTGGTGGGGTTTGTTGTGGCTTGGCTTGTGGTATTGGAAGTGTGTGCTGACAAGAGTCCGGACAAGAGTTGTCGTGGCATGGCATCGCATTGTTCAAGGTGTGGGCTGGTGGGGTTTGTTGTGGCTTGGCTTGTGGTATTGGAAGTGTGTGCTGACAAGAGTCCGGACAAGAGTTGTCGTGGCTTGGCGTCGCATTGTTCAAGGTGTGGGCTGGTGGGGTTTGTTGTGGCTTGGCTTGTGGTATTGGAAGTGGGTGCTGACAAGAGTCTGGACAAGAGTTGTCGTGGCATGGCATCGCATTGTTCAAGGTGTGGGCTGGTGGGGTTTGTTGTGGCTTGGCTTGTGGTATTGGAAGTGTGTGCTGACAAGAGTCCGGACAAGAGTTGTTGTGGCTTGGCGTCGCATTGTTCAAGGTGTGGGCTGGTGGGGTTTGTTGTGGCTTGGCTTGTGGTATTGGAAGTGTGTGCTGACAAGAGTCCGGACAAGAGTTGTCGTGCCTTGGCGTCGCATTGTTCAAGGTGTGGGCTGGTGGGGTTTGTTGTGGCTTGGCTTTGTGGTATTGGAAGTGTGTGCTGACAAGAGTCCGGACAAGAGTTGTCGTGGCATGGCATCGCATTGTTCAAGGTGTGGGCTGGTGGGGTTTGTCGTGGCTTGGCTTTGTGGTATTGGAAGTGTGTGCTGACAAGAGTCCGGACAAGAGTTGTCGTGGCTTGGCGTCGCATTGTTCAAGGTGTGGGCTGGTGGGGTTTGTTGTGGCTTGGCTTGTGGTATTGGAAGTGGGTGCTGACAAGAGTCTGGACAAGAGTTGTCGTGGCATGGCATCGCATTGTTCAAGGTGTGGGCTGGTGGGGTTTGTTGTGGCTTGGCTTGTGGTATTGGAAGTGTGTGCTGACAAGAGTCCGGACAAGAGTTGTCGTGGCTTGGCGTCGCATTGTTCAAGGTGTGGGCTGACGGGGGTTGTTATGGCTTGGCTTTGTGGTATAGAAAGCATGTGCTGACAAGAGTGCTGACACGAGTTGTCGTGGCTTGGCGTCGCACTGTACGAGGTGTGGGCAGGAGGGATTGGTGTGGCTTGGCTTTGTGGTATTGGAAGTGTGTGCTGACAAGAGTGCTGACACGAGTTGTCGTGGCTTGGCGTCGCATTGTTCAAGGTGTGGGCTAGCAGGGGTTGTTGTGGCTTGGCTTCGTAGTAATGGAAGTGTGTGCTGACTTGAGTGCGGACAAGAGTTGTCTTGGCTTGAAGTCACATTATTCAAAGTTTGTGCTGACGAGAGAGCGAACCAGAGTTGCCGTGGTTTCGCGACGTGTTGTTCAAGGTGTGGGCTGACGGGGGTTGTTGTGGCTTGGCTTTGTGGTATAGAAAGCATGTGCTGACAAGAGTGCTGACACGAGTTGTCGTGGCTTGGCGTCGCACTGTTCAAGGTGTGGGCAGGAGGGATTGGTGTGGCTTGGCTTAGTGGTATTGGAAGTGTGAGCTGACAAGAGTTGTCCTTGCTTGACGTCGCATTATTTGGGGTGCTGTCGCAAACCTGTTGTTTCACAACAGTTATCTTTCCTTCTTTTCAGCAGCTTGATTCCTGGATCCCTGAGCCAGGCACTGTTCTACTCCAAATTATT
>JACBWV010000552.1:8812656-8897161 GCA_013435795.1 Chlamydomonas sp. ICE-L
GCTTTATCAACAACCCAACAACCCTTTCAGCTACCCCTTCAGCTACCATCCACCACCCTTTCAGCTACATCACAGAGATGCGCTCTCGCGTGCAACCCAACGACCCAACACCCCTTCAGCTACCCTTCAGCTACCACCCAACACCCATTCAGCTTCATCACGGGTATGCGCTCGCGCGTGTGATCCCCAACCCCCAACCCCCATCCCATGAACCCGACACCCCTTCAGCTACCCTTCAGCTACACCCAACCACCCTTTCATCTACATCACGGAGATGCGCTCACGCGTGCGCCCCCCCCCCCCCCCCCCCCCCCCCCCCCCCCCCCCCCCCCCCCCCCTCCCAACCTATGAATCCAGCACCCCCTCAGCTACCTTTTAGCTACGACCAACCGTTCTTTCAGCTACATCACGGAGATGCACTCCCGCGTGGGACCCCCCCACCCCCCACCCCTTCCCTCACCCATGAACTCCCACCCACTGCCCACCACCTACCAACTTACCATCCCCCATCAGCCACCGCTTTAGCAACAACCCAACAACCTATGAACCCAACACCCCTTCAGCTACCCTTCAGCTACCACCCACCACCCTTTCAGCTATGTCACAGAGATGCGCTCGCGCGTGCGAAAGGCAAGCGACGATGGAGTGAAGCCCTACCAACCAACTCGTATCGTTGACAAGATGTTGCGTAACTTGTGGCTCATCGGATACATTGACCTGCTCCTTCCCGACTCCTGCATCATCCATGTGATGAGACACCCTCTGGATGCAGGTGTGGGGATGGGTGTGTGGGGGGTGCAGGGGTGCGGGGGGGGGGGGGGGGGGGGGGGGGGGAGGGAGAGGGGTGTGTGGGGAGGCGAGGGGGCAAGAGGGGCAGGTAGGGGGGGGGGGAGAGAGAGAGAGAGAGAGAGAGAGAGAGAGAGAGAGATTTATTGTATTTATGTATTGTATTTATTTCATTGCATATATTGCTGCAGGATTGAGCTGCTACACGTAGCCTAGAAACAAATGTGTGGTTCATACAAACACTCTTGCTGCTGACCTATAGCTTGTTGCTACATGATTGTTTTATGGTTTATTTATTTATTTTATTTATTTATTGTATTTATTTATGTATTGTATTGTATTTATTTATTTATTTATTTGTGTATTTATTTATTTATTGTATTTTATTTATTTATGTATTGTATTCATTGCTGCAGGATTGAGCTGCTACACGTAGCCTAGAAACACAACTGTGGTCCATACATACACTCTTGCTGCTGACCTACAGCTCGTTGCTACAGGATTTTCATTTTTTTTAATTTTACTTATTTTATTTTCTGATGCAGGGTTGAGCCGCTACACGTAGCCCGTAAACACAACTGTGGTCCATACATACACTCTTGCTGTTGACCTATAGCTTGTTGCTGCATGATTGTTTTATTGTCTATCGCAACATGATTTATTTATTATATTTAATTTATTTAATTTATATCTTGTATTTATTGTATTGTATTTTATTCATTGCTGCAGGATTGAGCTGCTATACGCAGCCTAGAAACAAATGTGTGGTTCACACAAACACTCTTGCTGCTGACCTATAGCTTGTTGCTACATGATTGTTTTATGTTTTTTTTTTTTTTTTTTTTTTTTTTGTATTTTATTTATTTCTTGTATTTATTTTATTGTATTTTATTCATTGCTGCAGGATTGAGCTGCTATACGCAGCCATTTGGCTACAATGGGCTGCAGTGGGCGTGGGATGTGTCAGAGATATCGTCTCAGATTAAGATGACACACCATCTAGCGGCGCACTGGGATAAAGCCATGCCGGGAAGGTGAGATGGTGTGTTACACAAACACGACACACACAACACACAAATAACATAAGCAAGCAAGCAGACACACACAACACACTGGAATCGAGTCATGCCTGGAAGGTGAGATGGGGTGTCACACACAGACACACACACCACACACACAACACACAAATAACAAAAAGCAAGCAAGCAGACACAGACAACACACTGGGATCAAGCCATGCCTGGAGGGTGAGATGGGGTGTCACACAAACCGACACACGCACCACACACACAACAAATACAAAACACATGAGCAAGGAAGCAGACACACACAACACACTGGGATCGAGTCATGCCTGGAAGGTGAGAATAAATAAATAGTAATTATTATAAATAGTACTAAATAAATGGTAGTAAATAGTAATAGATCAATCAATCCGTGCCTGAAAGTATAAATGTTAAAATGTGCAGCCCTATAAAACAATATAAATATACATAGCCCCAGAAAGCCCATATTATTATACAGCCCTAAAAATGTAAAAATATGCAGCCCGATAAAAATATAAAAATACATTGCCCCAGATAGCCCATATTAATATGCAGCCCTATAAATGTATAACCCTCACCAGCCCTTATAGGTTGGGCCAGGCATATCATATGGTGTAGACCAAAGGCGAGCATGATATCATATGATATATGAACTGCTTCATATGATATTGTATATAAATGGTAACTTTAGCCTAGTCTGACTGCCGGCTTCATATGATATCATATGGCCGTTACCTACTTCAAGGCACTTGTCCGTGCTGTACCAACGCTGCAATTGTATATAAGTGGTAACTTCAGCATATTCAGACTACCAGCATTGTATCATATCATATGATGACATGTTATCATATCACATCACACCATATTGCGGTCCCCTACTTAAAGGACCTTGTCGTGCTATACCAACACTGCAATTGTATATAAGTGGTAACTTCAGCATATTCAGACTACCAGCATTATATGATATCATATGATGACATGATATCATATTGCAGATCACTACTCATAGGCACTTGTCGGTCAGGGATACTTTTTCCGGAATACATTCCGATCGGAATACGAGACCCCGTTTTTGCCCAAATTGCCGGAATAAGAAACCTAAAAATAAAAAGTTTTTTTTTACTGAAGTTGACTAGAAATGACCAAAATCGACCAAAATCGGAATAAAGATCCTGTTTTGGGAGGGGAAAAAGGAGGGGGGAAAAGAAAAAAGAATAAGATTTCCTCTTTTTTATTTGAAAAACAAATCCCTGTTGTCAGTGCTATACCAGCGCTACTGGACCATTGACCAACATACAGCATACTCCACTGTGCCCTACATTGTCTCCCTTTCAAACCCCACTTTTTCCTAACTCACTGACCTAAACTGGCCCTAACTGAATCTAACTGACTGTATCTGACCCTAAATGGCCCTAAACTGATCCCTAGCTGTCCTAATTGATCACTAACTGACTGGCCTAAACTGGAATCAACTGACCGTAACTGACCCTTACTGACACCTAACTGACTCCTAACTGACTCCTAACTGACTCCTAACTGACACCTAACTGACTCATAACTGACTCATAACTGACACATAACTGACACATAACCCACCCACCTGAACTTCCAGGGTCCATACTGTGTTGTACGAGGAGTTGGTCCAATACCCTGAGTTAGTTTCCAAGGATATGATGCAGTGGTGTGGGCTGACGTGGTCCCCAGAGGTCCTGGATTTCCACAAGGTCGAGAGGGCGGTTGCGACAGCCAGTGTGGCTCAGGTAAGGGTGCACTTTCTAAAAATGAGGTCGAGTAATTGTGCTGGGGTGAGGTTAGGGGTGGGGTGGGATGAGGTTGGAGTTTTGTTGTGTTGTTTTGGATTAAGGGTGGGGTGGGGAATGTGGCAGTGGGTGGGGGCCTGCTGGGGTGCAGGGATTTGTATATATATATATAGATATAGATATATACGAGGGGGGGGCAGGAATAAAGTTGGCTGACAGCACGTTCGGAAGTTGTTATTTTGACCCCTGGGGACCCCCCCCCCCCCCTCCCCCCCTTTGAGACCTCATATCTAGACACCCAGACAGTATTACATTGTGAAAGGGGGGTCCATGAGCATCATCTCGTCAAGGCCTTTCCAACCATACAACCAAAACATACAAATATCAAGTTTGGACAAAGTTATTTAGATTTTAGTATTTTTACAACTTTCTTGTGCGCTCAGCAGTCGTCCGCGCCCTAGGAGGAGATCGCTAAAGTACAAAAACGACTGAAGGCGTTATTTATCTGTCTTTTTATCTTTATCATCATCATTATCATGGCTTGATCTACTCAACTTGTATTCTGGATCCTGATGGGCTGCTGGGGTGTGTGTGTTTTTGGGGTGGGGGAGGGGGGGAAGGTGTGTGTGGAGGGGGGGTGGGGGGGGTGGGGTCTCTCCTCGCTTCTCGACCCCAGGCCCTCCGACTGCTTTAGCACTTCCGTAGGGGCCGGATTCAGAACGCGTATCCTTTTTTCCGGTAATCTTGTTCGGGCATGGGGCCAACTAAGCCAAAGCATCGTGGGAAAAGAAAGGGAAAAAAAAAAAAAGCACCTGAGGCTTGTGGGGGCACGCGAAGGTATGGATTACGATCGACATGGGGACCAACAGTGGTGGTGTGGTCGTGGACGCACGGTTGCAGGTGCCAAGCTAGGATGTTACGCACGGATTCCAAACATTGAGCCTAAGGTCCGAGAGATCCAGCCAAGATTGAGAGTTCACTTGGCAAAAAACTATCGCAGAATGCAAATGTCAACCACTTCGACAGAGTCTCGGTTAGTCACTAAGTGACTGCCACGACTCCGGCTAATGTGAATACGTGGTCCATACTGCGTCGAGACGCTCTCTCACGGGGGATGAGTGTGAAGATGACATGCCACAAAATTCGCACCGTGGAGCAACAAAATGATCATGCAACAGCAGAGGTAACAATAAACCAATAAAATGGGTCACAGGCGACGGGATCAAGATACCCGCCGCAGACGGGCACACGAGGGCGGTGATGACACGTTCAAACAAGGCGACCGTATGTTTGTCTCTGTACATGCTTTCCTTCTCTGCTATCTGCTATTGCCCCTCGCGGTTCTCTATCTCAGTATCGTACCGGAAAGGGATACCTCTTATCAGGATTATCTTTCTTGCCCCCCCTTCGGATAGATAGATAGATAGATAGATAGATAGATAGATAGATAGAATACATATTACGTGAAAACACATCTCTGGTGGGGTGGGGAAAGACACGGAGGCAGGAGTTTTGTCCTTTTGTGGGGCAGGGCCTGTTTCTCACTTCCGTTGGGTCTTGTGGTTCCCATCGAACGTGTGGCCTCATGATGTGTACCAGGAAGTGTGGTACCAGGAAGTGTGACCTCATGATGTGTACAAACACAATGTGTATGAATGTATGAGTTTATCTTGCAGTCCAGGAGCAGCCTGAATGAATGGGTGGATAAATAGATGGGTGGTGAAAGGGTGGGTGGGTGAATGGACAGACGGATAGATGGATGGATGGGAGGGTAGATGGATGATAGATGGGTACATGGATGGCAAATGGTTGGATGGTGGATGAATGGAGGGTGGATGGATGGTAGTGAAAGGGTGGATGGATGGATGGTCGATGGGTTGACTGTGGATGAATGGATGGATGGGTAGATGGATGGATGGATGGGTGGGTGGGAGAATGAACGAACCTACAGACAGATGGATGGATGGAAGGATGGATGGATGGATGGATAAAATATGGATGGTGAATGGGTGGATGGATAGTGGATGGATGGACGGTGGATGGATGGATGGACGGTGGATGGATGGATGGATGGATGGTGGATGGATGATTATGGATGGACGTGGATGGATATATTGGATGGGATTGACGGTGGATGGATTTTGGACGGTGATGATAGACGGATGGATGGACGGGTGGATGGATGGATGGATGGACAGTGGATGGATGGACGGTGGATGGATGGATGGACGGTGGATGGATGGATGGATGGATGGTGGATGGATGGATGGATGGACGGTGGATGGATGGATGGATGGACGGTGGATGGATGGATGGATGGACGGTGGATGGACGGTGGGTGGATGGATGGATGGACGGTGGATGGATGGATGGACAGTGGATGGATGGATGGACGGTGAATGGATGGATGGACGGTGGATGGATGGATGGACGGTGGATGGATGGATGGATGGACGGTGGATGGATGGATGGACGGTGGATGGATGGATGGACAGTGGATGGATGGACAGTGGTTGTGGGATGGACTTTGGCTGGCTGGCTGGATGTATGGATGGACGTTGGATGGATGGATGGCTGGACGGGGATGGAGGGATTGATGGATGGACAGTTGGCTGGATGGATGGATGGACGGTGGATTGATTGGATGGAAGTGCATGGATTGATGGATGGTGGATGGATTGATTGACGTGGATGGATGGTGGATGATGGATTAACTGGATTGCGATGGACATGGATGGATGGAATGGATGGACGGTGGATGGATGGATGGACAGGTGGATGGATGGATAGTATGGTGATGGACGTGGATGGATGGATGGCGGTGGATGGAGGGATGGCTGGTTGACGGTGGATTATGGTTGGAACGGTGGATGGATGGAGGCGGTGGATGATGGATGGACAGTGGATTAAAGGATGGACGGTGGATGGATGGATGGAATGGCTGGATGATGGATGGACGGTGGATGGATGGATGGACGGTGGATGGATGGACGGTGGATGGATGGATGGACGGTGGATGGATGGCTGGATGGACGGTGGATGGATGGATGGACGGTGGATGGATGGGTGGATGGTTGGACGGTGGATGGATGGTTGGACGGTGGATGGATGGATGGACGGTGGATGGATGGATGGATGGACGGTGGATGGATGGAAGGACGGTGGATGGATGGATGGATGGTTGGACGGTGGATGGATGGATGGACGGTGGATGGATGGATGGATGGATGAATGGGTAGATGGATGGTGGATGGATGGGTGGGTGGGCGAATGGATGAAAGGACGGACGGATGGATGGATGGGTGGATGGTGAATGAGTGGAAGGATGGATGGTGGATGGATGGTTGATGGATGGATGGATGGACGGTGGATGGATAGATGGTGGATGGGTAGATGTGTAGATGTATGGCGAATGGTTGGGTGGTGGATCCTGGCGGGTGGATTGATGGTTTGATTGGGGGGGGATGGAGGATGGCTGGAACGGAGGTGGATGGATGGCCTGGCTTTCCTTTACCGTCGTGGTGGCTGGATGGCTGGACTGGAATTAGCATGGACTGGACGGAGGGTGGATGGATTATGGATCGATGTATGGTGGATGGATGGATGGATGGATGGACGAGGGTTGATGGCTTTGATTGATGATGACTTGGATGGACGGAGGGTGGATGGATGGACGGACGGATGGATGAATGGGTACGCTTTTTCTTGTGTGTACGCATCGTGTGGGTACGCATGTGGAAATGCTTTTCCTTTTTAAGCCCTTCCTATCACGGTTGGGCAGGTCTCTTTAGCCTATATGGCCCACCCCTGGACTCTAACATACACACATGCATATATCGTGTAGGTACACGAACCGCAGTACAATTCTTCGACTACCCCTGGACTGTAACAAACATACATGCATGCATGCATGCATACATATATCGTGTAGGAGCACAAACTGCTGCACAATTATTTGACTACCCCTGGACTGTAACATACATACATACATACACATACATACATACATGTAACATACATACATACATACATACATACATACATACATACATACATACATACATACATGCATACACACATACACACGTACATACATACATACATACATACATATATCGTGTAGGTACGCAGACCGCTGTACAATTCTTCGATGCAAAAATGGAGGAAGTACGAGAAACAGATGCAGCCGTTTATCAATGAACTTGGAGACGAAGTGGAGGTAGGTGACATTATTTATTTATTTATTTATAATGCAAACGAAGTGGAGGTAGGGGACATTATTTATTTATTTATTTATAATGCAAACGAAGTGGAGGTAGGTGACATTGTTTATTTATTTATTTATAATGCAAACGAAGTGGAGGTAGGTTACATTATTTATTTATTTATTTATAATGCAAACGAAGTGGAGGTAGCTGACATTATTTATTTATTTATTTATAATGCAAACGAAGTGGAGGTAGGTGACATTATTTATTTATTTTTATAATGCGCAAACGAAGTTGAGTAGCTGACATATTTATTTATTGATTTATACTGCAACGGGAGGGGGCAAAAAAGTTTTTAGGATCATGCCCAAAACGCTGAAGCCGGGGGGGGGGGGGGGGGGGAATAAGGGGGGGGGGGGGGGGGGGGGGGGGACAAGCCACGGGGCCAGTTCTCTGTACACTCATAGCTTTGTTCCAAGTAAAGTAGCAGCCCATCCTACTGCTGTAAGACAGGGTCTCCCCACATGGTCCGCCATCCCCCCGTAAATCCCATGCGGGTGTGTATGTGTGGTGTGGAGTGGTGGATGTGGGTTATGGCAACTCAGACGTCCCACCATGTCTCCATCCCCCCTAAAGACTTACATGCGGGTGTGGATGTGGATGTGGAGTGTGGGGTGTGGGTGTGCACTCACGTCCCACATGGTCGCCATCCCCCCTAAATACAATGCGGGTGTGGAGTGGGTGTGGATGTGGATGTGGGTGTGCACTCACGTCCCACATGGTCGCCATCCCCCCTAAATACAATGCGGGTTTGGATGTGGATGTGGATGTGGGTGTGGATGTGGGTGTGGATGTGGATGTGGGTGTGCACTCACGTCCCACATGGTCGCCATCCCCCCTAAATACAATGCGGGTGTGGATGTCGATGTGGGTGTGGATGTGGATGTGGGTGTGGATATGGATGTGGGTGTGCACTCACGTCCCACATGGTCGCCATCCCCCTAAATACAATGCGGGTGTGGATGTGGGTGTGGATGTGGATGTGGGTGTGGATATGGATGTGGGTGTGCACTCACGTCCCACATGGTCGCCATCCCCCCTAAATACAATGCGGGTGTGGATGTGGATGTGGGTGTGGATATGGATGTGGGTTTGCACTCACGTCCCACATGGTCGCCATCCCCCCTAAATACAATGCGGGTGTGGATGTGGGTGTGGATATGGATGTGGGTGTGCACTCACGTCCCACATGGTCGCCATCCCCCCTAAATACAAAGCGGGTGTGGATGTGGATGTGGGTGTGGATGTGGATGTGGGTGTGCACTCACGTCCCACATGGTCGCCATCCCCCCTAAATACAATGCGGGTGTGGATGTGGATGTGGATGTGGGTGAGGGTGTGGATGTGGATGTGGGTGTGCACTCACGTCCCACATGGTCGCCATCCCCCCTAAATACAATGCGGGTGTGGATGTTGGTGTGGATGTGGATGTGGGTGTGCACTCACGTCCCACATGGTCGCCATCCCCCCTAAATACAATGCGGGTGTGGATGTGGATGTGGGTGTGGATATGGATGTGGGTGTGCACTCACGTCCCACATGGTCGCCATCCCCCCTAAATACAATGCGGGTGTGGATGTGGGTGTGGATGTGGGTGTGGATATGGATGTGGGTGTGCACTCACGTCCCACATGGTCGCCATCCCCCCTAAATACAATGCGGGTGTGGATGTGGATGTGGGTGTGCACTCACGTCCCACATGGTCGCCATCCCCCCTAAATACAATACATTGCAGGTGTGGCGTGGTATAAAGGGATCCCCGTCTTACGGCGGTAGGGAACGGGCTGCCACTTTATCTGGACAAGCTACCATGGCGGTTGTCAGCGACCGCACTCAGTAAATTGTTAGCAAACAGGCCCCGTAAATATTTACCGGCCTTGAGGGGGTGGGGGGGGGGGGGGGGGAAGGCTCGGATCCAATCTTGAAAGAATTTCTCAAGACCGGCAGGAATCGACAGGAAATTGTCCCCCCTTTCACTTATGATTATTGTTATGACACATACCAGGGTGATCAAAGAAGTAATTTGATTTGACCCCTCCTGACGTAAACCTGATTTAAACCACAAATAAAAGAATAAACCGTGACATCAAAAAACATTACACCAGATTGCATAACAAAACATAACACACCACATTGACTAACATGAAGCAGGCACCACTGTTTTTGTTTTTCAACGCGTCGCCATTCTGTCGCCATTCTGTCGCCATCCTGCCGCTGCATGGCGACGCATGGTTTTGGCTAAACTAGTCAGAAATGTCCCCCCGCCCCCAAACCCCCAAAACCCCAACCCCCCTCCCACCCCACCCCCCCCCCCCCCCCCCCCCCCCCCCTCCCGGGCTCCGCGCTTCACTCTCTGCGCGAAGCCCCTCACCTGGGTTTTGGGGGGCAGTGCGTCGCACTGTGGTGGCACCGAGTCGCTCAATTTGCGATGTGGCGCACGGAACAAAAAAATCTAAGCAGGTACTAGGAGGTGAAGTAGAGATAGGTGACCGCTACTGCACACACGGCACACTTCGAATCAGGCTGCAGCCAACTTGTACGCCTATTCACCTACCACATATGAGCAATGCAGATTGCCAGAAACAATTATATCACTGTCCAATTAAATCCAGTTAAATCAAATTGAATCAAATCAAATCCATGATTAATTAGAAAATTTCATTCGGGACGCGCCTCCAGGCGTCCTTAATGGAGATAGGTGAGCGCTACTGCACCTTCGATTTGGGGCTGGCACACGCCACTACCTCAATCACATTCTCAGCCATACGAATCACGTACTCAGCCAATATGAATCACATGCTCAGCCTAATACAAGCAGTCATAGTGGATTCACAACAAATACCCGCATGAAAAAAATCTCCAGATTTTTTGAAGAGGGATTAGCCACCACATTTTCAGGTTTTATGAAAAACATTAAAAAAATTGAACATTCTATATTTTGATGAATTACAAGACTTATTTATCCCGGACAAATTCTCACCAGAGCACATATGAGCATCGCAATTCACGAAAAGGAGCTCGGGTTGGGCCAAAAAGCTACAATTAACGGTTAACAATTTGATTTCAGGGTGTTTTGAGCTAACATTTCAAATTTGAACAACTTAAACATGTGCGTACACAAAGGTTTGGGAACAGAATAGTCGTCAAAAATTCGAGGCGAAACATGTACGCATCACAATGGACGAAACAAGCCCCTAGGGCACTTGTGTTATAATTAGCCCTCGGACCCGTGCGTGGGGCAGGGGCGGTGGCCACCGGGCGGGGGCGGGGGCAGGGGCTGGGCCGGGGGCAGGGGCGAGGACAGGGGCAAGCCACGCCATCGCTGGCCAAAAAACCGTTCAGGAGGACGGGACATACCGTTCACGTCTGGGCTGGGCCGAAACATGCAATACCTTGTACAAATTCCGTAAAATCAACCAGACACCTGATTGGCCTCATTGTTCTTGCATCAAATTCTTTTAAAAAATTCAATCTACATGCATGCATTTCATTACATTACAGAAACGTTCAGTACTGCTTAAAAATCAACAACCCTTCAAAAACTCTCTTTTTCGTCACTTCATAGTTAACAATGCTAAATCATCAATCGATTCATTGGAATTCAATTATTTTAAAGCCCCCAGGCGTCCTTCGAATTTAATACAATTCGAATTGATACAGTTTAAAGCAATTACATGCATTCAAATCACGTTAATTAAATTTAATGGAAAGGAATACATCGAATTAAAATAACACAACAGTAAATACAATTCAATTAAATTAATTAAAATACATTGAATTAAGGATCCGAATCATTTCATTCGGGACGCGCCTCCAGGCGCCCATAATATAATGAAGCAGGCACTTGGCACGAGGTAAAGTGGCGATAGGTGGCGGCTACTGCGCCTTCGATTTGGGGCTGACAAACGCATAAGTGGATTCACTACAAATCATATACACAAACAGAAGATATGCACTCCCGAGGATATTTCTTAAAGTTATTAGCATTTTTTGCTTGACGTCAAATGCTAATAACTTGTGTTTATACTAACACCAAAACCAACACTAAAACTAACACACTAATGTTAACATATTAAAGATTCACCCCGCCCTCCTTATATGCTATTTGTTTACATCCAACTCTGAAACATGACCTCACACGCTCACCTTCCCCTCCACTGCCATCACAGCGGTACGAGGAGAGGCTTCGTAAGGTGCTTCAAGCGCGACAGGCCCAGCAGGACCAGCTTGGAGGTGGTGAAAGCCATGATGAACTATAGAGCATGTATGTGTATCACGGTCCCGTTTGTCCAGAGTACGGAAACATTGCGTTACGTGTATTAATACTTTTTATTTTAGTTGTGAAAGGTATTTCACCCCAGGAGGTGGGTCTCCCTACACAAACCAGCGGCACAGAGGATTCAGTTCGAATGGCATTGCCACTCTTACAAAGGATACATGTAACAAGAAACGGAATGTTAAATTGTCTGCACAGCACGGACTGTATCAGGATTTTGCGTATAAAAAAAGTAACAAATTTATTTCATTGATCAATTGTAGTTGATCTTCTCAACCCAAAGGTGTTGTGGGTTCCAAAACCCTGAGGATGAAATGCATATGTTTGAGTGCCCTTTTTATAATGATATTCGCCTCCGCTACCAGAAGCTGTTTACAGATATTTATAGGCATGTCCATGAGGATACCGACTTAACCGTATGGAATGTGGAATTCTGCGATTCCACATTCAGAACCTCTATGACTGGAAACGGCACTAAGACTTTTTGGAGCAACCTAGCTGACTATCTTTCTACTTGTAGAAGAGCAAGACAGGAAGCCCTGGACTGCTTAGTGGCACCGTAATTTATTATCCCTTTTTTTCTTCTTGAGACTTCTCATTTGTTAGCTTCTTACCTCCGCCACTGTAAGTGGTTGAGATCTGGGTCCTGCTCTAGGGGGTTTAATACCTACGACACCAAAACGGTGGTTGGGAGTTTGGTTTGTTTGTCCTCGACACACCCCTGATGTAATGGTTGTTTTTGCTTTGTGGGTGCTTTTTCTTTTTGTTTAAAGCACAGAGTCTCATACACCCTCGCGGTGTCAAGTAGACTGTAACATGTAATGTAATGTAATGTAATGTAATGTAATGTAATGTAACCCCTTTAAAATGCTCGTAAATAAAAAAGAGCATACCGTACGCCCTTCATTAAATGGCAAAAGACCTTTTCGATTAAAGTCAAACCTAAGTCAGTCCCAGCTGGCTCGCCGCTGCCAAGTAATTCCTAGTGACTGATGTATTAGACAGTACATTGAGGCCACCACTTTATCAAATTCACTATATACCGAGTATCCCTTTTTTTCTTCTTCTTTTCTTCTTGTGACTTCTCATTTGTTAGCTTCTTACCTCCGCCACTGTAAGTGGTTGAGATCTGGGTCCGGCTCTAGGGGGTTTAATACCTACGCCACCAAAGCGGTGGTTGGGAGCTTGGTTTGTTTGTCCTCGACACACCCCTGATGTAATGGGTTTTTTTGCTTTGTGGGTGCTTTTTCTTTTTGTTTAAAGCACAGAGTCTCATACACCCTCGCGATGTCAAGTAGACTTTAACATGTAATGTAATGTAATGTAATACCATTCAAAAGGACATTTAAATAGCTTTTACAACAGGCACATGCTTTTTATTGGATGTTCACCATTATTGAGGTATACTCAGTGACAGCTTGGTCGAACACAAGTTACACCTTGGGTTTAACTTCAAATGTCCATCCCTTTTGTAAACAGTTATCAATTTCACTTTTGAGTGTACCATTCAACGGGAAATTGAATCTGCTTTCACAATATGCAATTATATGTTATTGGATGTACACCATCAATGAGTTATCCACGGCCAGCGCTTGGTCATGCACTAGGTACATCTTGGTTAAACCTGGTGGTAGGCCACCTACATGTACACCTTATGTGTAGACTTAAGGACCCAAGTGACACACTATGTGAACATGAAACAAGGAAATGTAACACAAGCAAATTGAGGTTTCGCCAACTGGTTTTCAGGTCTCAACTTGAGTAGGTCCAGCCCTTTGGTCCAGCCTTTAGGTCCACCACTTTTGCCGAGTATTTTTTGCTACGCATTTTCGCGAGGCCTTTTATTACAAATACAGGGTTTTGCAAAATTTGAATCTTGCCATTTAATACTGCGTGTACAGCAGGTGTACGGTAGCTTTTATTTTTAGCTACAAGCAACAGCTTCTAGGCAGCCCCCCTGACCGGCTTATCAGCCAAACCTAACGGAACCTTGTGCACCTTGAAGCTGAACACAATCAGATGATGACGATGGCTGCATTTTGCATGATGACCTACGAGATTCAATATGTGCTCGCGGCTTGATGGACTCCAAGGGGACTTATAAGCATCATTAATTAATGACGTGGCCCTTGTATAGGATTCATTACATATTCACATATCTTTTAAATGTCTTCTATGATCCAGACCAGATTGTCCCGATTACATGTGATGGGTTTGCAATTAATTTATTGCCGTATATATAATGGTGTGTGTGTTTTTAGTCTAGGGGGCCAAATAGGCTAAAGGGACGTGATATTAGAAGGGGCGAAAAAGCAAAAGCACTGATTACATTACATTACATTACATGTTAAAGTCTACTTGACACCGCGAGGGTGTATGAGACTCTGTGCTTTAAACAAAAAGAAAAAGCACCCACAAAGCAAAAAACCCCATTACATCAGGGGTGTGTCGAGGACAAACAAACCAAACTCCCAACCACCGTTTTGGTGGCGTAGGTATTAAACCCCTTAGAGCAGGACCCAGATCTCAACCACTTACAGTGGCGGAGGTAAGAAGCTAACAAATGAGAAGTCTCAAGAAGAAAAAAAAGGGATAATAAATTACGGTGCCACTAAGCAGTCCAGGGCTTCCTGTCTTGCTCTTCTACAAGTAGAAAGATAGTCGGCTAGGTTGCTCCAAAAAGACTTAGTGCCATTTCCATTCATAAGGGTTCTGAATGTGGAATCGCAGAATTCCACATTCCATACGGTTAAGTCGGTATCCTCATGGACATGCCTATAAATATCTGTAAACAGATTCTGGTAGCGGAGGCGAATATCATTATAAAAAGGGCACTCAAACATATGCATTTCATCCTCAGTTTTTTGGAACCCACACATTTGACAGTGTCTCATTGAGCGAGGGATGTGTGCTCTATCCACCACCCTCATTCTTTCTGTGTTCAGCCAATGGGAACCCATTCTAAACTGTGCTATAGAACGAATCTGATCCTGCTTATGTAAGGCGGATGTAAAAGGAATCAAGCCATTCTCATCATTGCTGTTGGCTGCGAACCATTTTTGGTATCGGAGGCGTTTAAAGCCAACCCTTCTCTCATCAGGGATGTCTCTAACTGCATTGGTGTCACTTGGGTACTTAAACCTCCATGACTCAAAAACTTCAGACATAATACCTTCGACATCGACAGCCTCCAAAATGTTGATGTTTTTACTGGATCCTAGCTTGTGGAGAGCACAACGCAAGTCATGAACCCAGCCAGTGTTGGAGTCAAAAGATTCCTCAAGAGCCATTCTAATGAGATCCTCAGGTTCTTTATGTATGGTCTTGTTCCAGAAGCGCAAAGCTTGTTCTGATGAACTGCACCACCCAAAAATAATTTACCGATAGAGGCCCTGAGTTTGTGCTTGAGCGATAATTAAATTGTTCGATTCTCGCATTTTTTGACACAATTTACATGATATTTCCATCCTTCAAAGGGCTACATGACCAAGAATTAATTATAAATCATAACACACTCTTCCCTAAAAGGGGATCAGTGATGTAAATGGTTCAAGAAGACATTATTTGCCAGCGAATGGACTTCCTTCCAGTTAATAGTGCATACCAGGGTACTACATTTTGTCAAACTGGTAAGCTTTCAAGCGCACAAACGTCAAATTGGCCAGCGCATTGTGAGGCAAAAAACGCAAAAACTGCGCGCTGCGCCCACAGAGAGTTGAAAAAACTGCGCGAAACGCGCAGTGGGGCTAAAAAAGCGTGCGCGAAATCGCGCTGCCGGGCGCGCTTTGTAGTACCCTGGTGCATACTCGACCTGGAGAGTTTATTCAGATATTATGGGGACTGCCGGGGGACTGCTCAACAAATTAATCAAATATAAAGAACTCTAATTAGCAAACGGGCTGCCCTCCTCAACCTCACGCCTCGTAAGAAGGCCTACTATTTATTTAATTAATTTATATACTTACAAATATAAGTATATACAGGCGTTTGAACGATCCCGGGCACCTCCGCACCCAAACATTTGGCTCATAGTTGGAGTGCGCATGACTATAGCCACCAGCATCGTAGCGGCCAAGATCCTTCGCAAAAGTTGTTCAATGTTTTGTAGCTTATTATTCCGCTACGAGTTGCTACTTATCCCAGTACTTACGAAACTCCCAGCCTCCCTCCTCGCCAGGGACCTGCACCTCGCCCTTTCTCGCAGTCTGCTGATCGAGTTTCTTAACTTTTCGCCCCCTGCCCTTCCCGTGACTGCTAAAGCGTTTTCCCGCGTCGCTTGCGACACGCACTTAGAGTCTTATGACTTGTTTCACTCGGGTGAGGAGCCTAGCCATTTCTTGGCGATGAGTTGCTTTAAACAGATGGAGCCGTAGGAGCCGAGGAGGATAGGGTGTTGGTCGAAAATGGATGTCAGTGCATGTCCGGATGCGGATGTCCGCGGACATGTTACAGTAAGCAGTAAGGCGTTGGCCCTGATTTTGGGCTGTCAAGTAAAGTCTGCAGATCTGACGTGTCGATTTGGGTGCAATATATACGGCTTGCCAAATGTAAGTTCAAAGTGGATAATTTGAGAAGTCTGAAATGTGTAACAAGTATGGTCAGTCTTCTCAACTTCTCGATTTTTTCCTAGTCCCTGAAAACGAAAAAACGTAGAATCCACGAAACATGCAAAAGCAACTGATGTGCAATATATACGGTGTCGATAACCGGATAACCCAGAACTGTCACCAACGACCAGAATGGATCAGAACGGAACATCAGGATACAGGACTGTAGTATGAGCCTTTCCCCCTTGTTTCCCATTTTCCTTTCGCCCGACTCATGGCTCTCTCGATGCGCATCGGTGGGTCTGCCTCGGCGCTCGCCTGCAGATCGAATAGAAGCAGCATGAACTGCAGCAGCAGCATGCATGGCAGCGAAGTCAAAATTATCGCCGATAGGTAAAAGGGAGCGTGGTACAGCAACAGATGGTGAAATGGCAAGATGTACTTGTTGCAGGTACAGTGTGTGCACCTCCCCGTTACAAACAGTCAGCTGATACAGCCCATGGTGCTATACTGGAATCCCATAGATCGCACACGTTCCTTTTATCCATGCAACATGTCTAGCCCTCTCCCCTTACTCTTCCTGTTACTCTGGCTGACAACGGTCGTGCATAGTGTGAAGACCCCATCTCATGCTGACCTGAAGGAGGCAGCAAAGAAGAGAAAGCTAGAACGAAGCGATGGAAAGCGATGGAAACGAGTGAGCGAGGTGGTCAGGTCGCAAATTACCAGCCAGACGCAGAAGTTTATGGCAAATCGCGACCAGGTAATAAGAGCCAAACGTCCTTGGATTAGACGACAGACGACATTCGACGATACCAATTGGTTGCTTCAGTAGTGCGATCTGATGAGCTGTTTGACACAGCTGTTGGACCATTGCCCTCAGACCAGCCTAACCTGGGGATCTTCATAAACAGCCAGTCTTGCCTGGGGTTGTTCTAGCACCAGCATTTTAGCACCTTGCAAAACGCCTGTGAACGCATTCAAGTCAACATCGAGACATGCGGTAATGTGGCATACCATACTTTATTTAGAGGAGGCTTACCCAAGCAGGTGTTCATTGCTCATCGCATTGATGGCATATGTTGCATACCACACACATGGGAATTTCTGTGGTTTCTTGAAGCAGTGCTTCCCAAAGCTCCAGCCACACGTGTGGCGATGCCGGCAGTGGCTCCTCATGGCATGATTGTACACATGCTCCGCCCTAAAATTATAGAGCATAAATGTTAACACTCCACGAATGCTGTTTCGAACAGAAGCACCAGTCACTGTTGCTTTTATCCCAAACAGCATTCGTTGAGTGTTTACAGTGCATGAAGCAAGATATTCTTATTAAGGACCCATGAGTAGCAGAGTCACCAGAATGAAAGGGTGTTGTTGTAGTGTCTGCATTTTTTATTTACAGTGCCGGGGTAGCTCAAAGCAAATGGGGCAAGAGGTTTGGTGTTTCCAGACGTCCAAGGTTCTTATTCCCAGTTCTATTATAGCTGGAAGGTATGTAGTGGTAGTAGGTCAGTAGCTGTGGTCGTAAGTAGTAGTTCACATTTGATGCCCTGGTCACACCTACTGCTCCCCTATCTCCCTGAAACAATTATTGGTCCAGCTGCCCACCTCTCTGTTCTCATGGTGCAGAAGATGAGCATTATCCCTCTTGGCACCCCCCCGCCCGTCGGGTTGTCGTGTCGATTCGGGTGCTGGGTAGCGATTTGGGTCTGAGAGCTGGGATCTTAAATCGGGTCTCATATTGCGATAATTGGCCAATACGGGGTCCCATATAAATATATCAAAATACAAATAAAATGTCGTAATATATTTAATATAAATATATCATAATAAAAAAATACATATATCGTAATATATTACAAACAAAAACCTCTTCCCCACTCGGCTCCTCCCTGCCTGCATAAATATATCATAATACAAATACATGTATCGCAATATATTAAATATTATATCAGTATATCATACTAAAAATTAATGTATCGTAATATATTACGAACACGAACAGAATCTGCCCCTCTTGGCTCCTCCCTGCCTGCAGTCGCTATTCATCCTCATCAACATGGACAACTGTCTCATAACTAACTGGCTTCCGTTGCCAACACACTCCGCCAATTTTTTATTAGCTTGCGACGCTGCATCGAACTTGATTTATAAATATGATTAAATATCAGCCTTGCAGACCCTGTTGAGTTGCTCCCCTCTTGGCTCCTCCCCGCTCGTTGGGTTGTCGTGTCGATTCGGGTGCTGGGTAGCGGTTTGGGTCTGAGAGCTGGGATCTCAAATCGGGTCTCATATAGCGATATTTTTTGGCAATACGGGGTCTCATATAAATACATCATACAAAAATAAAGATGTCGTAATATATTAAATATTGTAGAAATATCTTAGCATCAGAGATATATCATAATACAAATAAATATATCGTAATATATTATGAACAAAATTAAAATCTGCCCCCCTTGGCTCAGAGCTTTTTATTTCCGCTGTATATAGCGATCGCTAGTATGAACCCCGCTGAGGCAAGGTTACCTCTATTAAAATGTACAAAAAGTTGTTGTTTTGCCCTAAATGGCCCCCCAAAACTATAAAAGGCTACACCATGTACAAGCTAGAAGAAACCCACTTTCAGATTTGAAAAAAAGACTGCCTTGGCTACTCCCTGCCTGCGGTCACTGTTCATCCCCATCAACGTCAATATCAGCCTTGCAGACCCTGTTGAGTTGCTCCCCCCTTGGCTCCTCCCCACCTGCAGTCGCTATTCATCACGCACACACATCCACCCACACACCCACATCCACTCACTCACCCAAATCCACTCACCCACCCAAATCAACCCACTCTCTGTTGAGTTGTTCCCCCCCTTGGCTCCTCCCCGCCCGTCAGGTTGTCATGTCGATTCGGGTTCTGAGTAATGATTTGGTTCTGAGAGCTGGGATTTCAAATCGGGTCTCATAAAGCGATAATTTTGGCCCAAATGGGGTCTCAAATAGCGATCGGAACATGTTACGAACAACAGACCTCTGCCCCTCTTGGCTCCCCCCCCCCGCCTGCAGTCGCTATTTATACCCATCAACGTGGACATCTTACTCATTGGGACGGAGGGCGATGGCGCTTTCAGCTTCTGGACGGATCCTGACAGGTTGCTTGAGGCACTAACCCAGTCGCACCTCGACATATGCCCAACTATTTGGGAGACGGGGCAGGAGACAGCCGTATGCTTAAGTGTCCCACATGGTCGCCATCCCCCCTAAATACAATGCGGGTGTGGATGTGGATGTGGGTGTGCACTCACGTCCCACATGGTCGCCATCCCCCCTAAATACAATACATTGCAGGTGTGGCGTGGTATAAAGGGATCCCCGTCTTACGGCGGTAGGGAACGGGCTGCCACTTTATCTGGACAAAGCTACCATGGCGGTTGTCAGCGACCGCACTCAGTAAATTGTTAGCAAACAGGCCCCGTAAATATTTACCGGCCTTGAGGGGGTGGGGGGGGGGGGGGGGGGGGAAGGCTCGGATCCAATCTTGAAAGAATTTCTCAAGACCGGCAGGAATCGACAGGAAATTGTCCCCCCTTTCACTTATGATTATTGTTATGACACATACCAGGGTGATCAAAGAAGTAATTTGATTTGACCCCTCCTGACGTAAACCTGATTTAAACCACAAATAAAAGAATAAACCGTGACATCAAAAAACATTACACCAGATTGCATAACAAAACATAACACACCACATTGACTAACATGAAGCAGGCACCACTGTTTTTGTTTTTCAACGCGTCGCCATTCTGTCGCCATTCTGTCGCCATCCTGCCGCTGCATGGCGACGCATGGTTTTGGCTAAACTAGTCAGAAATGTCCCCCCGCCCCTAAACCCCCAAAACCCCAACCCCTCTCCAACCCCAACCCCCCCCCCCCCCCCCCCCCCCCCTCCCGGGCTCCGCGCTTCACTCTCTGCGCGAAGCCCCTCACCTGGGTTTTGGGGGGCAGTGCGTCGCACTGTGGTGGCACCGAGTCGCTCAATTTGCGATGTGGCGCACGGAACAAAAAAATCTAAGCAGGTACTAGGAGGTGAAGTAGAGATAGGTGACCGCTACTGCACACACGGCACACTTCGAATCAGGCTGCAGCCAACTTGTACGCCTATTCACCTACCACATATGAGCAATGCAGATTGCCAGAAACAATTATATCACTGTCCAATTAAATCCAGTTAAATCAAATTGAATCAAATCAAATCCATGATTAATTAGAAAATTTCATTCGGGACGCGCCTCCAGGCGTCCTTAATGGAGATAGGTGAGCGCTACTGCACCTTCGATTTGGGGCTGGCACACGCCACTACCTCAATCACATTCTCAGCCATACGAATCACGTACTCAGCCAATATGAATCACATGCTCAGCCTAATACAAGCAGTCATAGTGGATTCACAACAAATACCCGCATGAAAAAAATCTCCAGATTTTTTGAAGAGGGATTAGCCACCACATTTTCAGGTTTTATGAAAAACATTAAAAAAATTGAACATTCTATATTTTGATGAATTACAAGACTTATTTATCCCGGACAAATTCTCACCAGAGCACATATGAGCATCGCAATTCACGAAAAGGAGCTCGGGTTGGGCCAAAAAGCTACAATTAACGGTTAACAATTTGATTTCAGGGTGTTTTGAGCTAACATTTCAAATTTGAACAACTTAAACATGTGCGTACACAAAGGTTTGGGAACAGAATAGTCGTCAAAAATTCGAGGCGAAACATGTACGCATCACAATGGACGAAACAAGCCCCTAGGGCACTTGTGTTATAATTAGCCCTCGGACCCGTGCGTGGGGCAGGGGCGGTGGCCACCGGGCGGGGGCGGGGGCAGGGGCTGGGCCGGGGGCAGGGGCGAGGACAGGGGCAAGCCACGCCATCGCTGGCCAAAAAACCGTTCAGGAGGACGGGACATACCGTTCACGTCTGGGCTGGGCCGAAACATGCAATACCTTGTACAAATTCCGTAAAATCAACCAGACACCTGATTGGCCTCATTGTTCTTGCATCAAATTCTTTTAAAAAATTCAATCTACATGCATGCATTTCATTACATTACAGAAACGTTCAGTACTGCTTAAAAATCAACAACCCTTCAAAAACTCTCTTTTTCGTCACTTCATAGTTAACAATGCTAAATCATCAATCGATTCATTGGAATTCAATTATTTTAAAGCCCCCAGGCGTCCTTCGAATTTAATACAATTCGAATTGATACAGTTTAAAGCAATTACATGCATTCAAATCACGTTAATTAAATTTAATGGAAAGGAATACATCGAATTAAAATAACACAACAGTAAATACAATTCAATTAAATTAATTAAAATACATTGAATTAAGGATCCGAATCATTTCATTCGGGACGCGCCTCCAGGCGCCCATAATATAATGAAGCAGGCACTTGGCACGAGGGTAAAGTGGCGATAGGTGGCGGCTACTGCGCCTTCGATTTGGGGCTGACAAACGCATAAGTGGATTCACTACAAATCATATACACAAACAGAAGATATGCACTCCCGAGGATATTTCTTAAAGTTATTAGCATTTTTTGCTTGACGTCAAATGCTAATAACTTGTGTTTATACTAACACCAAAACCAACACTAAAACTAACACACTAATGTTAACATATTAAAGATTCACCCCGCCCTCCTTATATGCTATTTGTTTACATCCAACTCTGAAACATGACCTCACACGCTCACCTTCCCCTCCACTGCCATCACAGCGGTACGAGGAGAGGCTTCGTAAGGTGCTTCAAGCGCGACAGGCCCAGCAGGACCAGCTTGGAGGTGGTGAAAGCCATGATGAACTATAGAGCATGTATGTGTATCACGGTCCCGTTTGTCCAGAGTACGGAAAACATTGCGTTACGTGTATTAATACTTTTATTTTAGTTGTGAAAGGTATTTCACCCCAGGAGGTGGGTCTCCCTACACAAACCAGCGGCACAGAGGATTCAGTTCGAATGGCATTGCCACTCTTACAAAGGATACATGTAACAAGAAACGGAATGTTAAATTGTCTGCACAGCACGGACTGTATCAGGATTTTGCGTATAAAAAAAGTAACAAATTTATTTCATTGATCAATTGTAGTTGATCTTCTCAACCCAAAGGTGTTGTGGGTTCCAAAACCCTGAGGATGAAATGCATATGTTTGAGTGCCCTTTTTATAATGATATTCGCCTCCGCTACCAGAAGCTGTTTACAGATATTTATAGGCATGTCCATGAGGATACCGACTTAACCGTATGGAATGTGGAATTCTGCGATTCCACATTCAGAACCTTATGACTGGAAACGGCACTAAGACTTTTTGGAGCAACCTAGCTGACTATCTTTCTACTTGTAGAAGAGCAAGACAGGAAGCCCTGGACTGCTTAGTGGCACCGTAATTTATTATCCCTTTTTTTCTTCTTGAGACTTCTCATTTGTTAGCTTCTTACCTCCGCCACTGTAAGTGGTTGAGATCTGGGTCCTGCTCTAGGGGGTTTAATACCTACGACACCAAAACGGTGGTTGGGAGTTTGGTTTGTTTGTCCTCGACACACCCCTGATGTAATGGTTGTTTTTGCTTTGTGGGTGCTTTTTCTTTTTGTTTAAAGCACAGAGTCTCATACACCCTCGCGGTGTCAAGTAGACTGTAACATGTAATGTAATGTAATGTAATGTAATGTAATGTAACCCCTTTAAAATGCTCGTAAATAAAAAAGAGCATACCGTACGCCCTTCATTAAATGGCAAAAGACCTTTTCGATTAAAGTCAAACCTAAGTCAGTCCCAGCTGGCTCGCCGCTGCCAAGTAATTCCTAGTGACTGATGTATTAGACAGTACATTGAGGCCACCACTTTATCAAATTCACTATATACCGAGTATCCCTTTTTTTCTTCTTCTTTTCTTCTTGTGACTTCTCATTTGTTAGCTTCTTACCTCCGCCACTGTAAGTGGTTGAGATCTGGGTCCGGCTCTAGGGGGTTTAATACCTACGCCACCAAAGCGGTGGTTGGGAGCTTGGTTTGTTTGTCCTCGACACACCCCTGATGTAATGGGTTTTTTTGCTTTGTGGGTGCTTTTTCTTTTTGTTTAAAGCACAGAGTCTCATACACCCTCGCGATGTCAAGTAGACTTTAACATGTAATGTAATGTAATGTAATACCATTCAAAAGGACATTTAAATAGCTTTTACAATAGGCACATGCTTTTTATTGGATGTTCACCATTATTGAGGTATACTCAGTGACAGCTTGGTCGAACACAAGTTACACCTTGGGTTTAACTTCAAATGTCCATCCCTTTTGTAAACAGTTATCAATTTCACTTTTGAGTGTACCATTCAACGGGAAATTGAATCTGCTTTCACAATATGCAATTATATGTTATTGGATGTACACCATCAATGAGTTATCCACGGCCAGCGCTTGGTCATGCACTAGGTACATCTTGGTTAAACCTGGTGGTAGGCCACCTACATGTACACCTTATGTGTAGACTTAAGGACCCAAGTGACACACTATGTGAACATGAAACAAGGAAATGTAACACAAGCAAATTGAGGTTTCGCCAACTGGTTTTCAGGTCTCAACTTGAGTAGGTCCAGCCCTTTGGTCCAGCCTTTAGGTCCACCACTTTTGCCGAGTATTTTTTGCTACGCATTTTCGCGAGGCCTTTTATTACAAATACAGGGTTTTGCAAAATTTGAATCTTGCCATTTAATACTGCGTGTACAGCAGGTGTACGGTAGCTTTTATTTTTAGCTACAAGCAACAGCTTCTAGGCAGCCCCCCTGACCGGCTTATCAGCCAAACCTAACGGAACCTTGTGCACCTTGAAGCTGAACACAATCAGATGATGACGATGGCTGCATTTTGCATGATGACCTACGAGATTCAATATGTGCTCGCGGCTTGATGGACTCCAAGGGGACTTATAAGCATCATTAATTAATGACGTGGCCCTTGTATAGGATTCATTACATATTCACATATCTTTTAAATGTCTTCTATGATCCAGACCAGATTGTCCCGATTACATGTGATGGGTTTGCAATTAATTTATTGCCGTATATATAATGGTGTGTGTGTTTTTAGTCTAGGGGGTAGCCAAATAGGCTAAAGGGACGTGATATTAGAAGGGGCGAAAAAGCAAAAGCACTGATTACATTACATTACATTACATGTTAAAGTCTACTTGACACCGCGAGGGTGTATGAGACTCTGTGCTTTAAACAAACAAAAAAAGCACCCACAAAGCAAAAAACCCCATTACATCAGGGGTGTGTCGAGGACAAACAAACCAAACTCCCAACCACCGTTTTGGTGGCGTAGGTATTAAACCCCTTAGAGCAGGACCCAGATCTCAACCACTTACAGTGGCGGAGGTAAGAAGCTAACAAATGAGAAGTCTCAAGAAGAAAAAAAAGGGATAATAAATTACGGTGCCACTAAGCAGTCCAGGGCTTCCTGTCTTGCTCTTCTACAAGTAGAAAGATAGTCGGCTAGGTTGCTCCAAAAAGACTTAGTGCCATTTCCATTCATAAAGGTTCTGAATGTGGAATCGCAGAATTCCACATTCCATACGGTTAAGTCGGTATCCTCATGGACATGCCTATAAATATCTGTAAACAGATTCTGGTAGCGGAGGCGAATATCATTATAAAAAGGGCACTCAAACATATGCATTTCATCCTCAGTTTTTTGGAACCCACACATTTGACAGTGTCTCATTGAGCGAGGGATGTGTGCTCTATCCACCACCCTCATTCTTTCTGTGTTCAGCCAATGGGAACCCATTCTAAACTGTGCTATAGAACGAATCTGATCCTGCTTATGTAAGGCGGATGTAAAAGGAATCAAGCCATTCTCATCATTGCTGTTGGCTGCGAACCATTTTTGGTATCGGAGGCGTTTAAAGCCAACCCTTCTCTCATCAGGGATGTCTCTAACTGCATTGGTGTCACTTGGGTACTTAAACCTCCATGACTCAAAAACTTCAGACATAATACCTTCGACATCGACAGCCTCCAAAATGTTGATGTTTTTACTGGATCCTAGCTTGTGGAGAGCACAACGCAAGTCATGAACCCAGCCAGTGTTGGAGTCAAAAGATTCCTCAAGAGCCATTCTAATGAGATCCTCAGGTTCTTTATGTATGGTCTTGTTCCAGAAGCGCAAAGCTTGTTCTGATGAACTGCACCACCCAAAAATAATTTACCGATAGAGGCCCTGAGTTTGTGCTTGAGCGATAATTAAATTGTTCGATTCTCGCATTTTTTGACACAATTTACATGATATTTCCATCCTTCAAAGGGCTACATGACCAAGAATTAATTATAAATCATAACACCACTCTTCCCTAAAAGGGGATCAGTGATGTAAATGGTTCAAGAAGACATTATTTGCCAGCGAATGGACTCCTTCCGTTAATATTGCTGCAGCAAGGTCACCATGCGATCCATGTTTCATCTCGTCAGCATGTTTTGTGTGGTCTCGAGTAACCTGGGTACATCGCAACGAGTTTCTTTTTATGTCGTCTCACTGTGATGCTGCTCACTGTTCAAGCTGTTGTTTTTCCTCTCGTTCGATCTTTGTTGGACACATAACGGCTGATGCGTGGCGACGATATTAGGTTAAGGACGAGGGAGGGGTGTCAAAACAATTAACCTGGTCTGAGTGTCATGACGAGCTTGGGGGGAGAATCTATGTGGGGGGTATTCAGAGAAACACATGGGGGGCGGGGTCGTGGGTGTGGTGGGTGGGGGGGGGGTCGGTTGGGGGTGGCGCCGGCGAGGAGAGGGTGGGACTGCAGGGAGACGGTTGTCGTGTGGTCTGCAGGGGGGGGGGGGGGGGTGAGTGGGGTGGTTGGTGTGTGGGGTGGGGGAACGCCCGGTGGGGCAAAAAAGCGGTGCGCGATGGGGGGGTGGGGAATCGTCGTGGGGTGGGCGTGGTCTGGGGAGGGCGGTGTGGCGTTTTGTATACCGGGCGGGGTGGTCAGGTAGGTACAGATCCTGGCCCGGGGGGAGACAGTGTTGTATTCCGAGAGATGATTGTCGGCGGGCGGACGCCGAACAAATGGGAGTCAAATAGAAAGTAGAATCTCAAGGAGTCGAAACGGGGGCTGCCACGTGCCGGCAAATCGCTCAACGGCTCACTGCCTCGTAGTCAACCGACAGGGAGGGTGGGAGTAAGGGGTAGAGGGAGCTCGTGCCAAATATTCTGGTTTTGTACAACAGCGGGGGTAACGGGAGTCCGAGGAAGGGCTCCGTTCCGCACCCAGGAACAAAGAAGGTAGTTGGGCGCAGAGGAGGCGCATGACGATCGAGGGAGAGGCCACCACAGGGAGGGCGAGCCCAAGCCTGTCGCCAAGAAGGATGGGTTGGGTCTATGGTGTTTGGGAGCGGAGGGATATTCCGCTACGAGGGCTACGATCCCGAGTACTACGAACCGCCAGCCGCCTCCCCCGAGGGGGACGCGGCACCCCGCCGTGTCGTGTCTTCTCGGCATCTGCTGAATCGAGTGGCTTACACGTTATGCGGCAACCCCGCCCGTCCGGACTGCTAATAGGGGCGTGGGGCCCCGGCGCGTGGCGACCCCGCACTGGTAGAAGAACTTATGACTGGTTCACGAGCGGGGGGAGGACCGTAGCCAGGGTCGGGCGATGATTGCTGGAAAACGCTCTCGATAGGGAGCCGAGAGGCCGAGAGGAGAGGGGGTGTGGGCGGGAAGATGGGAGGGTCGGGGTGTGACATGCCGAGGCGAGGTCCGCGGACATGTTACAGCTAGCAGTAAGCCGTGATGGCCCGATTTAGGGCTGGCAAGTAAAGTCGGCAGTCTGTAGTGTCGATGTGGGCAAGATAGTAGGGCCGCTTTGTTGCCAAATTAAGTCAAGCGTGTGGGATAATGTGGAGAGAGGGGGCGTGAATGTGGACCAAGTATGGGCTAACAGGAGTGCCTTGCTCAACTTGGCTCGATTTTTTCCTGCCTAGTCCTGAGAACGAAAAAGGGGGGCGATAGACTCCACGAACATGCAAAAGGGCACGTGATTCAATATATACGTGTCGATCACCGGATAAACCCCCGAACTGTCACCAACGACCAGAATGGATCAAACGGAACATCAGGATACGAGACGAGTGTAGTATGAGCCTGGCCCCGGTGGGTGTTGGCCCATGGTGTCCTGGTGTGCCGGCCCCGACTCAGGGCGCCTCACGAGTGGCGCTTGCGTTGTTGTCTCCGTCGGCGCTCGACCTGCCATCGAATACTCTTCAGGCATGAACGCAGCAGGCAGCGCTGCAAGGCACGAGTCCAAATTAATCGCCGATAGTACTAAGAAGGAGCGGGGTACACAGCAACAATGGGGTGGGACGTTGGCAGATGTACTTGTTGCAGTCCAGTGTGTGGCACTCCCCGTTACAAACATCAGAGCTGATCGCCATGGTCTATACTGGAATCCCATAATTCGCACACGTCCTTTCTTTATAACATAGTCAACATGTCTACCTCTCCCCTTACTCTTCTGTTACTCTGCTGACCAACGGCGTGGCATAGTGTGAAGACCCCCTCGGCTGACCTGAAGTGAGGGCATCAAAGAAGAGAAAGCTAGAACGAAGCGATGGAAAAGAGCTATGGAAACGAGTGAGCGAAGGGTGGTCATGGTCGCAAATTACCAGCCGACCGGACGTTTATGGCAATCGGCTGACCAGGGGTTGAATAGGAGCCAAACGTCCTTGATTGAGACGACAGACGACTTCGACGATACTCAATTGGTTGCTTCAGTAGTGAGATCTGATGAGCTGTTTGGGACACAGCTGTTGGAGGACCAAAAATTGTTTTGCCCTCAGACATGCGGCGGTACGGTGACCGGTGTTGATCTTCATAACATTCCATCTTGCCTGGGTTGTTCTAGGGCACCATCCATTTGTGGGAAGCAGCGCTTGCAAACGCCTGTGAACGCATTCAAGGCAACAACATCGAGACTGCGTTAATGGGGGGGGGGGTGCATATACCAGATCTTTATTTAAGAGGCTTACCCAAGCAGGTTGCATTGGAGAAGCACACATCGCTTGTGGCATATGTTGCATACCACACACATGGGAATTTCCGTGGTTTCTTGAAGCAGTGCTTCCCAAGCTCCAGCCACACGTGTGCGAGTGCCGGCAGTGTGGGCTCCCTCATGGCATGATTGTACCCATGCTCCGCCCTAAAAGGTGTATGAGCATAAATGTTAACACTCCACAATGCTGTTTCGAACGCAGAGCAGTCGAGTCCCTGTTGCTTTTAATACTCCCAAACAGGGGGAGCATTCGTTGAGTGTTTTATACAGGTTGCATGACAGCAAGATAATTCTTATTAGGACCATGAGGTAGCAGAGTCCCCAGAATGAAAGGGTTTGTTGTAGTGTCTGCATTTTTTTATTTTACATGCCGGGGTACTCAAGCAATGGGGAGGACAAGAGGTATTTGGGGAAGGTCTCAGTTTCCACAGACGGGTCCAAGGGTTCTTATTCCTCAGTTCTATTATAGCTGAAGGTATGTAGTGGTATAGGTCTATAGCTGTGGGGTCCGTAGTAGTTTCACAGTTTTATGCCGCTGGTCACACCCGCTACATGGCGCCCCTATCTCCCTGAATCAATTATTGTCCAGCTGCACCTCTCCTCTCTGTTCTCATGGTTGCAGAATTAGCCTTATCCTCCTGGCACCCCCCCGCGCCGTCGGGGTTGTCGTGTCGAATTCGTGTGCGGGGTACCGATTGGGTCTACAAGTAGCTGGGATCGTTTATCGTGGGTGGCTCATATGGGTTGCGATGTACTGGACCAATGAAGGCGTGGGCCCCATAGTAAATGAAATGGGTCAAAATAGCAGAATACAAATGGTGCGTACGATATTGGGATAAGTATAAATAATCTCGCTAAAACAATACATGGATAATCGTGATAGCGAGGGGTCTGGGTTACGGAACAAAACCGTCTTCCCACATCGGCTCCTCTCCTGCCTTTGCATATATATCATACTACAAATAATGTATCGAGCAATATAAATATTATATCAAATATATCATACTAAAAATAATGTATCGTAATCGGTATTAAGCGTAACACAACACAGAATCTGGCCCCTCGTGGCTCCTGCCCTGCCTTCAGTCGCTATTCATCCTCCCAACATGACACTGTCGGTCATAACTAAGCTGGTGCTTCACGTTGCCACACACTACCGCAATATTTTATTAGCTTCGACGCTGCTCAGAAGTCGAACTTGATGGAGTTAGATAAACATATGATTAAATATCAGCCTTTGGGTCATAGCTGGGCGGGGGTTGGATGAGGGGAAGGAAGAAAAATTGCATCCTCCTAACTTGCGTCCGATTGGTCCGCCCACAGAGGAAAAGAGCCCCCGCACTGCGTTTCAAAGGGGGGGGGGGAGATGTTGTCGTGTCGAGGCGGGGGCTGGGGTCAGCTTGGTTAGGGTCAGGAGATCTGTGAAATGCTGAGAGGGTCAATCGGGGGCGAGCTCATGATAGGCGATATTGTGTGTTGCAATAACCGTGGTCAGTGGCATATACTAATACGAACGGCGGTCGATACCAAAATGATAAGATTTCGTACATATATTAGCGATATTGTAGAAATATCTAGCACGAGGATATATCATATACAAAGAAATGATTGCGTACTATACATAATGGACAGAGAAGTGAAAAATCTGCCCCCCCCCGGGCCTCGAGCGTTTTTATTGTCCGGGCTTATATAAGCGAGGGAATGAAATTCGCTCGTAAGTGAACCCCGGCTGAAGGCAAGGTTACCTCTATTAAAATGTAACTAAAAGTTGTTGTTTTGCCCTAATGGCCCCCCAAACTAAAAAGGCTACACCCATTACAACGGAGCTAAAGAAACCCCTTTCAAATTTGAAAAAAAGACTGCCTTGGCTACTCCTGCCTGCGGTCACTGTTCATAGCGACCATCAACGTACGTAATCAAGCTTAAGCAGACCTTTGAGTTTGCTCCCCCTTGCTCCTCCCCGAGCCTGCCAAGTCGCCTATGTCATCACTGCCCACACACACCCACACCCACCACACATCCCCTAACGTTCACCCTAAACCACTCACGGGAGGGACCCACCCAATCAACAACACACGGTCTTCATGTGGAGTTGTATCCCCCCGTGGCTCCTCCCCGCCGCCCGTTCAGGCGTTGTTCATTCGATTCGGGTTCTGATTAAAAAGTCAGTGTGATTTGGTTCTGAGAGCAGGTGTGGGATTGGGGTGGTCAAAATGCTGGGGCGTCGCATGAAGATCGAGGGGTATGGGTTTGGCCCCAATGGGTTCTCGAAAGATAGAGGTGGTCGGGGGGATGAGGAACATGTTTTAGCGAGACAACACGCAGCCGTCTGCCCCTCTTGGCTCCCGCGCCCCCCGCCTGCCATTCTGCTATTTATGGAGCCCTGCAAACCGTTGGACATCCTTAGGGCGGGTCATTGGGACGGAGGGGCGATGCTGCGCTTTTCAGCTATCTGGAACGTAGTCCTAACAGCTTGCGTTTGAGGGGGCACTAACGGGGGGACAGGTCCCATCGGCAGGGGGGGGGAAGGAGCCTCTCTACATATGGCCCAACTATTGGGGAGGACGGGGCAGCGACAGGATGCCGTATGCTTAGTGTGCAACTATGGAATTCTGTCGTCGTCCCACAGGTCCTCCAGATACGGTAAGTGTCTTGTGTGGCAGGCGTTCATACATTGACTTTTACATTTTGATAATTTTATGGACTTTTTATATTTTGATAATATGGACTGTTTGTATTTTGATAATATGGACTGTTTTTATTTTGATAATATGGACTGTTTTTATTTTGATAATATGGACTGTTTATATTTTGATAATATGGGCGATTTATAAATTTGGTGACTATATGGACTTTTATATTTTTGATAATATGGACTGTGTTTTATTTTGATACCTATGGGACTGTTTTATTTTGATAATATGGGCTGTTTTATTGTTTGATAATATGACTGGTTTTATTTGGGATAATATTGGACTGTTTTATATTTGATAGATATGGACTGAAGTATTTCGTTATTTTGAGTGGGATATGGACTGTTTATTTTTGGATAAGTATGGACGTTTATATGGTGTCGATAATATGGACTGTTTTAATGTGTTGGGGTCGATAGATATGGACTGGTTTATATGTTGGTTTTGATAATATGGACTGGTTTATCTTTGGATAAGATGGACTGTTTATATTTTTAAGGTATGGACTGGGTTTTTATATTTTGATAATAGGACGTTGTTTATATTTTGAATGATATGGACTGTTTATATTTTGATAATATGGACTTTTTTATATTTTGATAATATGGGCTGTTTATATTTTGATAATATGGGCTATGATTATATTTTGATAATATGGACTGTTTAGATTTTGTTTGATAATGGGGACCGTTTTTATTATTTTAGATAGAAGTATATGGTTTGTCTGCTGGATGGTTGTCTCCATAGGTGCCTAAGGGCCGAAAACCCCTAATTCGATCAAGTATGTTGATACAAAGAGTCCGTAACATGGCCCAAACTGCTCGGGAATCAAATTCCAGTCAGGCTCATATTGTTCGCGGACGGTTCAGCTAATGCGCCGCAGCTACTTTTCGTGCGCGTATTCGCATCTGGTCGCGAGCAGCCCGTGTTCGGCAGGCCGGTGGCAGTACATCAGAAGGTGCGATAATTACATTGAACAAATCCAGATCGCGTCAATACAAGGCCGCGCGAGCTATTGACGAAGAAAGGTAACTACCCCCGCTGCCCCCCACCCGGTCGGGACTAAAGGTTATCGAAACCCTATTTACAAGGTCTAGAGGCTGCGCTTCATCCTTGGCCTCGAATCACTGAACACATAGCTGTAGCAATCTCAAGATTTCACTTCCTGTGGCTCTACCGGCAACGCAGGCTCAGGATTAGGGTGTGTTTTCAATGATCTACCCCAATCAAAAACTGAGTTCATAATGTGATGTTGGAAGACAATAAAAAAAGTTGTTTTTTAATTAATTTTCAAAAAATATTTGAATTTTGAATTTTCCGAAATAAAAAAAAAAGAAAAGTCGTTCTGCACACTCTATTTTCTTGAGATAGAGCAAAACCGAGGCCCAAAATGTTTCAAAAAAATTTGAAAGGCTGTGCAAACTCTGACCTAGACTTAGGACACCCACGAACTGTAAATAATCAGTGTTTTGGGGGTCTGTACTCAACTGTACTGCCTGTGTACTGCCTTCCAAGACCTTCCGTAATAACCACTGGTAGGGAAAGACGTTACACAACATTTGTACCCAGTGTTCTTTTAAAATGGCTTGTTTCGGTCGCGATAGCTCCTATCACTTCCTACGTAAAACCCGTATCGACTACGGGAACCCCATAGTAACAGATTAGCATGTTTCAACTATGACCTAGTCCCCACCATTTGAGAAAACCCAAATCCGAGTATTTGTGTGTTGAACGGATGTTGTTGGGCACTTATTAAGCAAAACATTAAATGCAAAAAAACCCATCCCCGTTTGTTTTTGGACTTTGATGCATACGGCTCAATCCATCCTTATCTTTCAGGGTCTGACTTAGGCATCCTATGAGATTAGACTGTTTATTTTGATAATATGGGCTATTTTCTATTTTTAGATAGCAGTATATGGTTGTCTGCTTTTTGGTCACACACACTTTAATTCCTTGACCAGATTCCCAGATAGTTTGAGAATCTTGTGTCAGGGTGTTTTTCCATATGTGGTGTCAATATGTGGCTATTTATATTTGATTTAGAAGTACGGATCCTGGCAGGTTGTCTTGAGGCTCTGGCCGCAGTCGCACTCGACATAGGAGTGGTCGGCGGGGGCGGAGGGGTGTTTTGGGGTGTAGGACAGGGTGGTTGGAGGGATCCAGTCCGTCTGCCTATTAGAAGTTGTGAACTAGAACTCTGACCACTCGTTATCACGTCCGGATTATGTGAGGATCTTGTGTCAGGGTGTTTCATCTATTTTTCAATATGGATCCTGACAGGTTGCTTGAGGCACTGACCCAGTCGCACCTCAACATATGCTAAACTATTTGGGAGACAGGGCAGGAGGCAGCTGTCTGCTTTAGTGTGAATGATGAAATTCTGACCACTCCAGATAATGTGAGAATCTTGTGTCAGGGTGTACCCAAAATAACCACACAAACAGAACAAAGTGATGTTTTTTTTGTTTGAGGGATTGTAGCCTGGAAAAAAGTGTCCTATTGTTTCATATTTGTTCCAACATGGGCTATTAATATTTTGAGATAGAAGTATATGGTTGTCTGATTTACAGTCAACTATGAAATTCTGACCACTCCAGAGAATGTGAGGATTTTGTGTCAGGGTGTTTTTTATATATGTTTCAATATGGGCTAGTCATGTAGCCCATCCGTTCGATGCGGCCCAAAAACCCGGTCTGTCGTTAGGGGGAAGCTAGTCCGGGGGTAGCCAGTCAGGGGATGACCGGTTAAACCTAAACCCTAAACCCTAAACCCCTAAACTTTCCCAAACCCCCGTAAATCCCACCCCGGACTGGCACCCCCAGACTAGCTCCCCCCCTACCTGTCTGCTCTGTTATGACTGTACGCAGAACTGTTTTTTCTTCAAGTCTTCTCACAAATAATACTACTTCTGTGTACCCTACTGGCTTTTCTTTTGGGTGTTTTCTTGATCGTGATTTGTTTGTATCACTGATAGAGTGATGTTAACCAACCACTTTCACAACCCGTGTGAAGACCAACCTATCGCTTAATGTGTTGGCTGGTGCTAATCGCTACAGAACAGTAGGGGCCAGGGTACTACAATGCAAAACTGAGTGCACTGTTTTCGCAGCGCGACTTTTGGCACCGCGACGTTTATTGAGCCCACTGCGCGTATTCGCGCATTTTTTCAGTCAGAGCCCCCTGAGGGCGCAGCGCGCAGTTTTTGTGCAGACCCCCGTAAAGAGCACTGACCAATTTGAACTTTTGTGTTCGCTTTAGTGCACTGAACAATTTGACAAAATGTAGTACCCTGGTGGGGGCACCTAGGCACTTAGAAGAACCGACTAACCTGGATATTGCTTAGTCTGCCCACACTTAACAAAACAGATACTTCCGTGTACCTACTCCATGTAGGACATACCAACAGCATTGTTATTTCTTACATACGTGAAATAAATACATAAATATATAGTACGCCTTATTACGAGGCGTGAGGTTGAGTGGGCCAGCCCGTTTGCTTTCACAGGGGCCAACCACCAACAGGTGTGTGTATATATGTACTGGAATATCATATGATTTTGACTACATGCGAGTATGAGATCATATGATATCATACAAATTACATCATATGATATTGTATTTATATGGTAACTTTGGCCTAGTCAACTGGCGGCATATCAATATGATATTGTATTTAAATGGTCTTGAGGCCTAGTCAACTGCGGCATCATATTATATTGTTAATAAATGGGAACTTTGGCCTAGTCACTGCCGGCATCATATTGATATTGTTAATATAAATGGTAACTTTGTGGCCTAGTCAAACTGCCGGTATCTATAATATTGTATATAAATGGTAACTTTGGCCTAGTCAAACTGCCGGCATCATATGATATTGTATATAAATGGTAACTTTGGCCTAGTCAAACTGCCGGCAAAAATCATATGATATTGTATATAAATTGGTAACTTTGGGCCTATCACAGACTGCCGGCATCATATGTGTTGTATGATAAATGGTACTTTGGCCTAGTCAACTGCCGTCAATCATATGATATTGTATAGCATGGTAACTTGGGGTAGTCAAACTGCCGGCATCATATGATAGTAATACAATGTAACTTTGGCCTAGTCAAACTGCCGGCATCATATGATATTTAATAACTTGAACGGATAATCTTTGTGGCCTCGTCCCAAACTTGCCGGCATCATATGAATAGGTATATAAATGTAACTTTTGGCCTAGTCAAACTGCCGGCATCATATGATATTGTATATAAATGGTAACATGATATCATATTGCTGTTCCCTATTTATTTAGACATAGGATACAACACAAGGACCTCAAGAACCACTCATCTTTGTAAGGCTCACGTTGATCTGCTCACTTTGTTTTTTTCTGCCCATTCAAGCATATGTTGTAGGATACAACATATGCTTCTGGACACTCCCCATCAGCTCCCACAGGCTGTTGACTTTCAAAATGGGGCCGCCCCACCATTATACATACGCAACACAACACTTATGGTCACTGTCCCACAGTGCTCCCACAGGCTGTTGCTTTCAATAGGCCGACCACCAACATATACATACCAACACACACTTATGTCCCTCCACATGCTCCCACAGGCTGTTGCTTTCAATAGGGCCGACCACCAACATATACATACCAACACACACTTATGGTCACATCTTACTGTATGTTCCCACATACATGCTTCCCCACCTCCTGCTTTCTTTTTCCTTTCCCTTCAAATGTTTCAATTCAATGTTCGCACTTTCCATTATCAATGGTCCAGGCTTTCAATGGGTGGTGGGTTCATGTTGTTGGTGATTCATTTCAATGATCAATTATGGGGAATGTTCAACTGGGATGGGGGTTCATCAATGATGTTCAATGTTCAATGGGGGCCGACCACCAACATATAATTGTGAGACTGTAATAAACATATGAACTTGAGGTGTTAGCAGATAAACGAATGATTGGGAATCACAAGCTTGTGGACCCCTAATGCAACATCATCAGAGCATACAGACGCTCAAAGGAATATGATCCCAGGCAACCTGACTGTAACAAACATATAAACTATGATGCAGCAATTTACAAATGATTGGGACTCACGAGCTTGTGGCCCTAATGCACCAGCATCAAGAGCATACAGACGCTCAAATGGTACTTGACCCAGGCACCCCTGGACTGTAAAAACATATGAACTTGAGGTCTGTTTAGCAGATAAACGAAATGAAGGATGGGACGCACAAGCTGTGCCTAATGCACCATCCATCAAGAGCATAAGACGCAAAATGGTCAAATGGAATGATGATACGCAGGCACCCCTGGACTGTAATAACATTGAACTGAGGTGTAGCAGATAACGAATGATTGGGACTCACAAGCTTGTGGCCCTAACGCACCATCCATCAAGCGCATAAAGACGTACAAATGGTACTGGACACAGGCCACCCTGGACTGTAATAAACATATGACTTGAGGGTGTTAGCAGAGAAACGAATGATGGGACTCACAGCTTGTGCCCATAATGAACTATCAATCAAGAGCATACAGACGTCAAATGGAAATATGATCCCAGGCACACCCTGGACCGTAACAAACAATAACTCATGATTCAGCAGATTTACGACATAATTGGACTCACGAGCTTGTGGCCCTAATGAACCATCATCAAGAGATACAGCGCTCACTGGTACTGACCCAGGCAGACACTGGACTGTAATCAAACATATGAACTTGAGGTGTTCGCAGATAAACGAATGATTGGGACTCACAAGCTTGTGGGGGCCCTAAGGCACCATCCATCTTGGGCATCCAGACGCCACCTGGTACTTGACCCCCCGGCACCCCTGGACTGTAATAAACATATGAACTTGCGGTGCTTAGCAGATAAACGAATGATTGGGACTCACAAGCTGTGGCCCTAATGCACCATCCATCAAGAGCATCAGAACCGCTCAAATGGTACTTGACCCAGACACCCTGGACTGCCTAAACAAACATATGAAACTTGAGGTGTTAGCAAGGGGGGGATATAAACGGAATGATTGAGGACTCACAAGCTGTGCCCCTATAATGCACATCCATCAAGAGCATACAGACGCTCACAATGGTACTGGGACCCCAGACACCCTGACTGTAATAAAACATAGGAATTGAGGTGTGAGCAGATAAACGAATGATGGGCCAATCACAAGCCTGTGGCCTAAGCACCATCCATCCAGAGCAATACAGACGCTAAGGGAATATGATCAGGCACCCCTGGACTGTAAACAAACATTTAATAAATCATGTGTCAGCAGATTTACAAAGATTGCAGGACTCACGGCTTGTGGCCCTAATGCACATCCATCAAAGAGCATACAGACGATCAAATGGTACTTGATCCCAGGCACCCTGCGACTGTAATAATAAACATATGAACCTGAGGTGTTAGCAGAATAAACGAATGATTGGGACTCACAGCTTGATGGCCCTAATGCACATCCCATCAGAGCATACAGACGCTCAATGGTAATGGGACCCCAGGCACCCCTGGGACGTAATAACATATGAACTGGAGGTGTTAGCAGATAAACGAATGATTGCGGACTCACAAGCTTGTGGCCAAATGCACCATCCATTTGGGCATACAGGACGCTCAAATCGGTACTGACCCCAGGCACCCCGCGGACTGTAATAAACTATGCAACTTGAGGTGTGTTGCAGATAACGAATGATTGGGATCACAAGCCTTGTGGCCTATGCACCATCCATCTTGGCATACAGACGCTCAAATGGTACTTGACCCAGCAACCCTGACTGTAATAACATATGGAACTTGAGGTGTTAGAGATAAACAAATGATTGGGACTCACAAGCTTGTGGCCCTAATGCACCATTCCATCAAGAGATACAGACGCTCAATGGTACTGGACCACAGGACACCCTGGACTGTTAAGAAACATATGAACTTGAGGTTGTTAGCAGATAACGCAATGATTGGCTCACAAGCTTGGCCCCTCATATGGCACCATCCATCAAGAGCATACAGACGCTCCATCGGAATTATGACCCAGGCACCCGGACTGTAAACAAATCATTAAACTCATGATGTCAGCAGATTTACGATAAGTGAGGACTCCGACTTGTGCGCCTACATGCACCATCCATCAGAGCATACGGACGCTCAATGGTACTGGACCCCAGGCACCCCTGACTGTAATTAAACATTGAATACTTGAGGTGTTAGCAGATAAACGAATGATTGGGAAACTCACAAGCTTGTGGCCGAATGCCAATCAATTCTTGGGCATACAGACGCTACCAAATGGTACTTGACCCCAGGCACCCCGGACTGTAATAAACATTGAATTCTTGAAGGTGTTAGCAGAATAAACGAACTGATGGGGACTCACAAGCTTGTGGCCCTAATGCACATCCATCAAGAGCATACAGACGCCAAAATGGTACTGACCAGACACCCCCTGGACTGTAAAAACCTATAAACTGAGGTGTTGCAGATAAACGGGAATGATTGGGACTCACAAGCGTGTGCCCTAATGCACCATCCATCAAGAGCATACGACGCTCCAAATGGTACTGACCCAGACACCTTGGACTGTAATAAACATATGAACTTGAGGGTTAGCAGACAGATAACGAATGATTGGGACTCACAAGCTTGTGGCCTAAGCACCATACCATCAAGAGCTACGACGCTTAAATGGAATATGATCCCAGGCACCACGGACTGTAACAACATAAAAATCAATGATGTCAGCAGATTTACAAAAATGATTGGGACTCACGAGCTTGTGGCCCTTATGCACCATCTCAAGAGCATACAGACGCTCAAATGATTACGTGTGACCCCAGGGCACCCATGAGACTGTAATAAATATGAACGTTGAGGTGTTTAGCAGTAAAACGAATGATTGGGACCCTCACAAGCTTGTGGCCCCTAATGCACCATCCATCAAGAGCATACAGACGCTCAAATGGGTACTGGACCACAGGCACCCTGGAGCAGTAAAACAATGTGAACTTGAGGTCGTTACAGATAAACGAATGAGTGGGACTCAAAGAGTTGTGGCCCTAATGCACCATCCATCTTGGGCATACAGACGTCTCAAATGGTAACTTGACCCCAGGCACCCCTGGACTGGATAATCAACATATGAACTCTGATGGTGTTAGAAGATAAAGAGATGATTGGCGACTCACAAAGCTTGTGCCCTAATGCACACATCATCTTGGGCATTACAGACGCCTCAAATGCGTACTGACCCCGGCAACCCTGGGACTGTAATAACATATGAACTTGCGGGTGTTTTAGCAGATAAACGAGATGATGGTGACTCACAAGTTGGGCTCCTAATGACACCATCCATCAAGAGCATACAGACGCTCAATGGTACTTGGAACCCAGACCACCCCGTGAGACTGTAATAAACATATGAACTTGAGGTGGTAGACAGAATAACGAATGTTCGGGACTCACAAGCTTGTTGCCTCCTAGTGCACCATCCATTCAACGAAGCATACAGCGCTCAAATGGTTACTGGACCCCCAGAACACCCCTGGACTGTATAACATATGACTGAGGGTGTTAGCAGATAAACGAAGATTGGGAACTCACCAAGCTTGTTGCACCTAATGCACACCATAAGACGCATACAGACGCCAAATGGGAATATGATCCCAGGCACCCCTGGACTGTAGACAAACATTCATAAACTCATGATTGTCACAGCAAGATTTACAAATGATTGGGACTCACGAGCTGATGGCCAATGCACCATCCATCAAGAGCATCAGACGCTCAAATGGGTACTTGACCCCAGGACACCACTGACTGTAATAAACATATGAACTTGAGGTTGTTAGCAGATAAACGAATGATTGGGACTCACAAGGCTGTGTGACCCAATGCACATCCATCAAGAGGCTACAGACGCTTCAAATGGTACTTGACCCCAGGCACCCCTGGACTGATACTAAACATATGACTTGAGGGTTAGCAGATAAACGAATGTTTGGGAGCTCCAAGCTTGCTGGCCCTAATGCCAGTCCATCAAGCAGCATAACAGACGCTCAAATGGTACTTGACCATGGCACCACGGACTGTAATAAACATATGAACTTGAGGGTTAGCAGATAAAAGCAATGATTGGGACTCACAAGCTGTTGTGCCCCTAAGTTGCCATTCCCATCAAGAGATGCCCAGAGCTCAAATGGAATATGATCCAGGACCCCTGGACTGCTTAACAAATAAAAACTCATGATGTCAGCGATTTACGAATAATTGGGACTCACAGAGTGTGCCCTAATGGCCACCATCCATAAGAGCTACAGACGCTCAAAGGGTACTTGACCCCAGGCACCCTGGACTGTAAAACATAGAACTTGAGGTGTAGCAGATAAACGTAATGATTGGGACTCACAAGCTTGTGGCCTATGCACCCATCTTGGGCATACAAGACGGTCAATGGTTACTTGGACCCACAGGCACCCCTGGACTGTATAAAACATATGAAATGAGGGTGTAGCAGATAACGGAATGATTGGGACTCACAAGCTGTTGGCCATATGGCAACACTAATCAAGAGCATACAGACGCTCAAATGGTACTTGACCCAGGACACCACCGGACTGTAACACAAATGAACATTGAGGTGAGCCAGTAGTAAACGAAAATGATTGGGATCTCACAAGCTTAGGGACTAATGCCCATCATCAAAGGCATACAGACGCATAAATGGGTACTGACCCCAGCGCACCCATGGACTATAAACACACATGAACATTGAGGGTTTGTTAGCAGATAGCGAGTGATTGGAGATCTCACAAGCTTGTGCCCCTAATGCCACCATCAAAGAGATACAGACGCTCAAATGGTACTTGACCCCAGGCACCCACTGGACTGAATAAACGTATGAAACTTGAGTGTGTTAGCAGATAAACGATATGATTGGGGGGAACTCACAAGCTTGTGGCCCTAATGCACCCATCCATCAAGAGCATACAGACGCTCAAATGGTACGGACCCAGGACCCCTGGACTGTAATAAAATATGAACATTGAGGTGTTAGAAGCATAAACGAAGGGATGGGACGTCACAAGCTTGCCCTAAGCACATCATCAAGAGCAGACAGACGCTCTAAAATGGAATATTGATCCCAGGGCACCCCTGGACTAAAAACATATAAACTCATGAGTTTCAGACAGATTACGATCATTGGGCGACTCAAGAGCTTGTGGCCCTAATAACCATCCATCCAAGAGATACAGACGCTAAATGGTACTGACCACCAGGCACCCCTGGACTGTAATAAACATATGAACTGGACGGGTAGCAGATAAACGATGATTGGGGACTCACACGCTTGTGGCCCTAATGCACCATCATTGGCCATAAGACGCTCAAAATGGTACTTTGACCCCAGGCACCCCTGGACTGTATAAAAACATATGAACTTGAGTGTTATGTTAGCAGAATAAACGAATGATGGTGGACCTCACAAGCTGTGGCCCTACTGCCACCATCCATAACAGAGCAACGAGCTCAAATGGTACGTGACCCCAGGCACCCTCGGCTGTAATAAAAATAGACTTGAGGTGGTAGCAGATAAACGACTGCATTGGGACACAAAGCTTGGGCCCTAATGCCACCATCCCATCTGGGGCATACAGACGCTCAATGGTACCTTGACCCACAGGCACCCTGGACTGTAATAAAATATGAACTTGAGGGATTAGCAGATAAACGAAAGATTGGGATCTCACAAAGCTTTGGCCTAATCGCACACACATTTGGGCATAAGACGCTAAATGCGTACTTGACCCCCCCCCCCCCACCCCCCCCCCAGGCACCCTGGCTGTATTAAACATATGAACTGAGGTGATAGCAGATAAAACGAAGAATGATTGGGACTCACAGCTGTTGGCCCTAATGCACCATCCATCAAGAGCATAAGACCTAAATGTATTGACCCAGACACCCTGGACTGTAATAAACATAGGAACTTGAGGGTTAGCAAGATAAACGAATGATTGGGGACCTCACAAGCTTGTGCCCTAATGACCATCCATCAAGAGCATACAGAACGCTCAATGGTACTGGACCCAGACACCCCCTGGACTGTAATAACATATGAAACGTGAGTGTTAGCAGATAAACCGGATATGCATTGGGACCACAAGCTTGTGGCCTAATGGCAACATCCATCAAGAGCATACACGACGATCAAATGGATATGATTCCCAGGACCATGGACTGTAACAAACATATAAACTCATGATGTCAGCAGATTACAAATGATTGGGACTCACGAGCTTGTGGCCCATAATGCCACATCCATCAAGAGCAACAGACGCTCAAACGGTACTTGACCAAGGCACCCCTGGAGGTAATAAAAACATGAACTTGAGGGTGTAGCAGAGTAAACGAATGATTGGGACTCACAGCTGTGCCCCTAATGCCATCATCATTAAGAGCATCAGACGCTCAAATGGGATTGACCCAGGCACCTGGACTGTAAAAAAACATATGACGGGTTATGTGTACGATAAACGAATGATACTGGAAACAAGGCTTGTGGCCCGTATGCACCATCCATCAAGACGCATACGACGCTCATAATGGTATTGACCCAGGCACCCCCGGACTGTAATAAACATATGAACTGAAGTTGTGTTAGCAGATAAACGAATGATGGGGACTCACAAGTTATGCCCTAATGACACCATCCTCAAGAGCATACCCCCCCCCTGACGCTCAAAATGGGAATATGATACCAGGGCACCACTGGATGTAACAACATATAAACTCATGATGTCAGCAGATTACGAATAATTGGACTCAACGAGCTTGTGGCCCTAATGCACCATCATCACAGAGCATAACAGACGCCAAATGGGATCCTTGACCCCAGGCCCCTGCGATGTAATAAACATATGGAACTTGAGGTGTAGACGATAAGAATGATTGGGACTCAACAAGCTGTGGGCCCTAATGCCACCATCACATCTTGGGCCATACAGACGCTCAATGGTACTGACCCCAGGCACCCATGGACTGTAATGAAAACTATGAACTTGAGGGTTAGCAGATAGAAACGATGATTGGGACTCCCAAGCTTGTCGGCCTAATGCACATCCATCAAGAGCATACAGACGTCAAATGGTACTTGGACCCCAGGACCACCCCTGGATGTAACAAACATATGAAACTGTAGGGGTTAGCAGAATAACGAATGATTGGGATCACAAGCTGTGTGCCCCTAATGCACCATCCATCAAGAGCTACAGACGCTCAAATGGTATGCGACCCAGGCCACCCTGGACTGAATAAACATATGACTTGAGGGTGTTAGAGATAAACGAATGATTGGGACTCACAGGCTTGTGGCCTAATGCACATTTCCCATCCAAGAGCAACAGACGCTCAAATGGAATATGATCCAGCACCCCTGGACGATGTAAACAAAACATATAAAACTCATGATTGTCAGCAATTACAATGGATGGGACTCACGAGCTTGTTGGCCCTAATGCCACCATCCCTCAAGACATACAGACGCATCAAATGGTACTTGACCCCAGGCCACCCCTGGACTGTTATAACATAGAACTTGAGGTTGTTAGCGCAGATAACGAATGATTGGGACTCACAAGCGGTGTGGCCGAATGCCACCATCCAATCAAGGCATACAGACGCTCAAATGGTTATGGACCCCAGGGCACCCCGGACTGTAATAAACATATGAAATTGGTGTTAGCAGATAAACGAATGATTGGGATCCACAGCTTGTGGCCTGAATGCACCATCCATCTTGGCATCAGAGCTCAAATGGTACTTGACCCAGGCAACCCTGGACGTAATAAACGATTAAAACTTGAGGTGTTAGCAGATAACGATGATTGGGACTCACAAGTTGTGGCCTAATTGCACCATCCATCTCTGGGCATACAGACGCTCAAATTGGACTTGACCCCAGGCACCCCGGACTGTAATAAACATATGAACTTGAGGTGTTAGCAGTAAACGAATGATTGGGACCACAAAGCTGTGGACCTAAGCACCATCCATCCAAGAGCATAGACGCTCAAATGGTACTTTGACCCAGACACCCCTGGACCGTATAAACATATGAAACTTATGGTTTAGCAGATAAACGAATGATTGGGATCACAAGCTTGTGCCCCTAATGCCATACATCCAAGAGCATTAAGGACGCTCAATGGTACTGGACCCCAGGGACACCCCTGGACTGTAATAAACATATTGAACTTGAGGTGTTAGAGATAAAAGAAGATTGGGACTCACAAGCTTGTGCCCCTAATGCACAATCCATCAAGAGCATACAGCGCTCAAATGGAATATGATCCCAGGCACCCCTGGACCGGTAACAAACAATAAACTCTGATGTCAGCAGATCTACAATGATTGGGACTCCGAGCTGTGGCCCTAATGCACCATCCTCAGAGCATACAGACGCCTCAAATGGTACTGGACCCCAGGCCACCACTGGACTGTTTAATAAACATATGAACTTGAGTGTTAGCAGATAAACGAATGATTGGGCACCACAAAGCTTGTGCCCTAATGCAACATCCAAGAGCATTACAGACGCTCAAATGCGGTACTGACCAGTACACCCTGGATTCGTAATAAAAATATGAACTTGAGGGTTAGCAGAATAACGAATGATTGGGATCAAAGCTTGTGGCCCTAATGCACCATCATCAAGACATAACAGCGCTCAAATGGTACTGACCCCAGGCACCCCTGGATGTAAAACATATGAACTTGAGGCGTTAGCAGCTATATAAACGATGATTGGGACCCACAAGTTGTGCCCCTAATGCACAATCCATAAAGGCTACAGACGCCTTCAATGGAATAGATCCCAGGCACCCTGGACTTGTAACAAACATATTAACAACTATGATGTCAGCAGATTTACGACTTATGGGTACTCACGAGCTTTGTGGCCCTAATGCACCATCATCAAGAGCATAAAGACGCCAAAGGTATGACCCCCAGGCCCCCTGACGGAATAAACATATGAACTGAGGGTGTTAGCAAGATAAACGAATGATTGGGACTCACAAGCTTGTGGCCCTAATGCACCACCATCTTGGGCCCATACAGACGCTCATCAAATGGTATACTTGACCTCCAGGCTACCCCTGACTGTAATAAACATATGAACTTGAGGGTGTTAGCAGAATAAACGAATGATTGGGACTCACAAGTTGTGGCCCGACGCACATCCATCAAGAGCATACAACGCCAAATGGTACTTGACCCAAGACACCCCTGGAATGTAACAAACATATGAACTTGAGTGTGTAGCAGATAAACGAATGATTGGGCCTCACAAGTTGGGCCCCTAATGCCCATCCATCAAGAGCATTACGACGCTTCCAATGGTACATGGACCCCAGACACCCTGGACTGTAATACAAACATTATGAATTGAGGTGTTCGACAGATTAAACGATGATTGGGACTCCAAAGTTGTGGCCCTAATGCACATCCATCAAGAGCTACAGACGCTCAAATGAATATGATCCAGGCACCCCTGGACTGTAACCAAACAATAAACTCCATGCTGCAGCAGATTTCAAAATGATTGGACTCACGAGCTTGTGGCCCTCAATGACACCATCCATCAAGAGATACAGACGTCAAATGGTACTTGACCCTCAGGCACCCCTGGAAGCTGTAAAAAATATGAACTGAGGTGTTGCAGATATAACGAGAGTGGGACTCACAGCTTGTTGGCCCTAATGCATCCATCAAGAGCACTAAGAGCTCAAATGGTACTGGACCCGGGCACCCCTGGCTTGATAATAACCATATGAACTTGAGGTGTTAGACAGATAAACGAATGATTGGACTCACAGCTTGTGGCCCCTAATGCACCATCCAGTCAAGAGCATAAGACGCTCAAAATGGTACTTGACCCAGACACCCTGGACGTAAAAAACATATGAACTCATGAGTAAGCAGATTTACAAATGATTGGGACTCAGAGCTTGTGGACCTAATGCACCATCTCATCAGAGCATTACAGCGCTCAAATGGACTGACACCCCAGGCACCCCTGGACTGTAATAAAAAATTATGAACTTAGCTGTTAGCAGATAAACGAAATGATTGGGACTCACCAAGTTTGTGGCCCTCTAAGCACCATCATCAAAGAGCATACGAAGATCAATGGTACTTGACCCCAGGCAACCCCTGGAGCGAATAAACATATGAACTTGAGGTGGTGTTAGCAGATAAACGAATGATGGGGATCACAAGCTTGTGGCCGCCCTAATGCACCATCCATCAAGAGCATACAGACGCTCAAATGGGACTTGACCCAGGCCCCCTGCCTGGTAATAAACTATGAACATGAGGGTGTTAGCAGATAAAAAGAATGATTGGGATCAAAAGCTTGCTCCCTAATGCACATCCATCAAGAGCATACAGACGCTCAAATGGTACTTGAACCCGGAACCATGGAACTGTAATAAACATTATGAACTCATGAATGTCAGCAATTAAAAGATGGGACTCACGGAGCTTGTGGACCTAATGCACCATCATCAAGGCCTACAGACGCTCAATGGTACTGACCCAGGCACCCCTGGCCTTTAATAAACATATGAACTTGAGGTGTTGCAGAATAAACGATGATGGGACTCACAAGCTTGTGCCCCTAATCAACATCCATCAAGAGCATACAGACGCTCAAATGGAATATGATCCCCGGCACCCTGGACTGTAACAAACATATAAAATTTGAGGTGTTAGCAGATTACGAATAATTGGGACTCACGAGCTTGGGCCCTAATGAACCATCACTCCAAGAGCATACAGACGCTCAAATGGTATTGACCCAGGCAACCCCGGACTGTAATTAAAAACATATGAACTTGAGTGTTAGCGAGATAAAACGAATGATGGGATAACAAGCTTGTGGCCCTAATGCACCATCCAATCTGGGCATACAGAGTCAAAATGGTACTTGACCCAGGCACCCTGGACTGTAATAAACCTATGAACTTGAGGGTGTTAGCAGATAAAACGAATGATTGGGGCACTCACAAGCTTGTGCCCCTAATGTACCATCACATCAAGAGCTACAGCGCTCAAATGGTACTTGACCCCAGGACACCCCTGGACTGTAATAAAATTGAACTTGAGGTGTTTACAGACAGATAAACGCATATTGGACATTTGGTAGACCCACATAAAGACAACACGTCGTACTTGACCCCGGTGGCGAACACATGACACTTACCAATTGGACAGCTTGGGCCACCACATCCATCAAGAGCATACAGACGCTCCAAAATGGAATTGGACCCCAGGCAACCATGGCCTGTAATAAACATATAAACTGCAGATGTGAGCGACATAACGAATGATTGGACTCACAGCTGTGCCCCTAATGCACACAGCCATCAAGAGCATACAGACGCTCAAAGGATATTGACCCAGGCACCCCTGGACGTGTAACTAAACATATAGAACTCATGGTGTGTCAGCAGATAAAAATGATTGCGGACTCACGAGTTGTGGCACTAATGCCACCATCCATCAAGAGCATACAGACGCTCAAATGGTATTGACCCAGGCACCCCTGGACTGTAATAAAACATATGAACTTGAGGGGTTACGCAGAACTAAAGCGAGTGATTTGGGACTCACAAGCTTGGCCCTTAATGCACCATCATCAAGAGCTACAGACGCTCAAAGGTACTGGACCCAGGCACCCTGGACTTATAAACATATGAAATTGAGTGTTTAGAAGATAAAGCGAGTGATTGGAGGATCCACAAGCTGTGCGCAGAATGCACCATCATAAGGAAGCATACAGACGCTCAAATTGGTACTTGACCAGGCACCTGGACTGTAATAAAATATGCACTTGAGGTGTTAGCAGATAAACGATATGATCTGGGACTCACAAGATTTGTGCCACCTAATGCACCATCCCACCAGAAGCGCATACGACGCTCAAATGGTAATTGATCCAGGCACCCTGGACTGTAACAAACATATTAAACTCATGATTCAGCAGATTTACGAATAATTGGGACTCACGCAGCTTTGTGGCCCTAATGAACCATCCATCAAACGAGCATACAGACGCTCAAATGGTACTGACACCAGGCACCCATGGACTGTAATAACACATATGAATTGAGGGTGTTAACAGATATAACGAATGATTGGGACTCACAACTTGTGGCCCTAATGCACCATCCAATCAAGAGCATACAGAGCTCAAATGGTGCTTGACCACAGGCACCCGGGACTGTAATAAACATATGACAACTTGAGGTGTTAGCAGATAAACGAATTGATTGGGCACTCACAAGCTTGTGGCCCTAATGCAACCACCACCAATGAGGCATACAGACGCTCAAATGGTACTTGACCCCAGACACCCCTGGACTGTAATAAACATATGAACTTGAGGTGTTAGCAGATAAACGAATGATTGGGACTCACAAGCTTGTGCCCCTAATGCACCATCCATCAAGAGCATACAGACGCTCAAATGGTACTTGACCCCAGGCACCCCTGGACTGTAATAAACATATGAACTTGAGGTGTTAGCAGATAAACGAATGATTGGATTAAAAGCTTGTGCCCCTAAATGCACCATCCATCAAGAGCATACAGACGCTCAATGGTACTTGACCCCAGCACCCTGGACTGTAAATAACTATGAACTGAGGTGTTAGCAGATAAACGAATGATTGGGACCACGAGATTGTGCCCTAAGACACCATCCATCAAGAGCATACGTACGATAATGGTACTTGACCCCAGCACCCCTGACTGAATCAACATCTGAACTTGAGGTGTTAGCAGCATATAAACGAAGGATTGGACTCACGAGCTTGTGCCCCTAATGCACACATATCAAGAGCATACAGACGCTCAAATGAGTACTTGACCCCAGACACCCCGGACTGTAATAAACATATGAACTTGAGGTGTAGCAGAATAAACGAATGATTGGACTCACCAAGCTTGTGCCCTAATGCACCATCATCAAGAGCATACAGACGCTCAAATGGAATATGATCCCAGGCACCCCTGGACTGTAACAAACATATAAACTCATGATGTCAGCAGATTTACAAATGATTGGGACTCACGAGCTTGTGGCCCTAATGCACCATCCATCAAGAGCATACAGACGCTCAAATGGTACTTGACCCCAGGCACCCCTGGACTGTAATAAACATATGAACTTGAGGTGTTAGCAGATAAACGAATGATTGGGACTCACAAGCTTGTGGCCCTAATGCACCATCCATCAAGAGCATACAGACGCTCAAATGGTACTTGACCCCAGGCACCCCTGGACTGTAATAAACATATGAACTTGAGGTGTTTAGCGAGGAAACGAATGAATTGGGACTCACAAGCTGTGCCCCTAATGCCACCATCCAGTCAAGAGGCATACAGACGCCAAAGGTACTTACCCCAGACACCCTGGACTGAATAAACATATGAACTTGAGGTGTTAGCAGATAAACGAATGATTGGGACTCACAAGCTTGTGGCCCTAAGGCACCATCCATCAAGAGCATACAGACGCTCAAATGGTACTGACCCAAGGAACCCCTGGACTGTTAATAACATATGAACTGAGGTGTTAAGCAGAAAAACGAATGGTTGGGACTAACAAGCGGTGCCCCTAATGCACCATCCCTCAAGGCATACAGACGCTTAAATGGTAATGACCCCAGGCCCCCTGGATGTAATAAACATATGAACTTGAGGTGGTAAGCGATAAACGAATGATTGGGACTCACAAGCTTGTGGCCCTAATGCACCATCCATCAAGGGCATACAGGCGCTCAAATGGTACTTGACCCCAGGCACCCCTGGACTGTAATAAACATATGAACTTGAGGTTGTTAGCAGATAAACGATGATTGGGACTCACGAGCTTGTGGCCCTAATGCACCATCCATCAAGAGCATACAGACGCTCAAATGGTACTTGACCCCAGGCACCCCTGGACTGTAATAAACATATAAACTTGAGGTGTTAGCAGATAAACGAATGATTGGGACTCACGAGCTTGTGGCCCTAATGCACCATCCATCAAGAGCATACAGACGCTCAAATGGTACTTGACCCCAGACACCCCTGGACTGTAATAAACATATGAACTTGAGGTGTTAGCAGATAAACGAATGATTGGGACTCACAAGCTTGTGCCCCTAATGCACCATCCATCAAGAGCATACAGACGCTCAAATGGAATATGATCCCAGGCACCCCTGGACTGTAAACAAAAACATATAAAACTCATGATTGTCAAGCAGATGATTTACAAATGATTGGGACTCAGAGCTTGTGGCCTAATGCACCATCCAATTCAGAGCATACAGACGCTCAAATGGTACTGACACACAGGCACCCCTGGGACTGTAATAAACATATGAACTTGAGGTGTTAGCAGATAAACGAATGAGTGGGACTCAAGTTGTGGCCCGCCTAATGCCCACCATCCATCAAGAGCATCAGACGCTCAAATGCGTACTTGACCCCAGGCACCCCCTGGACAGGTAATGAAAACATTAGAACTTGAGGTGTTAGCAGATAAACGAATGTTGGGACTCACAAGCTTGTGCCCCATGCACAATCATCAAGAGCTACAGACGCTCAAATGGTAATTGCCCCCAGACACCCCTGGACTGTAATAAACATAGAACGGAGGTGTTAGCAGATAAACGGAAATGATTGGGCTCCAAGCTTGTGCCCCTAATGCACCATCCATCAAGAGCATACAGACGCTCAAATGGTACTTGACCCCAGGCACCCCTGGACTGTAATAAACATATGAACTTGAGGTGTTAGCAGATAAACGAATGATTGGGACTCACAAGCTTGTGCCCCTAATGCACCATCCATCAAGAGCATACAGACGCTCAAATGGTACTTGACCCCAGGCACCCTTGGACTGTAATAAACATATGAACTTGAGGTGTTTGTAGCAGATAAAACGAATGATTGCGGACTCACAAGCTGTGGCCCTAATGCACAATCCATCAAGAGAATACAGACGCTCAAATGGTACTTGACCCCAGCCCAGAACACCCGGGACTGTAATAAACATATGAACTTGAGGTGTTAGCAGATAAACGAATGATTGGGACTCACAAGCTTGTGCCCCTAATGCACCATCCATCAAGAGCATACAGACGCTCAAATGGTACTTGACCCCAGGCACCCCTGGACTGTAATAAACATAGAACTTGAGGGTCTGTTAGCAGATTAATAAACGAATGATTGGGACTCACAAGCGTGCCCCTAATGCACCATCCATCAAGAGCATACCGACGCTCAATGGTACTTGACCCCCGACAACCCTGGACTGTAATAAAACATGGGATGAACTTGAGGTGTGTTAGCAGTAATAAACGAATGATTGGGGATCACAAGCTTGTGGCCCTAATGCAACCATCCACCAGAGCTACCGACGCTCAAATGGTCTGACCCCAGACACCCCTGGACTGCTAATAAACATATGAACTTGACGGTGTTTGGTAGCGATAAACGAAAATGATTGGGACTCAAAAGCTTGGGCCCTAATGCACCACCATCAAGAGCATCATACAGACGCTCCAAATTTGGACTGACCCCAGGGCCACACCTGGACTGTTAATAAACATATGAACTTGAGGTGTTAGGCAGATAAACGAGATTGATTGGACTACAAGCTTGTGCCCCAATGCACAATTCCATCAGAGCATGACAGACGCTCAAATGGTACTGACCCCAGGCACCCTGACGTAATAAACATATGCGGAACTTGAGGTGGTAGCAGATAAACGAATGATTGGGACTAACGAGCTTGGGGCCCTATGCACAGCCATCAAGAGCATACAGACGCCCATGGTACTTGACCCAGCACCATGGACTGTTAATAAAACATTATGATCTGAGGTGTTAGCAGATAGATAAACGAGATTGGACTCACGAGTTGTGCCCTAATGCACCATCCATCAAGAGCATACAGACGCTCAAATGGTACTGACCCAGACACCCCTGGACTGTAATAAACATATGAACTTGAGGTGTTAGCAGATAAACGAATGATGGGGACGCAAGCTTGGTGCCCCTAATGAACCATCCATACACAGAGCATACAGGACGCTCAAACTGGAATATGATCCCAGGCACCCCCTGGGACTGTCAACAAACATATTAACTCATGATCAGCAGATTTAAAAAGGATTGGGACTCACGAGTTGTGGCCCTTAACATGCACCATCCACAAGAGCATACAGACGCTCAAAATGGTACTTGACCCAGCAGCCCCTGGACTGTAAATAAACATATGAACTTGAGGTGTTGTAGCAGATAAACGAATGATTGGGACTCACAAGGTGTGGGCCCTACTGCACAATCCATCAGAGCATACGACGCTCAAATGGTACTTTGACACCAGGCACCCCTGGACTGTAATTAAACATATGAACTTGAGGGTTTGGTAGCAGATCAACGAATGATTGGGGACTCACCAAGATTGTGCCCCTAATGCACCATCCATCAAGAGCATACCGACGCTTTCAAAATGGTACTTGACCCCAGACACCCCTGGGACTGTAATAAACATATGAACTTGAGGTGTTTGGTGTTAGCAGATAAACGAAATGATTGGGACTTTCAAGTTGTGCCCCTAATGCACCATCCTCAAGAGAAGTACAGACGCTCAAATGGTACTTGACCCGGCACCCCCCTTGGACTGTAATAAAACATATGAACTTGAGGTGTTAGCAGATAAACGAATGGTTGGGACTCACAAGCTTGTGCCCCTAATGCACCATCCATCAAGAGCATACAGACGCTCAAATGGTACTTGACCCCAGGCACCCCTGGACTGTAATAAACATATGAACTTGAGGTGTTAGCAGATAAACGAATGATTGGGACTCACAAGCTTGTGCCCCTAATGCACCATCCATCAAGAGCATACAGACGCTCAAATGGTACTTGACCCCAGGCACCCCTGGACTGTAATAAACATATGAACTTGAGGTGTTAGCAGATAAACGAATGATTGGGACTCACAAGCTTGTGCCCCTAATGCACCATCCATCAAGAGCATACAGACGCTCAAATGGAATATGATCCCAGGCACCCCTGGACTGTAACAAACATATAAACTCATGATGTCAGCAGATTTACAAATGATTGGGACTCACGAGCTTGTGGCCCTAATGCACCATCCATCAAGAGCATACAGACGCTCAAATGGTACTTGACCCCAGGCACCCCTGGACTGTAATAAACATATGAACTTGAGGTGTTAGCAGATAAACGAATGATTGGGACTCACAAGCTTGTGCCCCTAATGCACCATCCATCAAGAGCATACAGACGCTCAAATGGTACTTGACCCCAGGCACCCCTGGACTGTAATAAACATATGAACTTGAGGTGTTAGCAGATAAACGAATGATTGGGACTCACAAGCTTGTGCCCCTAATGCACCATCCATCAAGAGCATACAGACGCTCAAATGGTACTTGACCCCAGACACCCCTGGACTGTAATAAACATATGAACTTGAGGTGTTAGCAGATAAACGAATGGTTGGGACTCACAAGCTTGTGCCCCTAATGCACCATCCATCAAGAGCATACAGACGCTCAAATGGTACTTGACCCCAGGCACCCCTGGACTGTAATAAACATATGAACTTGAGGTGTTAGCAGATAAACGAATGATTGGGACTCACAAGCTTGTGGCCCTAATGCACCATCCATCAAGAGCATACAGACGCTCAAATGGTACTTGACCCCAGACACCCCTGGACTGTAATAAACATATGAACTTGAGGTGTTAGCAGATAAACGAATGATTGGGACTCACAAGCTTGTGCCCCTAATGCACCATCCATCAAGAGCATACAGACGCAAAAATGGAATATGATCCCAGGCACCCCCTGGACTGTAACAACATATAAACTCATGATGTCAGCAGATTTACAAATGATTGGGACTCACGAGCTTGTGGCCCTAATGCACCATCCATCAAGAGCATACAGACGCTCAAATGGTACATGACCCCAGGCACCCCCTGGACTGTAATAAACATATGAACTTGAGGTGTTAGCAGATAACGAATGATTGGACTCACAAGCTTGTGCCCCTAATGCACCATCCATCAAGAGCATACAGACGCTCAAATGGTACTGACCCAGGCACCCCTGGACTGTAATAAACATATGAACTTGAGGTGTTAGCAGATAAACGAATGATTGGGACTCACAAGCTTGTGCCCCTAATGCACCATCCATCAAGAAGCATACAGACGCTCAAATGGTACTTGACCCAGACACCCCTGGACTGTAATAAACATATGAACTTGAGGTGTTAGCAGATAAACGAATGATTGGGACTTTCAAGCTTGTGCCCCTAATGCACCATCCATCAAGAGCATACAGACGCTCAAATGGTACTTGACCCCAGGCACCCCTGGACTGTAATAAACATATGAACTTGAGGTGTTAGCAGATAACGACTGGTTGGGACTCACAAGCTTGTGCCCCTAATGCACCATCCATCAAGAGCATACAGACGCTCAAATGGTACTTGACACCCCAGGCACCCTGGACTGTAATAAACATATGAACTTGAGGTGTTAGCAGATAAACGAATGATTGGGACTCACAAGCTTGTGCCCCTAATGCACCATCCATCAAGAGCATACAGACGCTCAAATGGTACTTGACCCCAGACACCCCTGGACTGTAATAAACATATGAACTTGAGGTGTTAGCAGATAAACGAATGATTGGGACTCACAAGCTTGTGCCCCTAATGCACCATCCATCAAGAGCATACAGACGCAAAAATGGAATATGATCCCAGGCACCCCTGGACTGTAACAAACATATAAACTCATGATGTCAGCAGATTTACAAATGATTGGGACTCACGAGCTTGTGGCCCTAATGCACCATCCATCAAGAGCATACAGACGCTCAAATGGTACTTGACCCCAGGCACCCCTGGACTGTAATAAACATATGAACTTGAGGTGTTAGCAGATAAACGAATGATTGGGACTCACAAGCTTGTGGCCCTAATGCACCATCCATCAAGAGCATACAGACGCTCAAATGGTACTTGACCCCAGGCACCCCTGGACTGTAATAAACATATGAACTTGAGGTGTTAGCAGATAAACGAATGATTGGGACTCACAAGCTTGTGCCCCTAATGCACCATCCATTCAAGAGCATACAGACGCTCAAATGGTACTGACCCAGGCACCCCTGGACTGTAATAAACATATGAACTTGAGGTGTTAGCAGAATAAACGAATGATTGGGACTCACAAGCTTGTAGCCCTAATGCACCATCCATCAAGAGCATACAGACGCTCAAATGGTACTTGACCCCAGGCACCCCTGGACTGTAATAAACATATGAACTTGAGGTGTTAGCAGATAAACGAATGATTGGGACTCACAAGCTTGTGGCCCTAATGCACCATCCATCAAGAGCATACAAACGCTCAAATGGAATATAACCCCAGGCACCCCTGGACTGTAACAAACATATACACTCGAGATGTTAGCAGATAAACGAATGATTGAGACTCACAAGATTGTGGCCCTAATGCACCATCCATCAAGAGCATACTAGCTCCGTTCATCAGCATAGTTGGCTACCCCGGAACTGTAACAAGCTTACAAGCTCAAGCTTCTGAACGGATGAGCAAACAATACAGACACTCAAATGGTACTTGAACCCAGGCACCCCTGGACTATAACAAACATATAAACTCAAGACAGACAAGTCCTATGCACATCGCAAGCGACGCGGAAAATTGGCGGACTGTGTTGGCAACGGAACGAAAGGTGGCAACGATGGAGCTGACTGAAGCGAGTTAGTTACGCGACCGTTGGCTGATGTGCCTGGCTTCAATTTTCATTTTTTCGGTCGGACAAACGGACAAATGGGTAAACATGGGGGCTCACGCTCCTTGAAGAGGGGGCTCGACCAAAAAGTAACTGACACCAAAGCAGTTTTTTCGTTGAAGACCGGATTAGGGGATGGTGGACAACATAGCTTTTCTGTTCCGCTCGTAACAACAGCTTCTAGGCAGCTCCTGGAGCCAGCGACTCAGTGACTGGTCTAAGGGTAACAGTAACAAGCTTGAAAAGGGGGCTCCGCCAATAAATGAATAGTTGGGACTCACGAGTTATTATCCCTATTGCACCATCCGACGGGAGTATACAGACTCTCCAAATGGAACTTGACGCCAGACAGGCATACAGTTCATACATACATGCTTGTTTGCCAAACTTTAGTCTGAAACATGAATACAAGTGCAAGGCTGCCGTCATACAACAAAATGATTGTGTCTCACGAGTTATTATCCCTATTGCACCATCCATCGGGAGCATACAAACGCTCAAATAGAACTTGACGCCAGACAGGCATACAGTTCATACATACATGCTTGTTTGCCAAACTTTAGTCTGAAACATGAATACAAGTGCAAGGCTGCCGTCATACAACAAAATGATTGTGTCTCACGAGTTATTATCCCTATTGCACCAGTTCCATCGGAAGCGTACGGACGCTCAAATGGAACTTGAACCCAGGCACCCCTAAACTGTAACAAACATATATACTCAAGATGTTCGCAGATAAACAAATGATTGTGACTCACAAGTTATTCCCCTTATTGCACCACTTCTATCAGGAGCGTACAGACGCTCAAATGGAACTTTACCCCAGACACCCTTCAAATGTTACTAACATATACACACAAGATGTTAGCAGATAAATGAATGAGACAGATAAACAAATGATTGTGACTCACGAGTTATTATCCCTATTGCACCATCCATCAGGAGCGTACAGACGCTCAAATGGAACTTACCCCCAGACACCCACAAAATGTAACAAACATATACACTCAAGATGTTAGCAGATAAATGAATGAGACAGATAAACAAATGATTGTGACTCACGAGTTATTATCCCTATTGCACCATCCATCAGGAGCGTACAGACGCTCAAATGGAACTTTACCCCAGGCAACAGGTCGACCAAGCATGTCCTGTCAGTGGCAGAGTGAATTTATAAAATAAATAGTATGCCTTATTGCAAGGCGTGAGGTTGAGGGGGCCAGACCGATTGCTGGCCCTGATCCTGTCAGAGCAGATTGAATACATAAAATAAGTATAGTGCCTTTTTACAATGCGGAAGGTTGAGGGGGACAGCCCGTTTGCTTGCACTGATGCCAACCACCAAACTGGGTTTTAAATCAATATATAGTACGCCTTATTACAAAGCGGGAGGTTGAGGGGGGCAGCCTGTCCCGATATCGGGGGGTCCGGGGGGTTTTGCATTCTACGGAATGGCGACGGAATGGCGACGCGTCGTCGAAAAATGAAACACTGGAGGTTGAGGGGGACAGCCCGTTTGCTTGCACTGATGCCAACCACCAAACTGGGTTTTAAATCAATATATAGTACGCCTTATTACAAAGCGGGAGGTTGAGGGGGGCAGCCCGTCCCGATATCGGGAGGTCCAGGGGGTGTTGCATTCTACGGAATGGCGACGGAATGGAGACGCGTCGTCGAAAAATGAAACACTGGAGGTAGAGGGGGACAGCCCGTTTGCTTGCACTGATGCCAACCACCAAACTGGGTTTTAAATCAATATATAGTATGCCTTATTACAAAGCGGGAGGTTGAGGGGGGCAGCCCGTCCCGATATCGGGGGTCCGGGGGGGTTTGCATTCTACGGAATGGCGACGGAATGGCGACGCGTCGTCGAAATATGAAACACTGGAGGTTGAGGGGGACAGCCCGTTTGCTTGCACTGATGCCAACCACCAAACTGGGTTTTAAATCAATAAATAGTACGCCTTATTACAAAGCGGGAGGTTGAGGGGGGCAGCCCGTCCCGATATCGGGGGGTCCGGGGGGTGTTGCATTCTACGGAATGGCGACGGAATGGAGACGCGTCGTCGAAAAATGAAACACTGGAGGTTGAGGGGGACAGCCCGTTTGCTTGCACTGATGCCAACCACCAAACTGGGTTTTAAATCAATAGATAGTACGCCTTATTACAAAGCGGGAGGTTGAGGGGGGCAGCCCGTCCCGATATCGGGGGGTCCGGGGGGTGTTGCATTCTACGGAATGGCGACGGAATGGCGACGCGTCGTCGAAAAATGAAACACTGGAGGTTGAGGGGGACAGCCCGTTTGCTTGCACTGATGCCAACCACCAAACTGGGTTTTAAATCAATATATAGTACGCCTTATTACAAAGCGGGAGGTTGAGGGGGGCAGCCCGTCCCGATATCGGGGGGTCCGGGGGGTGTTGCATTCTACGGAATGGCGACGGAATGGCGACGCGTCGTCGAAAAATGAAACACTGGAGGTTGAGGGGGACAGCCCGTTTGCTTGCACTGATGCCAACCACCAAACTGGGTTTTAAATCAATAAATAGTACGCCTTATTACAAAGCGGGAGGTTGAGGGGGGCAGCCCGTCCCGATATCGGGGGGTCCGGGGGTGTTGCATTCTACGGAATGGCGACGGAATGGCGACGCGTCGTCGAAATATGAAACACTGGAGGTTGAGGGGGACAGCCCGTTTGCTTGCACTGATGCCAACCACCAAACTGGGTTTTAAATCAATAAATAGTACGCCTTATTACAAAGCGGGAGGTTGAGGGGGGCAGCCCGTCCCGATATCGGGGGGTCCGGGGGGTGTTGCATTCTACGGAATGGCGACGGAATGGCGACGCGTCGTCGAAAATGAAACACTGGAGGTTGAGGGGGACAGCCCGTTTGCTTGCACTGATGCCAACCACCAAACTGGGTTTTTAAATCAATATATAGTACGCCTTATTACAAAGCGGGAGGTTGAGGGGGGCAGCCCGTCCCGATATCGGGGGGTCCGGGGGGTGTTGCATTCTACGGAATGGCGACGGAATGGCGACGCGTCGTCGAAATATGAAACACTGGAGGTTGAGGGGGACAGCCCGTTTGCTTGCACTGATGCCAACCACCAAACTGGGTTTTAAATCAATAGATAGTACGCCTTATTACAAAGCGGGAGGTTGAGGGGGGCGGCCTGTCCCGATATCGGGGGGTCCGGGGGGTGTTGCATTCTACGGAATGGCGACGGAATGGCGACGCTTCGTCGAAAAATGAAACACTGGAGGTTGAGGGGGACAGCCTGTTTGCTTGCACTGATGCCAACCACCAAACTGGGTTTTAAATCAATAAATAGTACGCCTTATTACAAAGCGGGAGGTTGAGGGGGGCAGCCCGTCCCGATATCGGGGGGTCCGGGGGGTGTTGCATTCTACGGAATGGCGACGGAATGGCGACGCGTCGTCGAAAAATGAAACACTGGAGGTTGAGGGGGACAGCCCGTTTGCTTGCACTGATGCCAACCACCAAACTGGGTTTTAAATCATTATATAGTACACCTTCAGACGAGGCGTGAGGTTGAGGGGGCCAGACTGTTTGCTTGCACAGCTGCAAACCAGCGTGGCAGAGTCACAGTGATTGCCAACCAGGGTGGAAGCCAGCGTGGCGACCAGAGTGACAGTGATTGCCAACCAGCATGGTAGCCAGCGCGGCGACCAGAGTGACAGTGATTGCCAACCAGCGTGGCAGCCAGCGCGGCAGCCAGCGCGGCGACCAGAGTGACAGTGATTGCCAGCCAGCGTAACAATAGCCCAACCTTGAACATAAATTTCAGCTGCCTGCAAGGGCCTGTCTTGCTGTTTTGGCAAGGTGACTAGGGGGGACCCCGCGGGTGCAAGGATACCCAACATCAAACAATCACCCAACCCAAACATTAACCACTGTGCTAGTTGTTGCAGCTACATGCGTGGGCCGGCCTTGCTATATTAGCAAGGTGTCTGGGGTGGACCCGCAGGTGCAGGTCCAAAGATGTACCAAACTTGAACAAGCAACATTACTTACTGTGCTAGGTTTTGCAGCTGCCTGCAAGGGCCGGTCTGCTGTTTTGGCAAGGTGCCTGGGGGAAAGCCTCAGATACAAGTGCAGGGATGTATAAAACTTGAACAAGCAACATAACTTACTGTGCTAGGTTTGGCAGCTGCCTGCAAGGGCCGGCCTTGTTGCATTGACGAGGTGCCTGAGGGGGACCCGTCTGGTGCAGGTGCAGGTGCAGGGATAGACCAGCCTTGAACAAGCAACATTACTTACTGTGCTAGGTTTTGCAGCTGCCTGCAAGGGCCGGCCTTGCTGTATTGGCAAGGTGCCTGGGGGGGACCCCGCAGATGCATGTGCAGGGATAGACCAACATTGATCAATAGGCATAACTCACTGTGCTAGGTTTGGCAGCTGCCTGCAAGGGCCGGCCTTGTCGTATCGGCGGGGTGCCTGGGGGGGATCCCGCGGGTGCAGGAATGCGACGGTAGGTTGAGTTCAAACCGCAATAGCATGCGCCAACATCATCATCACAATTGCCTGCAATTAAATGGCAGTATCTTGAATCAGGTAGGAATTTTAATATATAATACGCTAACATCACCATCAACAGCACATGCAGCACCAAGATGCGGCGGTAGGTTGAATTCAAACCGCAATAGCATGCACCAACATCATCATCGCAATTACCTGCAATTCAAAAGGAAGTTGATGATGATGATGATGATGATGATGATGATGATGATGATGAATTGATCATGATGACACTTTTGGCGGAGCCCCCCCTTCTTGGGGGGGGGGGGGGGGGGGGGGGGGGGGGGGCAGCCCCCAGGGTCACCCCTGGTCCATTTGACATATGACCGTTTGACTGCAAGAAACCCTGGCCCTAACTGGCCCCTGGCCTTGTCGTGAACCCTGTCTTCGGTCCGCTGCAATGGATTCCGGTGCCATCTGTTGGTCCAATAGTCAACACTATCCGCCAATTTCCTGTGTTGCTTGCGACGCACCTAGGACTTGTTCCTGGTGGACTCAAAATGCGCCCTCAGTTTGACAGAGTCAAGAGAGATTTATGAACATATTGCATAAGGTAGCAGCATTATAAGCTAACTTCATCATTGACAGCGCTTGCTGCACATAGACTATGGCTGGATAAAAGCTGGAGGAGCTGCGGCAACATCATAATAACAAACACCAGCTGTTCTATTTCCTGGTATAAATATATATATATATATATATATATATATATATATATATATATATATAATATATATATATATATATATATAAATATCCACACACATAAAAAATAGATGCAACAGAACTCACCAGCACAACGTGAATAAGTCCAACCCGGAGCATCCCAGTCCAGGTCCTCCTTGGTGATCGGATCTATATGGGACTGCAGCAGGTGGGGGTGTGGGGGAGTATGGTGTGGTGGGGGTGGGGAGGTATGGTATTGGTGTTGGTGTTGGTGTTGGTGTTGGTGATGGTGTTGGTGATGGTGTTGGTGATGGTGTTGGTGTTGGTTTTGGTGTTGGAGTTGGAGTTGGTGTAGGTGTTGGGGTTGGTGTAGGTGTTGGTGTTGGTGTTGTTGGTGTTGGTGTTGGTGTTGGTGTTGGTGTTGTTGGTGTTGGTGTTGGTGTTGGTGTTGGTGTTAATGTTGGTGTTGGTGTTGGTGTTGGTGTTGGTGTTGGTGTTGGTGTTGGTGTGTTGGTGTTGTGTGTTGGTGGTTGTTGGTCGTTGGTGTTGGTGTTGGTATGTGGTGGTGGTGTTGGTGTTGGTGTGTGGCTGGTTGGTGTGTTAGATTGTTTGTGGAGTTGGAGGTGGAGTTGCGTTTGGTGTTGGTATGCGTTTGGATGTTGGTGTTGGTATGTGGGTGTTGGTGTTGAGTGTTGGTTTGGTGGTGGGTGGTTTTGTTTGTTGGTGTTGTGTTGGTGTTTGTGTTGGTGTTGGTGTTGGTTGTGTGGGTATTGTTGGTGTGTGGCTGATGGTTGTGGTTGTTGTTGTTGTTGTAGTGTTGTTGTTGTGTTGGTGGTGGGTGGTGGTTGTTGTTGTGGTTTGTTGATGGTGTTGGTGTTGTTGTTGGTGTTGGGTTGGGGTTGTGTTGGTGGTGGTGTTGTTGGTGTTGGTTTGGGGTTTGAGTGTGGTTGTTGGTGTTGGTGATAGTGATGGTTGTTGGTGTTGGTGGGTAGGTGTTGGTGTGTTGGTGATGTTGTTGTTGTTGGTGTTGGTGTTGGTGTTGGTTGATGGTTGTTTGTTGGTGTTGTTGGTTGTTGGGGTAGGTGTTGGTGTGTTTTTGTTGTGGTTGTGGTGGTTGTGTGGTAGGTGTTGGTGTTGGTGTTGGTGGTGGGGTTTGGTGGTGGTGTTGGTGTGTGTTGTAGGTGTTGGTTGTCGGTTTGTGGTGTTTGGGGTTGGTTGTTGGGGTTGGTGTTGGGTGTTGGTGTTGGTGTTCGAGTTGGCGTGGATGTTGGTGTTGAGTCGGTTGGGGTGTTGGGTTTGTGTTGTGTTTGTGTTTGTGTTTGGGGGAGTTGGGTTTTTGGTGTTGGTGTTTGGTGTTGGTGTGTTGGTAGTTGGTGTTGGTGGTGGGTTGGTTGGTGTTGTGTGTTGATGTGGGGTTGGTGTTGGTGTTGGTGTTGGTGTTGGTGTTGGTGTTGGTGTTGGTTTTGGTGTTGGTGTTGGTGTTGGTGTTGGTGTTGGTGTTGGAGTTGGTGTTGGTGTTGGAGTTGGTGTTGGTGTTGCTGGTGTTAGTGTTGATGGTGGCTGAACCTGTAAATAGTGCTGACAAACAGCGCTGTTTTCCATGCTGCCTACCACGTCCCTTCAAAGACAGCCTTGGTGAGTCAGAATGAACATGTCAAGGGTGCTGCTTTCATGCTGCCTACCACGTCCCTTTAAACTCACCCTTGGAGTGTCAGGGCCACCGTCAGGTTGTCTGTATCACGGGAAGCTAACCAGAAGCAGCCATTTGTAGCTGAACATGAAACAGTGCTACTTTCACACTACCTACCACTTCCTTTCACACTCTCCCTTGGTGAGTCAGAATGAACATGTAAACCGTGCTGACAAATAGTGCTACTTTCACACTGCCTACCACGTCCCTTCAAAGTCAACCTTGGTGAGTCAGAATGAACATGTAAACAGTGCTGCTTTCATGCTTCCTACCACGTCCCTTCAAACTCACCCTTGGAGTGTCAGGATCGTCACCAGGTTTCCTGTATCGACCAGTGCAAGGCCGCTTCTGCTCTTTTTCGCACCCGTCCCCAGTCCACCCTGCATGTAAAGATGGTGTGTGTGTGACTGTGTGTGTGTGAGTGAGTGTGTGTGTGTGTGTGTGACTGTGTGTGACTGTGTGTGAGTGTGTGACTGTGTGTGAGTGAGTGAGTGTGAGGATCATCACCAGGTTTCCTGTATCGACCAGTGCAAGGCCGCTTCTGCTCTTTTTCGCACCCGTCCCCAGTCCACCCTGCATGTAAAGATGGTGTGTGTGTGTGACTGTGTGTGTGTGAGTGTGAGTGTGTGTGTGTGTGACTGTGTGTGAGTGTGTGACTGTGTGTGAGTGAGTGAGTGTGAGGATCGTCACCAGGATTCCTGTATCGACCAGTGCAAGGCCGCTTCTGCTCCTTTTCGCACCCGTCCCCAGTCCACCCTGGGGGGGAGGGGAGTATAGGGATGCAAATGCTTAGAAGCATATGAACGTAACCAGTGGTGGTGGTGGCGGTGGTGTGCGTGGGGTGGGTGGGTGGGTGGGGGGGTTGGGATGCAAATGCTTAGAAGCATATGAACGTAACCAGTGGTGGTGGTGGCGGTGGTGTGTGCGTGGGGTGGGTGGGTGGGGGGGGGGTAGGGATGCAAATGCTTAGAAGCATATGAACGTAACCGGTGGTGGTGGCGGTGGTGTGCGTGGGGTGTGGTGTGGTGTAGTTGGTGTGGTGGGGTGGGGGTGGGGGGTGGGGGGGTAGGGATGCAAATGCTTAGAAGCATATGAACGTAACCGGTGGTGGTGGTGGCGGTGGTGTGCGTGTGGTGTGGTGTGGTGTGGTTGGGTGGTTGGTGTGGTGTGGTGTGGTGGGTGGGTGGGGGGAGGGATGCAAATGCTTAGAAGCATATGAACGTAACCGGTGGTGGTGGTGGCGGTGGTGTGCGTGGGGTGGGGGTGGGGGGGTGGAGGGGGGTAGGGATGCAAATGCTCAGAAGCATATGAACGTAACCGGTGGTGGTGGTGGCGGTGGTGTGCGTGGGGTGGGGTGGTGGTGGTGTGGTGTGTGTGTGTGTGGGGGGGGGGGGGGGGGGGGGGTAGGGATGCAAATACTTAGAAGCATACAGCATATGAACGTAACCGGTGGTGGTGGGTGGCGGTGGTGTGCGTGGGGCGGGGTGGGGTGGGGGGGGTAGGGATGCAAATGCTTATAAGCATATGAACGTAACCGGTGGTGGTGGTGGTGGTGGTGTGCGTGGGGTGGGGTGGGATGGGGGGGGATAGGGGTGCAAATGCTTAGAGCATATGCACGTAACAGGGGTGGTGGTCGCGGTAGTGTGTGAGTGGGGGGGGGGGGGGGGGGGGGGGGGGGGGTGGGGGGTATAGGGATGCAAATGATTAGAAGCATATGAACGTTACCGGGGTGGTGGTGGTGGTGGTGTGTGTGGGGGTGGGGTGGGGGTGGGTGGGGGGGGTATAGGGATGCGAATGCTTAGAAGCATATGAACGTAACCGGGGGTGGTGGTGGCAGTGGTGTGTGTTTGTGCGTGTGTGGGTGTGCATGTGTGTGCATGTATAGGGATGAAATGCTTAAAAGCGTACGAATATAACCGGGGGTGGTGGTGGTGGTGGTGTGTGTGCATTTTTAGGGATGCAAATGCTTATAAGCATATGAACGTAACTGGTGGTGGTGGTGGCGGGGGTGGTGGTTAGGGTGGGTGAGTGGGTGGGTGGGGGGCATATGAGCGTAACCGGTGGTGGTGGTGGGAGCGGTGGTGTAGGTTTTGGTGGATGGGTGTTTCAGGGGGGGGAATATGAACGTAATCGGTGGTGGTGGAAGTGGCGTTGGTGCCTCATACCTGCAAGACATAGACACGTGTGTGTGTGCATGTATAGGGATACAAATGCTTAGAAGCATATGAACATAACCGTGGTGGTGGTGGTGGTGGTGATGTGTGTGTGCGGGGGGGGGGCATGTGAACGTAATCGGCGTTGGTGGTGGTGGCGGTGGTGGGGTGGGCGGTGTGTGTGTGTGTGTGGGGGGGGGGGGGGGGGGGGGGCATATGAGCGTAACCGGTGGTGGTGGAGGTGGAGGTGGCGCCTCATACCTGCTGGGCATAGACACTTGTGTGTGTGTGTGTGTGGTGGTGGTGGTGGTGGTGGTGGTGTGGTGGTGGTGCGGTGGTGGTGGCATTGGCGCTCATACCTGCTGGGCATAGACACTTGCCAATGTCATAGTTACACGACCCTACTCCATTACAATTACTGGGGCAATCTGTTGACCCCCTAGGGGCCTGCTTGCACTGCTGGGAGGGCAGGTCCAAGAAGACAGTACACCAGGAGCCTTTCGTGAGCTGACATGCATCCTGCGGGGCATACGTTTGAATGCTTGAATGTTTGAATGTTTGGACGTTTGACTGTTTGAATTTCTGAATGTTTAATGCTGGGGATTGAGCGCCATCAATTGTTACAGTACCTCTGAAATGTATTGAGTTTTTGAACATTTGAATGTTTGAATGTTTGAATGTTTGAATGTTTAAAGCCGCGGGGATGAAGCGCCATTAATTGTTGAAGTACCGCTAAAATATTTGAATGTTTGAATGTTTGAATGTTTGAAGCATGGCTTGAAGCGCTATTCAGTGTTTCGGCAGTGTTAAAATGTGTCAAGCAGGGTACTTCCTTTAAAAGGGCAAAATTGGTCAGCGCTTTAGCGCACTTGAAAACAAAAAAATGCGCTTTGCAGTGCAAAAAATGCGCTTTGCAGTGCAATTTTTTTTTTTGACAAAAGTCAGCTCTCAAAAGCGCAAAAGCGCGCACTTTGAATTACCCTGGTGTGAAGCATGGGTTATAAAGGTTAAGTGTTTTAGTAGTGTGGTAATGTGTGAAGCATGGGTTATAACGGTTAAGTGTTTTGGTAGTGTGGTAATGTGTGAAGCATGGGTTATAACGGTTAAGTGTTTTAGTAGTGTGGTAATGTGTGAAGCATGGGGTAAGAAAAATTGTTGTATGTTTTGGTAGTGCTTAAATGTTTGAATGCAGTATTGTAGTACTATTAAGTGTTTAAGTACTGCTGAAAGGTTTGAGTGTAGTGCTATTTAGTGTTTTAGTACTGCTGAAAGGTTTGAGTGTAGTGCTATTTAGTGTTTTAGTACTGCTGAAAGGTTTGAATGTAGTGCTATTTAGTGTTTTAGTACTGCTGAAAGGTTTGAATGTAGTGCTATTTAGTGTTTTAGTACTGCTGAAAGGTTTGAATGTAGTGCTATTGAGTGTTTTAGTACTGCCGAAAGGTTTAAATGTAGTGCTATTAAGTGTTTCAGTAGTGCTGATATGTTTGAATGTAGTGCTATTTAGTGTTTTAGTACTGCTGAAAGGTTTGGATGTAGTGCTACTAAGTGCTTCAGTAGTGCTGATATGTTTGAATGCAGTGCTTTCATACACAGCCAGCACATACGTACTGCATGCACACACACATACTTGCATACACAGCCAGCACATACGTTCTACATGCACACACACACACACACACACGAACACACACACACATATACTTTCAAACACAGCCAGCACATACGTACTGCATGCACACACACATACTTGCATACACAGCCAGCACATACGTACTGCATGCACACACACATACTTGCATACACAGCCAGCACATACGTACTGCATGCACACACACATACTTGCACACACAGCCAGCACATACGTACTGCATGCACACACACACACACACACACACGAACACACACACACATATACTTTCAAACACAGACAGCACATACGTACTGCATGCACACACACATACTTGCATACACAGCCAGCACAAACGTACTGCATGCACACACACATACTTGCATACACAGCCAGCACATACGTTCTACATGCACACACACACATACACACGAACACACACACACATATACTTTCAAACACAGCCAGCACATACGTACTGCATGCACACACATGCACACACATGCACACACACACGCACACACATGCACACACACACATGCTTTCATACACATCCAGCACATACATACTGCATGCACACACACACACGCACACACATGCACACACACATGCTTTCATACACATCCAGCACATACGTACTGCATGCACACACACACACACACACACACACACACACACGCATACTTTCATACACAGCCAGCACATACGTACTGCAAGCACACACACACATACTTGCATACACAGCCAGCACATACGTTCTACATGCACACACACACACACACATGCACACACGCATACTGTCATACACAGGCAGCACATACGTACTGCATGCACAGACACGCACACACACGCACACACACAGACAAACACACAAACATACTTTCATACACAGCCAGCACATACGTACTGCAAGCACACACACACACACGCACACACACAGACACAGACACACACACACATACTTTAATACACAGCCAGCTCATACATACTGCATGCACAGACACACACACACGCACACACACATGCACACACACATACTTTCATACACAGCCAGCTCATACGTAATGCATGCACACACACATACTTGCATACACAGCCAGCACAAACGCGCTGCATGCACACACACACACACACACACACACATACTTTCAAACACAGCCAGCACATACGTTGATGATTACTAGATGGTAGCAGATCAATACCCAGCCGTGGTACTGCTTATGCAGTACAACACTAGGTCCTGGATTCACATATTAATAGATTTAACACCTTGAGTGTGCAAGGAACTGCTTATGGAGTACAATATTAGGTCCTGGATTCACATATTAATAGATTGAACACCTTGAGTGTGCAAGGAACTGCTTATGGAGTACAATATTAGGTCCTGGATTCACATATTAATAGATTTTACGCCTCAAGTGTGCAAGGTACAGCTTATGGAGAACAGTACTAGGTCCTGGATTCACATATTAATAGCTTTAACACATACGTACTGCGTACATATACCTTAGAAGAGCTGGATCGCACTGCTTGCGTCCAGTCACTAGCTACCCAGATCCCGAGGAGCAGAGGCAAGCTCAATGCACTTCTCATCACTTGCATCAGTTCAGGTGCGCTATATTTTATCTTTAGTTTTTGAAGGTTTGACAAGCTCCATTAGCCTATTTGGCTACCCCTGGACTGGAGCATGCATGATGCATGGAAGTTTTAGAGGAGGTGATCTGAACAACCAGAGTTTGCGCGTATTCGGGATCAGTGCTTCTGCACATGGAGACGGGCGTATGGGGTACTGTCAAGGGACGGAAACGGAGAGTTGTAGGTCGGTCGCACGGATTCTAGTTTTCGTGCGGGTAGTCGTTGTCTGGAACCAGAAGTACCGTACTTCAGATCTAGTTTCCGTTCGCACATGCAGATTAGCGGATTTCGATCTGACAGACAGCGTATTCTGTAGGTACCTTCCCGCCCGGTTCCCTAAGCCCCGTCACTGCGCATTATTTACCTCCATATTTACCTCCTTATTTTTCTTTCTCCGGAGCCAGTAGATCACGGAGTGTTGAAGCCAGCATAAGTTGGGGTGTTCAAAAATCCATAGCAGACCTAATCGATCATGCTATTGGGGTAACCCACGTCAGGAACATTGGCTGAACAGGCAACTACCGAGTTGAATGGTCTCTGCAGCTCAGGAGCGTCTGTTAGAGGAGCGGAAGCAATGGCGTAGGAACTACCCATATGGCTTTGTGGCCAAGCCAGTCAACAACGCAGACGGTGTGTGGCAAGGGGAGGGGGAGGGATGAGTAGGGGGGTGTGGGTTGGGTTCTGTGTGTCCAATGCATGTGGGTGTGCGTTAGTGTGTGCAATGCACGTGGATGTGTGTTAGTGTGTGTAACGCATGTGGCTGCGTGTGTGTGCAAATGCATGTGGAGGTATTTCAGTTTGTGCAACTTGTACGGATGTGTGTTAGTGTGTGCAAATGTATGTGGAGGTATATCAGTTTGTGCAACTCATACAGATGTGCGTTATTGCGTGCAAATGTATGTGGAGGTATATCAGTTTGTGCAACTCATACAGATGTGCGTTAGTGCGTGCAAGTGCATGTGACTGCATGTGTATGTGTGTTAGTGTATGCAAATGCATGTGGAGGTGTATCAGTTTGTGCAACTCATACGGATGTGCGTTAGTGCGTGCAAGTACATGCGGCTGCGTGTGTGTGCAATGCATGTGGAGGTGCGTTAGTGCGTGCAAGTGCATGCGGCTGCGTGTGTGTGCAAATGCATGTGGAGGTGCGTTAGTGTGTGCAAATGTATGTGGAGGTGCGTTAGTGTGTGCAAATGTACGTGGAGGTGTATCATTTTGTGCAACTCATACGGATGTGCGTTAGTGTGTGCAAGTTCATGCGGCTGCGTGTGTGCAATGCATGTGGAGGTGTGTTAGTGTGTGCAAATGCATGTGGAGGTGTATCATTTGTGCATTACATGCAGATGTGTGATAGTGTATGCAAGTTCATGTATGTATGTATTGTTGTATGTATGTATGTTACAGCCCAGGGGTAGGCCAAACAGGCTAAAGGGACTTGCCCAAACGTGTAGTAAGGGCTTAAACAGAAAAATAATTGTTGAATTGAACCCCAAGTGCATGTGGATGTGTGTATGTGTAAATGGACTGAAGCATACAGTCTACTTATATGCTTATAACGTGATTATAACATGCTTATAACATGCTTATAACATGCTTATAACGTGATTATAACATGCTTATAACATGCTTATAACGTGATTATAACATGCTTATAACATGATTATAACATGCTTATAACATGCTTATAACGTGCTTATAACATGCTTATAACGTGATTATAACATGCTTATAACATGCTTATAACGTGATTATAACATGCTTATAACATGATTATAACATGCTTATAACATGCTTATAACGTGATTATAACATGCTTATAACGTGATTATAACATGCCTATAACATGCTTATAACGTGATTATAACATGCTTATAACATGCTTATAACGTGATCATAACATGCTTATAACGTGATTATAACATGCTTATAACATGTTTATAACGTGATTATAACATGCTTATAACATGCTCATAACATGCTTATAACGCGCATATTACTCGCATATAACCTGCCTATAACCTCCAAGTAACCCTTTCATAACCTGCATATAACCCGCTTACAACCTGCTCACAACCTGTGTATAAAATGCATATAATCGACTTTAAAAATGCATATAACCTGCTTATAAAATGCATTTAATCGACTTCAAAATGCATATAACCTGCTTATAAAATGCATATAATCGACTTTTAAAATGCATATAACCTGCTTATAAAATGCATATAATCGACTTATAAAATGCATATAACCTGCTTATAAAATGCATATAATCGACTTAAAAATGCATATAACCTGCTTATAAAATGCATATAATCGACTTATAAAATGCATATAACCTGCTTATAAAATGGATATAATCGACTTTAAAAATGCATATAACCTGCTTATAAAATGTATATAATCTGCATGTAAGCTGCATATAAGCTGCTTATAAACTGCATGTAACCTGCTTGTAACCTGCATATGAGAAGCAGCCTCGTTTGCTCACTCACCCAACTCTGCAACTGCTACACAGGTTCCTGGAATTTTATATGCTTGATACCAGGGGAGAAAGAGACTCCCTGGGCAGGAAGAGCCCCTAGGAGACCCACTTTCTCAAATCAAAAATGACCCAGGCTGTAACATGCATTCTACTTGGGAAGCAGCCTTGTTTGCTGACCAACACAACCTACCCACCCACCCACCAACCCACCCAATACGACCCACCCACCCACCCACCCAGCCTACCAACCCACCCACCCACCCACCCTGCCAACCCGCCCACCCAACTCTACCAACCCACCCACCCTACAAACACACACACCCAACTCTACCCACCCACCCACCCTAGAAACACACCCTCACAACTGCTACACAGGCTCCTTGAATTTTCTGTGCTGGAAATGCTTGATACCTGGGAAGAAAGAGACGCCGTGGGCAGGAGGGTAGGTTCAGTTCAGTTCATCAATGCCTTTTCGTTTTAATGCCACACACACACACACACACTGATACCTGGAACCAAAGAGATGCCCAGGGCCTTTTTCTGTTTAATGCCCCCACCCCCCCCCACCCCCCCCCCCACCCCCCTCTCACCACCACCACCACCACCACCACACACACACACACGCATTGATCCCTATGAAAGAAACGACGCCCTGGGCAGGAGGGTACGTTCAGCTAATCGATGCTTTCCTGTTTAATGCCACACACACACACACACACACACATCGATACCTGGAAAGAAAGAGACGCCCAGGACCTTTTTCTGTTTAATGCCACACACACACACACACACACACACACACATTGAGACCTGGAAAGAAAGAGACGCCCAGGACCTTTTTCTGTTTGATGCCACACACACATACACATACACACACATTGAGACCTGGAAAGAAAGAGACGCCCAGGACCTTTTTCTGTTTGATGCCACACACACACACACATTGAGACCTGGAAAGAAAGAGACGCCCAGGACCTTTTTCTGTTTGATGCCACACACACATTGATACCTGGAAAGAAAGAGACGCCCAGGGCCTTTCTTTTTAATGCCACACACACATACACACACACACACACACACATTGATATCTGGGAAGAAAGAGACGCCCTGGTCAGGAGAGTAATTATTGGCTTGGCTTGGCTTGGCTTGGCTTGGCTTGGCTTGGCTTGGCTTGGCTTGGCTTGGCATGGCTTGGCAGGGCTTGGATTTGTTTCTTCCGAACTTTACTCCATGCCATTGTTGCTTTGACTTCTTTCAAAATGGCATGCAGGAAGTATCCCCTGGACCTTATCTTCCCTGAAAGCTACCCAAGCCAACCTCCTGTTGCGCTGTTTCCCCCTGCCTTCTTGCACCCCAACGTTTTCCCCAGTGGAAAGGTAGGGACTTCGTTGTGCCTGGATTCTTAGTTAGGTTGGGTTGAGTTGGTTTGAGTTGGGATAGGTTAAGTTGGGTTGAGTTGGGTTAGATTGGGTTGGGTCGAGTTGGGTTGGGTTAGGTTGAGATTACCTCGTCTCCCCCTGCCTTCTTACACCCCAACGTTTTCTCCAGTGGAAAGGTAGAGACTTCTTTGTGCCTGGATTCTTAGTTGGATTAGGTTGGATTGAGTTGGGTTGACTTGAATCGGGTTGGGTTGGGATGGGTTGAGTTGGGCTCAGCTGGTTTCGGCTTGGGTTGTATTGAGTTTGGTTATATTAGGTTGGTTTGAGTTGGTTAAGATTGGGTTAGGTTGGGTTGATTTCAGTTGGGTCGAGTTGGGTTGGGTTATATTGAGACAACCTCGTTCCCCCCTGGCTTCTTGCACCCCAACGTTTTCCTCAGTGGAAAGGTAGGGACTTTGTTGTGTCTGGATTCTTAGTTGGGTTGGGTTAGGTTAGGTTGGGTTAAGTTGAGTTGATTTGGGTTAGGATGGGTTGATTCGGGCTCAGCTGGGTTGGTTTGGGTGAGATTAGGTTGGGTTGGGTTGAGTTCAGTTGGGTCAAGTTGGATTGGGTTAGATTGAGACAACCCCGTTTCCCCTTGCCTCCTTGCACCCCAACGTTTTCCCTAGTGGAAAGGTAGGGACTGCGTTGGGTCTGGATTCTTAGTTAGGTTGGGTCAGGTTGAGTTGGGTTGGGCTGGGTTAGGTTGGGTCAGGTTGAGTTGGGTTGGGTTGGGTTGGGTTAGGTTGGGTCAGGTTGAGTTGGGTTGGGTTGGGTTGGGTTAGGTTGGGTCAGTTTGAGTTGGGTTGGGTTGGGTTAGGTTGGGTCAGTTTGAGTTGGGTTGGGTTGGGTTGGGTTAGGTTGGGTCAGGTTGAGTTGGGTTGGGTTAGGTTGGGATAACCTCGTTTCTTCCTGGCTTCTTGCACACCAACGTTTTCCCAAGTGGAAGGGTAGGGAGTTCATTGTGTCTGGATTCTCAGTTGAGTTAAGTAAGGTTAGGTTGGGTTGAGTTGGTTTGGGTTAGATTGAGCTTCTTACGCCCCCCAACGTTTTCCCACGTGGAAAGGTTGGGACTTCGTTGTGTCTGGATAATTTTTTTGGGTTAGGTTAGGTTGGGTTGAGTTCTGGAAAGGTAGGCACTCTGTCGTCCCTGGATATCATAGGGGGCGGTGGTGGGGTGATGAGGGGAGGTGGTGGGCTGATGGTGGGAGGTCTTCGACAGTGCTATAGCACCAATATCATGGGGGGAGGTGGTGGGTTGATGGGGGAGGTGGTGGGCTGATGGTGGGAGGTCTTCGACAGTGTTGCAGCACCAATATGTACAACCCCTGTTTGTTATACTCCACTAGAATGGCCCTATCAGTGTGCTTCCTGGCCCTGGACGGGGGCTGGTAGCCATAAAAGCTGCATAGAAGCTACTGGTCATACATCATAAATGACATCATAGGAAATCATGTGTATGTGTATCAGAGTACTGCTGGCTGGCTGGCTGGCTGGCTTGTGTACTGCTGGCTGTTTTGAATGGCCCTATCAGTATGCTCCCTGGCCCTGGTTGGATATCACATTCGTCACGCAGACCCCATTCCAGGGATCTGTTTCAGCTATATATGCGACACCAGTTCGAATCTTTGCGGCGTAGGATGCGGGACGATGGTACAATGCCGGTACAATCCAGGACAGTGGTACGATGCGCCTAACGCACCTAACGCTCGCAGCCAGCAGCCCATGCGCTCCCATGCAGTCCTATCTATTTGTTGCACTCCACCAGAATGGCCCTATCAGTAAGCTCCCTGGCCCTAGATGGATATCACATTCTTCACACATACCACATTCCAGGGATTTTTTTCCGCTATATATTGCGATCGCTAATTTTGACCCCGTTTTGGCCCCTATTGCCGCTACACAAAAAAGGTTTGGGCCCTAAATGGCCCTAAAAAGCTACAAAAAGCTGTATAGACGCTGTCCCTAGAGGAGGCCTAACACCATGAAGCTAGACAAAAAACACATTCAGATTTGAACAAGTTCTATCCATTGTTGCAAGCGATGCGGAAAATCGGCGGAGTGTGTTGGCAACGGAAGCCAGTTACTTATAAGACAGTTGGCTGACGTGTCAGGCTTCAATATTTCAGTCAGCCGGTCGCACAGATGGACAACAGGGTAACACTGGGGGCTCCTGCCCCCTTGAAGAGGAAGCTCCGCCAAAAAGCAATCCTTGCCACATTCACATGGTACAATGCAATACAATACTTGGTTCAGTTGGGTTGGCTTGGCTTGGCTTTGCATGGTACAATGCAATGGGTTGGCTTGGCTTTGCATGGTACAATGGCTTGGCTTGGCTTGGCTTGGCTTGGCTTGGCTTGGCTTGGCTTCGCATGGTACAATGCAATACAACACTTGGTTCAGTTGGGTTGGCTTGGCTTGTGTTGGGATAGATTGGGTTGAGTTCAGTTCAGTTGGGTTGGGTTGGGTTGGGATAGATTGGGATGAGTTCAGTTGAGTTCAGTTGGGTTGGTTGGCTTGTGTTAGGATAGATTAGGTTGAGTTGGGTTGGGTTGGGATAGATTGAGTTGAGTTGGGTTGGCTTGGGTTGGGATAGATTGGGTTGAGTTCAGTTCAGTTGGGTTGGGTTGGGATAGATTGAGTTGAGTTGGGTTGGCTTGGGTTGGGATAGATTGGGTTGAGTTCAGTTCAGTTGGGTTGGGTTGGGATAGATTGGGTTGGATTGAGTTCAGTTGGGTTGGGATGGGTTGGGATAGATTGGGTTGGATTGAGTTCAGTTGGGTTCATTTGGGTTGGGATAGATTGGGTTGAGTTCAATTGGGTTGGCTTGGGTTGGGATAGATTGGGTTGGGTTGAGTTCAGTTTGGCCTTGTAGTTGGTGGGTAGGATGCCATCTCAACAATACGATACTTGGTTTAGTTGGGTTGGATTGGCATAGGTTGGGATAGATTGGGTTGGGTTGAGTTTAGTTGGGCCTTGTAGTTGGTGGGTAGGATGCCATCTCAACAATACGATACTTGGTTCAGTTGGGTTGGCTTGGCTTGGGTTAGGATATATTGGGTTGGGTTGAGTTCAGTTGGGCCTTATAGCCAGTTGGTAGAATGCCATCTCAACAATACGATACTTGGTTCAGTTGGTTTGGCTTGGCTTGGGTTGGGATAGATTGGGCTGAGTTCAATTGGGTTGGGTTGGCTTGGGTTGGGATAGATTGGGTTGAGTTGAGTTCAGTTGGGTTGGGTTGGGATAGATTCGGTTGAGTTCAATTGGGTTGGGATAGATTGGGTTGAGTTCATTTGGGTTGGGTTGGCTTGGGTTGGGATAGATTGGGTTGAGTTCATTTGGGTTGGGCTGGCTTGTGTTGGGATAGATTGGGTTAAGTTGAGTTCAGTTGGGTTGGGTTGGGATAGATTTGGTTGAGTTCAATTGGGTTGGGTTGGCTTGGGTTGGGATAGATTGGGTTGAGTTCATTTGGGTTGGGTTGGCTTGGTTTGGGATAGATTGGGTTGAGTTGAGTTCAGTTGGGTTGGGTTGGGATAGATTTGGTTGAGTTCGATTGGGTTGGGTTGGCTTGGGCTGGGATAGATTGGGTTGAGTTCATTTGGGTTTGGTTTGCTTGGGTTGGGATAGATTGGGTTGAGTTGAGTTCAGTTGGGTTGGGTTGGGATAGATTGGGTTGAGTTCAATTGGGTTGGGTTGGCTTGGGCTGGGATAGATTGGGTTGAGTTCATTTGGGTTTGGTTGGCTTGGGTGGGATAGATTGGGTTTGAATTGAGTTCAGTTGGGTTGGGTTGGGATAGATTTGGTTGAGTTCGATTGGGTTGGGTTGGGTTTGCTTGGGTTGGGATATATTGGGTTGAGTTCATTTGGGTTGGGATAGATGGGGTTGAGTTGTGTTTAGTTGGTTGGGTTGATTATATTCGGTGTTTGAGTCAATTGGGTTGGGATAGATTGGGTTTGAGTTCATTGGGTTGGGTTGGTTGGCTGGGTTGGGATAGACTGGGTGCGTTCATTTGGGTTGGGCTGGCTTGTGTTGGATAGATGGGTTAAAGTTGAGTTCAGTGGTTGGGTTGGAAGATTTGGTTGAGTCAATTGGTTGGGTTGCTTGGTTGGATAGATGGGTTGAGTTCATGGGGGGTTGGCTGGGTTTGGGTAGATTGGGTTGAGTTGAGTTCAGTTGGTTGGGTGGGATAGATTTGGTGAGTTAGATTGGGTGGGTTGGCTGGGTGGGGATAGATGGGTGAGTCAGTGTTTGGTTTGCTTGGGTGGGATAGATTGGTTGTGTGAGTCAGTGGGTTGGGTTTGGGATTTGGGATAGATTGGGTTGAGTTCAATTGGGTTGGGTTGGCTTGGGCTGGGATAGATTGGGTTGAGTTCATTTGGGTTTGGTTGGCTTGGGTTGGGATAGATTGGGTTGAGTTGAGTTCAGTTGGGTTGGGTTGGGATAGATTTGGTTGAGTTCGATTGGGTTGGGTTGGGTTTGCTTGGGTTGGGATATATTGGGTTGAGTTCATTTGGGTTGGGATAGATTGGGTTGAGTTGAGTTTAGTTGGGTTGGGTTGGGATATATTCGGTTGAGTTCAATTGGGTTGGGATAGATTGGGTTGAGTTCATTTGGGTTGGGTTGGCTTGGGTTGGGATAGATTGGGTTGAGTTCATTTGGGTTGGGCTGGCTTGTGTTGGGATAGATTGGGTTAAGTTGAGTTTAGTTGGGTTGGGTTGGGATAGATTTGGTTGAGTTCAATTGGGTTGGGTTGGCTTGGGTTGGGATAGATTGGGTTGAGTTCATTTGGGTTGGGTTGGCTTGGGTTGGGATAGATTGGGTTGAGTTGAGTTCAGTTGGGTTGGGTTGGGATAGATTGGGTTGAGTTCATTTGGGTTGGGTTGGCTTGGGCTGGGATAGATTGGGATGAGTTCATTTGGGTTTGGTTTGCTTGGGTTGGGATAGATTGGGTTGAGTTGAGTTCAGTTGGGTTGGGTTGGGATAGATTTGGTTGAGTTCGATTGGGTTGGGTTGGGTTTGCTTGGGTTGGGATATATTAGGTTGAGTTCATTTGGGTTGGGATAGATTGGGTTGAGTTGAGTTTAGTTGGGTTGGGTTGGGATATATTCGGTTGAGTTCAATTGGGTTGGGTTGGCTTGGGCTGGGATAGATGGGTTGAGTTCATTTGGGTTTGCTTGGGTTGGGATAGATTGGGTTGAGTTGAGTTCATTTGTGCCGTTTAGTCGGTGGGTAGGATGCCATCTCAATAATACGAAACTTGGTTGAGATGACATCCTACCCACTGACTATAAGGCGCATCCTATATAATAGATATACTATAAATGTTGTGGTTTTTGTATCTATTTTTGTTTGTAACTTCTTCATTTCCATTTTTTTTTTGTTTTTTTCTTTTTTCCTTTTTTTGTTCCTTCTATTTTTTCCTTGCTCGTTTCATCCTGTTTCTTTTTTTGTTTTTTTCTTTTTTTTTTAAAAGTTCTCTCTTTGTATTTTTTTTTTCTTTTTCTTCCGTCTTTTTATTTTTTTTTTTTTTATTTTTCTCTCTTTTTTTGTTTTCTTTCCTTTTATTTCTTTTTTTTTGTTTTTCTTTATTTTCTTTTTGCTTTTCTCTCTTTCTTGCTTTCTTTGTCCATACGTATCCTTTTTTTTGTATTTTTATTCTTTTCTTTTTCTTTATCTTTTTCTCTCTTTTTTTTCTCTTTTTTCTTTGTTCCTGTTTTTGTGATTATGTGTATTTTTGAATGATTTTGGTTTGAGTTCAGATTGGGTTTGGGTTGTGGTTTTGCTGGTTTTTTGTGGTATAATTAGGTTGATTCTATTTGGGTTTTGTATTATTTTGTTTCTTTTTTGAACATGTTTTTATTTTTTTGTTTTTTTTTTTTTTTATTCTATTTCGTTTGTTCTTTTTGTTCCTCTCTTATTTGTTTTCTTTGTATTTCTTCTTTTTTTCTTTTTTCTCTCTTCTTTTTTTTCTTTTTATTCCATTTTTTTCGTTTTTTTCTATTTTTTTTTTATATTTTCACTTTATGCAACTTAAGGTACATGTGAGTTTGGAGTTCATTTTTGTCTGTCTCTTGTTTAGGTCGGTGTTAGGATGATTTCCATTTCTTTCAAAATACGATACATCTTTGGTTGAGATGAATTCCATTACTCTTTCCCACTGACTATAAGGTCGCATCTATATATACATAATATAATATAATATCCTAACACCTATTTTATCATGTTATAATTAATATTATAGTATATTATCTTATAAATTTATATGATATGATATTATATTTATCTTAATATTATCTATTATATTATATTTTTATTATTTATATTCTATTCTATTATAATATTTTTGTTATTATATATGTTCATATATATGCATATATGTACAATCTACATATATGTATTATTATCTTGCTGGCATGGTTGTCCTTCCGATTTAGAAGCAGATCCTGATGCGGGGGGCGCCTGGACTCCAGAAACGTAACCTTGGTGAAGCTTGCTACTTGTATTCCATACTTAGGATATTCTGACTGGGCCCCAATCTGTCGTGCCCCTGTCCCAGTGGGTGTCTCATGTGCATGGTGGTTGGGTGGGTGTAGTGTGGGTGCATGGTGCCGGTTGGGTGTGGGTAATGTGTGTAGGTGGGGTGGGGGTGCAACTGGGCGGTGTGTGGTTGGGTAGGTGTGTGGGACCGTCTTGGGCAAGTGGGTGCATGTGGTGGGTAGGTACAATGTCGGGATGGGTGCGTGGTAGTTGTGGGTGGTGTTCATGGGCGGGTTAGGTGTGGGTAGGTGGGTGGGGGGCATGGGTGTGTGGGTTGCTTTGGCGGTTTGTGGGTGGGTATGGATTTTTAGGGTTGTGGATGCATGGCAGGAGGGGGTGCAATTTTGCGGTGGGTAGGTGGATGGTGCATTGGATCTGGGTGGGGTGTATAGGTGGGTGGGTGCTGGGCGGAGAGGGCGGGTTGGGTGGGTGGGTGGGTGCATGGGCGGGTGGGTGGGGGGGGGGGTGGTAGGTGGGTATTGTGGGTGGTGGGTGCATGGGCCGGGGTGTGTGGTGTGCACGGGCGGCTGGTGTCAAATGGGCGAGGGCATGCATGTTGGCGGGTTGGGTGGTCTTTCGTTATTTTTCCCATGGGGGGGGTGGGGGGGGGAGTGACTTTTAGAAATGAATGGACAGATGTATAAATATGATTGATGGATAATTACTGGATAATGTATAGATGGATGGATATATATGGACTAGATCGGATGGACTGGAATGGTACTTTTAATGTGCGTCTGTGTGTGCATCTTTGTGTGTGTGAGCATCCTTCTGCGAACACTACATGCCAGTGTCGACTCATGAATGTCTCACGAGTCTACGATAGAACTGAGTATGTATGGCCAATATTTGAATATAATCACTTATAGTGCATCCTGTAGTGCAGGCTGTGGTGCCCATGTGTCGCTTGTTGTGCAGGCCTTATCATCAAACTTGAAGTGCAGATGCTGTTAACATCCAGCTTGTAGTGTTCGCGTATTTGACTTGAGGGGGGCGGTTGCATCACTTTGTAGTGCAGCTGTAGTGCATGGTATCGCTTGTTGTATTGCAGGCTATTACATAGCTTGTAGTGCCGGCTTGTAGTGCATGTGAATGTAGCTGTTGTACAGGATCTACATCAGCTTGTAGTGCAGGCTGTTTTGTAGTGTTGGAGTGCAGGTTGTGCGCTGTAGGAAGGCTGTAGTGCATGTGTGCCGCTGTTGATGCAGGCTCTTACATCAGCTATGTAGTGCGGCTGTAGTGCCTGTGTGTCGCTTGTTGTGCAGGCTGTAACATCAGCTTGTAGTGCAGGCTGTAGTGCATGTGTGTCGCTTGTTGTGCAGGCTCTTACATCAGCTTGTAGTGCAGGCTGTAGATGCATGTGGTCGCTTGTGGTGCAGGCATCTTACATCAGATGTAGTTGCAGGCTGTAGGGTGTAGTGCATGTGTGCAGCTTGTTTGTGCAGGCTCTTACATCAGCTGTAGTGCAGGCTGTAGTTGCAGGTGGAGTGTCGCTTGTGTGCAGGATCATTACATCGCTTGTAGTGCGGCTTGTAGTGCATGTGGTCGCTTTTGTTGCAGGCTCTTACATCAGCCTTGTAGTTGCAGGTTGTAGTGCATGGTGTCGTTGTTGTGCAGGCTTCTTACATTCAGCTGGTAGGCAGGCTGTAGTGAATGTGTGTCGCTTGTTGTTGCGGGCTCTTACATCAGCTTGAGGGAAGGCTTGTGGTGCATGTGTGCCCGCTTGTTGTGCAGGCTTTAGTGCCATTGTCTGCGCTTGTTGTGCAGGCTCTTACTTCAGCTTGTAGTGCAGGCTGTGTAGCTGAGTGACATGTGTGGTCGCTTGGTGTGCCAGGACTGCTGACATCAGATTGTAGTGCAGGGCTGTAGTGCATGTAGGCCGCTTGTTTGAAGGCTCTTACATCAGCTTGTAGATGCTGCTGTAGTGGATGTGTGTCGATTGGGTGTGACTAGGCTCGTAAATCAGCTGTAGTGAAGGCTTGTAGTGCAGGTGCCATGTCGCTGGTTGTGAAGGCTCGTACATCAGCTTGTAGTGCAGGCGTAGTGCATGTGTGTCGCTTGTGGGTGAGGCTCTTACATCAGCTTGTAGTAGTGCAGGCTGTAGGCAGTGTGCGCTGTTGTGCAGGCTATTACATCAGCTTTAGTGAAGGCGTAGTGAATGTGTGCCGCTTGTTGTGCAGGCTCTTACATCAGCTTGTAGGACAGGCTGTTTGTAGTGCATGTGGCGCTGTTGCTTTGCAGGGCTATTACATCAGCTTGTAGTGCAGGCTTGTAGTGCATGTGTGGCGTGTTGTGCAGGCTTTACATAAGCTTTGTTAGAAAGGCTGTAGTCATGTGTGTCGCTTGTGTGCTAGGCTCGTACCATCAGATTGTAGTTGCAGGCTGTAGCTGATGTTGTGTCGCTGTTGTGTTTAGGTGTAGGGCTCTTACATCAGCTTGTAGTGCAGGCTGTATGTGAATGTTTTTTGTTTTTTCGTGCTGCCCGCTTGTGTGCAGGCTGTAGTAGTGCATTGAGGCTGCTTGTGTGCAGGCTCTTAATCAGCTTGTAGTGCAGGCGGTAGTGCATGTGGGCGCCTTGTTGTGCAGGCTCTTAACATCAGGCTGTAGTGCAGGCGTAGGCATGTGTGTCGTTGTTGTGCCAGGCTCTAATCGCTTGTAGTGCAGGCTTGTGTAGGCATGTGTGTCGCTTGTTGTGCAGGCTCTTACATCAGCTGTCGTGCAGGCTGTAGTGCATGGTGTTGCTTGTGGGGGGCTCTGTACATCAGCTTGTAGTGCAGGATGTAGTGATGTGGTGCTTGTTGTGCAGGCTCTTACATCAGCTTTTGTAGGCAGCTTGTTGTAGTGCTATGTGTGTGCTGTGTACAGGCTCTACAATCAGGTTGTAGTGCAGCTTAGTCCATGTGTGTCGCTTGTTGTGACAGGTGTTGTGTAGTTTGGTTGTATGCATGTGTTGTTGTGTTGTGCGGCTCTTACACAGCCTTTGTAGTGCAGGCTCTTGTTCGTGCATGTGAGAGTTGTTTTGCAGGCTGGAACATAAGCGGTAGTGAGGTTAGTGCATGGGTGTCGCTTGTGGTTGCAGGCTCTACATAGCTTGTGTGCAGGGCTGTGTGCAGGTGTGCGCCTTGTTTTGCAGGTGTAGTGCATGGGTCGATGTTGTGCAGGCTTTAAACTAGCTGTTAGTGCAGAGCGTAGCATGTGTGTAGCTGTGTGTGCAGCGGCCTCATTACATAGCTGTTAGTGAGGTGAAGGCATGTGTGTAGCTGTTGTGAGCTCGACATCGCTTGAAGTGCGGCTGTAGTACATGTGTGTGTTGTGTGCAGGCTCTTAACAGCCTGGTAGTGACAGGCGGATTGTAGGGCATGGTGTGTCGCTGGTTGGCAGGCATTACATCAGATCGTAGTGCAGGCTGTAGTGCAGTGTGCCGTGTTGTGAGGCGTAGTGCATGGTGTAGGCTGTTGGCAGTTAAGATGCAGGTGTGTCGCGTGTTTGCAGGCTCTTACAGTCAGCTTGTAGTGCAGACTTGAAGTGCAATGTGTGTCGCTTGTTGTGCAGGCTCTTACATTCCACTTGTAAGTGCAGCCTGGAGTCATGTGTGTCGCTTGTTGTAGCAAGCGCTACATCAGCTTGTAGTGCATTGCTGTAGTGCAATGTGTCCCGCTTGTTGTGCATGCTCTTACATCAGCTTGTAGGTGCAGCTTAGTGCATGTGTGCCTGTCTTGTTTTGCAGGCTGTATTGCATGTGTGTCGCTTGTTGTGCAGGCTCTTACATCAGCTTTGGTAGTGCAGGCGTATTGCCATGTTTGTTCGCTTGTTGGTGCAAGGCTTCTTACATCAGCTTGTAGTGCCGGCTGTATGCATGTGGTGTCCGCTTGTTTGTTGCAGGCTCTTACATCAGCTTGTCGTGCTGGGCTGTAGGTTCATGTGTGTCCGCTTGTTGTGCAGCTCGTACCTCAGCTTTAGTGCGGGCTTTGTAGTGCATGTGTGTCGCTTGTTTGTGCAAGGCTCTTAACAAATCGCTTGTAGTGCAGGCTGTAGTGCATGTGTGTCGCTTGTTGTGCAGGCTCTTACATCAGCTTGTAGTGCAGGCTGTAGTGCATGTGTGTCGCTTGTTGTGCAGGCTCTTACATCAGCTTGTAGTGCAGGCTGTAGTGCATGTGTGTCGCTTGTTGTGCAGGCTGTAGTGCATGTGTGTCGCTTGTTGTGCAGGCTCTTACATCAGCTTGTAGGCATGCTGTATGGCATGTGTGTCGCTTGTTGTGGCATGAAGTAAAGACAGTAAAAGGCAACAAACTGGAGGGGGGAGGAGAATAGTGAATAGGAAGAGAAGGCAGAGAGAAAAAAAAAATAAAAGGAAAGAATTCTTACATCAGCTTGGTAGGCAGGCTGAGTTCATTTGTGTCGCTTGTTGTGCAGGCTCTTACATCAGCTTGTAGTGCAGGCTGTAGTGCATGTGTGTCGCTTGTTGTGCAGGCTCCTTACATCAGCTTTGGTCTGCAGGCTGTATGCTGTGGTGCGCTTGTTGTGCAGGCTCTTACATCAGCTTGTAGTGCAGGCTGTAGTGCATGTGTGCCGCTTGTTGTGCAGGCTGTAGTGCATGTGTGTCGCTTGTTGTGCAGGCTCTTACATCAGCTTGTAGTGCAGGCTGTAGTGCATGTGTGTCGCTTGTTGTCATGCCTTACATCAAGCTTGTATGCAGGCTGTGTGCAAATGTGTGTCGGCTTGTTGTGCAGGCTGTAGTGCATGTGTGTCGCTTGTTGTGCAGGCTCTTACATCAGCTTGTAGTGCAGGCTGTAGTGCATGTGTGTCGCTTGTTGTGCAGGCTCTTACATCAGCTTGTAGTGCAGGCTGTAAGTGCGGTTTGTCGCTTTGTTGTGCCGGCCTCTTACATTCGCTTGTATTTCAGGCTGTAGTCATTGGGTGGCGCTTGTTTGTGCAAGGCTCTTATACTCAGCTTGTAGTGGCAGGCTGTAGTTCAGGGGTGTCCTTTTTGTGCAGCTCTTACATCAGCTTTATTGCAGGCTGTAGTGCATTGTGTCGCTTTGTTTTGCAGGCTCTTACACAGCTTGGTATCAGGCTCTAGTACTATGTGACCGCTCGAAGTGCATGCTGTTTCAGTCAGCTCACTCAGTTATTTATATTCCCTTTGTCTATTGGCCTACATGCTGCTCGCCGTACTGGTGGTTTGGAAAGCTACCTCTCCAGTTATCTACCCCTGCACAAGCCATCTCCTAGGGTTTAGGGTTCTAGATATAAAGTTTTCGGTTTTAGTGTTTGGGTATAGGGAGACGGGCTTGTGAGGGTAGCTCACCTGGGGGTAGCTTCCCCCCTCCA
>JACBWV010000552.1:8901661-8921661 GCA_013435795.1 Chlamydomonas sp. ICE-L
TGTTGTGTGCCGCTTGTGTGACGGCTGTTTGTAGTGCACGTGGCTCGCTTGTTGTGCAGGCTCTTAAATAAGCTTGTAGTGCAGGCTTGCTGTTTGATTGTACGGCTGCAGTGTCGCTGTGTGCAGGGGCTCGTACATCAGTTGTAGTGCAGGTTGTTTGTAGTTGTTCTGTAGGGCTGTTTGTGTAGTGCAGGGTGTTGTGTCGCCTTGTTGTGCAGGCTCTTACATCAGCCATTGTGGAAGGCTGTAGATGCAGTGTGTCGCTTGTTGTGCAGGCTCTTACATCCAGCTTGTAGTGCAGGATGTTGTTAGTATTGTAGTGCATTGTGTTCGCTGTTGTGATGGCGCTCTTAATCAGCTTGTGAGGGCAGGGCTTTGTGTGTAGTGCTATGTGTGTCGAAGGCGCATTGTACAGGATGTACACAGCTTGTAGTGCAGGACTTGTCGTCCAGTGGGTGCCGCTGGTTGTTGCAGGCGTTGTGCAATGTGGTTGCTTGTTGTGCAGGCTCTTAACATCAGCATTGAGTGAAGGACTGTAGTGGCAGATTAGGTGTCGTTGTGTTGCAGGCTCTGACATCAGCTGGTAGTGCAGGCTGTAGTGCTGTGTGTCGCTTGTTGTGCAGGCTCTACATCAGCATTGTAGTGGCAGGTGTGGAATGTGTGTCGCTTGTAGAGGCTCTACATCAGCTTTGTAGTGCAGGATGTAGTGCATGTTGTGTGCTTGTTGTGCTGGCTCTTACATCAGGCTGGTAGTTGCAGGCTGTGTGCATTGTGTATTGTCGCTTGTTGTGCAGGCTCTTCCATCAGCTTTGTATGGCAGGGCTTTGTAGTGCATGTGTAGTCGCTAGGTTGTGCAAGGCTGTTCTGTTGTGCATGGGTGTGTTGCTTGTTGTGAGGCTCTTACATCAGATTGTAGTGCAGGCGTTGTAGTGCATGTGAGCGCTTGTTCCCGCAGCTGTGTAACAGTCAGCTTGTATGCAGGCCTTGGTGTGATGTAGTGCATGTGTTTCTGTTCGTGCCGCTCTTACATCAGCTTGTAGGGCAGGCTGTAGTTGCATGTGTCTGTAGCTTTGTGTTGCAGGGTAGTGCATGGGTGTCGATTGTTGTTGCGGATTTACATCAGCATGTAGGCAGGCTTTTAGTGCAGTCTGTCGCTTGTTGTGCAGGCTTACATCAGCTTGTAGTGCAGGATGAAGTGCATGGGTTGTCGCTTGTTGTGCAGGCTCTTACATCAGCTTGCTAGTGCCGGCTGAGTGATGTGTGTACGTGTGTTGTGCAGGCTCTTACATCAGCTTGTAGTGCAGGCTGTAGTGCATGTGTGTCGCTTGTTGTTGCAGGGCTCTAATCAGCTTGTAGTGCTGGCTGTAGTGCATGTGTGCGATTGTTGGGCAGATCCTAAATCAGCTTTAGTGCAGGCTTGTAGTGGCATTGTGTGCCGGATTGTGTGCAGGCTGTCGTGCATGATGTGTCGCTTGTGTGAAGCCTTACATCAGCTTGTAGTGCAGGCTGGAGTGAATGTGTGTCGCTTGTTGTTGCAGGCTCTTACATCAGCTTGTTAGTGGCAGGCGTAGTGCATGTGTGTCGGCTTGTTGTGCAGGTCTTCATAGTTGTAGTGCAGGCTGTAGTGCAGTTGTGTCGATTTGTTGTGGCAGGCTCTTACATCAGCTTGTAGTGCAGGGCTGTAGTGCATGTGTTTAGTGTCGCTGTTGTGCAGGCTTTACATCAGCTTGTGTGCAGGCTGTGGCATTGTGGTGTCGCTTGTGTTGCAGGCGCTTACACCAGCGTGTAGTGCAGGCTGTAGGGACTTGTGTCTGCTTGTTGTGCAGGCTCTTACATCAGCTTGTAGTGCAGGCTGTAGTGCATGTGTGCCGCTTGTTGTGCAGGCTGTAGTGCATGTGTGTCGCTTGTTGTGCAGGCTCTTACATCAGCTTGTAGTGCAGGCTGTAGTGCATGTGTTGCCGCATGTTGGCAGCTCTTACATCAGCTTGTAGTGCAGCTGTAGTGAATGGTGTCGCTGTTGTGCAGGCTCTTACATCAGATTGTAGTGCTAGGCGTCTTAGTGGCCTGTCGTCGCTTGGTGTGCAGGCGCTTAATCAGTTTGTAGTGAGGTGAAGTGCATGTGTGGCGCTTGTTGTGGCAGGCTCTTACATCCAGCTTGTAGTGAAGGCTGTAGTGCATGTGGGTGTTGTGTGCAGGCTCTTACAGAGCTTGTAGTGCGGCTGTAGTGATGGGTGTCGCTTGTTGTGCAGGCCTGACATCAGCGTGTAGTGCTGGCCGTGTAGTGCTGTGTGCGTTTGTGCTGCAGGCTCTTACATCAGCCTGTAGTTGCAGCTGTAGTCATGGTGTCCGCTTGTTGGGCAGGCTGTTAGTGCATGGTGTAGCTTGTTGTGCAGGCTCTAACATCAGCTATGTAGTGCAGGATGTAGGTGCATGTGTGTGTCGCTTGTTGGCAGGCTCTACATCAGCATTGTAGTGCAGGCTGTGTAGTGCACTGTGTTTATGTCGCTAGTTGTGCAGCTCTACATCACGCCTTGTAGGCAGGCTTTTGTAGTGCATGTGGTGTCGCTTGTGTGCAGGCTCTTACATCAGCTTGTAGTGAGGCTTGTAGTGCATGTTGTGTCGCTTGTGTGACAGGATCTTAATCAGCTTGGAGGCAGGCTGTAGTGACAGTGTGTGTCGCTTGTTTGCAGGCTCTTACACCAGCTTGTAGTGCAGCTGTTAGTGCATGTGTGTGTGTCGCTTGTTGGGGCAGGCTCACATCAGGCTGAGTGCAGGCTGTAGTGGCATCGGTTGCCGCGTTGTGGTGTGCAGGCTGGAGTTGCAGTGTGCCGATTGTTGTGCAGGCCTTCGTACATCAGCTTGTAGTGCAGGCTGTAGTGCATGTGTGCAGCTTGGTGTGCAGGCTCTTACATAGCTTGTGTGCAGGCTTGTAGTGCATGTGTGTCGCTTGTTTGCTGCTGGGCTCTAATCAGCTTTGTATGCAGGCGTGTGTGCATGTGTGTCGCTTTGTTGTGCAGCTCTTAATCAGCTTGTAGTGCAGGCTGTTGCATGGGTCGTGTGTGCAGGCTCTTACATCAGCTTGTAGTGCAGGCTGTAGTGCATGTGTGCCGGCTTGTGTCAGGCTGTAGTGCATGTGGTGTGTTGTTGTTGCAGGCTCTTACATCAGGCTTGTAGTGCAGGCTTGTTAGATGCATAGTGTCCTTTGTTGTGCAGGCTCTTACACAGCTTGTAGTGCCGCTGTTAGTAATTGTGTGTCGCTTGTTGTGCAGGCTCTTAATCAGCTTGTAGTTGCAGGCGTAGTGCATGTGTGTCGCTTGTTGTGCAGGCTCTTACATCAGCTTGTAGTGCAGGCTGTAGTGCATGTGTGTCGCTTGTTGTGCAGGCTCTTACATCAGCTTGTAGTGCAGGCTGTAGTGCATGTGTGTCGCTTGTTGTGCAGGCTCTTACATCAGCTTGTAGTGCAGGCTGTAGTGCATGTGTGTCGCTTGTTGTGCAGGCTCTTACATCAGCTGTAGTGCAGGCTTGTAGTGATTGTGCCGCTTGTTGGGCAGCGGTAGTGATGTGTGTCGCTTTGTGTGCAGGCTCGGACACAAGCTTGTAGTGCAGGCGTGGTGCAGGTGGCGCTTGTTGTGCAGGCTCTTACTCAGCTGTAGTGCGGCTGTAGTGCATGTGCTGTGTGCTGTGTGCAGGATCTTACATCAGATTGTAGTGCAGGCATGTAGTGCGAGCTGGATGTCGCTTGTGGTGTCAGCTCACATCAGTTGTAGTGCAGGCTGTAGTGCAGGGTGTCGTGTGGGCGGCTCTTACATCAGGCTTGTAGTGCAGGAGGATGGGAGGCATGTGTGCCGCTTGTTGTGCAGGCTCTTAATAGCTTTTATGCAGGATGTAGTGCAGTGTTGTCCTTGTGGGACAGGGCTCTCCATCAGCTTGTAAGTGCCGGCTGGAGTGCATGTGTGCCGCTTTGTTGTTGTGCATTTGGTGCTTTGGTTTTTTGTGGGTGCATGTGTGTTGCTTGTTGTGCAGGCTCTTACATCAGCTTGTAGTGCAGGGGGGGCATTTTTGTTTTTTTTTTGTAGTGCATGTGTTCGCTTGTTGTGCAGCTGGAACATCAGCTTGTAGTGCAGCGGTAGTGCAGGTGTGTCGCTTGTGTGCGGGCTCCACATAGCTGTTGTGCAGGCCTTGTAGTGCATGTGTGTCGCTTGTTTTGCAGGCTGTTGTAGGTGATGTGTTGTCGCTTGTTGTTGCAGGCCCTTACATCAAGCTTGTAGTGCAGGTTTAGTGCATGTGTGTCGCTTGTTGTGTCAGGCTCTTACATCAGCTTTGTAGGCATGCTGAAGTGAATGTGGTCGCGTGTGTGCAGGCTCTTAATAAGTTGTAGTGCCGGCTGTAGTGATGTGTTGGCGCGTGTTGTGCAGCTCTTTACATCAGCTGTAGGAGGCTGTAGTGCATGGTGTGCTTGTCTGTGCAGGCTCTTACATCAGCTTGTCGTGCAGGGGCTGTAGTGCATGTGTGCGCTTGTTTTGAAGGCTGGTTAGTGCTGTGGTCGTGGTTGTGCAGGCTCTTACATTCAGCGTGTAGTGAAGGTGTAGCTAGTGCATGGTGTCGCTTGTTGTGCAGGATCTTACATCAGCTGTAGTGCAGGCTGTAGTGCATGTGTGTGCGCGTGTTGTTGCAGGCTCATTACATCAGCTATGTTAGTGCTGGCTGTAGTGCAGGTGTGTCGCTTGTTGTGCAGCTCTTAAATCAGCTTGTAGTGCAGGCGTTGTAGTTGTTAGGTGCATTGGTGTCGCTTGTTGTGCAGGATCTTACTCAGCTGTAGTGCAGGCTCTGTTTTTTTTTTTTTGTTTGTAGTGCATGTGTGTCGCGTGTTGGGCAGGCTTCTTACACCAGCTTGTAGTGCAGGCTGTAGTGCATCGTGGGTCGCTTGTTGTGCAGGGTCTTACATAGCTTTGTAGTGCAGGCTGTAGTGCATGTTGTCGCTTGTGGCGGCTGTATTGCATGTGGCGCTTTGTTGTGCAGGCTCTTAAATCAAGCTTGTAGTGCAGGTGTAGTGTGTGTGTGCTTGTTGTTGCAGGCTCTACAATCAGCTTGTAGTGCAGGCGGTGTGGCTGTGTTGTCGCTTGTTGTGCAGGCTCTACATCAGCTTGTTAGTGCAGGCTGTAAGTTGCATGGTGTCGCTGGTGGTTGCAGGGGGGGGGGGCTCTTACATCAGCTTGTAGGCAGGCCGTCGTGCATGTGTGGCGCTTGTGTGCAGGCCTCTTAAATCAGCTTGTAGTGCCGGCTTGTGTGCATGTGTGCCTGCTTGTTGTGCAGGATGTAGTGCACTTGGTTGTCGCTTGTTGTGCAGGCGGCTCTTACATCAGATTGTAGTGCAGGATGTAGTGCATATGTGTCGCTGATGTGCAGGCTTTACATCAGCTTGTAGTGAAGTGCTTGTGTGCATGTGGTGTCGGCTTGTTTGTGCAGACTGTAAGTGCATGTGTGTAGCTTGTTGTGGGCAGGACTCTTACATCAGTTTTGGTAGTGCAGGCTTGTAGTGCATGTGTGTCGGTGGATTGTGCAGGGTTCTATCATCAGCTTGTAGTTGCAGGCTGTAGGCATGTGTGTCGCTTTGTTGTGAGGCTCTGACATAAGCTTGTAGTGCAGGCTGTGTGCATGGGGCGATTGTTGATGCAGGTATACATCAGTCTTTGTGAGTGGCAGGGCTGTAGTGCGTTGTTGGTCGTTGCTGTGCAGGGCTATTACATCAGCTTGTAGTGCAGGCTGTAGTTGATGTGTGTCGCTTGTTTGGCAGGCTCTTACATCAGCTGTAGTGCAGGCTATTAGTACATTGTGAGCCGCTCACTCGAAGTGATGCGTTTCATCCAGTCCTCATTATTTTAATTACCTGTCTATTGGACATACATGACTGATCGTGTCGGCCTGTGGGTTTGGTTGGAAGCTACCCTCCAGTGAGCTACCCGCCACACCACCAACCCCACCCCCATCCCCCCCCCCCCCCGCCAGATCTGCTAGGGTTTCGGGTTTTTTTAGGGATATAAGCGTTTACGCGTTTTAGCGGTTCTGTGGGGTATAGGAGATCTGGCAACTTGTGTAGAGGGTGAGCTCATGGAGGGTAGCTTTCCCCCATCCCCGACTGTGTCGGATCAAACATGGGCTTAGCCGATAAACATTGACTAAAGCCACACCCTTCGTTAACATACGGCCATCACAGGGTGGGGTGCGAGATAGGTGCGGTGTGCATCAAGATTGTAGGTGCATGGCTTGTAGTGCTTGTGTCCTAAGTACAGAAGGCCATCACAGGGCGGGGAAAAGATCCCTCCTCCTGTCCTATCGCAAGGGTCCCAAAAGCCCGCCTTCAAACACAAGGCAAATAAGGGGGGTCCATTAAAATAAAATTTGAATCCTGTGATTACCCCCTCTTTAAAAAAGAACCCTTTCTCATTTTGGACGGGTTGGAGCCCCCAGGGTTACCCATTTGTCCGTCCGACCGACAGTTTGACCAAGACGAAGCCTGACACGTCAGCCTGCGACGCTAAAAAATTGTGGAGAGTGATCGCGGCGGAGCAACAGGTGGCAAGGGAAGCGGGTTAGTTACGAGACCGTTGGCTGACGTGTCAGGCTTCGTCTCGGGCAGACGGTCTGTCGGTCGGTCGGACGGACAAATGGGTAACCCTGGGGGCTCCCACCCCAATAAGAAGAAGCTCCGCCAAAAAAAACATATAAGATTGCAATGTACAGCAGGCGCTAGCATATGAACATTGCGAGAAGCGTCTGTAAAAAATAAATACACGCTTGCTATATACTGCAGGCGCTAGCATATGAACTTGCTTTCATTCAAAAAGAACAACACAGATAAATAATAATGTTAGGAGAATGAAATACACACATACATTAGTGTCGCTGGTTTGTGTCGGGAGACCCACCTCCTTGGGTAAAAATCCTTTCACAACTTTTTTAAAAAATACTTCTCATGTACTGCTTGCTATGTACTGCAGGCGCTAGATTATGAATTGTAAGAAGAAAATAAATAATAATATTAGACTAACAAAATACATGCATACACGCTTGCTATGTACTGCTTGCTCTGTACTGCAGGCGCTAGCATATGAACTTTGCAAGAAGCGCCCAGCTGCTTATGAATTGTAAGTATGGGTGCCATGGTGGGTGGGTTAGCGGTTAAAGGGGGTGGGGTGGGTGGGTGTATGGGGGTGGAAGGGTGAAGGGGCCGGGGAGGGGGGGGGGGGGGGGGTAGGGGGGGTAAGATGGGTGCGACAATGAGGGTGGGTAGGGTGAAGGGAGAAGATGGGTGGGTTGAAGGTAAGTATGGGTGAATATGGGTGACGTAGATGGGGGTTGTATGGGTGGTAGGTAGGGGTGAAGGGGGGGGGGGGGGGGGGGGGGGGGATTGTAGTCGGCCCGTCACGTAGTAATGTTAGACAACCATTGCTTTTGCAATGTATGATCACTGTGCTTGCAACCTGCAGACCCCGAGGGGTGTACGGCTATATAATGAATTGTAAGGATGGTGGATTATGGAATGGGTGGTATAGATAGGGTGTTCACATGTAGGAAATGGGTGGGTAGGGAGTGGAGGGCCGTGGGTGGGGTGGGGTAAGGATGTATAGGTGAATATGGATGGGGGTGGGTGTCTGTCGTATGTATGTTACATAACCTTGCTTTTGCATTGTATGATGATCCACACTGTGAGCTTCAACCAGTACAGGATGGACCCATGGTTTGCATGTGCTAATAGACTGTTGTCGCTGTCTGTGAGCCGGTACTATCCAAGGCCAGCGGGACGGCTAGGCTGGTCTTGTCAACAGTAGCACCCTCCGGTAAACCGACTCATCTTATTAGTTCACGTGCATGCACGCAATTTTTTTCTTTTCAGAGGGGCGATTTTGACCACCTCGAAGGCGTAAGCGAAAACCAGGTGTTGTTCTGCATATTCAAATGTACTGTTGCGGTTTGTGTTGTGGGTTGTTGTTGTATGAACTATAACAACAACAACAACAACACACAACAAAAGCAACAACAACAAACAACAAACCCAAAACAACAACAACAAACAACATCAAACAACAAAACAACAGACACACCAACAACAACAACAACAACAACAGCAGCAGCAGCAGCAACAGCAATAACAACACACATGCATGCGCACACTAAGCAGCGTCCCATCTCAACCCTCTTTCAATAGGCTTCTCCTTGAGCAAGCTACTAAGTACAGCACACCAGAGGGCCAGTGATAAGTACAGCAAACCAGCACAGCAGTACAGCACACCAGAGGGCCAATGATAAGTACAGCACACCAGCAAATAAAAGAAAAGCAATACGCCCAGTCGGCGTGATTAAGGAATCTGTCCAAAGGGGGTCCTCGGACGTCACCATCAAACCGGGGGGGGGGGGGGGGCTCGCTAGGGGGGGCGGGGTACAGAAACGATAGCCCAGGAGTGGGGGGGCTTGGAGGAAAGTGGGGAATGTGGGAAGAGTGGGAGTATGCTAATGCTAAGTACAGCACACCTGCACAGCAGTACAGTATACCAGAGGGCCAATGATTATGGAATCCATATTTGAACTCTTGAACTCGGTCATTCCCAGGAGCGACACTGTCCAGTGGTGGGCCAGTGGTGCAGGTGTGATTGGTAGTAGTGGGTCGGCAACTCCCGCCGACGTACAGGTACCTACTCCCTCGTTATTCACTTGATCACACCCAGGAGCGACACTGTCCAGTAGTTGGTTTTTCAGGTTTGTGGGTGTGCCTTAAAAACCCTCGTGCTTCATGTAATCATGTTACAAAATTGGATGGTCGGCAGGCTGTGCTGCTGTCCTGTCTCGGCAGTGATTTGCTGAGCTTATGTAACGAATCGTCTCTCTCTTGTGGTGGGCCAGTGGTGCAGGTGTGATCGGTAGTAGTGGGTCGGCAACTCCCGCTGACTTTCACGTACCTACTCCCTCGTTATGTGGGGGTGACTCCGCCGAGCAGGGAGCCAAAATCGATAATGCGGCGCCGAGCATCTAAATCCTTTGAGAATAGGGCTAGCATACTTGACCTTTAAATTGGTGGTCGAACCATAGGGCTAGCATACGGAGACCCACCTTTGGGGGCAAAAATCTCTTATTGTGAAAAAAGTAATGATAACGCCTCGAGGGGCGTGGTATTAAGGCGGTAGGGCACGGGCTGCTACTACATGTTCGTATTGTAAACAGTTGTAACAAAACAAAACTCTTACTGTTATCAAACAAAGTACGTGATACCATCTCTCCATGAGGCGGCGGCTACCAATGATTAACAGAGGCAAAGTATCCAGGCAGGTTGAATAAGAAGCATGCGATTGAGGACAGACATTTTTTTATTTAGGCTGTCAATCCCTGTCGCTCCCGGCGTGGCATTCAGGTAAGATGTAATAAGCTGTGTATGCCATATCACAATCGCACAGCCTTCTCCTCATACAGTTACATTTGGGATAAACTCGTTATATAGGCTGTCAATCCCTGTCGCACCGGCATGGCATTCAGGTAAAACGTAATCAGGTGTGTATGCAATATGACACTAGCGCAGCCATCTCCTGAGAGTTAGATGTCACACTAGGACAGCCATCTCCTGAGAGAGTTAGATGTCACACTAGGACAGCCATCTCCTGAGAGAGTTAGATGTCACACTACCTCAGCCATCTCCTGAGAGAGTTAGATGTCACACTAGATGAGCCATCTCCTGAGAGAGTTAAATGTCCCACTAGCTGAGCCTTCTCCTGAGAGAGTTAGATGTCACACTAGGACAGCCATCTCCTGAGGGTTAGACGTAGACAACAATTAGGACAGCCCATCTCCTGAGGACGACGTTAGATGTCACACCTAGCACAGCCATCTTCCTGAGAGAGTTAGCATGAACACTCGGAAGCCATCTCCTGAGAGAGTGAGATGTCACACTAGAACAGCCATCTCCTGAGAGAGTTAGATGTCACACTACCACAGCCATCTCTTGAGAGAGTTAGATGTCACACTAGGACAGCCATCTCCTGAGAGAGTGAGATGTCAAACTAGGAAAGCCATCTCCTGAGAGAGTTAGATGTCACACTACCACAGCCATCTCCTGAGAGATGTAGATGTTACACTACCACAGCCATCTCCTGAGAGAGTGTAGATGTCACACTAGGACAGCCATCTCCTGAGAGAGTTAGATGTCACACTACCACAGCCATCTCTTGAGAGGAGTTAGATGTCACACTAGGAACAGGCAATCTCCTGAGAGAGTGAGATGTAAAACTAGGACAGCCATCTCTGAGGAGTTAGATGTCACACTCCACCAGCCATCTCATGGAGATTTTAGAGGTTTACAACCACAAGCCATTCCTGAGAGAGTTAGAGTGTCACAACTTAGGACCAGCCATCTTCTGAGAGAGTTTAGATGTCACACTAGGACAGCCCATCCATGAGAGAGTAGATTGTCACACTAACTCAGCCATTCTGAGAGAGTAAGGAGTCCACTAGATGCAGGCCATCCCTGAGAGAGATTAGATGTCACTAGCTGAGCCATTCTTTTGAGAGAGTTGGATGTACACACTAGAACAGCATCTCCTGAGCCAGAACAGTGAGATGCACACTAGGAAAGCCATCGTCTGAGAGAGTTAGGAATGTCACAATAACAAACAGCCATCTCCTGAGAGAGTTAGATGTTACACTACCACAGCCATCTCCTTAGAGAGTTAGATGTCACACTAGCTGAGCCATCTCCTGAGAGAGTTAGATGTCACACTACCACAGCCATCTCCTGAGATAGTTAGAAGTCACACTACCTCAGCCATCTCCTGAGAGAGTTAGATGTCACACTACCACAGCCATCTCCTGAGAGATATAGATGTTACACTACCACAGCCATCTCCTGAGAGAGTTAGATGTCACACTAGCTGAGCCATCTCCTGAGAGAGTTATAAGTCACACTACCTCAGCCATCTCCTGAGAGAGTTTAGAGGTCCCACAGCTGCAGCCCCTCTCATGCGAGAGTTAGATGTACACTAGGGACGGCCATCTCCTGATAGAGTTAAGATGTACACACTTAGGGAACAGTTATCTCTAGGAGTTATAAGATGTCACACTAGGACAGCCATCTCCTGAGAGAGTTAGATGTCACACTAGGACAGCCATCTCCTGAGAGAGTTAGATGTCACACTACCACAGCCATCTCCTGAGAGAGTTAGATGTCACACTACCACAGCCATCTCCTGAGAGAGTTAGATGTCACACTAGCTGAGCCATCTCCTGAGAGAGTTAGATGTCACACTAGGACAGCCATCTCCTGAGAGAGTGAGATGTCACACTAGGACAGCCATCTCCTGAGAGAGTTTGATGTCACACTAGGACAGCCATCTCCTGAGAGGAGCTGAGATGTCACACTAGGAAGCCATCCTCCTGAGGAGGTGAGAGGTCAACTAGGACAGCCACTCTGGAGAGTTAGATGTCACATAAACTCGCCATCTCCTGCGAGATTAGATGTTTAACACTAAACCACAGCCCCAGCCACCCCTCCCCTCCTCCAACCTGCACGAGAGTTAGATGTTATCCCACTAGCTGGAAGCCATCGACTGCACACGAGAGTTCACCCTACCTTCAGCCATCTCCTGAGAGAAGTTCGATGTCACACTACCAAGCCCGCTCCGGAGAGATATAGATGTTACACTACACACACACCATCTCTGGAGGTTAGATGTCCACTTAGCTGAGTTCCATCTCCTGAGAGAGTTTAGATGTACACGAGCACAGGCCATCTCCTGGAGAGTTAGCTTTCCCACTAGACAGGCCATCTCTCCTGAGAGAGTTAGATGTCACACTAGGACAGTCATCTCCTGAGAGATATAGATGTCACACTACCACAGCCATCTCCTGAGAGAGTTAGATGTTACACTAGCACAGCCAATTCCTGAGAGAGTAAGATGTCACACTAGGACAGCCATTTCCTGAGAGAGTTAGATGTCACACTAGCTGAGCCATCTCCTGAGAGAGTTAGATGTCACACTAGCTGAGCCATCTCCTGATAGATTTAGATGTCCCACTAGCTGAGCCATCTCCTGAGAGAGTGAGATGTCACACTAGCACAGCCATCTCCTGAGAGAGTTAGACAATAGATAGACTCAGCAGAATAATGTTGAGACAGGACAGCGGTACAGCCTGCCTACTGCCCAGTTGGTCGTCCCATTAGGGGAACAGGCCTATGCGATGGGTACGCTAAATATGCTGTTTCTCCAAATAGTGCTGTTTTTGCACATTTGGGTAAAACAAATCGGTCAAATTTGCCGGTAAAATTGTCTTCCCGAAAATCTACGCGACCCGTGCTCGATTCCCGCAGGGGTCGGCTTACCTCGGAGGGCACTTTTTCGCGTACGGATCTCAGGGTTGCGGACTGTGGACGCGGCGTTTTCATGTGTCGTTTCCCTCCTGTTCAGTGGAATGAATCTAGTAACCTGGAGCATGTCTACGATTTTGCGAGTATCTGCCCCCCCGCTGCTCAAGCGTCTGCGCCTGCAGCTAGCATGCGATTTCATGCGATTTCACGAGCTGCCGGTCCCTTGGTCTAGGACTTTTCCAGCCTCATCCCCTCATCCTCCCAACCCCCAGTCACGTGACAGACGCCACTTCAGCAGACGCCACTTTCTTGACAGGAGGAAACATCAAAGGCATGGAGAAAAATAGCGAATTCAGTGTATATTGTATAAGGGCTAAGAGTTGCCGTGGCCTAATTAGCGAAATTCCACAAGAAGAAGTAACAGGACAAATGGCGCAGAATATCCACAAGAGAAACAATTTGATTGAGAGAGAGAGAGGAAATTGTCACAGAGAGAGAGGGGGTTCGTTACATAAACTCAGCAAATCACTGCCGAGACTGGACAGCAGCACAGCCTGCCGACCATCAAATTTTATAACACGGAAGCACGAGGGTTTTGAAGGCACCCCCACAAACCTGAAAAACAACTAGGTCAAGTCCCCCAAAAGGAAACAAACTAGAGGCGTAAAGGAGAGCGGAAAGGGGAGGGATGCAAAAGTACGCAATCCAGAACACCAAGCCCACCAACCACAAGAGAGGAAGGCCAAACTAAAAGAACTAAATACCACCCAAGGGCATGCGCTATGAGCACCTTAATATGCAGCGATAATGCCCTCAATGGAAGAAAGCACAAAACAACCCGACACAACCAACTTGCAGAAAAGGACCGGAGTGTCAAGGATGATAACCATAGACACCCCATGACGGAAAGGGGGAGGCCATCCGAAAACAGAGAGGCCAGAAACCAACCTAGCAAGACTCAGAAAGTAAGCACACATGTCAGGGGCAAGAGAATCCACCACTCTTGGTAGACCTGCCCTGCCCGTACACCAGAAGCCACAAACTAGAGCTATTACTAGAGAAACGAAACCAACAATCTAAGCACAGCCAGCGAGAAAGGGAGGCGAAAAGGAGAAAGGAGGGTTTAGGGTTTAGGGTCCAGGGTGGAAACTTGTAACCCTGAACCCCGAACCCAAACCCGAAAACTGCGGGCATGAAGGGCCAAACCAAAGAACTATACAAAAGGGTGTCCTGTGACGTACGGAACCCGAGAGCGAACTAATGCTTGGCACCCAAGAAAGAGGAGCTGAAAAGAGGAGCGTAAAGAGGCAAGCAAGCAGGCGTGTGCAATGAAAGACTAGCAAAAAGGTATCAGCTAATCGTAAGACCACTCTTCTGACAAAATCAGTTGGCTACCAAACCGGTGCATGTGAGATGGGGAGGGGACCAGTGGAACCATGGGGAGAACAGGATTGAAGAGCGTAGACGGTAAAGGGGGGATGGGGGGAGGAGAAAGGGGAGGATCGTGGATGTGGGAAGCATCTTTATGCGGAAAAGTTTGAGGGGGAGAACCCATATCGACCCTGGCTCCCCCATGGCTAATGAAGGGGTGAGAAGAGTCCACAGTGTCCTCCCAATCATCCGGGGGTGCCCCAATCGCTACAAAGTCAGCGATGCGGGCCCAAAAATCAGCCACAGCAAGGGCCCCAGCCCGGACAGAGATAGGGCGGGATGCCACCTCGTGCGGATTAGTTAGTCCCCACACCTCATATAAGTAAAGTAAAGTTACATACAAAGCAATCATACACAACAATTTGATGTTTTAGGCACTCTCACAGGTTTACACCAAGTACATTAACACATCTTTCACTCGCACGGCAGCATCAATCGGTGAATTCACCGATATAGCATCTGTGGCCGAGTGGGTAAGGTGGTGCCCTGCTATGACATTGGATTGTCCCTCATGAGTTCTAATCTCATCGGGTGCGTTTTTGATTGAACAATTGTTGAAAATTGGGGACGAAGTCACGAACTCAGAGCTTCCGTCGATAAGGATTTTTTGTGGTTCAATTCATCAGTGCTTTTCCTTTTGAGTCAAGACGAATAATAAGACTCAAGCGTCTGGCCGTTTCCAGAATACACTTCGTCTCCCGGCCCGATAACCGACAGGGTACGATACATTCAGGACCCTACCCTACCCGATACGTACACCAGGCTGACCTGTCAGGAAGCGCAATTACCCTGTTTACCAATCAGGTTCGAACCCAGGACCTAGGCAGTTTCGTGCGCATCGCAAGTTTCCTGGGCATTGCAAGTTGTTGAACATCGCAACAAATACCCTCAGCCCAGCGGCACCACGGGCATGTTAGACTCAGCGCGAGCCAGGGGAAAGCGATGGATGCACCAGGGCACTGCTATTGCTCTTCTTGCTTTGTGTTATATGGCAGTGGCACAAGCATGGGAGCTGAGCCCAGACAACGAGTTTCCCCAGCACCACCCTTGGGTGAGATGATCATGCTGGAAGGCTTGCATGGCGTGGGTGGCTTCCAACATGCAGAAGCCCCCCCCCCCCCCCACCCACCCACCCACCCACACCCTCCACCCACCCACCCACACCCACCCCCACCCACCCACCCACCCACACCCTCCACCCACCCTCCACTCACCCACACCCACCCACAAACATGGCGAAAACCCCTGTGCGTGGCACAAACATGGGAGGTAAGCCCAGACAACAAGTTTCCCCAGCACCACCCTTGGGTGAGATGATCATGCCGCAAGGCTTGCGTGGCGTTGGTGGCTTCCAACATGCAGAAGCCCCCTACCCACCCACCCACCCGCCCACCCACCCACTTACCCATCCAACCGCCCACACCCACACCCACGAACATGGCAAGATTCCCATGCAATTGTCCAAGCCAGGAACAGCCAACATTACATGTGTGTAGGCCCCCCCCCCCCCCCCCCCCCCCCCCCCCCCACACCCACCCACCCACCCACCCACACACACACACAAACACACACAAACACTTACACTTAACCCCCCCTCCCCGCCACCACCACCATCACCACCACACACACACACACACACCTACAACCATCCACACACAAAGGGGCCAGTGCACATCACATCACTAACAGCAGCACCAGAATTCCACCTACACCCAGATCACTGGCAGCAGCACCAGAATTACACCTACACCCAGATCACTGGCAGCAGCACCAGAATTACACCTACACCCAGATCACTGGCAGCAGCACCAGAATTACACCTACACCCAGATCACTGGCAGCAGCACCAGAATTACACCTACACCCAGATCACTGGCAGCAGCACCAGAATTCACCTACTCCCAGATCACTGGCAGCAGCACCAGAATTACACCTACACCCAGATCACTGGCAGCAGCACCAGAATTACACCTACACCCAGATCACTGGCAGCAGCACCAGAATTACACCTACACCCAGATCACTGGCAGCAGCACCAGAATTACACCTACACCCAGATCACTGGCAGCAGCACCAGAATTACACCTACACCCAGATCACTAACAGCAGCAACAGAATTTCACCTACACCCAGATCACTAACAGCAGCAACAGAATTTCACCTACACCCAGATCACTAACAGCAGCAACAGAATTTCACCTACACCCAGATCACTGGCAGCAGCAACAGAATTCCACCTACACCCAGATCACTGGCAGCAGCACCAGAATTCAGCCTACATCTAGATCACTAATACCAGCCTGTGATGTACCGCCATGTAGGACATGGAGCAGTACATGCAGGCTGTGCAAAGGCAAGGGAGGACGCTCATGGATGCTGAGCTGCTGAAGGTACAAGCTGAAATGAAGTACAAGCCACCCAATGCTCAACCATTAGAAGGTGTGTGTATGTATGTTACAGTACAGGGGTAGGCCAAATAGGCTAAAGGGACTTGCCCAACCGTGATAGAGAGGGCTTAAAAAGAAGAAGCATTGATGAACTGAACCCTCAAACAATCGTTTTCTCGACGGGGGCCCTGAGTGGTGTTTTGATCTGAGATCTAAGATGAAGTACAAGCCACCCGATGATGAACCATTAGAAGGAGTGTTCATCTGAGATCTGAGATGAAGTACAAGCCACCCGATGATGAACCATTAGAAGGAGTGTTCATCTGAGATCTGAGATGAAGTACAAGCCACCTGATGATGAACCATTAGAAGGTGTGTCTATCTGAGATCTGAGATGAAGTACAAGTAACCCGATGCTCAACCGTTAGAAGGTGCATGGTTCTCTGGTGTATTTGTTGTGTGTATCAGGGGTGTACATCTGGTGTATTTGTTGTGTGTATCAGGGGTGTACATCTGGTGTATTTGTTGTGTGTATCAGGGGTGTACATATGGTGTCTATGTAATATATGTGTATACACATGGTGTGTATATGTTGCATGCATATGTTTATACATGCTGTACATGTGCTATAAATATGTATATACATGCAGTATATATGGTGTACATATACATGTTTATATCTGGTGTATATATTGGTACATACATGCTTATACTTACCCCCCCCCCCCCCCCCCCCCCCTCCCCCCCTTACCCCTTGTTTCAGCCCCAGCAGCCCCCAACACATCCAGCCGTGATGTAGGCAGCCCCGAGGAGCGATGTCAGCTAATTATTGGCACACCTCACTTACCCCTCCCCCCCCCCCCCCTCTCCCTTGCTTAATTTTCCCACTTCCCCTTTGCTTCAGCCCCATCAACCCCCACCACAACCCGGCCCCGATGTAGGAAGCCCCAAGGAGCGATGCCAGCTTATTTCCACACCACCTCACTACCCCCCCCACCCCCCCACCCCCCCCTCCCCCCCTTACCCATTGTTTCAGCCCCAGTAACCCCCACCACACTCAGCCCTGATGCAAGCAGCCCCGAGGAGCGATGTCAGCTAATTATTGGAACACCTCACGTACCCCTCCCCCCCCCCCCCCTTCCCCCTTGCTTACTCTCCCCCTTCCCCTTTGCTTCAGCCCCAGCAGCCCCACCACACCCAGCCCCAATGTAAGCAGCCCCGAGGAGCAATGCCAGCTTATTTCCACATAACTCACTTCCCCCTTCTCCCCCCCTCCCCCCTGCTCCCCCCCCCCCCCCCCCCCCTTTCTCCCCCTTGCTACAGCCCCAGCAACCCCCACCACACCCGGCCCTGATGCAAGCAGCCCCGAGGAGCGATGCCAGCTTGTTACTGGCACTTGGTGTGAAGAGTACCACAGGCAAAAGAGCGTTCCCATAGTGTACCCACCTCCCAGAGGAAGCAAGGACTGCGAAAAAAACTGCAGCAATGTTGGGGTGTGTGACTACGACACGGGCCTGTGCTTGTGCCCAGCAGGTGTGTGCATGTTTGTGTGTGTATGTGTGATTGGCATTTTTATCGGAAGCCCTCCCAGGGGAAGCGATGACTGGACACCGACTGCAGCAGTGATGGGGTGTGTGATTACGACACGGGCCTGTGCTTGTGCCCGGCAGGTGTGTGCATGTTCGTGTGATTGCCATTTTACTGTATGGTCTTCCCAGGGACAGCAAGGACTGCAACAAAAAACTGCAGCAATGTTGGGGTGTGTGACTACGACACGGGCCTGTGCTTGTGCCCGGCAGGTGTGTGTGTATGTGTGTGTTTGTGTTTGTGTGATTGCCATTTTTAATGACAGCCTTCCCAGGGGCAGCAAGGACTGTAACAACAACTGCAGCAGTGATGCGGTGTGTGACTACGACACGGGCCTGTGCTTGTGCCCAGCAGGTGTGTGCACGTTTGTATGTGTTAGAGTGTGTGTGTTTGTGTTTGTGAGTGTTTGTGTGTTTATTTGTCAAGTTCAAGTTCAAGTTCTAGTTCAAGTTCTAGTTCTATCAATGTAATTTGTGCCACATACTCAAGTTCAGGTTCAAATTCAAATTCAAGTTCAAGTTCCATCCATGCAATCTACGCCACGTACTCAAGTTCAAATTCAAATTCAAATTCAAGTTTAAGTTCCATCCATGTAATATATCATATTTGCCATGAACTCAAGTTCCGTCACCTTTCTTGCGCTCCAGGTTATGCCGGACCAGACTGCTCCCAGGTGTGTGGGGAGTTTTGACAGTACACGTGTTGCCTATAGTTGATTATGTTTGGTAGTTGCCTAGTTTTGCCTAGAGTTGATTAAATTTGGTATTTTCCCAGAGTTGATTATGTTTGGGAGTCGCCTAGAGTTGAGTATGTTTGGTAGTTGCCTAGACTTGACTAGAGTTGAGCGTGTTTGGTAGTTGCCTAGATTTGCCTAGACTTGAGCCAGTTTGGTAGTTGCCTAGACTTGACTAGAGTTGAGCATGTTTGGGCATTGCCTAGATTTGCCTAGATTTGCCTAGACTTGAGCATGTTTTTTAGTTGCCTAGACTTGACTAGACTTGAGCCAGTTTGGTAGTTGCCTAGACTTGACTAGAGTTGAGCATGTTTGGGCATTGCCTAGATTTGCCTAGACTTGAGCATGTTTTTTAGTTGCCTAGATTTGCCTAGACTTGAGCATGTTTTTTAGTTGCCTATACTTGACTAGAGTTGAGCATGTTTGGGCATTGCCTAGATTTGCCTAGATTTACCTAGACTTGAGTATGTTTGGTAGTTGCCTACACTTGACTAGAGTTGAGCATGTTTGGGCATTGCCTAGATTTGCCTAGATTTACCTAGACTTGAGTATGTTTGGTAGTTGCCTACACTTGACTAGAGTTGAGCATGTTTGGGCATTGCCTAGATTTGCCTAGATTTGCCTACAGTTGAGTATGTTTGGTAGTTGCCCAGAGTTGATTATTTTTGGGAGCTGCCTAGATTTGCCTAGAGTTTTCTAAACTTTCCTAGACTTGATTATGTTTGGGATTTGCCTCGATTTGCCTCGATTTGCCTAGAGTTGATGACGTTTGGGATTTGCCTCGATTTGCCTAGATTTGCCTAGAGTTGATTATGTTTGGGATTTGCCTCGATTTGCCTCGATTTGCCTAGAGTTGATGACGTTTGGGATTTGCCTCGATTTGCCTAGATTTGCCTAGAGTTGATTATGTTTGGGATTTGCCTCGATTTGCCTCGATTTGCCTCGATTTGCCTAGAGTTGATTATGTTTGGGATTTGCCTCGATTTGCCTCAATTTGCCTTGAGTTGATCATGTTTCAGAGTCGCCTAGAGTTGAATATGTTGTTTGTTGGCCAGTGCCCATGTTCTCTACTCTGCAGCCTTTCGAAAGACCTTGCACACAATCGCCCCCCCCCCCCCCCCCCCCCCCCCCCCCCCCACCTTCACCACACACACACACACACACACACACACACACTCCCCCATGTGCCGTGCTCTGCAGCCTTTCAATAGATCTTGCACACAATCACACACACACTCTCTATCACACACACTCCCCCCCCCCCCCCCCCCCCCCCCCCCCACACACACACACACTACCACCACCACCACACACACACACACACACACACACAAACAAACACACACACACAACTCCCCCTTGTGCCGTGCTCTGCAGCCTTTCAAGAGACCTTGCACACATCGGATACACACTCTCTATCTCTCTCACACCCTCCCCCCCCCCCCCCCCCCCCCATCACAAACACACACACACACACATACATACACACACACGCACACAGACACGCCCGTAAACA